>OY982565.1:6520463-7134654 GCA_963859945.1 Euplagia quadripunctaria | reverse complement strand
GACATTTCTCACTACTTGACTATGGTTCTAAAATTAAAGTGCGTTTGAAAGTAATTTTTAGTGGTTCTTTAGTATCGAATATGGTTGAATTGACTGTATTGCTTTAATTATATTAAACATTTAAAGTTAATATTTTAAAATAGTTAATTAACGCGATTACATATTTAATAGGTTTACCATACTTTTGATTTGCCTGACGTTTCGACCAGGTTGCACTTACAGGTGGACATATTCTGTAAACAAACTGAAGTGTCCATTTTCTGGTGTCTAATCAACGGCGCATAAAAGCGAGATCGTAACTTTTTTATTACTGCGCGTGGTGCGACTGTAGATAATTTTAAACCATTTTCCCGATTTAAAGATTTATGCTTTTTAATTTCAATCGCTTCACGTACAGCTCTTGAGTGAAAGTGACGTTTGGTGGTGGTGGCTTTCGTATTCCACTTTCGATTGGTTCAGTGGTGAGTGCATGTTTTCAACATAATTATATTATTTATTTTTAGTTTAATAGTTAGTAAGGTTAATATTATTATAAAGAAAAACACATATTTAATAATTTTTCATAAATAATTCTCGGGTAAGACGTTGACAGCTATATTGTATATTAATAAATTTACAAATTACTGTTTAAATAAAACAAACTAACCAAAGTTTTAGTGGCCTGTAAAGTAATAAAAAATGGTAATATAACAAAAAAAAAACATTTTATAGGACTTGATAATAAAATGAATGCAATAAAATTGTTCAAAATAATTTTGACAAGAATTATGTAGATTTTGTTTTCGTCAAATTTTATGGGCGATATAAAATTTTCCAATTCGAAAGATGGCACCCCTCGTTTGTGGAGTGGGTGGGTCACAAATCAAATTTGCCGTCGCCTATTCGGCCATCTTGGTTTTTCAAGACCATTTACCCGTGAGAGATTGAACGGTGAGCTGGGTATTCATGCAGCTCACTGCAATACAGATTTCGTTCACCTATTACGCGCCTCATCTGTCACAGATTTGAACTTCGAGTTCTCTTTTTATTCAAACAAGTTAACATTTTTTATTGAGTTTATTTGATAGTTACTGTCTATTATTTTGTGTTAATATAAGTCACTATGGTATTTGATAAAACTGTGAATCAAGGTGCACACAAAAGATTTTCTACAAAATTACCAAATGTGAAAAAACTGGAATATTTTCCCTACAATAAAAACAGGTGTAGGTATAGTTAAAAAATATGTGGGAGAGCCATGCTTCGGCACGTATGAGCCGGCTCGACTCCGCTCGTTACCACGGCCTCACAGAAAACCGACCGTGAAGCAATGCTTACATTGCATTTCGCCGCGTGAGTGAGGTTACCGGAGGCCCTAACCTTTTCCTCTCCCTTATTCCCGTCCTTCACCTCTCCCCCCTCTTCCCCCCTCCCCATCTTATCCTACTCCCACCTTAAAGGGCGGCAACGCACTTGTGACCCTCGCGTTGCAAGTGCCCATGGGCGGCGGTAGTCATTTACCATCAGGTGACCCGTCTGCTCGTTTGCCCCCTATACCATAAAAAAAAAAAATCAGCAAATTATATTTTTTGGAAATCTTATATGACTAGGTATTTCGACGCATTCAAACAAGAGCGTATACCCGGTTCAATGATCACCGAGGTATAACTGTTGTTTTTATTCATATTTTTCAACCCGGGTGAAGTTAGGGAAGACTACTAGTATTCATGAAGTTACAAGTATAATCTACAATGTTAATGTTTGAAATTACATATCTTCACTCTAATGTGTAAGCGTAAACCACTAATGTGAATGATATTATACAGAAAAGTGACAAAAGAAAATTGATTAAGGAATACATACATATATTATGTACACGTATATCGTGTATTGGATTGAAGAGATAAGCCGCTGATACGAAAGGTCATAATTAGTGGCTAGTGACATGCGAGCTTGTAATTTCGTTCTTTTAATTTTTTTCTTTATTGTTCTAGTGACTATTATGGGTAGTTTTCTTTCTTTTTAATTCAAATATAGAACATGTTACATCAAAATATGAAAGAAATAAATAAATGTAACCAAATTGTTTTGTAAGTCAAGTATTAAATATTTATTAAAGGAATAACCAATTTGACAAAAAAATGGGCCAGTATTCATCCAAATCAATAGATTCCTACTGTTTACGGCGAAAATAATCGCTAGTTGAAAATTTTTAATATGTTCGTAAATATAGGTTTCTTGGCAAACGGCTCCCCTAAGTAAATTCTTGTGCCAAGAGTGTATTTAAATCAATTTATATCTTAAAGATTTAAAGTGTTGAAGTAATTGTTATTGGCGTTCTTAAATTATAGTTTTTCTATCAATCTATTGTATTTTCATGAATTGGTTGAAATGAAATGGGTCTGGAAAGTATTTAGGGGCCTGAAAATTAGTTTAATTTGCTTTCATCATAAAAATAGAAAAATAAACGATATTCTGAAAGGTATAGAGTGGTTCCTATTTTGATATAACCGATATAAATGTGTACTTATATTTATGTATAGATGGTGACCATAAAATCAACGTGAAGACGAAATATGGTGATACAGTAGGTAAAAAATTATAAAAAAATAGCGGACCCGACAGATGTCCTGCCGGAACTTAAAAAATATTATTCCTGGAACCCTATCGCAGCGCCATCTTCCGGGTCCAACTGTAAATCTAAACCATTCTCAAAACCACCTGAAGACACACAAAAAATGTATTTAAAATCGGTCCAGTCGTTTAGGAGGAGTTCAGTGATATACACACGCACAGAAGAAGTGTACATACAAAGATGTAAACAAAATTCTGTCACATTTTTTTTGTACCTACACTATTTTGTACTAAATCTTTTTGTTCTATTAATAAAAAATGATAAATTTTGATTTTCAGTAATTTTTTTCTCCGTACTGTTAAAAAACTAGCACATGTGCAATACCATTTTGGAATTTAGACTAAATGCACCATCTTGTAGATTTTTCAGACATTCTGTATAAAGTGATAGTGTGATGAAAAGATGTCTGTAGTAATATTTTTTGCCGTATGTAAAAAATTCAGCGCTTTGCTTCACGAAGCGCTGAATTGTTTATATATGTATATTTTTAATTGAGTTTGTGATACGACATGAATATTTATCGCCAAAACCATGAGTGACATAGCTAAAGTGAACAAAATTATGCACAGTACAATGTATATGTATAGAATTAATTTGTACAATATATGCCTTTGTCCAAGATCTTTGAATTTGACCGTTTCTAAGAAACGTTGTTTGGAAATGTGCATTTTCGCAGAAAGATGCGTGATTAAAATAAAGATTATATTTTTTCATAAACCAACTTCTTTCAGGCTTATTTAACTACGTATGTATTGACTAAAAATATTCATACTGAAATGACACTACACGTTTTTACAACACACTGTTTATAATATAAAAAATCTCAACTAGCAATCCTAAATATTTGCCATACAAACCATCTTCTCTAGCTCATTAATTCAACCACGTAATCATGTCTGTAATTACGACTCAGTCACTCAATCACTCCGTCGTAAATATTCCATTAATGGCAGCTGGCCCTTCGAGCAAGGAAATGCACTCGAAACTAACCGACCGTGTCTTCCTAATCTCATCCCTGTCATCTTACGTAACGAGGTTACTGGCTGCTTACTATACGTAGAGGTCTCGAGGGGACCATAACTGTTTGCAATGTTTGATCTGTGTAATGTTTGGTAACAGTTCGCTAAGATGGGGTTTAAGCCTTTATATTATCCCCAAAGTTACGCTTTACTAAATTATATGTTGGTTAAAATTGTTGAATACTAATACACATGCAACATATCGCTGGTTTGCGAGAATAGCGACGGAACTAAAAATTATTGATTTTAGAGAATAGCAATGATTTGTGATTTCCGCTAGAGTATTTTGTTCTTAATATATAATGAACTTGTCGCTTTCTAACGAACATTAGCATGAAATCGGCGTTGCATCTCTGTTCACCATAATATATCAAAGATTAATGATCGTTTGGCATACTTAGTTCAATTTGGCTGAATTTTGAATTACGTCGATATTCTCGCAAACCAGCGACATGTACATTTGTATTATTGTTATGTATATTCTTAGACCTTCTATTGTTAAAATATGAGGCACGTAATTCAGTGCATAGGCAATCACGAAGTGGGAAAAATTAACTGAAAATTAAATTATGAAGGAAAAGAATTTATTAGATCAATAACAAAAGAATTATGGGCGCTTGGCTGCTCAAATACATCCATGATACTGAAAACCCTATTTAAACAGTACTAGAGTCAGGTCCACCAACAAACCGACCGTGTACTTGCTTGCTACCTTAGTTGGATATTTTTTTTATGTGTTAAGAGACCTAAGTAGAGATAGAGTATTTTTATAGTAAATTTTTGAGAAACACCATTAGTAATTATGTTCAAAAACCATTGTTTCATACCTGAAATCAAATGGAAGATATATTTTTATATACTTACTTTCATTATGCGGTTGCATTTAACGCTATTATAATAAAGTAACGTGTCCCCTTATTACAATTATAATAAACTAAGTCTTTCATGTCATCAAGGAGCATGTAGTTCCGGGCAGTCAGTAACAATGGCGCAGAGACCACAGTTCCGGGCGTTCCGGCGGTAGACGGAAATGGAGTGGCCGTACTACACGACATTCACTTAACCTCACGACAAATGTTAGGAAGATAGTGCATAAATAAATGTGTTACATCGCACTTTTACTGACACACGTCGCAAGAGAAAGTAAAAGTGACCTATTGTGCAACTCAATTTGTTTGTTTTCTTTTTGCATCGTAAGCTCTAAATAGGGATGATTCTCATGATTCTCTGAAGAAAAGAGTATTAAGTACGTCTTCATTAAAATCTCATTTAATACCTTATTATTATTTAATACATAAATCTTACGTGGAATAATGGATAAATTCATTTAGAAGCTAAGATACACTTCATTAATACGTCTAAAGGTCCAAGACGAGTTGCAGACTGTAGCCGCAGGCGGCATTGCTGCCTGCAGTTACAGCAGACAGACGAGTATTGTTGACTGCAGACCGCACCTGACCTGGCTGAAGGCCGCAGTCTTTTTCATACCTTCACGTAAGATAGAATGTCGTACAATGCTAACCGACCCTTTATTAATGTGTCTTTGGTAAGAAGATCAAAATGATGACGAGTGTTATAGTAAATATATGCTGAAAAGAAAAGAAATTTGTTATTGTCGGAAAAAACTCTACATTAGAAATTACTTAGAATACAAAAATATTTTTCAAACTGTGCACGTGTAATTTATTTTATGAGTAAATGAAATGAAATTTTTACTCTTCATGTAATATACAATCATCGTTGACGAGTCCCTCTACGTGCTGATTTAAATGGAAGAAAACAACAATGCAAATGTATCAACCGCAACCGCACCAGCTCTGTTCAAAAATCGTAAGTCCACTGGCTTCATTGGTCTCTCCTTAACTGACAGATACATGCAGTTCAGGATTATTTCCAGCAGACTAGAAGTTTGGTGCATTGTAACAATCGCACAACTTCTTCTAAATGTATTTGTCACTTCTAAGCTCAGCTCAGCTCAGCAGCTCAGATACTCAAACGACAAACAGGGATGGTGTAGTAAATATAATTATGTACAAGAACGTGTTCGTAGTGTATTGGTATATTATGTTATTTAAGAACATACGTTATAGGGTTGTCATTACAACGTTTACCCGTTTCCGATACTGCATTATGGAGCAAAAGGGAATATCCTGAAACTCATATTTAAACTCATATCTCCTAATATGTAATTTGTTTTTCTTTTATCATTGCAGGTTTCATATGTTACTTAGCCATGTTTGAAGCGTATACATATAATTTGAGGATACTAAGCTATTCACTATAAACTCGCCATAAGGATCGTTTTTGCGTCAGTTTTTGTATGGTGTAGTTTTATGCGTCTTTCTTCGGATTTTCTTGTATGATCTAGTAGCATGTAAACCCCTTTAAACAAAGTAAATGCGTGTACATATGTTTAAATGAATCTTTGATTTTATACACATAATTCACGTCTCCTACACAATTAAATTATTCGTTCACCTACACCGACAACTTCAGGAAAATATATTCTCTTATATATATTAAATATAATCTTTCAGTAACTTTTCATAGAGGCACAGAAGCCCTTATATTTATGTCGAGGATATAAAAAGACAAAAATTTATTGAACATATGCTACTTGATTCTCCGCCATTCCTCATGTTAATAATGCAATAAACCTATAAAAGAATGTAAAAATCAACATTATTTTTTAAACTTTATACATTAGGTACTTAGTCAGAGTTAATGTCATTTGAAGGTTTCTTACTCTCTGAAATTGAAAAAGAAATCCAAATTGGATTATATAGAAATCAGTTTAAACTAGGTGAGACAGCTAGATAATAAAAAGTTTATTAAATTGAAAGTCAATATTCAGGAGCGGACTCAAACCCCTGACATTAAATAAATATTGTAACCCTCAACCTGAATTAGCTGACACCTGACCCGATTTGTTAAAATTAACTAAGAATTAAGATGACGTACAGAGTAATCTATTATTAATTTGTGTGGAAGAAGTTTTATATATGGATATATTATCGGTCCCACGTAGAAGGGAGAGCATCTATTCCCATCTATTAGGCACGTTTCCTGACTTAAAGGTGCTGCTGGAATTCGAAATCGAAGATCACACTCAGACCATCCTACTAATATTATAAATGTGAAAGTTTGGGAATATGTATGAATGTTTGTTACTCTTTCACGCAAAAACTAATAAACGGATTGCGACCTGGATTAACACATAGACTACTTTTTATCCCGATATTCCCACGGCACCAGGACTTATGCGAGTGAAACCGCGGGGCGCAGCTAGCTAGAGGCCAAGGGTCCACTAATTTCATATTTTGTTTTTATAACTTTAAGTTAGTATGTTTATTAAATTCAACTCTAGCAAAGCTAAGGTCATATATGATCGAAAATATATTCTTTGATCTTTGTTTAATATTCGGTGTAAAAGCGACCGCAGTGAGTGCTTGCCTGATGGATCTGGCTTTTAGCGATACATTTCTTGCCTTTGCATAGAGAGCAGTGAGCGCCGGGCTTTCATATCGCTCTTTGTTTACCGATGTGGACGTAAAACACACAGTCGATGCTTTCTTAAAAGCGTTTTTGTATGCACTATTGCTGTAGAGCAATTAATAATAGCTCACCTAAAAGTTTAAATTTTAGTTTATTGACCTTTAAAACAGAGTAAAATGTATACACCTAGTAGTATACTAGCAAGAAGACTGGATACGTGTTTAGAAATAGTAAAAGTGAATGTGTTGTACGCTATTATCGTAATAAAATGAAATACATAGAACTGCAAAAAGATAAAGAAAGGCACTGAAGTGTACGGCAAGCTAAAGTTCGCCAGCTGAGAATTGAGATAAAATGTGGTAATTAAGAAATTTTTCTTTTTTTTTATCTTTTCGCCACTTAGCTAAATAAAATGCAAAAAAATCTTCAATTTTATTTTACTTTCACGTGTTACGGATGACCCGGATCACGTTTAATTTTTTTTTTTGAGGAAACTGTATCTCCGATACATAAACAGGGCAATAATCTTGTAACTGACTAAAAAAAAACTAAAAAATGTTTAATAAATCAGTGATTCTCATACTATTATAATCACTGATTTATTAAACATTTTCACTACCTATCACATATCACTTTTTGAATTTCCCTAATGGCAATTAGCGCAACGAATTGGTTATCGAAGTGGACATCGTGTTCCTCTACGCATCATCATCACTCACCTACGCTTAGATCATTATTATTATTTGAACAACGACACTGTAACTAATACAATCCGAAATTAAATTTAAAATTATTCTACACACTCAAAATGTAAGATGAGATAAAGATTAAAAGATCGCACTTATCAAAAAATTACAAAGTCGCCTCAGGCAATTTTTGCCCTTAACGACTTTGACATTGCACAAATCAATGAAGCAATATTCTTTGAACTTAGTTCATTAAATCTTTAAGCTTTGCCTCATGACTTCCAAATATCAGTTTAGTTAAAATAATTGTTTTATATTTATTTACTTAAAAAAATGTTTCATCCTTTAAGTTTCTATTGGTACGGGTACTATAAATAACCTAGTTGCAAAATGCAACATTTTAGTAGTAGAGCACTCGATTGTAATGTCTGAGATGAATATGTCTGTTTACATTAGTGTAGATGTGTTTACGTAAGTATAATGTAAGTATAATATGTACGTATTAAAATGAATCTAAGTATGTTAATCCGTGTTCTAAAACCCAAAGTTCAAGCTTTGCTTATTTCAATTTTATTCTATATAACGCTGTGTAATATAACTTGGGACACATAACACACAAACACACACACATCTGATCCCAAACTAGACAGAGCCTGTACTATGATAACCAGACTGCTAATAAACATATTTAAATATTACTAAATATTGTAGATAAATTACACATAGAGCAAACCAATATATTGTAGATAAATCAGAATTGAACCCTGGAACCTCTGGCTCAGGAGTCAGGATCCCTAACCACTACAGCAACAAGCCCGTCCAATCTATCCTAGCTAGAACATTATTTTTATATTAAATTCATTTTTCGAAAAATTAAAATGTTGTTTTGTGTCTCATAATAATTTGTTTAACAATGTTTGTTATTGATATAACAAACATTACTCATAAACCTATATAAACGTGTACTTAAACTTGATATTTAAAATGTGGATTACTTAAATCCCGGTTAGTCAAAAGTGAGAATTAAAAACGTGTCATCAAGAGTTAACACAGTGTTATTTTCATCACATCCTAAACATTCGGTGTAGCAGGCGTGAATATTTGAGTGCGTTATTTTTCAATTATCAATTCACCCATTTTAGGAATCAATTTTCAATGCAATATAAAATAAAGGACTATCATATTTTTTAGTGTTGTGAAAATATCATACTACACAATATTCATTTGATAATAATATGATTCCTTTCTATACGATCATGGTAAAGTATTTTATAATTACATGCTGCCATTAATAAAGTAAAAATATTCATGAAAAAATACCGCATTCTGGTAACGATATATTACGGTAACAAGTGGTACTTGTTACTATACTAAAAAGTATAATCTCAAAAGATTAAATAAACTCGAAATTACGTCTATAATTCCCTAAATAAAACATGCCTACGAAGATTATTTTTAATGAAGCATCAACAGCAGTTTCTCACATAACACTCCTCTTAGTTCCAGCTAAAATCGGACTCTTGGAGCTAGCAACAAACTTAATCAGAAGTAAATTGAAACTGCTTTAAATAGAAAAATCCTTTCTTATTTCTTTATCAAAGTAAGGAATTAATTCCAGGGACGAGAGAAAAACCTAGACGTAAAATTGATTTTGTTGAACACCAAACTTTGAATAAAATTGTTTACTAGGTATTTGTATTACATTCATAATGACTCGAGAGGTCGCAGGTTTGCATCTCATCAAGTACGAGTATGTACTGCATGTAGTATACTCGTACTTGACGAGATTCAAGTGGCGATCGAATATTTTTAATCGGAGGGGTTATTGATAATATCAGTAATGTGTCACCTACATCATAAGTCAATTTTTAATAATAGAAATCTTATATAAATAAAGTACTCAAATATTGTATATACCCATTGATTTTAATATTTAAATTCGTCACATTTTTTTATTAGGTTATGGAATAGGCTTTTGTTTTCCAACTCACTTGATGGAAAGTGATGATGAAGACGAAGATGGTACACGCCTATCCAAGAGAAACCTATTCACTCTACTCTTAAATGTTCCAAGACCATAAATGTCAGGAAAAATGTCCGATTTAGAAAATATCTATTTAAAAAGACAGTAATTATGTTATTTTTTAATCTCAGAAAATCGGCCAGTGAATCACCTTGTTACATAAACCTCGAGTACTCGGTATCTTCGTAACACCCATTTCATATTAATTCACACGTGCAACGCGAGAGTTCAGCGAATTTTGATTGCGTTACCACTCCACGTACATTAAATAAATTCTCACTTGTGATGAAACAACCCATGCTTTTATTTCACTTTAGTACTTAGACAATATTATAACGTTATTTCTTAAATTAAAACACGTTCGCCTTTTCTACTACTACTATTGCATATGTCATGGTTTCTTTAACCAAGTCTTTTGTACTTTGTAATATACTTTTTTTTAAGGAAGCAATGGTTATGTCCTGTTTGTAGTGGAATATTACTTACATTTTTTCTGTAATTACATGCATGTTATAGATAGAAACACACAGGTCAATGCAAATAGACATAGGTATTCGTGTAAAAGAAAACGCATCAATTTCGGAGGTGTTTTAAAATAGGCACCTTATTCCGAGGTAATTAGAAAAATGTCTTTTTAACTGCAAGATACTTTATTTTATTAATAATTTATCTGTTCGTGTTTATAGACATTAGCAAAAAAATACTTAAATGTTTTTAATTTTTTGAAATAATCGATAAGTTTGGGCAATTTGGGCCTTGTGCACGTGATACCCACGATTAGCTAAATAGTGTTTTAGTTGTTCATTTTGTACTGTGTATGTTTTTGTTGATGTTGAAATATTGTAGTGTTTATATTTTAAACCGAAAACCGAATGTTTATATTATGTGTATTTGTCTTTACAACTTAAGGTGAAAATTTTAAAATATCGTGGTATTTTAGTGGCATAAGTTGCCAAATATTTTATTTGGCTCTTAACTGTTGATTACCATGGAATAACAATTTCACAGACCTTTTGTTTTTTAAGGCGGTTTTATTCTTACGCACTTCGTATTTAGGATTTGACTACTTAAATAGTCAGTTTAATATTAAAACACTTGGTGCACCAAGACCCCAAAGTGCACTTTGGGGTCGTATTTCCTAATTATAGCAAATCAAAGATTATCTATTTAGCTAGTTTATTAATTCGTGTTGGGAAAGCTAAGTACAGTACAAGTTAAGTTAGTGACGTATTAGGATATAATTTTGTCAATAACATAAAGAAATTAATTATTATGTATAAAATATTAAACGAGTTTAGTATTTTAGCTAAAATTAGCTTTATAAGTACTTCTTTATTCCATTAAAATTTTCTCTAAATAAAATCGATTATTATTTTTAACCGAACGGCAACGTATTATGACATCATTATCACTAATTGACTAGTTACCGAACTGCCAAAAAGTAAATAAAATTATGGGCAGAGTACATAATTTTAGTATTTATTTACTACGCCTATCATAGCTACTATAAAGGGTAGAATGTATAATCAACTTTAAAAATAACTAGTCATACATAGGTACGCATTGTTATAATTTAGTTGTCAATCTAACAAATGTCAAGTTAAATATTATACAGGACGTGACTTCCTCATGAAATCGTACAATATTAATTGGATCAATAAAAAACATGATTTTAATATCAACCGCTGATACTATTGTTTTCTAAAGCGAGTTGTACAAAATATGCATCGCCTCAAGCCACAAATTGATAATTACCTATACATTTAATATGTGTATATATACGCAAAGATCTTTAAAACTACTGAACAGATTTTATAATAAGAACATAAAAATAATATCATATATATTTTAATAATATCGTAACAACACAATATGATATTATCTTACTCAGCTATCCAAAAATTGGTTTCTTGAAGGTTTTTATACGGTCGACAGTTGCTAGTTGTTTTCTTTTTATGTTATAGGGGGCAAACGAGCAGACCTGATACCTGATATACCTGATGGTAACTACCGTCGCCCACGGATACCTGCAACTCAAGAGTCACAAGTGCGTTGCCGGCATTTGAGGTAGGAGTACGCTCTTTTCTTGAAGGTTAGAAGGTCGTATCGGCACGGAAATACCTCAGGCGATAATTTGTTCCACAGATTAGTTGTGCGAGGCAAAAAGTTTCCGGAGAAACGCATAGTGGTGGAGTGAAGTCTAAGTGATGGGGATGAAAGTTTTCTCACGTTGAACGATGGCGGAACGCTGCGGACGGTATGAGTTTGAACAATTCCTTGGATCACTCCCCATAATACAAGCAATAGAGACTACAGAGTGAAGCTACAACTCTACGCAACGCGAAGGGATCAAGCCGATCTGAAATATCCTAGCAACCGACGATTCGAATCGTTCTCCGCTAACGTTCCTAACCTACAGCGAATGTAAATTTAATACTTGCTTTTTACCTTCATGGTGTATCTATGTGCAGTACAGTACAGTAATCTATCTATGCAATCTTTAGTCTTAAAGTTTAAAACTCAGTATAAACTTTAAAGCTGAACCCGACAAACACTTTTGCAGTGATGTGAAATGATGTTACACAAAAACTTTTCATTAACGTACATTTGTACATTTCCTTTTACGATACGAAACTAAGGGGCAATACACACTGGCGCAGTAAGCTGTAATTACAGGGCCAAATGTTATTATTAGCCGAATGAGCTTTTGCAACGAATCTTGCACTACAGACTTAAACGCTTAAGCCACTGTACGACTGTGCTTGGCGCTAGAAGGTTCGAGACAATCTTTTTATTTAGTTACTCTCGAAATTTTTGTTTTATTTCTTAATTTAATAGAAGTTTACCGGAAAGTGTACTATACTGGCACGTTTTATATTTGCGATATTTGAAATTATAAGGTAATTTAGGTATAGGGTTCAGAATACGAAAACTTTGTTTCTATAACCTAACCTAACCTTTGACTTTAAACTGGACGATTTAATTAACAATTTATAGTGAGAACTTATGCGTAATATGCTTTTGACGAACTATGTGGCGCGGTGGTGTGCATTCGACCGCGATGTCAAAGGAAAGGACACGGATTCAATTCCCTCTCAGTAAAATATTATGCATGAATGTGGTCATTTTGCATTGGTCTGGGCATATCGGGCATAATATATACAACTAGCCATTTCCCGCAGGTTTACCTGTTCACTACTCTGCTTCTAGGATCGTAGCGTGATGTTACATACCCTATAATACTTTTCAATGAATACTCTATTCAATACAAAAGGAATTATTCAAATCCGACTAATAGTTCTAGAGATTAGCGCGTTTAACAAACAATCAAAGAAACAAAAAAACTCTTTATTATGTTAGTATAGAAACGTATGTATTTAAAAAAAAAATCTAAGTATGTTTATACGTGTTCTAGAATCCATAGTAAAAAAAATAATAATACCAGCTATGTTTATTTTAGGTATGCTCTCGGGGACTTCCTTCCTAGGGTATACCCGAGTCAATTGCGATAGACTCACTTGTGACGGAACACTGTGTGGTTTTAGTCGGTTCGATTCCGACATACCACTTCACCAATACCCATGGTGGGGTGATGACGAAAAAAAAAAAACAGGTGTAGATATCGGTGTGTGTGGAATACAATATTAATATTATTATCTTTCAGAAATAATGTCACCCTGAGGAATGCGTTTGGAAATTTAAATTTAACAGTCAACATTCGCAGTTATAGCACTAACGATGTAGCAATATTGTTTACATATCCATTACCAGTTCCGTAATCCTAAACTCTCGGTATAAACTAAAACTAACCGCAACGAACAACAAAGTTAGCTTCAACTTTGCTCTAACGTCACAAAAACACAGCCATTTATTTGAACTAAGTTACCTACACGTCCAGTGTTCAGAATTATCAAGGTTTTGGTATAAAACGGGACAGTTATAATTAATAGGCAACCCTAGCCGCTGTCGTGTTATGAACACGAACACGCAAGGGAATTACTAAGAAAACCTTGGATTTTCCAAAACTATAACTACCCTAATTTACGAGTATCTTCGCTACTCAAATTTTAAAGGAAATTCAAGGGTAGATATCATAATTGTTTATCATGTTCCATTGGGGTAAGAGGATGGGTAATATATGTACGTACTGTAGCATACCGACCTTTTCGGTATAATTGACGTTCTAGTATGTGATATGATAGCAAATTTAAAAAAATTAAAACCGACTTCTATGAGACTAAATACCATTTTAGAACCTTCGGGATGGAACTTGTTTTATTTTCTTGGCATCATCACTCTGGAGGCATACCCTATAATATATTTAAAAAAAAAATTAAATCGCTCTCTTCTGTCACCTTAACCACTAACGCGTTGAACCAACTGTTAGTCACCTTTTCGTGCTTTTAATTTATTACCAAGTACATTTATTCAGAAAGCTGTATACCAAAACAGAATTGAAAACGTGGTTGAAAAATATTAATGTTCAACAATGTAGGTTTTCGTGGTACTTCCATTTAAAACTAAAAGCCTAACTAATCTACGCTTCAGGTTGCGTCAATTTCATCACTCACATTCGAGAATAACTGCATTCAAAGACTTTGTTTTCAACAAAACTAGCTTAAGCCTCAGACAAATTCGTTCGTAGTGAAAAAGCTTAAACGAAAATTTTCGTCGTTTTGAAATCCCATAAAGCTAAGTTTTGAACTGTAATTAATTTTTAATCCGCTAGCCTTACTTTGCGGCTTCATATAATAAATTAATTTTCAGAAGCGTTTGGGCGATAATCAGTTAATTCAGCGTTCCTCTTTTGCAACAAAAAGGATTTCAAAGCGAGAATTGTTGTAATTAATTATTTCGGCTTACGTATAAGGGATATTACGCCAAAGAAACGCTTACATGTTTTGCATGTTAACCGCAAGATGAAATGTCTATTCATTATTTCAGGCATTTAATATTTAATTTATTTTATTGGGGCCTTTATACGTTTTGGAAAATTTTACACATGGTATACCAATTTGTGAAGCTTAGATCAGAAAATTAGATCAACCGTTCGTTCATTCATAAAAATTTTAATCAATTTAAACCTTAATAGCTAAATGATTTTGAGATTTAAATTGAATACGATGACTGTTTACAAAAGTCGGAATTACTTATATTATTTAATACTAGCTGTGCCCGCGACTTCGTCCGCGTAGAACAGTGTATTTATTTCGAATCAACAGCCTAAAAATAAGTTTCAAGTTTCTAGCTCTAAATATAACGATATTTCCATGCAACTTTTCATCCCTACCTTTCAACCTCTTACACCCCTTTTTTCGCATTAAGAAGTAGCCTATGTCCTTTCTCAGGCTCTAGACTATCTGTGTACCAAATTTCATCTAAATCGATTCAGTAGTTTTGGCGTGAAAGGACGATAGACAGACAGACAGGGTTACTTTCGCATTTATAATATTAGTAAGGATAGAGGGTACATTGAAGTCATTATATTAACTGTGAAGAACTGACTCAGTATAATATATTTTAGTTTATGAACTGACTTGTTGTAATAACGAAAAACCAAAACCTGTCATTCTTCTAGTCCTCTCTTTCATGACATATTTCAGCCACACTCCGCATAATGTTACAATTAGAAACTCTTTGTCAACCAGACATTGCTCTAAGTGATTTCCATTTTCATTCGGAATTTTGATGAGATGATGCAATGAGGTGGAGGAAAACAGCTTAACAGCATAAATTTTAAATTAACCTGATAAAAACTCATTAACAACAACCACTATGTATGTATTTCAATTCTCATTTTATAAAAGCGCAATTTCACAGGATAATCCTATTCACATTTACCCTTATTTACATTCCCAAGCTCTGATATACATTATGTGTAGGTTTTAATTTTCACGTTTTAATCTAATATCCTGAACTTCTAAGTACCTTTCATAAATGTACAATTTCACACTCTTTTTAAATTTATCTTTGTATGTTTTTCAGGTGTTCTCAACTTTCATATATTTGGCTCAAAACATTATAATGTCTGACCAAATACCCAACTCACGTATATTTCAACCAATAACACTATAGTATCCATTTGCACAGGGTCCTTCACCAAATTCAATAAAGACTCAAACGTCATGACGAATATTCCACAAAGGACGTGCGGGACGGTCAGCAAAATTTTACGATGATGAATTGAAAATGGCGCACATGGTTACTGAGGCCTATATGAATAAATTAACGGGCCTATTAAAGTCACACCGTCATACGGATTACGAGGGACCGTTGACTGTTGACTTATTGCACATTTGAGTTATGATTTTAATATGTTGGTCAGTTGCGTGATAGGTACGGCATTTCGTGTGTCAAAAGAACGTGTAATTGGTGATTAATTCATGACTTTCCAAGTTTTAATGAAAATATGGGTTACGGTTGGTTTGTTAGCCTTGTGCGATGTTATTGAACGTTAAGACATATATGAGCATGCTGGTTACTACAATGTAAACTTGTATATGATGTAAAAACTAATATGTCGTGTTTTCATCAATTAAATTATCCAAGAGAAGTTAATTAAACTAAGTTAAGTTTTGTTGCAAAAGGTTTGTATTATCTTCATAAAAACTCCATGAAAAATAGATATCCTCGAGTTTTATAAATCTATACTAAACGTTTTTATGTTTTATGTATAGATGTTTATCAGTAAAAGTAGCTATACATACATGACTTTGTCATTACAACGATACATAAATTAAGTATACTTTCATTAATTCATCACGTAATCATCCTTAATCTGTCTGAGTGTTATTTTTTACACAAGAGCGATCCCCGAACCTTAAAAATATAGTAAACTCGAAATATCGCATATTTAATAAAACTTTAAGGACTCAATTGTCAACCTATCGATGTAACTGCTAGTACCATTACGCTGATATGTCATGCTGCTTGATAGACTTCTCAACTAACATAATAACACCAGCACTGACATTGTAAAATACGATACGATAACTAACAATAACCACAATAAATAAAATTATGGTTTTACTACTTCCGAAACTGCACAATTGTATCGACTTGTATATGTTACTGTACAACTTAGTATCTTGGCAAATCTAAAATTGTACATGAGTTGGTAAATATAAAATTATGTATAAATTAAAACGATTCTAAGTTTTTTAATTACCACAATTTAGAACATACTATCTATTTATCTTAAACCACCCAATCGACATTTGGTGATTAGTTTTAAATTTTAATAATCACTAGCGGTTTCACGTACTACTGCGTCGCTGCTTCATTTGCGTGGAAACTGACAGTAAACTATCGCTGTGCCAAATTTCATCCAGATCCGTTCAGCGGTTCTGGTGTGAGAAATATCCATCCATTAGTAGACAGATAACCTTTTTTTTTTGTACGTTTGGAAACCCCCTCGGGCCGTCACCCCACCGGGGTTTTCGGTGGGGCGGTGTATCGGAATCGAACCGACTAAAACCACACGGTGTGCCGTACTGCGCCTTAAATAAGAGGGATCCGGGAACAGCTTTTACTAAGACATCCGGACCCCCCCTAGCGCCTGCCCGCTAAGCGCGGGCACCACCTCCGGGTAACAACCTCTCAATTAGGCAACGTCCAGGCACTGGAAAACCGAATTGGGCGTCCGACAAATCGGTGCCGACCTCGCACCGGTGGTAGACAGATATCCTGGGACATATAACATAACGCCAACTAGCATAGATTGTTCTAGAACCCATAGCTTCCAGAACATGGATAATAAGGCGAAGATACCTTTTTATAAGTACATTCATATTACACATATAAACATCCAGATCGATAGTCATATTCCTTCATACAAATATTTGCACTGAGCTAAAATCGAAGCTGCGAACTCTGACGTTGCAGTTTATTGCACTAAAACTGCGCCATATATTATGTTATAGATACCTACCTAAAACTAGTAGTTAGCAAAAGTTTAATTTAACGATTATTACAAAGCTGTTTGTTATAGTATACTGGCGAACCTTAGAATTTACCGATTTCGGAGCTATTACAGGAGCATATAAAAGTAGGTACCTGCATTTGGCACTGATTGTCAAGATAACTTTATACATTCGGCTTGTGCTAGGCAATTAATCGTTGCAATTTATAGTTCAGTTAATTCGAGACCACGTGTTTGGGATTAGGAATGTTGGCATATTTTAGATTGGTTTGCCGAAATTAACTTAATCTATGTCGCTACTGCACCATCTATGGATAATATTCAATCGGATACGTCGTATAAATATTATCGAATAATACTTTGACATAACATTAATTTATAATAAAGTAAAGAACTTCAATGGCTTATGCTTTTTAAAATCTTATTATCTATTATTTTTAATAAATTCTTAGTCAACAATAAATTTTAGATAGAAAATGAATGTTGGTAAATTGGCATCTATATGGTTATAAGCCCTTGATGAATAGAAGCAGTACTTCACTATAGACTTCTATGTGTCGAAAGGTTGCCTTAACTTGTCACCTATGGGCAGGAGTGTCTGGATATTGACTCTGCGCGAAGACAAGAGTTTACTATTGTGAACCTCGTCACACTCAGTTAAATTGAAATGAATTATTACCATGGCTTTCTCAAATGTCTTCAGTATGGGAATCTTCGAAAGGGCATTCAAATTTTTCACGGGGCTGGTAGAGCATGTATGAGATCCCTTGTGCTTGTATTTGCCCACGGGTTAAGGTGACCGTTTATCGTCAGGTGGCTCGTTATATTGTAGTCTTATTTGTTTAAATAGAGAGCATAGCCATCATTTTTTGCAAATCAATTTCTCTCTCGTTGAAGTTTATTTAAAGAGGACCTAATTCTTCTACACGTGAGCACTATATATTGGTAAGTAATATGTAAGACAAAAGACACAGAATTTATACTTATTTATAAATAAATTATACATAAGTTCTGTGCTTCATAGAATTCAGTGCGATAATTGAACTAAATGTTTGCATCATTGGATTGTTCGCATTCTACAATATGTTGCGTACGTATGATTATAAAGACAATGATTCACGACCGTGTCGCGACATGTGTGATGCCTAAACGTTTACTATAACTGCAACACTTTTAAAGCTGAAAAATAATTCCATTACCTAAAAACTACCTATTTGGCGAAGGACAGAGTTGCTAGTTACATCCCCCGCCCAAAAAGTCTGACATACTGTTTTCACAAACGAGGTGGCAAATGGCATTCGAAATTTCCTGATACTTATAAACTCTTGCTAAACCAGAGGTGTATCTTACGCGTTACCAAATCAATCCTACTGGCCTAATCTATTTCATGTAATTACTACGCTAATAAAGCTGTTTAACCAGGGTTTTCTGACGAGTAAACAATTCTGCGCCGATTTGAGCATCCTATCTCCTTCAACATCTTTATTGCAGCAACACGTTCGTTACTCATGTCTATCCACAGCTTTATTAGAAGCAATGAAGAGTAAATATCGAAGTCGTGATCTCGACATATCACGTATTAGTTTAATTAAAACCGGCCCAGTACTGTTCAGTACTCACATCGGCAAATATTTCGTATTAGGTACGCCTTCCGTTAATTGCCACGTCAAACACAACGATATAAATCTTTCTGTCGGGGTTAACGATGTGATTGTGAAAAAATAGTCGAGCAATATATTGTTAAGGGGAAATAGGATGTTGATCCTTGCAACGATATTGGTAAATAAATGGCTTTTAACTATATGCATGCATATTTTGCGAAATGTTGTTTTCATTATGTTTAGTGTTTTTGTGGTAGGTAAGTATAGGTATTTGCGCAATTTTTGTATGCGTAAACAATTGCCTTTTATGATTGGATATGGAGATTGTACTAGTATGATTGCAGGCTACTGTATGTAGTTGCTAGTTTTAAAGTGAGTTATATATGAAAAACATATTTTTGGTTAAAAGACTTTTTGTTAAAATTTAAGGAATTTAATTTTCAAACATTTAAGTTTATTAATTTGAGAAATCGTATTGGTCGTTTTATTATATGATTACGAATTACAATTTTCCGGTATCATGATTGGGGCCAATATTTGCCTTGATCTTCCGCCATTGTTGAATTAAGCATATCATAATTGGCACATTAGGTGCTAATTTGTATACAAAAACACGTTGTTATTGTTTTTAGATTGTGTATATCTAGACGTATGGGATAGATGATGCTATATTTATATTTACATCAATAACACTGACCTAAGCCTAAAGCATATTAATCAGCTAATGTATCGGAAAAAAGGTTTTGGTACTTATTTCCGTGAATCTGAAAAACTGAGTTAAATATTACACTTACCTAAATGTGGTCAGTTATTATACTTGCTTTATATCTAGTGCGTGCTTTTGTACGTTTTTAGGCTACCTGTTTAACATAATTGTTAGTTTGCTGTTTTTATTAATTATTAATTAAAAAAATAAACTTTTTCATTCCTTACTTTATTTTGCAAATCAGTCTTTGTAAAAGCATCCTCAAATCATTATTTTACCTACTGCAATTAACAGTACTAAGATAACTGATGCTTTAATTGCTGCAACTATCTGTTTTTAACTGAAAGTATGTTTGTCCAGCCTATATCTGATTTCTCTGCGATAGCCAGCGTTCGAATCGCCTCCATCGATCACAAATTTGACTATCTACGAATTATTTAAACATTGGCTTAGCACTTTAACATCGCTATTCTAAAGTACTCAAAAGTTGACTATTATTCACTCTACTCAATTTCTGAGATTTTTTTTATGGTGAGTATAATGTATTAGTAAGTGTGTTGATAATATTAAAATACAATTATAAAAAAAATATGTAGGTTTTACAATGTAAGTATGGCTTTATTACCTCGCCTCAGTAAGTGATGATTATTTATTATTATCAGTAAAATAAATACATGAAAGTTTTAAATATTAGCAAAAAAAAAACGGTTCTCAAAATAAATATTATTACAATGTTGTCAGAATAAGTAATGAACTGGAATTAGCTATCTATGGTAGTATAAACAAAACTACGAAAGCGGTTGCTGACGTACAAAGAGTTTTTTTGCTACAAAGACTGGGTGATAGTGTATTTAAGGGTTTTAAAACACAAAAAAGAAACTAGTAGAACCGTGTCACGGTAATAGGGCTGTAGATGTATTTTACCCATAAACTTAGTAGTAAATTAACTTTATGATTTTACCATTGAAAACTATATTTAACTGTTCAAAGAAGGCGGCCTTCTTCAAAGCCAAGCTTACCTCGTAATAGTAGTTATAAATAAAAGACAATTGACTAAACATTCACCACCATTCACCATTATTCTCACAGCATACATCAGTAATTAAAATAATGAGTCTAGTTCAATGAGTCATTACATGCACAAAAGGATATCGTATCTATTGAGGAACATGCTTTTAGGGTACCGCACGTATCGTAAGAAGCTGGTTTACGAAGTAAATTTTTCATTTTCAATTCCTCCAGTTTGCTTCTGATAAAATCATTTGCGTGAAGCTTAGGTACGTACGTAAATGTTCACGGTTTACTTTATGTAGATTATTCCTAATAATTTGGTATAATACCAGGTTCGGCTCGCTTAGTGGGTAGTACACCAAGCCCGTTATGAAGAATCACCATATGACTGTCAATAATATTTGCACTTAAAAGAAATGTGCCTAAAGGTAGATACTGTCGTCGCCACTTTAAAAAAGTTTTGGTTATTTTATTAAAAATAGGAACAAACTATAATAGATGATAATACAGTTCACTATTTAATACTGGTTATGCCGGTAACGCAATGGTATTGGTCGATTGATAAATATTAATAAATAGTGGGGTTATAAAAGGATAGGAATAAGTTCAGAACGGGGACTTGAGTCGAATAGTGGTACGCACATCTTGGCAGTTACTGTTAGTTAGTGATTTTCATATTTTATATCAGTAGTTGTGAGACTGTTTCTCACAATACTTATTTGACAAAAACTAAAAAAAAAAACGATAAAATAGTTAAGATTATGTAATTTTTTTTATGGTTAGGAAACCTCCACGGGTGGAATGTCGGAAACCTGCGGTTTCGGGCAGCCTCACCCGTTATTCCCAGGCCAGCGCTCATGGAGGTTGGAGATCGTTCTGCGCTCTCCGTCGCCGGCACCTGGTGCCTTTTCTTCGGGACGTTAGAATACCAGCCCTCTCCCGTTCTCTTTCCACCCTCTCTTTAGCGGACATCACTTCCTCACAAAATAAAGTGGTTGAATCCTATGTTCTCTCACTTTGAACCATGGACAGAATCATGGTCTCAAGCGAGAGGCTTCCCAGGCTAATAGCCGCTGTGAGGTTGCAGCGCTGTTGCAGTGTTGCGTCCACGCTGAGGAGTCCACTAGAGTGTAGCCTGTATCCTCGCTACAACCTCCACAGTGATAATATTTTTGGGAATATTTTGGATTAATAATCACGAAAAAATAAGGTATTTATTTTCTGTCTATTAAGCTAATAATTTCTAAATGTATTTTATTAACCATAGTCGTGGAAATTGTCATTCTTATTATTCATTTTCATAACTCATATACAGAACCCTCAACGAACGATCCTGACGTATAGTACAAAACAAATAAACATACACCACACCACACAGGTACGCACTACCTAAATACACAAACACCCACATAAATACGCACGCGCGCGCACACATGATTTTTTCCACAAAATTTTCCTCTCTTAACTATATAAAATATATTAATATGGCATTGTCATCTTGTGTCAATGTTATAGTCATAAGAGGTACTGACTTCCTGTAGAACACAGAAGAATGTTCCGCGAAAGACAAGATTTTCCTAGCACGGGGGCCACGCTATTAAAAAGGCTTTTTACATTGTTATATTACTTATGTCACATGTTTTTTTACAAAACTTCAGAAAACAGAGATAGAGAGAGATGACGATTAATGTATCTAATAAAAGCTCGTTCTCGAACAACGAACTTGAAAACCATGACTTTCAATCAACTGCTCACATTATGGTTACAAAGCACTTTAATAGCATTCGAAATGGCCCTATACGATCATTGACTAGATTTACAAGCATACGGCGAACGATTATTGCCAACGTAAAAGGTCATAAAAGTTCATTTAAATGTACACTGCGAATGTAATTGTTGTCGGAATATTTAGTGTTGTTATAACCAATTTTAAATATACACACAAAATAATTTAGTTATTTTCTTGCTGATTTGAGTCCTTAGTTTTTTTTTGTACAAATAATTTAAATCTAGAGGTAATGTTACCCGTGTCTATAAACGTCAGAAGCAAAGCAAAAGCAAAACACTGTGCTAATTAATCGCAGACTTCTCAAGAGGAAGAGGTACTTTACAAAGTAAAATCCCCTCGGGTACCTCACCGTTTAGAAACCGTCGGGCCTACTTACTTCTGTTCAGGCGACGGGTTACCCTACACGGTGTCTTCAGGTCAACGCTCTTAGAGTCCGTAGGTCACAATGTATTCTACGGCACCCGGTGCAGTATACTCATCTACATGTATGCTTACAATAAGATACTTAAAGTACAATTACAGAATCCGCATTGAAAATTTACTAAATTACTACCTACACAAATAGTAGTTTTTGCCACTTAAATAATTTGAACATTTAAAAGGTTATTCGGTGGTAGCTGCATCTAGTATAGTTCATTTTGCATCTATGAAAATAATTTGTATTTGATAGGTGTTCCGCAATATGTAAAATGATTATCATATTGTATTGGGTCGTAATGGGTAACCACTGAAATTCAAATACTTTATTTGCTGGAATATGGTATAAAATAGGTTAGTGCTCACACATTTTGCCTTGGAATGGCATTCAAATATTTTTTTATCAAATGAGCCAGGTTACAAAGTCTTTTCTTGTTTGTTTATTATATTACTCTATAGATTTGTAAATTTGTCATTTAGTTAGTCACATTAATATCATTTTACTTTGTCATAACTGTAAAAATAATAAGTATATCTAATACCATGGTAAATTTATAATCTTACTGAGTAGGATTATATTCATATATATTATATATTATAGACATATCATATTTTAGTTTTTGAAGTAAAGCGTCAATTGATAACAATAACTGATCAATATAGGGGGTCACACTGAAAGTTTTTTAGAAAATAAAAAAGGGAATGACATAGAAGCTTGTTCATATTTTTATTGCTTTCCGAAGTAGTCTCCGTTCCTTTCTAAACATCGACGCATGCGATGGAACCATCGACTGAAGCAGTGAGCCCACTCTTCTTTAAAGATATCTTCCATGCCTTTTTCAAACGCAGCATCTTCAGGGTTCATAAAACGGTTTCCTCTAACTTTATCTTTTATTTTTGGAAATAAATAAAAGTCACAGGGTGTCAGATTGAGATTGTAAGGAGGATGACTCACTAGCTCCACACCTTAGACAAATATTAGATAGTCCGTCTGGCGGAGTCAGCTGGAGCGTTGTCGTTGAGGATCCTGCTTTTTGGGCGCTGCTGTCTAACATTTTCCAAGACAACTGGAAGACAATGACTGACATACCAATCTGCAGCAATAGTCCTTTCATCTTCTAGAACGATTGTTACGAAATGACCCGTTAGTCCAAAGAATGAAGCAATCGTCTTTTTCCTTTGACTTATGCCTTTCTTTACTTTTTAACTCGATGAAAAAAAGGATTTTTTTCAATTCGACCGTATTTATATTTTTATTTTGTTTTTTGTCAGCAGATCTTGGAATGGAAACATCCATTGCGCAGATTGTCTTTTGGTTTCGGGTTCGTAACAATATATCCAGCTTTCATCACCTGTGACTATGTCATATACAGCATTCGAGTCACTGCCGTCATACTTTTCAAGCATTGAGTGGCACCCATCCAAAGGACGGCGTTTTTGTTCTTCCATCAAATTACGAGGTATCCATCTAGTACAAAATTTTCTGACCTAAATGTTCATGTAAGACTTTTTGTATTTTACTCATACCAATGCCTAAAGCTGCCCGAATCTGTTGAAATGTCACCCTTCTATCAGCTTCTATTATTAGCCGTACAGCACTCACGTTATCTTCAGTAGTCACCGTAGAAAGACGTCCTTCTCGAGAATCATTAGTGAGTTTGCTTCGACCACGTTTAAACTCATTAAGCCAATTGTAAACAGTGGCACGAGGTGGGGCTTCATAATGAAATGCCAATCAAGTCGCGACGAAAATCGTAATAAATTATTGAGTGAAAATTTTCTATACTCAGATCCATTTAGATGGACGACAGACACTTTTTAAATTGCCGCCAAATTGTAAAAACAAATAAGATATGAAATCATTAAACATCATTCTACAAATTCCCAAAGAGTTCCTAATTCGAAATTTAAATAAGTAAGTTTTTATCGGGTGCTTTTCTTATTGGCCTATTCTAAAAACTGTGACCCACATAAGTGTACTTATCAAAATAATGTTGTACGTACAACATTTTCAAATCCTTTATATAATAAGTTTCCTTCATCTAAAGCTCTTGCTGACAAAAAATATAAAATATTTTGATCAGTACTTAAACTTCCCGTCCAACTTAACCACGTTATGTAAATAGATACAGAAGTCTTATGCTGCAACATAAAATTCATCACAAAGAGAAAAATAACTCTTTATAGAACTCGTAAACAGAAATCTCAAACCTTATTTTTCGCATTTTTCCTCCCACTTTTCAGACAGAATATCCTCACCGCGTTTATGTCCTACGCTAAAACACACAAAGAGGTTTTACACTACCTTTGTAGATCTATAAAGAGCTCGTGTTTTCTTTTTAAAGTCGTTTAATAAAAGGGCCAGATGTGTGGATATAATCTCGAGAACGTCTTGAGCATCTTATGTTTAGGTAGAAAATGTGAGAAATTTCTCGCTGAAGTGCACTCCCGTCTTCGCGGGATGCTACGAGCACTCTTTGGACGTGTTCTTTGCACGAAAACTCGTTTAAAACTCTGGATTATTATACCGTCGTCTGTGGCGTGAGTTAGTGCTTAGGTTCACAAGTTTTATATCCCGATATGATACTTATTAATTGTTTACTTAAAATCGTTTTGCAGTTAAATTAATTGTTAGGATGTCAAACGTATAACGAGTAAGGATTCTTCATTAAAAAAAAATTAAGACTATACTATAATGGTCAAAGGCTGACTCTAGTCAGCCTGTGACCATTATAGCAGCCACGGCCAATGCAGGTCGCATTGGTTGAAACGTCAGACAATTCAGAGGTATGTAATACCTTTTCGTGATCGCGTTAATGCCCGTATAAATACATAATTATATCATAGAACGCGAAAGTTTAAAAGTTAAAATTAAGACTGCTAGTAACTTACACCATATGTTACTCGTCTTCTTGTCTCTACTAGGTACTTATTTAATCCACATATCTAATGTGCTGTAAGTTGTGTGTAATCCTTGGTGGTGTATAGTTTGAAGTTGCAACCTTCTGGTCGCAAGTCTTCAAGACGATTCAAGTCATATTTTGATGAATTGTGTGCGATGTGCACACGGCCACGTGAGTTTCCCTAATAAGATACCAAGTTAATAAGAAGTGAAGCCTTTACTTCTTATGGATATGGTCTTTAATTTTCAGTGACCCATGGCATTAAGATTTTTAGAATTTTTTGTTTTAATTACAAGAAGAAGTCTAATTAAATAATGTTATTTTTTTACACTTGTTTGTGTTGAAGGGGAAAGGGGATTACTCAACCCGAATTCTTTCATTTAACATCACATGATTATATTCATACAAGTTTATTTTTAGCTCGGTTATTTACTTCCAACAATATATAGCTGAGCCTTTCTGTTCGATTCGTTTTTATTTAATAACATATAAAATATATCACTGGCTCGTTATACTAAAGTAACTGATACTTTTTTAATACTTGTTTTTTTTTGTACCGAATGTTTTAGTATCAATTTCCTACCTTTTTTTTTTAATTCAAATGTATTGTGGTGGTGAAATGCGAACAAAACAAATAGAAATGATTTTGTTTTAATAAATAAAATAGCAATGTTATATTAATATTAACTCCGTAAAGATATATGTATGTAGGTAAACTTATTATAATATTATATATATATATACTAGCAGCGCCCCGCCGTTTCACCCGTGTAAGTTCCGATCCGATGGGAATATCGGGATAAAAACCGGTAGCCTATGCGTTAATCCAGGTCTCCAGCTATCTACATACCAAGTTTCATCGCAACCGGTTCAGTGGTTTTTGCGTGAAAGAGTAACAACCATCCATCCATCCATCCAAACTTTCACATTTATAATAATAGTGTGATAGTGTGATTAAAAGGAGATACTGCCATGCTGTGGAAAAATAGACTGACTTTTACCATGTAGTAAAAACTATGTGCACTGAATTTGATTGTATGAATGAGATGAGTAAAGTTATATAATGTTTTGTATGCCAATTTGTATGAATGTGCAATTGCAGTTACTTATATGTTGAAAATTTGTCTTTGCCTTAGCAGGGCAAAATAGACTGCGGCACAGATCGATACCAGAGCAAAACTACTTTGTTTTTTCATTGCTTGTAATAAACCCTAAAGAGAAAAAATAGGAAATTCTTCCACAAAAAAGTGAATTGTTGATTATATGGTTTCTCAAAGAACACAAATCTAAACATCGATTTCAAACAATCAAAACAAGAACATCGCGAGCATCGAGTACCGTTTTATTTGCAGCAATAAAGTAAGGTTTTTATATACCATTTACCAAATAAAAGGCAAAATGGGTAAGGATAGTCTTGCCTAAAATTTTCAATGAAATCAAATAAACTTGGAAACTTAAGATCCACTTAGAAAGTTTCAAATTTCAATCCCAAGAGTATAAATTGCGAAGGACGCTAGGCGAAAATAATACTTTACTGCGCAACTTATAAATTGCAGAGAGCATTTGCTGAAAACCTAATAAGTAATTTGTAATGAGTCCCTGTGAGGGTCGAAGTTATGTTTTTTGTACCCACTTTAGCATGGAGGTTCTTAAAACCGTGTAACAGAAAATCGATTTTAGGAAAGTCTATGTTAACATCAGCTTTTAATAAGAATATCTGTTTTTAGGTGTACTATGTACATTACCTATGTCTAAATATATTGCTTTCATTAAGTCTCATTAAAAACAGATTTCCAAAATATGTTGGTAAAAATGTTTTACATTTGCGATTTTTTCGAATTGCATTCAATAACATGAAAATTAAGTATTTGAATTCTCCATGCATTATGATAGCTCTAAATTGTTTTTGTACACTTCCATTCGAAATCTAGATATACATTTACATTACTTATAGTTAAATACTAAATGCTTAATTGTGATACCAGGCTTTTTTGTATATTTCACTCAAGTCCGAGTCATTTGCTCATTATAAAGTCAAGTTATATAACCTTACTTTGTTAAATCCCTGAATAATTCTAGAATGCTAGTTTGTTAGTCCGATTTCTGAGTGAGATGATACTCGATTTTAGTTGGTTTTTCATACAACAGATTCTCAGCTAAAAGTTTGCAATACGAAGTTGTAACATTTTGTCAATAAACTCGCCATTATAAGCTAGCCAACACGGGGGCGCAGATAAGCTGCCGAAAAGCGTAATATGTATGAAAGACATACAAAAAAGGTACCTAAGGTTTATGATTATATTTAATTAATATTGACAAATTGTGCATATTATTTTATTCCTTATTGTAGTCAAATTTAGAACTATAATTGAGACTGCTTCTGGCAAAATCCAAATAACCAATCTCAAAAATTTACAGGGTACCAATATCGATCAAATAAAAGCATATATTAAGTTTATATTGTTTAGTCTTAGTATTTTTCGTTATCTCTTAAACAAGTTCAAAAGGACGTGAATCTAAATGTTAATAGTGCTAAAAATTGCAATATTACTACTGGAAGTATTTTTGTGAACATAAGTTTTCTAACCTGGACGTGAATAATAACAAGACAAGATAACAATTCAGACGTCCCGCACGACAATGCTACGAAAATACTTCCTGAAATTTGTATATGCGGGAATTAATAATGGATATTGAAATAAAAATTGTTTGATTTATTTTGTTTCGACTATATGTAGGGTTGTCTTGCATATCATTATAAACTTACTACAAGTGTCATTTCTTACAAGAGCCAAACAAAAGAACCACATACCATGTAGGTGAAAAAAGATGACACTTATTTAAGACATTGCACAATATAGAGTTTGTTTTTTATTGATTTACTACAAAAAACAACTATTCCTACACACAAAAAAGTGCACTGAGTTTGATAAGGTCAATAAATTCAATTGTAGATAGGCGTAATGTCTTATTAGCTCCAATAAGTTGGATAAGTCAAGCTCAAGGCTGAATGATCAAACGTGGCGCTCACTACTTTATTTATTCTCAGATAGGTTACATAGAGTTACGTGTCTGTTCGATATTCCTACGTGTACTTTATTTAATTGTAATTCGGTTTAATAAAAGTTGGTTAAAATCATTATCGTTATCATTTCTACTCGAGGGTACGCACTATGTCGGAACCCAATGAAAATACGTGCCCACTGAGTCCGGTAGACGATCGCGACGTATATGTAGTTATTGTATTCATATTGATAGCATAGCGTATCTAGTAAGTCTCTATTAAAAGCTTGAAATAAGTATTTACAGAATAAGAGTAGCTAGATTACAATTGGTTTATTGAAATCTAATAACGTGTTTTGGGATTTATTCATTACATCATAAAGAATTTACTCGTGGAGTAACTTACCTAATCAACTTATCGGTAGATCTTGTTTATCTATGTACTTGAATTGAATTGTAAGGTTATTGTTATGTGTTTAGGATTTACGGGAGGCTTTTTTATTTGGACCTGCTGCATGCCATCTTGCATTATGGCAAATGGTTTTAACGTCTAAATAATGTAATATTTAAAATAAAGGGTAAGTGGTAACCGAGTAGGTTAACACATTACAAAGTTAAGTAATACTAGCCAGGTCACTCTAGAATGGGTGACCATTCTTAACACATTGAGACCCCTCCGTGCCTCGGAGAGCACGTTAAACCTTCGGTCCCGGGTGCCCTACAAACATTGGTGGCATTCGTTATGGGTGGTTGGAGCCCTGAAAGTCCGACAACCTGGTCTAACTACAGAACTTCGATATCGCCTAGTACTTGGGTTGTGGAGGTCTGATGGCAGTCGCTTCACGTAAAATATCAAAGTTCGGCCGTATCGTAGGTAGACTGAAAGCCGACCACAACTTAGTTGGAAAAGGCGCGGAGGATGATGAGGATGATTATGTAAAATAAATAATTGAATGCAGCTTAATGTCTAATTTTATTTATTAAACTTGCTGTCATATTCAGAATTATGAATAAGATGTATAAGAATAATAATAGTAGTTTAATAATTTATCGATGTCTCCACATTACAACATAATTATGCTTTATGAAACATTCACAACATTCAACATGAACACAACACAGATTATTGCGTGACTGCTGAAAGAAAATTATTTGGATTTTTATAAAACATCTAACAAAACTTTTGACTAGATCACAGTTACAGTTGATAAAGTAAATCAATAGCTACTATGCGAAGCTAAGGTTCCTGTAAAAATTATTTTTTTTTCGCCTTCTTAACAGCAAACTCCATAATTATTATATTTATATACAAAAGTGTTTTGCCTTTGACACAAAGTCACGAATGACTAAGGCGCGTAGGTACAACACCAAAGGCCTTGTAGATTATTGCAAACATGATGTAAGACAGTTATTTTATTATTTTAACGAACTACGTCTAATGTAAGATATTATTTAACAAAAGATTCAACATTTTACGCGCGTTTTAACGCTGCATAGTAAATATTTCCTCGAATCGTAAATATTTGGGTGGCATTCTCATCTTTCTGCGTGTGGGTTTTATTGTTACGTATGTATTGTGGGATTACATTTAATTTTGTTGCGGTGATTTATACATATTTCATACTAATCTTGATCTAAGAAGGGGTCAATAAAAATAAACCCTATCTTCGAAAGAAGGGAGATGACGCCAATAGTCGGATGGGTCTAGATCTAGATTTATTTTTCAGACAACAGGTATACAGTCTTTCACAATCAAGACAATAAAAAATCAGTAATACAGCTTAATTGGAACTGATTCTGTTACATTCTGTTATATCTGTTGTGTGTAAACTGACTTCAATAAATCACATTTATTTTTATTTTTTTATAAAAGATTACTAGTAACGTGGGTCACACATTACTAGTAATCTCGTTAAACCCTCCAGCTAAGCTTAACGCTTGTGTTACGAGTGGGTTCACGACGGTAGTGCACTAGGTGGGGTTCGAACCCGGAACCACTTGATCGCAAGTACGACGCCTTAGCCATTACGCTACCGCCGCTTCAAGATATGAACACTTAAGTTCTACAAGGACATGTTAATTTATTGTTTGTTTCAGAGGAATATCCTGATACAACTTTTAACAAAAATATGAGCAAGGATTTGTTGAAAATTTTTGTTTCCTTATAATTGTATTTTATGGAAAAGTACTGTGTATGTTTATCGTGTATCAAAAAACCTTATAGAAATCTTAATAGACCCTTAAAAGTAAAAAAGCTATATATCTTAAAAGTTATAGTTCATAATCTAACATCATTTTCATTCCATTATATTTAAGAAACATTATAAATATCTTGCCTTTCTTATTTAAAGTCCACCACAAAAATAAACGATAACAAAACCTGATAGCATTTTTTCGCGTCAACAACTTTTCTTCATTTCTCAGCCCTTATCTTACAAAATAAATTAATTGTCACTGGCAAGTCATTTTAAATAAAAGTTATAATAAAAAATAAAACAGACGTAAGAAACTTCAGGAACTGTTTTGTTTACGAGGGAAGCTGTGGCCATTAGACGTTATAACTTTACATACAAAGCTACGCGAACAGGATCCACAAGTATAACGACACATTCAGAACAATCGTGCTACCTCCTACGAACATAGGGTGCATACATAAGACGCGTAAACTTAAGTTTATACAATTTTTTAATTGTAAATTATATTTTGTCTCTGCCCACAAACTGAGGGTTTTCGAACCTTCTTTTTTTACGGCCCAAAGTATCGTTGATATTTTTTTATGTGTTGTCACCTGATGGTAAGTAACTAGCGCCGCCCATGGGCACCTGCAACTCAAAAGTCACAAGTGCGTTGCCGGCCTTTAAGGTAGGAGTAGAAAGGGGGGGAAGAAGGGGAGAGGGCAGGGTTTGGGCCTCCGGTAAACTCTTACCTAGCTAAACATTGCTTAACTTCCGGTTTTCTGTGAGTCCGTAGGATCACTCCGGTCGAGGCGGCTCATACGTTCCGAAGCATAGCTAGGAGAGCTATGCTTCAGAACGAAACTTGAACGACATTATTATTGACAACCATAAAATATAGCAAGTATACTTTGACTATGTAAATCATATACCTACCAGCAAGAGTATCTTAATACTTGGACAAGAATACAAGGGTCTCGCTTATACAGAGATAAGAACTGTGTCTAATATTATATATTATTCACTTACATAAAATAATTTCGAGATATTGAAGCCTCTGATAGATCGCCCTAAATTGTTTAATTATATGGCCATCATATACTAAGAAGACTTGTGTTATTACGGTAGTGGAATGTTAAATCAATTCAGTTTCTATTTATTAAAATAGTAAGTTCCATATAAACTTGTAGGAGACAATAACCTTAATATAACAGACGGACAACAAAGTGATCCTACTGACTATAAGAATTTATTTTTTTTCTTTTGAGGAACTGAACCTTAATAAATAATAAAGTTGAAAATAACAACTAATCTAATTTTTCAGTCTTATTTAACACTTTACTTTATGTTATTTAATTGTCAAAACTACCCTTTATTAGTCTCTTACAAAATAGACATAAATTAAATTAATTATTTACATTTCCTCACCTAAAACCATCGCTAAATATTCAGTTCTAGTTTCAAGATCGAAATCAGAGGTAGTATGTAATTTTACCATATTTGGTTCAGATTCGGATTCACACATTGATTGGAAGCACATTATACTTGTTACTTTTTTAAATATTATAATAAAAAGTAACAAACTGTATCAAAGTTATTTTATGCCCTTAAAGAGATCAAGAAAAGTACAAATATTAAAACTGGACTCTTTAAATATTATGCATAATATGCGTAATATTGATTGAGCCTTGCATAAGCATATTATGCTTACGGCTCAATCAAATATCTTTTTAAATGCAGTGGCCAATATATATACAATCAAATATGGTTTCATTTTAAGGGGTAACAGCGTAGATGCCCCTATATTATTCACCTTACGGAAGAAATTAATTAGAATTCTTGGAATGACTTCTTCACCTTCAAAAATTTTAAATACTAATGTACCTGTACCCTACCCTGTCTCTATATTATTGAAATATGCATGTTCGAACGCCAATATCCAGATTTTTAAACTAAAAGATACGACACGACTAAAATGCATTCGTCCACTACATTTCTCATGTCAATCAAAATATATAATAAGCACCCATTTATAAATAAAAGAAATCAGTAAATGTAATAGATTTATTAATAAACTTAAAGCCTTTCTATTAAATTAAAGCTATTAGGATACACGTAGATGAGTATTTTAATAACAAGTTCTAATTGTGTTACACTCAAAACTGCAAATATTTGTATGTATACGTATAAATATATATGTATAGATACATAAATTTAATTTTATTGTTATTTATAATAGTGCATTATAAATAATAACCTAATATAAAATAATAAGATAGTATATAGCTTAATTATAATCTTAAAACATCTATTTTCCTTTTTCATGAATAATTATGACGGGTGTTACAAAAAGGTGTGGTAAACTTTTAGGAGCGTTAAGCGTTAAGCGTTGTAGAAAAAATAAATATTGAAAAAAATGCTTTTCCTGGTTAATTGAAAAAGATGTTATGTGTACGTACCTTTATACGAGGTATGAAACCAGGCGGTAGTCAAACGCGGTGTTGACAGACGGCTCTATTTGCTGTATCATCATCGCATGCAGGAAGATGACTTTCAAATATTCGCTAACCAAATGTCAGTTCCTTATTTGGTTATATGAGTACCAAGGTTTTAATTGTTGTATGTTTCAAGTGTATAGAACGTAGGTTTTATTGGGGTTGTTTATGCGACTAGTTTGTAATTATTCAGTGTGAAGGCATGCATATGTATGATATGTGGGATGTAAGAACTTATTGTCTGAAGTGATGATGTCATGCTGTACTTATGAGTCAAATGCCATTGTAGTACTATTATACGTAGGGCGCTACACAAGTTTTGTTGTATGCAAACTAGATATCATAATATTATGATTTGAAGTCATACCCATAAACTCTAAGTAATATTTAAAAAAAAAAAACAAATAAAATTTGGAGGCAAGGCATCGTTTGTTCAATTTTTAAATGAATTTTCTAAATGAAAATAGCGGGCTTCTCTCGGTGTGATCTTCGTTTAACTATTTCCTATGACTTTAAACGTGGTGTAACTTAACAAAAATGTTTCGAGGAAATGAGTAATACACTGAGGGAAACTTGTTTATCTCTAAGACTATAAAAGTAGTATATTTAATTCAATCGCGTCAATTTTAACTCAAAACATGCAAGGTCCGGCAGGCCGATAGAAGTGACTACCGATAAGAACTTTGAGACTGTACTTATTACTGTAAGTTATTGGAGAAAAACCGACGTATGACACATCGACAGATCGCGGAAACCCTCAAATTAAGTGCACCATCTGTTCATCGCGTTCTTCTCGACCATTTGAAAATACGGAAACTTCGTTTACTCGGGGTATTGCACTTGATGACTGCAATACCCAGCGCTGAGAAAGCAGCGTGTGACTTGGTTTCGTGATATGTTATAAAAAATTGAAGATGGCCGATCTAACTTCATGACTCAATTGTTACATGTCATGAAACCTAGATGTATTATTTCGATGTTCCTACTAAATCCCAGAGTAAAGTGTGGGTGTTTGAAGATGAACCACTACAAACGTCTGTGAAAATGTTCCGATCTGATCCGATGTGTTTGATAAGCGGAAGACTTTTACTGCTGCATGGTATAAGAGAATGTTTACCTCAAGTATTAGTAGCCCTTAAAAAATAAAAAATTAAACTTAAGACTCTATATCTATATTGGTTTTTGTATTAAGATAACGCCACTGCAAATCGATCCGGCAAAACTACGGACTATTTGCACCAAGCTGGAACCAAATTGCTGGGACACCCTCCTTATAGTCCGGATTTAGCACTATGTACTTTGCACCATTCCCGTATGTGAAAAGGCAACTGAAGGGACGCAAGTTTTCGAGCGATGAATAGAGCTTATCGGAAATATGCGGCTGTGTTCCAGAGGGATACTAGAGCAATGTGTTCAGCACCTGATTTACACGTATGAAGACCTGTATTACTGCCAGTGGAGATTACTTGAAAAAAAATGAATCACAAAATACGACAAAACTTATGTGGCGCCCTTGTATTATAGTCCATTTAAATAGTTTTGAATTTAGTAACCGTGTACATCATGGAAATAGTAGGAAACCGTTTACTTTGTACTACGTACAACGAACGAAAAGGCAAAATGTATTTCACACTAACACTGCATTTGATGTATATAGAAAGCAGGTACTAATAACTCTAACCGAAATTAGCATTATTTTTTCGTCAATTTAATTATTGATGATAAAAAGGAAGTGTCAATTCTTATCTCTCCTCGATTATGTTATCAAGCTTTGCTAAAAAGCTAAGTAAACTTCCCGTTTCTTAGGATAACTCTTTATAAATTTACTATCCTACTACTAACTGTAGAACCCGTATATCCGTAGGTACGTCCATGTACGGAAGTAATTAATTACTTTAAAACGTAAAAATTTGTCTCAAAATTAACAATAATAAAATCTAAATAATACTTTAGTGACATTATCAAATAAGGTTTATATGGCATGAAACGAACAATCCTATCAATATATACCTACCGTATAATATAATTAATTACATTCGGTTTCCAACTGCGCAGTAAAATTCCAAGAAATGAAGGAGTATTTTTTCTATTTACCTTTGAGGTAATTAAATGGAATGCATTCACTTCTGAATCATTTAATTTAGTTGATTGTTTACTTACCTTGCTATGTCTGATGAGAAAATTTCGTATCGAGTTGATATTGAGAGGTAACGATGTGCAAAGAAATTTGAGATATAGGAATTTTATATATTCGTAATTATGACTATGACTGTCTGTACCAACCGTGGCCCGAAGCCCAACGATCTAGCTACCTCCCGAATAATAAAAAAATGTGTTCATGTATTCTTTATTGCATTTCATATGTTACAAAGGTGGTATAAAAAAACACAATTGTGATCAATATAGACCCTGTCGAGCACAGCGAATTAGGAGAGAGAAAGAGGGCTTCGTGGTAATTCAGGTTATAGCTTATTACAAATGATTAGTTGCTGTTAGTTGATTACTTACAAGTATTTACTTACATATAGACAGAATGGTTGTATATCATTTTGTGATCAATTTATCATCTAAAAACTCCTTTACTGTATAGTATGATTTTGATAACAGAAATTGTTTCAATTTATTGATAAATACATTTGTTTTGCTTACATCTCTAAAATCTTTCGGCAAATTATTATAAATAAAATATTTATACTCGATGTCTTGTGCTGTGTAACGTCTCGTAAGCAGCAGTTACCATAGATCAGGATTTTGTTTCACACGCGGCAAGTTGATAAGAGAAATCTACACTCAAAACGCTATTCGGTCGCTAACTCGTGATCAAAACACTATTCGGATGTTAAAATAGTTCTAAATAAATTCTTTCTTTTCTAAGACCGGATGAGGCGTTACTTAAATATTTGTAAAGGAGTTGATTTCTCCTTAGTTTCTAAAGAAGTTATGTAAAAAAGAAACAATCAGTACCTACGTCCCAAAAATATGTAAATTAGAAATTCTTAACGAAGCATTTTCATTAACTCGTCATCCACATAACTCACCAGTTATTATTATCACATTACACATAACAGTTATTATCTAATACAATGTAATCATGTTGATGAGCTTTATGTAATTTATTGCTGCAATTTAAAGAGACACCCACGTGTCTATACTAATGAGTGACTTAGCCGTGACCCTTCGGCCCTGACACGCGGCGACACACGATGAAGCTTTTTATTAGTTTGAAAACGGATTGTTTGTATTCTAATTTTGAATTATACAAAAATGTACTGGCTTGTTGTTAATAGTGTATTTTAAATATCAATTAAGATCGTTCTACCTTTGGCATTTGGAGTATGTACTCGTAAGCACTAATATTTCTAAGAAGGATTCTGATATTTAAGCTCAATTAGAGACTTCTTAGTAGTAAAAGTATTAAGAATATCCTAAACTAGGTTAACGTTCCGATTTCAGTAAATTATAATTTTTGTAAATTAAAATAAAAGTTCGTGCTATTTGAGTACGTAATAGACTGTCACAGATGTAATGAAGCTTCAGATCCATTCCTCATCTTTTCGAAAGGCCTGTTGGTCTCGTGGTTAGTGATCGTGACTACTGAGCCAGAGGTCGTGGGCTCCATTCCCAAACAAAATAACAAGTGATTGTGTGATGAGCACGGCCATTTGTTCAGCCGGCCCTTTGGGTGTAATTTATCTAAAATACGGATAATATAGCTCTGTGTTAGCTATTTAGTTTTTTTTAATTGTGAAAAATCTAGGATTTGAATGGAAAAATAGAAGACAATCGAAGACTCCAGTCTTCGATTGTCTTCTATTTTTCAATGAGCTGATATTCCACCAGCTCAGTTGACTGAGCTGGTGGAATGTCAGCTCATTGGAAGTTATAAAATATATAAAGTGCAGAGTACAGAAATTAAATAAATCGAATAAATATTTACAGATGTAAAATTGTATAATTGATCAATTCCTGTCAAAGACACCACTAATCGGTGCGGTGACACTTTGTGTGTTGATCTATATTTTTTTATCATTGTAATTAATTTTTAAATTGACGATTTCGAATAATTGATAATGAATTTTGTGAAAAAAACATATTCCACCAGCTCAGTTGACTGAGCTGGTGGAATGTCAGCTCATTGGAAGTTATAAAATATATAAAGTGCAGAGTACAGAAATTAAATAAATCGAATAAATATTTACAGATGTAAAATTGTATAATTGATCAACTACTGTCAAAGACACCACTAATCGGTGCGGTGACACTTTGTGTGTTGATCTATATTTTTTTATCATTGTAATTAATTTTTAAATTGACGATTTCGAATAATTGATAATGAATTTTGTGAAACAAAGATATTGAATTGAATTGTACCCGCGAGGAGATACTCTCGGCATATAAGAGATTTTTACAATATGTATCTATTTACTAATATATAAGTATGTTTATCAGCAGTCTGGTTACCATAGTACGAGTACATACAGGCTTTGCCTGGTTTCGGCTGTCGGCTGTCTGATTTTTTTTTATATATATTCAAGAATACTTTCCACCTGATGATTTCACACGGTTTCCAACAAAAAACAACAATACGTCAGTATACAGTATACGTTGTACTGGCCCATTGGGTCTTCTATAGTCGGACGGCTTCAAATTCAAATTCGGATATGCTGCAATACCTCATTTTTGACAATGACAATAATGCAGACTTCTGTATAAAAGCATTCCAGTTATACACGTTTTTTGCAGACGTAATAGGTCGGGGAAAAAGTCTTTTAGTTTTTTGAAAAATGTTAGGAATTTTAAAAACTTCTTAAATAAAATTTCATTAAACTGTAGACGTCCATTACAATTAAAGTATTAAAATATGAATTCATTTTAATCATCTCGTGTAATGCGATTGAAACACTTGAAGTTGAGGCAATAGGGCTGAAAATCGCATAAATTTTTTCACACACAAATCCGACTTTTTATTTGTGTTAAATCGTTTCTAAATTCTTTGATTTGTGAATCTTTTGAGTTTTCAACTTAAAAGTTTTAAAGTTTGAACAAGTCTTCACATTATTTATAAATTTTTTGGGTGCTTATCTTTTCACACAAACATTAAGATTCCAGAGGAAGAAGAAACCTACTCTTCTTTCTTGGGAATCTTATTTTGAAGACAGTTTATGTATTACTTCTGACTTTGTGATGAACATAATGACTATATGTTTTTTCTTGAACTGATAAGACTATTGTCATTAATTTCTGTAAATATATACTAAAAAATGATGTGAGGGATTTAAAAGAAGCAAATATTAAAAGCGTCAAAGGGAAATTGCAAGTTCAAATTACACCAGCACTACCATATGAATATGCAAGCAATTTCGACAAATATGCCTAGTAAAATAAATATGAGCCAAAAAATTTAACATGACGCAATGACATATTAAAACATTTTTTTTATAAAATAAATGACTCGAGTTAACGGTTAATACATCGAGTGTATTGTAATTAAAATGTTTATGGACCTTGATGCCAATGCGAAGGACTGGCAGAGGCTGACTAGAGAAAGAGAGAGAGCATATACAATTATAAGGGTAAACCGTTTTCCAGTGAATAAAAAGTATGAACAATTAACAACGTACCCCTCTTTGAAAAGTGCTTGTTATATTTTTCATTTGAACAAAAATTATGTCGTAAATTATACGCTTTCGAATGAACAGCTTCGAATAAACTGGCAAACACTAATTAGATAACATGCAAGATATTTAAAGCTCTAATGGGCAATCACGGTATACTATTAAGATATTTGCGAACCGATTTTGATGTTATCTTTGAATGCAAATTTTCAAAGATATAAAAAACTTGATTGACATATTATAAAAGAGTCGTGACAGTCGTAATAACGTTATATATGTTCAACATAAGAAAACAATAGAACAATAGTTATACAATTAAACATGTTTGCTTATTTCCTACAAAATATGCTTCCGTAACGTGTTTCGAATCATTAAAATATGGACATAATGACACGGTTTGAACGTCTACCTGCTATTCAAGTGAGTAATGAATAAAGGTAGTCAATTTGTGTTTCAATTTAATATGTAATAACTACAGTACCGGTGGTAATATCAACATGCTATTTTGAGTATTGTTTGACATTCTAATTTATAGCTTCAGACGGTATGGTGGATGGATGAAGGATCAAAATATTTAACCAATATGACCTCACGTGACGTGAAGTAGATCATGAATGTTCAACGAAAATGAATTTTTGTTATATTATTTTTGGACATGATTAAGGATCAAACTATTTTAGTACCACTATCGGTGTATGGTGGTGCACTTGTTTTAGGACATCTAAGCACATTACTTCTCTTTGGACTTGCCGTTGTCTTTTTATTGATTTAAAATTTACAGATCACTAAAACCAAATGTGTATTCAAGTATGGGCTATCTATAAATTGGTATGATGTATGGAGACTTTTGTTCCTAACCGTACCTCGTGGCAGCGTTGTCGTTCATTGTTCTATCTCATTTCTTTTTTACTGACGTGTATAGAACCTCGTTTGTTATTCAAATGCATATCATCCACCCATTTTGTGCCGATAAACGTTACACGTAAATTGACTGCAAAAAACCTATATCGAAGAGGCTATCTATCATCATCAAGTTTACATAAAAAATATTTCCAACGTTGAACTAAAGTTATAAATTATTTTTTATATTTACAAATAAAATGGACAACGTTAAAACAAGAAGTGGATTTTTAAGCGTTGAGATTATTATTCTTTGTCTATTTTAAGGTTGAATCTCACTTGTGGCCAGAATCTGTCACTTTCTATTTTGACAATATGTCGTTTATTTCATAAACTAAAATATATTATTTTGAAATAGACTGGCAACTTCTTTTGTGTAGGTCAGCGCCTCTGAACGCAGAGCAAGGGAACTTTAGTTCCCTTCTTCACCTACAGAGGCGCTGATAACAGGTTTAAAAATGTATTATTATTATAGCTAGAATGTATAATTATGAGAACAGGATAAATAACACAATCGTCTAATTTAATTAGTTTATTAATAACATATTTTATTATTATTTCATTACAAGACATTATAATCTTTTCAAGCGTATAGAAACTGTCACTGTCACCACAGCTTTTGACTATCACTGCACGTTTGCACTTACCAATTCATAACTATTAATGCTCTACTATTACTATTTAATTTTAACACTTTTATTACAAACAACGAATAATTTTAACTATTTATTAAATAACAAACCGGTGATTTTTTTTCTGACATTTCACATTTAGACAGAGTTGCCAGCGTATTATACTGGTTAACTACTTTATGGTCTCGAGTAATAATTTACTTTATTTCGAAACAATAATTTATTATTTTAAATATGAATGAATAAAAGGTTTAATTTTTTTTACTTAATATTAATCAATGAATTATTAAAAATGACATACCTGGTGAAATGAATGTACAAACTTGACAAGTTACATAAAATACCTCAAACGTGTGACGGAAAAATATGGTAACCTAGAATAACAGTTTCAAGTATCAGGAGAAGATGGCTCTTTGAAAAAAAAATTGTTCCCGAGTTGCCAGGGTAGTTTACTTTAATTAGGTGCAACAGAACAGAACTGAGCTAGGAACTGAGAGACATTCAATCTTATTCCTTCTTTATGTGCATTTGCATTCCTCGATAAAGTTCCGTCTGCCCGTCTTCGTTGGACACCGTATACAGTGCTTTAAAGGGGCGATAGAACGAAACTTTCCACTTATGGGTGAATTGCTCTAACCTATAACCTGGCCGAGGACAGAGGCCTTACGAGTATATAATCGTATGGAGTGCAAAATCGTTTGTATACAGAACGTGCTACTATCAAATGTCCATAACCTTGAGGAAACATCCTTAAGTAATACATACTAAGGAAAGAGATTTTAGCCACCACTATTAATTTTGCATACGCACATACTCCTGATTTTTATGTTAATACTAGCAGCGCCCCGCGGTTTTACTCGCGTAAGTCCCAATCCCGCAGGTATATCGGGATAAAAAGTAGCCCATGTTAATCCAAGTCTCCAGCTATCTACATACCAAGTTTCATCGCAATCGGTTCAGTGGTTTTTACGTGAAAGAGTAACAAACATCCATCCATCCAAACTTTCACATTTATAATATTAGTGGGATTGTCGACAATGTTAACCTCGCAAGCGGTATAGAAGCTCCCAATGAAAAACATTCAGAAAAATCTCTTGAGATGGTACCCACTAGTACTTTCTACTGACGCCGTGTCGTGCCGCTCCCTAGCCCGGTTTAACGTGATATATAAAAAAAGGAATAGTCACGTACGGAATACGTGGTTTCATAGAAACAGCCTCCCGAGAACCCTCAAATTTTGGAATTACCTTTCCGTCTAAAGTTATCTCAAGATTACATAAAAATAATATATTAATAAAAGGTTTTTACAGTGTAAACAATACACAAGTGCCACCCTTGGTGGTGAAATCCTGCCGTGATGCTATTATATCTATTCATCAGGCATGTTGCATACTTCTTCAGTGGTTTAAAATTGAAAATACTACTTAATTCTTAAAGGAACACAACAAAAATAAAAGAGGCCGTATTAAACGATTCAGCAGAATGTAATACTGATTTATTAAACACAAAGTCCTACAAACATCTCCGAAATTGACCTTTGTCTTAATATATTAGTCGAACACCACACGCGTCGCCCATCATAGTGAATTACGTCCCAGCGCATCTGTGGCCTAATATATGGCAAAACACTTGCCGACAACATACTGAGAACTTAATGGCATTATAAACATAACTCAAGCTCTTCGTGTCAAACGCACTCACTGCATTCGTACTCTATAGATTTGCATATTGTTGGTAAATTTAGCTATTTTAGTCAGATGCTGTATCATAGAAATATATTGTTGTTTTAATAATGCTTAGTTGATTATAGTTAATATAGATTTAAGTCTTTTTTTGTGTCGTAACATCCTCAATAAATACTTTATACACCAATGGTTATTGTTATTAACATAATCATATGTGCTCAAGCATTTCGTGTTTTTTTATACATTTTATGTATTGTAAACTATGTAACCTGCAAAATATTTTGGGATTTGGCAGAGTCAATTACCGAATATATTTGTAATAATATATTTTTATAGATAGTTAAAAGCTGTAAACAAAAACTATAAAAAATATGGAATAACATTAAAATTTCAAATAGCGAAGAAATCCATATGTCGCTTCTACTTGCACTTGTCTTTTAGTTCTTTAATTACTTTTTAATTGTTTATATATAAGTATAAGCAATTGTGATATACCCGTTATTATATATTTTAGACCCGTTCTTCTTGTTTCCCGGGACAATGAGTGCAAGAGTTGGTAACACTGCCATTAAGTGTAGTGGTAATAAATTCCGCGTGTCACTACTACAGTATAGATAGCATTGGTCTCAGTGTTGTGTTTATTGTAATGCTGCGGGGCACCAGAGCTCCATGGGGTAAAAGGACACGAAGACACGATAGGTAATTTAGGTGTTCTTAAGCGACCCTAAACACTGCTTATCATTATTAGTATCACTGTAGACAACTACAGTTAGCTGTTACTGTTAGCTTATTTGATAAAAAAAACATGTTTGATTGTCTGGTTATGTTACACCGTTATATTATGAAATAATATGTCGTTGGTATGTGGAGGTTTTAAATATATTTTATGTGTGCTTGACTTGGTAATATATACGGTAGAGTTTGTGTATGCATAAAGGCTCGCTAACCATGTTCAATTAGGACTATTGAAAATAGTCTATTATTTTTATGTTTTTATGCGTGTGATGTTAATCGTGCACTCAATAACCGACTGATGGTTATCACTGTAAAAGGCGCAAAGTGATTAGGCATCTATTATATTGCGTGTGTGACCACTAAGTAAATTAATCCAGTAGAAGCGTGTTAGTGACCGATTGATATTAAACTTTATTTATATGATATATATTTGAAATTCATTACTCTGTGCGCCATAAAGACTATAAAACGATGCTACTTAACAAATTAAGTTACAATTAGACCTCACAAGATTTTTATTTTTGTAAGTTTGCGACTTGCCAGACATGGGTTTTTTTTTTTGACTGGATTTCATTAAACGTAACAATAACATTGATCTATTTTGAACCCTTTTTCTATGTCTTTGTCTCTGTCCCGAGTCCCCTGTTAATTTAAAAATTTAACAAACGATTCCTTGCCTCCAAATCAGTTTTTTTTTAATAGTTTATGGATAAATTACAACATTAATATATTTAGTTTGCTTACGATAAAATTTATGTAGCCTACACCCTACGTATTTAATTTAAGATTTTATAATCAATTGTATAATTACAATGTACATACTTGAAATCGCCCAGGGCATTAACTCCGACCTATTTTAGAAGCCACTGTTATGCTTGACAATGCTTAGTTAAAACTTGGCACAAAGGCACATAAACGAAAAATACGTCATGTATTGTTGCTGATATGAATTCAATACTAGTACAATATATTTCAATTAGGCATTCATAAAGGTCAATTTATTGTTAAATGTTCATTTATCTTTATATACGGGGTATTACAGAAAGGTGTGGTCCTATTTTAAGGTCGTTATAGTAGACCCTATAAATATTTTTTGCGCGAAATGTCGATACCGTTTGTCGTGTCACCTCGCTTTGAGAGCACTTCCCTGACTGCCACAGCCAGCATCGGAATCCTTGGTGTCGATATATCGAGCGAAGTCCAGTCACTTGGAGGTCACTTGGAGGGTAAGGCCAAATTAGCCTCGAAGCTTGGTGTGCTAAATAGATCGAGACAGTATTTCAACCCGGGCCCACCGCCTACAAGTTTATAAGACGCAGGTTCGGGCCGCATATGGAATACTGTTCTCATATCTATGAGCACCCCAGTACCAGCTTCTCTCTCATGACCGTATTCAACGGAGAGCAACTCGAATCATCGATTGTCAGGATATTTTAGATCGGCTTGACCCCTTGGCGTTGCGTAGAGATGTAGCTTCACTCTGTATTGTATATCGCATGTATCATGGGGAGTGCTCCGAGGAATTCTTCGGACTTATACCGGCCGCAACGTTTCGCCATCGTTTAACGCGACAAAACTTTCATCCCCATCACCTGGATAATTGGCAATCCACCACTGTGCGGTTCTCCAGATTTTTTTTGCCTCGCACAACCAATCTCTGGAACAAATTGTCGCCTGCGGTATTTCCGGACCGATACAACCTTCAAACCTTCAAGAAAAGGCTCTTGAGTTGCAGGTGTCCATGGGCGACGGTAGTCACTTACCAGCAGGTGACCCGTCTGCTCGTTTGTCCCCTATAATATAAAAAAAAGCAAAATACGCAGGTAGTAGAAGATAGCAAGTGAGTATGAGAGACTCTAGAAGTATAATGGTATGTGTGTAATCTAATCATGTCATTAATTAGCAGACAATTTTCATTAGTGGAGATATCAGCCAAGCTAAACCATCAGAGTGGTCTCTTGAAACCGTGCGCAAAGGCTTGTTGAAAACAAATTATCTCATGACTTATGATAACTGATCTCGTACCAATGACAAAAAAACTTAGGGATAAAACATATTGCATAATAAGATCAAACCTATCAGTTATAAAATCTATCCATAAATCTATGTATATATCTCCAATTAGACTAGATGTATCATAAGCCAAAGACATTTACATAAGGTAAGATAAGCGAACTTAATCATTTATTTTAATTAGTAGACATCGTATTTAAACTTGATTTCACAACCAATCGTATGCATACCGCATACATAAACGTCGACTGAGACACCAATTCTCGACAGTCCTGCTCATCGAGTGACCTTCGGGAAGAGAGAATCCGCTTCCCCTATAGAGCACCATGTGAGAATTTGACTTGGCGTCTTCTTACAGCTTGAACGGGTGACAGGAATTTACGGATGTCTTGGCTACCACCACTAGGATATGTAGGTAATTTTTACTGAGGTATTAGTCCTCGCAGACTTGACAACCGTTCCTGTTCGTTGGTGATCAGGGTTACACCGTATTTAGAGTATTTATGATCTTGTTAAGTTGTGGGTGACATTTTAAAAGTAATGATGTTTATGTATGAGTAAGCTTAATCAAATAGGCAATGCTCGACGTCTTTAATTGGTAGGCAAGCAATCTGTAAATTATTAAGATTCTGTACATTTTATCGCTACATTAATGTAACCATGAACTAAGGAACGCCTTGAAATATGTTAGTTAATCTTCTATAGCTATCTCAAATGTTTACTTACAATGCGATAATGTCCTCTATAAGGGATTGTTTATTTAAAAAAGGGTCGACTTACTTATGTTGACTAAGAATTTCCCTTGGCATTCTCATAGAATCGCTATTTAGATTGACATTTATGAATATACATCAAGTTTTCTTTGGTTTCTTCAAGGTAAAACTGATTGAAATTTAATAATGATTAGTGATCTTTATTTATCATATTTTATAATAAGTATAATTCCACAAGACTCAACACAAGGCTCGTAAAAAGATCAGACTGTACCCCTGACAATATACCGTACTTCTGTCCCTACTAATTTCGATATAGAAACTTTATGGCTAAGCGCGGAAAATTGGTATCCTTAGAGGACTTTTACTTCTATAATAATACTCTGTTATCTACGTGAGTGAATAATATTGTTTGTAAAATGCGGGAGTTGTCTTTTTAAAAGATAAAAAAGATAACGCTTTAGTTTAATTAACCTTAAGTAAGTTAATATAAGAGAGATTTGTCCATTTACCTGTTGCAAAGCATTCAGTAAACATAACTACTTCCTGTACTATATCAGAGATGGATATACTGCCAACATCTCATATTAATGCTACAGGAACTGTCGCATAAATACCTCAATTTCTTACTATATTGGAGTTTTTTGTGTAATCGCAGCAGCGTTTCGACCTAGCTTCGCGTAAAGCTGGAAATACCTTCATCAAAGCTCATGATAGTTTTATTCACGATCCGAACTGGCGATGGATAGGATTTTCTAATGGTAATAACAGAACGAAATAGGATTATATGTACTCTCCCGTTTCGTAAAAGGTGAAACAAGGCCAAACAGTGTAATCGAATTAAAGTCTACATGACCGCTAATCTGATGACGAGTAGAATTATCCTAAAATTGATTTTGCGCAACCTCTATATTAAAGGAGGGCAGTGCCTTCCGTGCTTTATGATGTTCGAAAAGTGGTGAGGATCTCGTAGAGGTACGATAAGATATAGCCCCGTTATGATGGATTTTCAAGAAATAAAAATAATAACTTACAAAACACGATGTTACTCTATAAAACTAGAAACAACATATAGTATTAATATTGAATATTTAATTCAATTGTTTATAGCTACATGAATACACCGCTATATTACAGATAGAATGAATGTTCATATGTGCTCGATTCAATCTCCAGCGATGTCGGTATATATATGTATAGGTGAATGACAGTCAATTCTATAAGCACACCGCTTCCTGCTCGATTAGACATGCCCCACTGACAACCGCACAATGCGACCCACGCTCGCATATGTCATGTCGAGGTGCTCGTAATGATGCTATCAATTAAATTATCAATTATCCTATTGGGACGTTGTTCGGCAGTTGCTCTGTAGTCACATCAATGTATCTAAGTTATGTGGAACGTACTGATATTTTCGGAACAGGTTATTATGTATACCTACATAAGAATTATATAATTTAATAGAGGAATGTATGTATTTACGTTTCCTAAAATTAAACCTATACATTGATGTTTTTAAATATTAATCTCGGCCCTAAAATATCCATAACGGTAAGCAGATGTGTATTTTCAAATACATATTTCACTAGCTATATTTTTGGTCACACTTAATAGGGGGATACCTTCTCCTAAACAGATAACCCAATGGTATTGAACCCAACTTGAAAAATGAATTGAAGCCTCAATGCCACGCACAAACATAAGGGTCAACAAACATTGAGACTAATGAGATAATATGAGAGGGGAATGCGGGAATGAGTTCCTAAAACACAGAGACGCGTGATTTGCCACTCTGCAAGAACAGCCTATGTCTTTTTAAATCATTCGTACACAGAGTAAATTTGAGATGCGAGCCTGTATAAAAGGTGTAATTACGCCGAAGGAAGCCAGAGGAGAACATAAAAAGATAGAAGCAAATATAGGGTTATTTTAAATGATCGTTTGATATACTTGCATGTTAAAACTGTATTTTAACAAACCACTTGATAATTATCTTTCCGAGATATGGCAATAGCAAACAATAGAAAAGTCAAGTTGTTTATCTTCAAGTCATTTAGCGCTATGTAGCTAGCTTAGCTACATAGCGCTAAATTGAATAGTAATTAAATAGTCCAAAGAATCGATATCGATATGTCCATCTGCCTGTCAAGACCTTTTTCTCAGGAACCCGTGGAGTTCTCAATGTGTTAAGAAGGGTTACCCATCCTGACCTGGCTAGCATTACTTAACTTTGTAATGTGTTATACTACTTGGTTACCACTTAGCCACGAGCCTCTCGTAGTTTGCTATGCGTATTGTTCCAAAAAATAAAATAAAATTAGCAACAAATTCTGTTAGACGAAATTTATACGCTATTACTAGTCAGACAAGACAAGATAATCGGCTTAGGAAATTCCAATTTATATTCCTTACCATGTTTAGTTTCAACATATTATTGTTATGAAAATGTCACTCCCCTGTGTTCGTAAATACAATTACTATTATTTCATCATTTGAACTATATGACGTGCATTGCCAAACACAAACAACAGACTTCTGCGACCAGGTTGACAGTCCACCTACTTTTAACTATATGTGGTGACTTTATTCCTTATAGTAAAAAAAGATAATTTCATTTTTGTATTGCGGAACCATCAATGCCTCGTACCAGGTTCTTTGAATATAAATTATTATGGCCATTGTTTATAAATCTAATGTAGTGTAATTAATATAAGGCTGCACGCACAAATAGTATATATTTGTAGGAGAATTGCAAAAATGTGCGTATAAACACATACATACACGTGCACCTAAACAAACAAAATGCAGGCTTCAACAGACGTTAACCGTACAATAAAATTTTAGTGCCTTCGTAATAATTTATGGAGACATTTAAATGGTCATTTACTTTTATTTAATGGATGGACATGTGCCTGTGATTTTTATGTATATAACAACAAAGAGGCACTACAACATACATACAACAAGAGCATATTAGAACAATTACAATACAAAAAAAGTAATCAAATAATGTATTTTATAGATTGGATCACTAATGTAATTTGGTTACTCTTTCATAAAATATTCTTGTACCAGCTTCTTTGGTTTCATAGTAGCAGGACCATAGCGCCTGCCAACTTCCTTCATGAAAGCTGCCTCCATTTGCCGAGTAAATCGATCAAAGAACATCGTTATCAAACGCGACTGTAAAGCTGAATTGAATTTCATAGTCATTTGGAAATCAATAATACATGACTGTTCCTCTGTTTTGATGCCTGGACTTAATCTCCAGAGCGAAAGCATGTGATTAAAGAACTTGCCATCTATAAATTCAGCATTTACCACATTCGGTTTAACCAAAGTTATATTTGCTGTGTATGAATCGTTAATAGGTGGGTAGCCAATCACCACACTTGCATTGATATAGTCCGGAGCTCTAGTTGTAACAATTGATTGTGTGCATAATGGTATAAACTTGCAATAGTTGTCAATGTCCGATACAACATCAAACATCTGTGCCATGGAGAACCTGAAAATCATAAAATATTGGCTTGTACACGAAGTATTGCTGGCGTGAATGTAGATTGTGTTATGCCCGGTTCCTTTAATCAAGAAAAGATTCGTTTTGCTTACGGACGGTTATAGGAAACTGGCATTAATTAATGGAGGTGTCCCTCGTGAACAAAACCTTTTTCTGAATGATAGGTACCCCATGTACTTTTTTGTACTCCTGACAACATGTGTGCAAAATTTCATGATCATCAGTTAAGTAGCTAAGACACGAAAGCCATATAGTAACAAACAAAAAAAAACACTTTCGCATTTATAATGTAGTTAGTATAAATATTGGAAATTAACCTATTGTATTTTTTCTGTAAACTGCCTTATATTTATAGGATCAGAATAAATTACAGACTGATGAGACCGGTAGTCGAAATAAGACAGAAGCAAAATTGCGCGCACATTACTCCATTAAAATATACGTTGTTTTGCATCCGGTAAGTCCTTGGTATAAAGAGTACTGCCGAAGTTTTTCACCTTGTTAAAGACAAGGTCAAATATGCAGAGTTGGCTGTCAATCTTCATTAAATGGAGAGTCACCCAAAAAAAAGTTCTTGGACAAATTAGCATTTACGGCATTGACTTTTCATGCTATTTTCCATTACCACGTCACGATTCATTTATGCCCTGCGTACAATCGTATCAGTTGCAGAAGTCTAATATCCCTTTAACCTGACAATCTTCTAACCATAGAATATCTTTAACCTTTTGGATTGCAGTTGAGATTGACAGATGACTGTCGATCTATGAATAAGAATAGTCTTTATCACGTTTTATGGAGCACCACCGTCACGTATGAATGTTTAAACTTGCCTTATATTAAAATATATCTTAGAATCTGATAAACATAAAATAATAAAATGAATATGCAGTTTATTTACTTTCATAATTTTCGATAATGAGAAGGGAATGTATATATAGGTATATCTTACCCAACCATCTGCTTTTTACTGTACTCTATGCTCTGTGGTAATCTCGAACCTTTAAAAAATGTTCGTTTTTGAACTTCATTCACATTAGAGTGACTGTAAACATTTTTAATCAGTCTGTTTGTGGAAAAACTCTGAAAACTACAAAAGAGACTGGTAAAAAATTATTAAATCAAAATCAAATTAAATATTATTCATATTATAACATATTATGTTAGTCGAAATTGAGATAAAACTGTATGTATAGTTCTTATTAATTAGTTTAGACGAAACGTGTACGGATTTTAAGTGCTTCATTTAATCAATCATCAATTTAATCATCAATAATTCATTATCAGAGTGTTCGTTTTAGAGAATATTATTTATCTATCTTTATTTTTTTAAGGATGTTACTGAAATAAACATTTACTAAAAGACTACAACCACCTAACAGTGGATGAATATTCGTACCGAGTGACTAATGCCGCGTTTCAATAAACAAGAAACGATTCGTTTTGCTTACGGACGGTAAAATTTTCGTTGAAAATTCAACGAAATTTTAACGTCCGTAACAAAAATGAATTGTTTCTTGTTTATTGGGACGCGGCATGACTGACTTTATTGTGGTATGAAGAACAGGTAAAAAATAAACCCAATGCTATCGAAACTTTGATTTTAAAGATCCAGCTTCTTGAATTGTAGTACTGTCAAAATGTTGGTAAACTCTCTGAAATTTTGACTAGACCTTTGAAAAGCAAAGTATAGAAGAAGCTTTGAAAAGCTAACTATATTTGTAAAATGTCAAGCTTTTACTAAAAAAAAAACATTTAAAAACTATTCACTTACATGGAACAAACATGTTTTCTTAAAAAAAACCTACTACAGGAATTTGATAAAACCATAATATGAAGGGTGAGAAGAGTGAAAGAAATTTTATATTTATTTTCAACAAACGGAGCAACTTTTGATTTTTACGTCAAAAATGGTTTTTGATAGAGCTGTCGAGTTGACATTTTTCTCAAATCAAATAATGAAAAGAGGTAAATCAAGGTACGGCTATATAAGCATGACAAAACAATAAAAACTTTTCTTTTCACACAGATTTAGAACGACGCTATGGATGAGACTTACCGTAAAACCTTTGATAAATTATCTTTATAGAAAATGTTTCTTCTTGACTTCATTTCAAATTTAAATTACATTAAACAGACCATATCCTATTCTCATGCTTTCGTCCCCTTTAGCACACAAAACATAAAACTTAACTCACAGCCACGACTTCTGAGGATTAAAAACTATAAAATACAAAAATTAGCACGTTGACTGTGACAAAAAACCTGGTTGATTAGTTTCAGTTTGTATGGGATATTTTAAATGTTACTTCTCAATCTAACGCTTTGGATGATTATGATGGTAATATTATTAAAAAACAAACTTGGCTGCGGAGTTTAAACAACAGGCAGGACATTGTGAGCATGTAGTTATCAGAATAAGAATTTCTAAGAATCTCTTTAATTCTAAAACTTCACAAGAATAATCTATACTAATAAAAAGCAGAAGAGTTCATTTGTTTGGTTAAACGGACTAATCGCAGGAACTACTGGTTCGAACTGCGGGACGGCTAGGTAAATCATATATCGAAGTATGCTTCGTTTTATTTTGTTATATGGTCACTGCTCCACTCTTATTGGTCGTAGTGTAGCGTATGTTATATAACCTATAGCCTTCCTCGATAAATTAGCTATCCAACACGAAAATATTTTTTCAATTCGAACCAGTAGTTCCTGAGATTAGCGCGTTCTTTATTTGATTTGACTATATTATATACTAATAGGTTCATGTGATAAATTATTGTTTGAAAAAACAATATTTATTATAAAATTACTCCACCTACTAATAAGATCGTAAAAGTGACATATATATTACATAGCGTTAGTATTAGGTAGGCAAATATTCAATATAATACTTTTTGTTATGCCAAATTATTGTCATTAATCAATAACAAATTAAGTTTTTGCTTGTTAAAATACTATATGCAAATGAAGCCATATTAACGCATAGTATCGCGTGAATATGATCGATATAGTTCTATATTTCTAAGATCTTAGATATAATTATATTAGGTATTTCAAGGGGACTCACATATCCATGTCCGGCATAACTAGCCATAGTAACCATTTAAATCTGTAATGGTGTCGATTTCCTTGTGCCAAATCTAATTGTAGTTTGATATACCTTTCTGAACTACTTCACTGGTTAATCGTGATATAGCGAACTAATTTGACAGAAAAATATGACAGTATAAAATCATCAGTGTTGAGACCGTTGAGACACAATGGTTTGTATGTAATTATAGAAGCAGAAGAGTTCATGTCAATCAGTTCTGTAGGCGTTCGATAGACGATTCAAAGGAGCGCCTAAATTATCAAGACCAGAGGCTTTTACTTCCAAAATGTATAAAATAAGGTCAACTGGAGATTGAATGAAACCTACAAGTTCAGTTTAACGTTGAATTGCGATAAAATCCTTTAATATTTCATTCGGTTTCTGAGTATTTATTAAAGATTAACCTCTTAAAGAAGCAGAGGTAGGTATAAAATAAAAAGAACGTTAGTACGTGTCAAGATCGTGTACGTGTCCTTAAAATAATTTATAGATAACGCTCGATACCTTAAAGCGGGCCATACACGCCAGAATATTACCTGACAGCTTGCCTTTACTGTATAGTAAAACTGTCACCGTAGCGTGTATGACATACAACTTGGCAAAATACTTGGCAAATATGAATTGAGATATTTTTGTTGGTGAGATAAGGAAACTATGCAGTTTAACTGTGCAAGTAAAACTGAGGATGTGTGATATTCAGATAATCCTCTTGTAAAACGCGATAAATGGCACCACAGGTTTCTGGTATGATTCTGTCAATGATCTGTGATATTACGTCAGAATATTTGAGACATTCTCTCAGAGACACTATTAGTATCTCATAAGGCGATATATCATTTCTCATTATTGTATCCTGCTTTTCAATTAAAAGTGTCACCGCTGATAACAGTTTGAGATAAGTCTTTTCACCCATTCGTAGATAATTGCTTAGGCCATGGTCTCACTCAACTGAGAGTTTGTACATATTTTCCGCTACGAGTTTGTTCTCAGCTCACCTCAAGTTTACCTGTACGGATGTACTGTACAGGCAAACCTGTCCGGTATACCCTAGCTTGTATAGGCTGCTATATCTACAAAACCATAATTATTGTGTTACTCACAAATTGGGACATGATTAGATTAATCAAAATATATATTTTATAAATATATAAAATATATATTATGATTAATCTAATGATTTTTTTGAGTTAAACGAAAGAACGGGAAAAATAATGGAAAAAAAATTAAGTTAATGCAAGCTATGCAAACAAATTTTGTGTACTTGATATTTATCTGGATATTAAAAAAATATAATTGGTTCAACATTTTGTTTTTGATATTTTTTTAGCCATTTCTATATAATTAGATAAAAAAATAACATAGACTGCCTGAGTTCTTCAAAATTAAGTTCGTTAAGTTTAATTAAATATTTTTAGGAAACTTAGATGGCTTTACTCATCACGGGGATATAAATTCATGTTAAGATCGTCTGTAAAAGGATGGTCTGGGAATGTATTTCTCCAGACAGGAAAATTAAATACGTGCGGAGATTCGGCTATATCCAACATCACTTTTTTAAAGATGGTTATAATTATCCTTAGTAACAAGACAAATGTCCTCTACGTTACATAAGGTATTTTTGTTACCCACTCATGCGTAACAGATACATAATAATTAATTAAACATTTATTATAATGTAATGCAAACATAAATATTAACGACACGTCAAAAAACTAATTGGTCTATTTTTAATTATTTTTAAAATGATTAATGTCTTATTCGAAGAGTTTATATGTCACAACATAAGTAGAAACTAAAGTGTATTAACAGATGCTGGACAGTCAATGTTAAATTAACTTCCGTTATTTTAAACTGATTTTTAAATGGCTCTATTAAAAGTACAAATAGTCGGATGAAAAAAACTGATACATATCTGCAATATTAGTTTTGATTAAGTTTATTACGTCCGTAAATTACAGGACAAAAAAATACAAAAAATAAACCGACTTCAACAACGTTGATTTTGGATTGTAAATTACAAATAAATGATTTGATTGATTGATTGATTAAAAAAATGGACTATTAATTACCTCATGTATTTTATACTAAAACCTTCCTTGACATATTATCTGTAGAATACTAATTAGTGAAACAATCATGAAAATTAGTCCATTACTTTTTAAGAAAATCGCACACAAACTGACTGACTTTTGACTGGCCTGTTGGTGTAGTGGTTAGTGATCCTGACTGCTGAGCCGGAGGTCGTGGGTTCGATTCCCACCCAGAACAAATAATTGTGTGATGAGCATGATTATTTGTTCTGTGTCTGGTATGTATGTATTTAGAAATATCAGTGTCATGTCATGTGTAGAGGTGAATCTAGTGGTGACAAACACGTGGTTCAAGCACCACCGGATTCATCAATACAACACATGGGAAGAAAGATTAATAGCGAGGAAATAAGAAACGATTGATTTTGTTATTGTTGATGGTCGATTAAAATTCAAGCCCATTCCGCTTCTAAACCGCGCACATCTCAAATCGTAATATCTGTTATGGGTAAAACTCAATCTACCAAAATTTTATCATACATCTTACCAACCTAACTTAGAAGGATGATACCACGACAGTTTCTCTTTTCTTCTGTTGGTCCATTCTTTCTTTCGTTCTACGCACTCTTTAACTTTCTTTAAGCATTATATAGTGTTCTTTCTGCCTATCTATTTTACTTTCATCCTGCTCCAAATCTTGGGCCACACTTCCATTTAATCTCTGAAAAAGTTTTTAACAAAAAAACAGAATGTGTTATGCGCCTTTTTAGATCTGGAGAAGACTTATCATACAGTGAAGAGGAATGAACTGTAGTCAACACTATCTATGTATGGGTTAGATGACGTTGTGGTACGGGCTCTGAAGACACTTTACATGGATTTCAAAACCTGTGTCAGAAAAAATGGTGCCTACATGAACTGATTTGATATATCTAGGGTTGTCAGGCAAGGCTGTGTAGCGTCTCCGTAGTTGTTCAACTTAATTATGGATAGCTGGTTATGGGCGAGTTATGTGTCGACTTGCAGGACATGACTGACGAGCTTGAGGCAAAAAGTATAAAAGTAAATGCAGGCAAAACGAAAGTTATAGTGTTTGAAAGGAATAAAGAACTGACTGTTTATGAGACCTGCATCAATTTTGGAAATGCAATATACAAGTGGATGAGTTTATTTATCTAAGAAGTATGTATAAAAGGAGTGGAAAATATAATAAAGATATTGAAAGAAGAATACAAAAGGAAAACTCAGTAAACGGTGCCCTGCACTCTTTTGAGATAAGTAAACGTATGATTACAAGCACGTTTGGTAGTTCTCGACTGAGTGTTTGCACCAACTTTTCAAATGAAAAAATGAAAGTAAAATTGAAGTCGTGAAAATGCGTTCACTGAGAAGTATATGTAATGTAAGATTGTCTGATAGAGTGAGGAATCATGAGATAAGAAAATGGTGTGGGTTGAAAGAAGATGTATTCACAAGAATTGAGAAAGGAATGCTGCGATGGTTTGGGCGTGTTGAAAGGATGAGTATAGAGTGAAGAGTGAATGGCTAAAGGAACTCATAAGGCTCTTGTAAGTGGGGGAGTCGGTGCGGGTAGGCCCCGAAAGACGTATACTGACCAGATCAGTAGTATACTGAAGAATGATCTCAAATGGCGTTCTATCGTCTCTGCCTAACCCGGACGGGAGTAAGTCGTGAGGATATATAAATATGTGAATGTAAATTACTATTGAAAAGTCAATTAAAACGTATTTGTACTTGTCACTTGCATGTGCTTTTTGTAACTGAAGTCTAGCCTGACATTAATATATCTTACAAAGTTTGTATGTAGACACTAGTTATAAGTATGGACTTTTAAATTGCAGTCACATAACAATTTAAATATCAATATTGTCAATGCACTTTTGCATCGACGCAATTATGTCAATATTAACATTCAATTAGTATTGATTTAGATGCTATGTTTTACTATTTAAAGACGATAAGTTGTGCGGAAAACCTGTTACAAACATTTGATAAGCTGCTAAAGGTCAATTACTATTCAGAGCTGCCAATAGGATCCACGGACATCATTATTAGGGGGCAGAGATAAGAACAGTAATATTATTACGAGTATCCATTCATAACTAATACTAATCTGGTTAGTGGAAGATTGGATGTTCCATTACTGATTTAGTTTATGGATAATAAATATTTGTTAGTTATATGACGTCAGTTTATAAGAACTAAAACAAAATAAATATCACTGAATACCTTTTTATTCAAGAAAACTTTGCACCAGTATTGGCGGCACTAGTGAACTTCCCATATGCAGTCAGTACCGTTACCCGTGTTGACTGAAGTAGGTCACAAAAACCTCAAGGTGTTCAGTTTCAGGGACCTATAGGCGATTCAAGGTTTTTTCTTGAGTAACGTTAACATGCGCGAAGGCGAGGTACCGTCAAGGTGATTCAATTAGGTTCACAAACAACTTCGTATAATTTCGTTATATAGGTATAATGTTAGCAGAGATGTTCTGAGACTTCTGAGATAATCTGTAGAACAACATAACTTGGATTGCTGAATACATATGTACGGGCACAATAGTTATAACTCCAGAGAGTTCCAGCCCAGTTTGCAAAACTTTCTGCTCGCCAAGAGTCATGGGACGTGGTGAGTCTTCCAGCAAATCTCTTAGCAACTTACTATTGTATTCTACGTCCACGTAAATACATTGTTAGATGTTCAACAACAAAATAAATTTTTGCTAGAACAGATGTGTTATGCACGTACGTAGTAAAGTTTTATGTGCCAATACAAGGACTGTGAAGAACAAGTTATGCAATCGGCAGTGTACCTATAGACTTGTAAATTAAATGGGAAGCTCAAACTATATTCGAAATGTGATAACATTATAAACAACTTTCTTTGATAAATCATTTATGGTTCTGTCCGTTCGTTTGTGGAATGAATTACCGGTACAAATTCGGCAAGCTGAAAACCTTACAGCCTTTAAAAATTTGGTCAAGCAACATTATCTGTCACTATAATACTATTATTCTATTCTTTATCATAACTAAGGTCTAAATTGCTGTCTATAATACTACATTATTTCAACTAAGTAACTGTATATGTGTATGAATGTGTATGTATATAAGTATTTGTCAATACTTCGAATAGTACTACTATGCCATCAAGTACTATGTTTTTATTAAATAATTTTGATATTATCTCCATCCAAAGGTTGGTAGAGATTGCTTTTAGCGATAAGACCTCCCATTGTACTCTGGTTTGTAAGATAATTATTTTTCAACTGTATTTTATTAATGGTGTACAATAAATCTAGGTCTATCTATAAGTTGGCTAACAATCGTCTAAAATCTGATAATCGCCACTTCTTTTACCATTTTAAAAAACCCCATATCATGTTAAGGAGGCTGGTCTTACAAGTTTACACCTTATTACTTTCAACTATAATGAAATTATAACAAGTAAAACGAACACTAACAAAGGATGACACGTTCACAATAATGAAATTTTATAGTTTTAGTTACATTTCTATAAAAAGTGTTCAAATTATGTCTTAATTCTGGAAGCACCAACGACTTTGCAATAGCATATAGTTAACATATGTATATTACAAAAACGGTATATTAACAAGATGTGACACACTCAACGATGCGTTCATTATATGATCAAACATCCGCATATTAGTCATTAAATATCTTTACCAGAAATAAACAGCAGTATAAATGATTAAGTACCTTGGCAGACAATTGACCAAAACAACTTTGTTTTTACAATACTGGAAACCTGTTAATGACCAGTGCAGAATCAAGATTTTATCGATTTCGATTACTGAATAATTTTTACACTACACTATTTTATATACTCACACCTGTGTATTCCCTGGAGGAGTAAGTAAAAGCACATTAAAATAGACATTACGATAGCTATATACTATACATACATATTTTTTGGTGAAGGGCGACAAAGGACAAAGTTAACCCTGTATTTTACAAAATCTATGAACAGCTTCTATTAACTTAGCTTACGCTTAATATTGAAACTGCAAATGTAAGTTACTATTATTTTCATCCGTCTTCAAAAAAAAGGTTCTGTTTTCGGTCTGAAAGTATGTGTTTGTATATTCGCGACTTTCTTAATGAAAAACGTAATAGACCAATTTTCATGATAGTTTCACTATCGTATTCTACATATTTTCAGGATGGTTTTAGTATAATTAGAGGTCGCGTGGTGGTCGAATTTTGACCATGGATTTTTCATTGACCTGTCATTGTATAGACTTACTTACCATGACAGGTCAACGAATTTACTAGACGCGTGAAATTTCATTAAGAGATGTAAAACATATTGTTTAAAAATTCTACACTTCTAAAAATAAAACACTTCTTCTACAACTAAATATTCCAAAATTCACGTTACTAAAAGAATTCTCTTCACGTATTAATATTAGGTATTTATTAGTTCGTTTTTTTTAACAATCAATTTGGTTGTATTCGGTTTATTTTTTATTCAAAAAATATTTGCTAGTAAACATCTGAATGAGTGATCGTTATCGGGTATCTTTTTTACTCGTGCTATGATTTTTTACTTCTGCCTTTTAGATATTACGTCAACTTCTTTACCATTCTACGGGAACTGTATTTTATAAGTTTTGATTTATTTGTGAGGATCAAATTGTGCGATGAATGGTAGTTTTGTTATTGTGTTAATATTTTCGTTTTACAGATTCATGGGACTGTAGACCAAACCCACGAGTCAAACATTGGAGCTTCACAACATCAGACTCTAACAGCAATCATATTTCTGCATGCCAATAGACTGATTCATGGGCAATGTCATATGACCATTTTTCTAAAACTCGTAGGTACAGGAACATACATACCGCAATATTGCTATCATGAATTATATTACATAGTAAGTTACTGATAAATTATTCAAGCTATTTGATGTCTGTGCAAGTATTAGCTATAAGATGAGAACAGATGAAAACAACCGGAAACAATATGCCTGTGTCACTTACCGAATGTGTGACATAATTGACAAACGTCGCTCGTCCCGACCCAAATCATATTTCATTATTTGAAAGCAAATGTGTATGTTCGTCATTTTAATTGTAGGTTTTTAAATGATACACATCGTATATCTGATCTTCATGAGTCTTTGTGGTCAGTATTAAGATTTTTTAAATATGAAACTTATAATAACGGATAGATATATAAAAAGGATGTTTTTTATCCTAACTAATATTATAAATACAAATGGGAGTTTGTTTGTTTATTGTGCTTTTACGTTTTTACTACTAAGAAAATCATCATAAAATTGACTGTATACGCGTTTTTAGGGCTTATTGTACACCTAAATTACAAAGAAATCGCAAAAAACAATTTGTACAATGGGCGGCCTTATCGCTAAAAGCAATTTCTTGGGAAACCTTTGGATGGACAACGACGACAGGAAATAAAAGAAAATAATGGGTAGTTTTTGGAGTAAGAGAGTTGTTGAGTTGCAAAATAACTTTAACGCAAGTGAAACCGTGGGCAAAGACTTAATCCTAGGTCCGATCATAAACAAGACTCTGATGTAACAAAACTTTTACTGATGATTATTATTTAACAGGATCAATTTATTCCAATAATAGTTAGAAATCATAATGCCTAAAATTCTCTGGAAACCCTTAATTGTAATATCGTAACAATCATTATCATAAATGAACAATTTATAAAGATTACACAACCTGAAATTTACTTAATAATTTAGTTTACGTTTTTGTTATTGCAAAGCAAACTCTAGAAGCCCAATGATGTTTATTCTTGTGAAGATTTATTTAGGATTCCTTCAAGGAACACTTACCTACAAAGCTGTATATTTATGTTAACTATAGTTACCTGCTCAAGTTTAAAGCTATATTGTATAGTAAAGAGAAAATAATCGTATTATGTACTTGGCTACGTGCTTAGTTTTGTTGAACTATTAGCATCAAAGACAGTCCTATTAAGCATATAATTAAGGTGAAGATCAGAATGAAGGTACAATTCAAATACTCGAAGTACATTTACAAACTCCTTAGATAGTGGGAGAGGCTTCGGCACGTATGGGCCGGCTCGACCGGAGTGATACCACGGCCTCACAGAAAACCAGCAGTGAAGCAATGCTTCGTTGTATTTCGCCACGTGAGTGAGGTTACCAGAGGCGCTAACCCTACCCTCTCCCCCTTTTCCCTCTTTCTCCCCCACTCCCCCTTTTCCCTACTCCCACTTTAAAGGCCCGCAACGCACTTGTGACTCTTGAGTTGCAGTATTTGGGACAAATGGTTGGAAAAAAGTTCCTTTCGCTATATATAAATATATTTAAAGGATTGAATAAATTGTTTATGTAAACATTGTAAAAAAATGAAATTAAAATTGTGGAATCTTTAGTTAGTTAAGTTGCCTGATATCCGAATATGGATAATTAGTAAACAACCAACATCAAATTACAGTAGAGACACTACTGTAAAATCCACAGGTGGTGTAAATAAAATAAATCAACTTACGGTCAGCATTTTTCGTTACGCTAACACTTTTTTTCCTGTCTAGCTCCAATCTGCCGAGCGTCTGAAGTGTAACGTGCAATAACTCCAAAAACTAAAACACTCTTGTGTCGCGGGGGACTGTACAAAAATACAAACAATGGACTTAAAGGACACCCAGACTCGGGTGGGAATCGAACCCACGACCTATGGCGTAGCAGTCAGGGTCACTCCCACTAGGCCAACAGGCCAGTGAAACTACCTTATCTAATACTTTTAAGACAGTAAAAAAATTTGCTTACGTCTGTTCCGGTAGCCTATATTTATAACGCATTATTATTATATTCTAATTAAATATGAAACAAAAACGTTCAATCATGTTAGATAACATCTGAATGACAGCTCTGGAAGTCTTGACACGCACAGTAACCGATGCTATCGGTGGATGCCCGAGATAATTTAATTACTCCTAATTAAATTATCTCGGGCATCAAATCAGTTTTTAAGTAGGTATCGTTGATTATAAATATCAGCAAGTAGTTTAACCTTTTTGTAGATTAAGTGTAAGATGATTTTTACTATAGTATAAAAAGGTTATTCCTTATTTGTTTGAGTGCCATCTATTCATATCCTTAAATCCAACTATTATGGGCATTCATTCTATACTCTGAGCTTTTTCAATAAGCAGGAACTTCTTTGCAAGAAAATGTTTGCGAGCAACGTTAGAATCTTTTGAATATGATAAGTAATTTTCGAGATATTTAATGTTTTTACGGACAGCCGAAAGAAGACTCAATGTTCCTTAAAAATAGTAAACATTTTTTTACCTCAAAATTCGTGTAACTCAGTTATTCACTTTTGTCAACTGATTCCATATAAATAGAATATAAATATAACTAGAAATAGAATAGAATACAAATAAACTTTATTGTACACCAAATACAATTAAATTACAAGGAAATCACAGTAACAATATGAGGAATGGGCGGCCTTGCCGCTATAAAAAAAAAAAATATATATGTCGTAAATTTGAAGTCGTTCAATTTTATTAGAATCTTATGTCTTAAACATTACAGAAATACTCAGGTAAAATTAAGTTACTTCACATATCTATGGTTCGATTCCCACCCAGGACAAACAATTGTGTGATGAGCATGATAATTTATTCTGTGTCTGGGTGTAATTTATCTATAATATGTATGTATTCAGAAATATATAAGTATGTTTATCAGCAGTCTGTTTACCCTAGTACAGACTCTGCTTAGTTTGGGATCAGATGGCCGTGTGTAAGGTGTGTGAAGTTATTAGTATTATTAGTAAAATTTGAAGTAAGACTTAACATTTGTTCATGGCGTGTATTATTCTCAGAAACGGATGTGACTATTTAGAGTTTATATAAATTTCTTCTATTATACTTATACAGAAGAAATTCATATAAAGTACACTTTACAAATCAGGGTATTAAAGGGGTTATTTCAGGTCTAATTAAAGTTTAATCACAGGCGGAGCTGTGGGGTAGTATGGGGTAATTGACCAACTGTCAGTCAATGGTGGCACGCGATCCATCCACGAAAGGTTACATTGTCTATTGAATTTTGTTGTTCATTTCTTTATTACGATGGGTATACGACTAGAAAATTCCTTTGTTCCCAAAGAACATACGGTTTTTTTTTACAGTATAGCATCTATAACAAAGTATACAATGCAATAATTACCTATGGCATAAATCTATACAATAAAAGGGAAAATATACTCACTCACTCATCTACTGTCTAATTACGAAATTTGGAAAACTTCTTGAGCTATGAAGATAAAATTTGCCAAGAAGGTAGTTTATGAGTAGAAAACGTCAGCTAAGAACGGATTTTGCGTCAGGATCTGATTTAGGGGGTCTAAGGACCCTTGCAAATTTGTACGAAAGTCCTTGGCTTTTTGTACTAGAGGCGTGAAATTTAGCAGAGAGGTAGTTTATAGGTAGGACACGTCGGCTTAGAATAGATTTTGAGACAGAGCCGGATTAAAGATCTAGATTACTTTTCCTGATTTTTTTAAATATTTTCCGACCTAGAATTTTTCTCATTTTAATGAAGTGAACTCTGAATCTGAAATCCAGATTCAGAGTTCACTTCATTAAAGTGAGAAAAATTCTCTTCTCCTGTATAAAATCTTCGAAATTTTTTTTAGTTTCGTAATAATATTTGCACAGTATATTTTAAATTCCTATATTTTATTGAGTGGCATATAGCTGTCCGTTGGAGTGTCGTACCAAGGTGTAAAGTCCGTTTGTGGCAGCTCCTTGCAGTCTACCAGTCCTGGGTTTTTCAGGAAGGTAGATAAACTACCTTCCTGGCAAACCCAGAACTTTCAAGTAGGACACGTCAGGGGTGCACATCAGTTCCAGATTTAACAGTAGGCTGAGTAGGCTGGAGCCTAGGGTGGCGGATTTTAGGGGCGGCGAAACTGGGGAAAAGATTTTTTTTTGTATTACAAAAATTAAAAAGATTCATATTTCCATACACACCTACTACACATTACAGGCATGACATACCTGAAATAATCCACAGCGAGATAGAGGCAGCTCTCAAGCAGCCAAAGAATAATGGATCTCCTGGGGATGACGGAATTACTACCTTTAGGAGAAAGGTAGGCCAGATGTAATTCCTGAGAGAGCTAGCGAGTCTAAATTAGGTAGCAATGAAAAAGCCGAAGAACTTGCCAGAGCTGGTGCAGACAATGAACAGCATTGATCGGAACCAATCTGCGGCGAGCTTATTCAATCAAAAACGCCCAATACATATCAATGGCAATTAAGAGATGGAAGACCACGACTGGTGTAAGATACTGGAAAGCCCTATGATAACAAAGTATCAACAGAACTTTTTGAGCTCAAAAGATACAAAACCTGAGCTCCTTCTCAATCGTCACCGGACCCTGCTAACTGAACAAACATATGTTCAACCTAAAGTTGGTCGAGAACACAATATGCAGATTCTGTCGAGAGGCAGAAGAAACTGCAATGCATATTCTATGCTTTTGTGGCCCACTAATGCGGCACCAAAGTATTTATTACCCTAGGGTTGCACATTATGCAACCGCAGGAAATACAAACAATCACTGCTGTTAAGATCTGGAGGTTTCTCGAAGCTATAAGTCTGAGCAGTGAACTACAAAGCAAAAATGCGTTACAAAAGACCAAAAATGGTCGAGGTAGCACTAGACACTTAAAACAATAATAATAATAGGTAGTAGTTTAGTTCCATCCTCTGACAAAGTTTAACACCTAGGTGTTAACCTGACGTACTTTTGTTCACAAAAGGAGACAAAATCTTGTTGAAAAACTATAGACCCATCTTACTCCTGAACCATATCTACAAGTTGTTTTCGAGAGTCTGAAAAAACCGTCTCGCGAGATAACTCGACGAATACTAGCCACCGTAACAAGTCGGGTTTCCAAAAGCCACGGCACCTAGAACCATATCCATACTGTTCGACACATTGTGCAAAAGACCGAGAAGTATTTTAAGCCGCTGTATACGGCTTTTGTGATCTACGAGAAAGCCTTTGACTTCATCGAGACCTGGGCAATTCTGGATACTCTGCAATGACGTCGTGTTGACTGGCGATTTATCAAGGTGTTGAAAATCTTATATGACACAACACGATGACCGTACAGCTCCAAGACCACGACGACGACGAAGAGGTATAGTTATACAAGGGAATGTTTTCTCTAAACTATTCACCAACGCCCTTGAGGACGTCTTCAAGACACTAGACTGGACTAGACGGGGAATCAATTTAAATGTAGAGTATATCTTACCAGCTTCGGTTTGCCGGTGACATCGTTCTAATAGCTGAGTCGCTGGGGCATCTGGACGAAAAAATAAAAAACTAGCACTCAAACATGTACATACACTCACTCACAATAGGCTGCAAAGGCCTAAAAAGAGCATCTCGACGCGACGATCTTGGTATAAACTTGGAAAAAACTAAGTTTGTCCTAAGTCCTAAACTAAGTTATGTTCATGAACAAATCGCACCCAGACCGATTGACTTCGAAGGGTTGACCCTCGAATTTGTACAGGAATATGTATACGTTGACCACGTTATCCAGCTCGGTAGAGACAACTTCGGGAAGAAATCACCAGAAGGATCCTGTTAGGACGGGCAGCAATTGCAAAGCCACGTTGAGTTTCTTTGAAGGATAAAATTTGTAATGAGGTCATCCAACAAAGAACCAAAGTTACCGACATAGTTTGCAGAATAAGCATGCTGAAGTGGTCTGGAATGGTCGTTGAGGCACACGGGTTCTAGAGTTGAGATCGCGAACTGGTAAACGGAAGGTGGGACGATGCCCCCCAGCCAGATAGACGGGCAAACTGAGAAAGGTAACTGGGATAGATTGGATGCGAAAGGCGGAGAACCGGGTGCTTTGGCGCACGTTAGGAGAGCAGTGGACTGCAATAGGCTGATGGATTGAAAGTTTATTGAATGTACATGTTTAAGTAGTATTAAGGCATAACTTACCCCGCCTTAACAGTAGTACATGATTGAGCATTTATTAGCTTAGAAATATAGGTACCATAAAATCAAAAATCAAAATAAAAATTATTTATTTCAAGTAAACCCATTCTAGATATTTTTGAATTGTCAGGAGGAGTCAGTCAGTATAAGTCGGTCGTGAAGCTAGTTGCTAGTTGCATAAAAAAACCGTCAATCTTAGCTAAACAATTACCAACAAGAGGAGTTAGGAAAACAAATACCACACTCAAACTGGGCTAAATACCTTGGTATGAATCTGGATATATATAATTATGTTAAAAATAAAAAGTAGGTAATAACATATCTAAATGTATACATATACTGGAAGTTCTGCGTTCCTGGCCGCTCATAAATGTTTGAATTTCCAATGTTATATTTTTTTAAATATAAGAAACTCGGCTCCGTCTTACGAATTTTCGATGTGGGTCACGTGTCCTGACACGAGTTTAAGTTGCACAACGCCGCTAAAGAAGTTTTGACTTCAAAAGATCTTAGTTAAATCGTTGGGATGTAAAAAAAATCGAAAAACCGAGACATCGATCCCCTAGTTCACAATCATACTAATTATGGAAAAAAGGTGGTGTAATTAGTTAATTGCATAAATCATTGACAAAAAAAACGAGTGTGCTTTAGACCACACGACTGAAGTAAAACTTCATACGAATCGTAACTGGCTATGAGAGAAAGAGAGAAAGAAAATGTGTGCTCGCACCTCTCTCTCTCTCTTGCCCCTACAGTAATATACGAAATGTAACTCTCTCTCTTTCTATCTTCACTAACTTATATTCCCTCACTCCCTCTCAACTTCCGTTTGCCTCGCCCGATCACACTTTTCGTAACGAATTCACCAGCTTCTTCCGTTCACCTCGCCCGATCACTCTTTTCGTAACGCATTCACTAGCTTACTCCCCAAGTCAAGCGTGCGTAAAGAAGTTTTACTTCAAAAAGTTGTAATTAATATCATTGTCAATTGCCTATCGAATCGAAGAGGAGGTAGGGGCGGCAAAATGTAACTAGCCTACAGGCGGCAAATGTGTGAATCCGCCACTGGTGCACATAATTTCAAGCCTATTTGTCATTTTGACAGGCGGGCGACTTCTGGTAGAGTGCAGTAGATAGAATTGAATAATAATCCGTCTAGGGTAGACCTGGACTTGCGATTTTAGAGTACTGTGACGTCGAATCGTGTGGTTTTAGTCGGTTCGAAGCCGATATAAATGCGCAATTTTGTGGAAGTGTTGAAAATTACTTCCACAATCGTGTGTTTTTTGTAATGTGTTTGTGAGGGTTTCAACACATTAAAAATAACACATGTAAAATTAATTCATTTGTAGCGGTGGTAGCGTAATGGCTTAGGCGTCGGGACAAGTGGTTGCGGGTTCAAACCGCACCCAGTGCACTACCGGCGTGAACCCACTCCTAACACAAGCATTGAGCTTAGCTGGAGGGGTTAACAAGAATAACCCACGTTACTAGTATACTTCAAAAAAGAAAAAAACATAAATATGGAAAAAAATTGCAATAGATCTCATGACTAAAACCCACTTCACAATTTATAAGATATCCTGCTTAAATTTTTGCTAACATAGAACGCCATGAACTATGGCACTCATTACAGGTAAAACGTAATAACTAGTTTCAACTAAATTGTAAAATTGTTCAAATATCACGTGATGTTGGCCTGCGGAGCAAAATAATAAGCTGCAAAGGTTTATTTCTTACACAATTTAAGTGGAACCATGAGAGAAGCGAATTAGAAATGAGTTATTCTGAACAACAGTTGTCCTGTAAGCAGTGCAATTACAGTTCTAATTGTGGGATATCTCAAATAAAGGTAAAAATGACAGTACAATAAAACTCACGTGAATACTGTAGGGTAGATATATATTCTTCCATTTCAATACACTTTTAAACCACACGTCCGAACTCGATGCTGGCCACGAGCAAATAGGCCGTCTAAATTTACTGTTCTCCCGGGGTAAACATTCAGTGTTGCCCGTAACATTAGTTTCCACTCCCCAAACATGAACAAACGAATACAATATTTCGAATTTATATCAAATTAATATATCTATTTTTGTAAACCTAACACTCGACCATCCTGACGTCGTGCATGTCCTCATGCACGCACGCAAAACAGCCGTATTAACCTAACACCCGGCCAATAGTAATCTTCCATAGCATCGAATTCAGACTTACAATTTTACGGACGTATGTGCCTTGCGTCAGAACCATGATTATGATACTTCCTTACATACAAGAGGACGTCACAAGTGGTACTTCCTTCCCACAAGCAACAGGTACATACATAAATATATAATAATTATAATCATAAAGGCTGTGAATTTTTTTCTCACAAATCAGGGGACGTCACTTGCGGTACTTCCTTCCCACAAGTGACATATCTCATAACGGCTGTGAACCTTCCTTCTCACAAACCAGGGGACGTCACTTGCGGTACTTCCTTCCCACAAGCGACATATGTCATAACGGCTGTGATACTTCTTTCTCACAAACCAGGGGACGTCACTTGCGGTACTTCCTTCCCACAAGCAACAGGTACATACATAAATCTATAACAACTATAATCATAAAGGCTGTGATACTTCTTTCGCACAAACCAGTTGACGTCACTTGCGGTACTTCCTTCCCACAAGTGACATGTGTCATAACGGCTGTGATACTTCTTTCGCACAAACCAGTTGACGTCACTTGCGGTACTTCTTTCCCACAAGTGACATGTGTCATAACGGCTGTGATACTTCTTTCTCACAAACCAGGGGACGTCACCTGCGGTACTTCCTTCCCACAAGTGACATAACTCATAAAGGCTGTGATACTTCTTTCTCACAAATCAGGGGACGTCACAAGTGGCACTTCCTTCTCACAAGCAACAGGTACATACATAAATATATAACAATTATAATCATAAAGGCTGTGATACTTCCTTCTCACAACCCAGAGGGCGTCACTTGCGGTACTTCCTTCCCACAAGCGACATGTGTCATAACGGCTGTGATACTTCTTTCTCACAAACCAGGGGACGTCACTTGCGGTACTTCCTTCCCACAAGTGACATAACTCATAAAGGCTGTGATACTTCTTTCTCACAAATCAGGGGACGTCACAAGTGGTACTTCCTTCTCACAAGCAACAGGTACATACATAAATATATAACAATTATAATCATAAAGGCTGTGATACTTCCTTCTCACAACCCAGAGGGCGTCACTTGCGGTACTTCCTTCCCACAAGCGACATACATATATCTAATAATGGCTGTGAACCTTCCTTCTCACCAACCAGCGGACGTCACTAGTGGTACTTCCTTCCCACAAGCGGCATACATCTCATAATAGCTGTGAACCTTCCTTTTCAGAAACCAGCAGACGTCACTAATGGTACTTCTTTCCCACAAGCGACATACTGGCTGTGAACCTTCCTTCTTACACACCAGCGCGGCGGATGACAACAATTAGTAATTCATCACTTCGGCCTCGTACGGGTAGCAGAGACATCTTCAACAAATATCAACATATTTCAATCAATTTACACAAAATCTTAACAAATTATACACCTAAACCTTCCTCCTGAATCACTCTGTCTATTAGTGAAAACCGCACGAAAATCCGCCCAGCAGTTCCTCAGTCTATCGCGAACATACAGACGCGGCGGGGGACCCCGCTCCATTATTATGTAGTGATATCTCATCATAAATCATTTCTTTTTGCTGTCTCGCCTTTTTTTTTGTTTATATTATATTATCCATGTAAGTGCATAGTTATGTCACATCTTATTAATTAATATATAACTAGCTTATTATGATAAATCATTTAATTTTATACTAATAGTCTATATTTTCTCATACAATTATTCCGTATCATATTTACAGTTTGTACCGATAGACAATAATTATTGCATTCAGCTGAATGTATAAAGCAGTCACAATAAGCATGCCAGGTTTACTTGGCAGTGTAGGTATAAAGCTACAATTACACTTCGGGTTCGACCAATCGTGCCAAAATTCAGTGGGATGCGGCGCGCCATTTGTTTGATGCTTTAGCACACAATATGCGTCGCGTCATTCTTTCATATGTAGACTATCGAGTTATTGGTACCTGGTCTAGGTTTATTTGTTCACAAAAATAAGGCAGTAACTAAATATTCACATTAATTAATTTAAATAAAAAGACAACCCTAATATCGCGGTGCTGTCGAAACAGATAAGAGTTACGCGATAGAAAGAGGCAACTGCTAGTTGAATATACCTGCAGATAATTAGCGCTGTGTGACCCGAGTTGAGACTTTATTATGTCGGAACAGGAGTCGCTATTTAATTAAATTATTTGGCAAAGTGTGACTTCTGTACTTGAACTATTATGAATTCTGTGCAATAGGTAAATAATTATTTATTCGGTACCTTATGCCTATGCAAAATACACACACACACTACACACACACACTACACACACATATACAAATGTTAACGGAATATTTTAACTTTTCTGTTCTTTTACCTGTTCTGTATCATCATCATCGTCATCATCATCGTCATCATCATCGTCTATGTTTATGGTAGCTACATGAAGACATGGTAACATACGATCGGCTGCTGTCACATGCACGTTTTTATTTTCCTTGCTGTACATATATATTATCTTTTTGACGGATTTAAGCAATATTTCTAAATTCAAATTTTAGTTACTTTTACGTCTTACCTCATTCATATTCAATCCAAACATAACTTCGGAAGGAGTCCTATCTTTTTGTGGTTAATATTATTTATGCCCCATTGGATTGGTATGGGATGACCCACTTTATCATCCCAATCGTTTTATCAAAATTGAAATTTCAAACTGTTAAAGAGCTAAGAGTGGTGCGGTTGCATCGCTAAACCTTATTTTGTAAATAGTATCTAACATTTGGATAAGGTTAGGTTCATCGAATCTATCTAAACCTGTTCTCAATTACTTGTGACGTTACAGTAGTTTTACATTATAAATATTTAAGTCTTCAGAAATACTACCTTTCGAGAGTGAAACGCACTTCCCAAAACCCTTCATAGGTATAGAAGAGCTGTCGTGACTCGGTTCTAATAAACATACTGTGGACTCTTAACACTTCAACAAGCCCAACAAGCAGATATGATGAATATATTGTCTAACTCTGTACTCATATTCATGCAAATGTAAGAGCATTGTAACGTATTATTATTAGTCTCAATAATATGCATGTCACCTGAATAGCAGCGTTTACTCGAATATAGTTTCCGTATACATTATTTACATGTTTACTTTATCATCGAAATGTCTGTTCGTTGTGTGTATCGATGTTAGCTCACACGTTTAATATTAAAGTATAAATACTTACACAATGTACTAACACAGAGAATTAAAGAGATACTGAACACGCCACCACAGTAGTTTCGCTACACAAATAAATGATCCTTATTATTACTATTACCCGGCTACCTAAATCTATAAACCCTTTAGTGTTATACTATTAACGATACCTTATTTATTAAATTTGGAATTGGATGCCAACGTAGATATACGAGTTGTTCTTTGCACATCTTCAGGTTTATTAGTGTTTACATTATCACCGGCACAGTTTTCAGCTTTATGAAAAAAAACCTTTCGACACTTCCCATACAATCAACGGCATAGGACATGTAAGGCAAAGGTAGTCCTTTACTTAACAATTAAAACAGGCGGTTAGATATGCAAATGCCTGTCGCATTATACCGGTACGAAGTTTTGTTTCTGAAATTTTACGGCGGTGGCTTGTAGGGTATCTTTGTAGTAATTAAAACTTTTAGTAGTTGTTCGCGATGAGAACAACACATTGCATTAGCGTTAGACCTAAGGGTTTAATCCAGGGTTTATCACTCAACACCTGGATGAAACACTTAATTGTACGTTTACCATCAACATCACATCCGTTCAGTTGAGCAAGTATCTCAGTCAGAGGTTCACCAAACTAACTTTTCCGCTTAAGCATATCCTCCAAGGTTTATTCATAATTTTGCTCAAATGGAAACATTTAACAACATTTCATCAAATATATTCATCTCGACCGAATAGTACAGAGTTTAGACTCTCATGCCACATCCTAGCTAATCCTCATAGTTTCTGCATTACAAGAAGAATGATAGTTTTTTTTCATCCCAACTGTATACACCTTGGTTAACTTTCTGATTGAAATATCTATGCGCTGGCTTTTAATCGAGGGGTCAAAGTCAGATCGAATGTTTGTGGTTCATCTTACCATTACTGTTAAATGTCATAATTTACATTGCGACTACTTAATGACTTTATTAGATTTAAAATATATTTCGAAGTAAAAATTGGACTGTCTGACCGTTTACTCAGCTTTGAAGTCAATGCGCCGACTTCGACATCTGATGCTCCCCGGAGCCGCTGTACATCGACGTCGCAGCAGCCACGAGCAGCGACCTGGTGTATAAAGCGGCATTTGCTCGCGTTGCAGCAACGGGCTATGTGTACGTTGCAAGCTTCTGTCTCGAAAATCTTCATCTTGTTATCTTGAATGCAGAACCCGTGTTTGTCTGCGACTTTTTCTATTCGAACAGGAGCTCAATATTTCGATAGATGGCGGCGTGCTTAACCGCTTCGAAGTAACTACTCTTCTTACAGCATCATTACTCTGAAACTTATACATGGGAGCTGTGTACAAGGAGCTATGTAAAATAATTAAAAACTCCTTTTTTCAGACTAAAATTACTGCAAGGTACTTGAACATTATTCGTGATATTTCGGTAACGATCCTTTGAAAACCAATTTTGTTTGCAGTTGCATGGTTCATTGCTTACACTGAACTATTGAGATACCACGAAGAATATTGCAATATAATTTAACAAACAGATGATATACACCAACGGTTACATATATAAAATTAAATTACGCTTTGTGATGTTATTTCAAAATTATAGGGTATCTCGGAAGCAACGCTCCCTAGCTCAAATTAACGTTTAATTTTTTTTTCTTTGGACACCGAAATAAACTCCGCTACGTTTAGCAACTAGATGTTGAGATGTGTAATGTAATATTTAAAAACTTATACCATTTCGTACAAAGGTATAACACTAACAAAAATGTTAAAGCGATGGACTTAATTCTCAAATCTCGCAAATCCAAAAATTTCGAAATTTTGATGTCATCTGTATATGATGCCGAAACAACCACCATGCAATCACTCGTATTTCAAATTGTTTTTAGTTTTTTTTTTTGTATTTACAAAAGTAAAACTACCTACTTAGTAAATCCATTACACATGTTTAACAATTATACGCAAGTCCATTTATTTAATAATTTTATCAGATATAATAATAATGATTACAACAAATATAAGCCCAATTAATAATAGATACGTAAATAATGCTATTTGTCTATGTTTTATAATTAGTAAGGTACTTAATAAATTTTTTTTCTTTACCATTTGGAGATATGAAGTTCTTAAATGAAATCATCCGTATTTAAATCAATTAGCCACTATAATCTAAATAAAATGAGGAAAGTGGGCCTATTCCACTTCTGAAATGTGAGATATCTCAAATAAAGGTAAAAATGACAGTACAATAAAACTCACGTGAATACTGTAGGGTAGATATATATTCTTCCATTTCAATACACTTTTAAACCACACGTCCGAACTCGATGCTGGCCACGAGCAAATAGGCCGTCTAAATTTACTGTTCTCCCGGGGTAAACATTCAGTGTTGCCCGTAACATTAGTTTCCACTCCCCAAACATGAACAAACGAATACAATATTTCGAATTTATATCAAATTAATATATCTATTTTTGTAAACCTAACATAATATTTAAAATACTTCGCACAACACGTTTATCTTCAAATCCAGATCTTGAAATATAAAACAACTTCTTTTAATTATTAATCGAACCTTTCTATATGATTGTGACTGTACTTCTACTTTAAGTTTTCTAATTAAGACTAAATCGTAGTTTGATACGATACAGAAGTCTTTCTTTTTGAATCTCCTCATAATGCCATCTGGTTTCATGGCCCGACCCTTATTTACAGGCGTACTCACGAATCTCCTGCACTTGATGTTGCAAAACTTGGGCTATTGTCGTTGATACATTCACGGCGAACGTGGAATAATTGTTTCGTGAATCTGTACGTGAAGTACTAGTTATATGGTGTAACGTAGCAAATTTAGTCGTGCTACATCTACAGTTTATATATCGTTGTTGTAGAGTTGTTGAAAACCCCGAGTGCCGAAGACTTTAAAAATCAGGTCTAAGAGATTTTTCGCTCCTTTTTGAATTTTGTTCCCGACTGTAAATAGAGGAAGGGGGTGAAGAAGGGGAGAGAGGGGGGAGGGAAGAGTTAGGTAATTAATGGTTTAATGGCTTTTATTTGAGACATTCATGTTTTCTCTGACCTTTTGTCAAATTACTTAATATTGCCAAAGTTACTGTGGTAAAACTGTTCATTAATCTAATCTGAAATTTATACTGTATACTCGGTGGAGGCGTTGGACTGATAGTACCAGAGGCTGAGAGAAGAGTTTATCAAGGGCGAGACCACCAAACAGGTACCCACAGATTCCACCACCTTTCCACAGTACAATTTTAAGAAACAAATGGAACCACAAACCCCTTGGGTAAGTTATTAAAGATAAAGTAATTTCTACGACCCGTAAAAATCATATATTATTTCTCTCATTTTTTTCTACCACTTATTGTATGTCTTTCTAAGCTTATGTTAAATGAAACTTATTGTAGAACACAGTTGTTTAATTATTTTGTATTCCTTTCAGTGGAGCAGAGTTTTGTAGCATATGTATGTAGATCAAATTCTTATTTATAAATTACTGAAAGCAAGGTCACCACGTAAAAACACCAAGCTTGCAAAGGCTGTAATAATTGTATGTTTAATTTTTTGTCGTGATGTTTTGCAAAAAATATACATGAAAGTACAAAAATATGCATGTAAAATACAGAAAACCTGATAAAAACCCGCGATTATTACAAGTTATTATGAAAGTAAATTGTAAGTAGTTTACATGACAACTAAAAAAATTAACTGTTGATTGATGTATAAAAATAATGGTTGTATATCACTTTATAGGGTTAGACATACGGTATTTTTATACCCATGCATAAACAATCCCACTAATATTATAAATGTGAAAGTTTGAATGGATGTTTCTTACTCTTTCACGCAAAAACCACTAAACCGATTCCGATAAAACTTGGTATGTAGATAGCTGGAGACTTGGATTAACGCATACGCTACTTTATCCCGATATTCCCACGGGATCGGGACTTACGCGGATGAAACCGCGAGGCGCTACTAGTATTCTATAAATATGAAGCTTATTTACGTTACAATAATATAATATATTAAAAACCCCACGTATCGCTGTCTTGTACAAGGTTTTACCTGGTGTTCTAGTAGCCCAAGAATTATCTAGAATTAATTGATTGCATATAAAATAATAACGACGAATACTTTAAAGCAAGGCAAGAGAAAAGCAAGGAAGGTTGCTGATCATATTTTGATTAGTTGAGATTGCCAGAGTTCCTAATCATCGAAATACTGACAACACTGATGAGACAATGCAAAAATTACTACTCCATCTCAAAGGCTGGCAAAGCACTTGTGACTCTTGGTGACGGTAGCCACCTACCATCAAATGAACCGTCTACTCGTTTGCCTCCTATAACATAAAAAATAATGAAAATGAATATTAAGATTTTATTAGACAGCAGTATAGTTTAATGTTAAAATGCAGAGGAATAACTTCTGCAATGAAACCGTACAGCGACATAATTTCAGTAATAAAAAAAACGTAGTCACAAGTTGTTACATTGCAGGGAAGAGGAAGTTTCTAATTAGTGCTGCCTTTTAAGAAACGTATATGTCGTTTCTCCTGCCTTAGTTTAATGCAAACGACACTTTACCTGATGAAGTTGCGAAAGTTGTGAGAACATAAAACAATTTGACTTTGTTACACTAAGATACCTTATACACGGTATTGTACATTAACTCAGGTCATTATGTAATGTAACTTTACTAGTTTTTCTTTGTACATATGTCTGCTTCTGACGTTGAGTACTGAATTTTAATTGGAAAGTAGCCTTTATTGTTGCATATCAGCACTTCCATCATGATAGGTATTAGGCACGTTTTTTAAAAAGAGTAAAAATTATAAAAATTCGATTTTTTTGGCAACATGTTTTCGCTAAATCTATGGTCACAACATTACTGTAGTTACGTAGTGTTGATTGACCGCGACCATCTTTAGGGTTGGATGTGCTTCCCTAGGTGAACGGCACCAATTCAAAAAAAATCTCACGTGTTAACCCTTTCACAACTGACACTACATTATTATCTACCGTAAATGTCTTTAGAATATTTTTTTGCATCTATTGATCACTAGAATTTTATATGGCGATGTTCGCTATTGGTCCTTCGTTTGTAGCCATTCTATAGACGAATATCCTATGATAGACGAATGGGCACCTTTTTTCTGTTTATAGTATATTATTATGTTCCTATATATGTAATGTGTAAGAAAAACGTTCAGAGGCAAATTCAATAAACACATCACCTGTGCCTTCGAGCCTTTAGTTGGAGCCTCGAGATTTGTGAGGATATATGTACTACGTTAGTGAAAATAAACCTACGCAAAATAAATCACCATCAACTATACGAAAAAAAAAAACATATGTACCATATATACGTATAAATATGGTAATTATGTTTTTTTTACCAACCATACCTACCAAAATGTCAAAATCATTTCGTAGTGGAGTAATGATTGTATCGTTAAAAAAGTTCCAGTACAAAGCCTTTTAAAAATGTATCTGTGCAAAAGCGTTACCGAGACCAAATTTTTTAAAAGCCAAAAGCGTATTGGCTTTCGTAGCGTGACATTTATACTGAAGTTAAAAATATACGATGTCAAAGGCAGTTGATAGTTCCATACGAATGCAGTGTGAAGTAATTAAACTTTACTAGCAACCCGCCCAGGCTTCGTACGTGTACAAATTATACACCTAAACCTTCCTCATGAATCACTCCGTCTATTAGTGAAAAGCGCATGAAAATCCGTTCAGTAGTTTTTCACTTTATCGCGAACAGACCGACAGACATACAGACGCGGTAGAGAACTTTGTTTTATAATATGTAGTGATTATTCTGTTTAATGTAATTTTATTTTAATTTTTTTAACAAAAACCTGTACATCGTATTTACTATCACTGGTCATTAAAAAAAAAACTTCCAGAATATGAATAATAAGGTACACAAAAAGTTATTGACATCGTCTGGTTTATTGTTTTTCTTTTCAGAAACTAAAATATTGTGTAGTATCATATGAAATACTTATTTTGTCAAAATTATATTGTATATTAAGTTCAGTTTATCGTCGCCTTGGAGGGTAATAGAGCAATGCCACACAACTATACTTTTAAATTATGCACTTTTAAACTCTTATTGGAAAGACACATAAATTTTATTGGCAAGTTTAAAGCAAACATTACATTATATGTAAACATTACAATACATTACATTACACAACAATTACAGCCACGATATCTCTTAGAATTATTAACTAATATAAAATGTGACTTTCCGAATACGTTTATGTATTTATCTCAATTTCTTTAAACTTTAGTTTATCTCTATTAATCTCTAAAGGATAACTCACATTAGAACGTGCCGGGTGCAAGCCGTGCCACGTATTAGGTACGGATTGAAAATGCTACAAAAATTTTATATGAAGTAATTCATGTTAAATCTTGAGGCGCCCGCGGCACGGACGAGCGACGCACGAGTTGCCAACGAACAAAGCCGAGCCTCGAGTTCGGCGGCTCGCACCCGGCACGGTCTAATGTGAGTCATCCTTTAGGCGACCATTTCATAAGCTAGGTCGGGCTTTACGCAAAGTCCTAATTAAGCTATCGACTGACATATTCATAGTTATAAATAAGAAAACACATTCAAACTTTCATCTAATGATGAGCGATATTTGATGATGACTAGCTGACATTAGATATCGGGACTCGGAACTACTAGAAGTACAAGAGGGTCGTAACACGTATAATTAATGCACAAGGTTCGTAGTATTTCCTTATAAATATAGTTTTAATATTATATAATGCTGTAGATACATGTATTTAAGTAGCGTCTTGGTTAATTAAGCGTGGCAAGTATTTGTATTTTGCCTTTTTTCTTCATGTTGTGTATGCTATATTTGGATCACTGTCTTGACTTAATATTATGTACCTATATTCTTATATTTTCTGTCATGTAATGGCAGTAATCTGTACGCGTACCTTTCACAAATAAATAAATAATTACTGAAATTGGTAATTACAACACCTTCTACGTGAAAGTACGTGAAAGTATGCTTAATACCTTAATAAATTAGATTTAAATTGGAATCTAGTAAAAACACAGATACCATTCTCAACAAGGGTAAAGTTTTTGCCTTGTAGCCTTAAGCATATATCTCTCACAGAATTAAAACTTACAACTACTCCCGCTCCACGACGGGATTAAAAAAGACATCTGAAGTGTTTAAAACACGCTTAACCTACTTATTTTGTATTCCGTAAGTCTCACGTTTGTCTCTCAGTGAAAAAGTTAAAGAGAAAAGCAAATAAGTAAGCTTATCCGTGGCCTAAATATGTTGCGGTTTGAAATAGGTTTTATATTTTCTTTCCTCACTTGAATTTTGTTCTTATAAAAAAGTTAATCTGTGACTAAAATGGGTCTGGTATAATGGCATTCTTATTGAAATTAGTAATACGTGAAGGACTTGAATAAATTTAAACACGAATTCATTATTTGATTCATAATAACTTTTATTCTAAAAATTACAACCCGTAATGCAGTGATTACTAAGCAAACTAAATAATGTTCTTGTTAAAAAACGTTGCAACAGGTTAGTCTGTATTTAAACTGGCCTGTATTTAAACGTCTTTTTAAGACTTTAAATTAGCAATTGTAAGGTGACTGATTACAAAAATTCCCTCGCGTCTTACAAACTCTTAAATATTCTAACAACATTATCTTTCATACAGTTACAGGGTACGGTTTTACCATACACGACTCCCTTTATGCTAACGTATAACCGCTTAGAGAAAAAACATACAGACTCGGGACAACTAGATGTGGATCATACAACTATTTTGTCCCGTTTGGCAATCGAGCCAGCAAATACTCTCTCACTTTAACAATTACGCCATCCGTGCAATCATATTTCTATCATTATTTTAAAGGTATACGACAGATGGATCATAACTATATATAATACAACTAACTTTTTTACCTAACTTATTAATATTGATGTATATGTCGCAGTCAATTTGTAGAACTGGCTGCGTTACATTATGGCTAGCCGCTTTGCAAAATAGTGTTGTTTTCTAATACGGCTTACTTGTGTTGTGATGGATTGTTTAATATCACGGTATCAAAGTTAAAAAAGTCTAAACTTAAAAGTACAGTCTCTAATACGATACTATTATGGCTGAAATAATTTACTTATATTTAGTTGTTAAATCTTTCCGTAAATTCAATATTCTATCATATCTATTGGAGTATTTTCACTATTTGAACTCTTAATATTGATTGCGCTTTGTTGTGACGCAATAGCTGTTTGCGACGCCATTTTTGTTGTTACAATAATTCAGCGCTACTGACGGCGATATTTAGAACTAAGAATCCTAAAACACAGTAACTATGACGAGCACGTTGCTTAGTCGCTTAGCTTTGTGAAACACGACGTAATTACAAAGCGCCGCATTACGACTATGAGATAGTCGCATTAGAAAACAACACCATTTTGCAATACCTGCTAGGCGGAATGTCATACGGCGTGTTATTCAATATGACTGCAACATACAACATAGTATACACAGATACATGCTATTTTTTGGGGGCCGATATAACAAACAAGTGTTATGCGGGATTTGTCAATAGTTGTAATACGGGCCTAATATATTGGAACGCTATTTGTAGCCCGTCTATATACTCGTACCTAGGTATTTTTGTATGAATTTTCTTTACGACAGGGCATTAATAAAATAATGTTTCCTTAGCAGCTCTTCATCACGCTCTTAATAGACAAACTTGGATGTTTTTCTTTACAAAGTTGTAACAAAAGAAATAAGTTGCGTCGTATAAATACCCGAAGAATACAGAAACAGTAAATGTACTGCTATTGATGTTAGCGAAGGTATAATAAACGAAAATTATCGATTTTAGTTTTACAATCCATTGCGTTTTGTAGCTTTCGTTTCAGTAGCGTTAGTTAATATTACGTAGAAATATGTCAATGAATTACGAAAACCTTTGTTTCTATTTTCAGGGTCGATAAAATAATGTTGTTACGGAATCGACCGTAGCAATCATATATCGAAGTAATTTCAAAGAATATCCATCCCGGACTATCACCTCCCAGTAGCACGTTACAGCAAATATAAAAATATATTAATGGCATTAAGTATTTTAATATGGTGGATGTTACTAAAAAAAAATCTGAGGTCACGAAATATTCTAAGATAGTTCGAAGTTCGCATAAAAAAACATTTTTTTACAAACATGAAATCTCGAGTTTGTCTGAGTCTGAAGAAAAGAGGCAGTCATGGGACTGCCGACAGAAGTGCAAACTTAAACGATACGACGAACTTAAAACGTCACATTAACAGGTTGGTGACATTAATTAATACAGAACTCAATGTTTAGATTAGCGCCTTCTAGCGGATCTATTAGCGTTTTAGCTTATTAGCGTTTCTCTCTCTCTCTATCTCTCTCTCTCTCTTGACTAACTGACTGACTGACTCACTCACTCACTCACTCACTCACTCACTCACCCACTCTCCCTCTCCCCCTTTCACCCTCCCTCCCCCCCTCCCTCCCTCCCTCTCCATGTCTCTCTGAATCTGTACATGTAAATATAAGAAACTCGTCATTAAAATATATTTTTTCAAATATATGACACTCGGACACATTTTCCATACATTTTCGATCAGGGTCACGTATCCTGACGCGATTTTAACATTTTTTACCCATCTCAAAAAGTGCCCAACGCCGCTAAGAAGTTTTCACTTCAAAAATTATATTAGTCATAAATAAGCCGGTCGTAATATTATTTTCAACTTGTTTAAGTACGTACCTACTATTACGGGTAGCATTGTGATATATCCTATGGTTGACCAACCTTGAATAATAGAAATATGTAGAAACCTTCTAGTATATTATTAATGAACAAAAAGTATGCGATTGTGAGTATTCAATTAAAATATTCTTAACATCAATACGAAAACAAATATAAACTCGTGATAAAATGTTGTTCAGTAGTAAATTGCATAGTCGCCATTTTGTCACTGACCCTACAAGAACAATTACACAATACATATAATAAATCATTAAGTACACCATTCGAAATTGGTTTCATTCAATACATACACACGCACTTACGCAACTGTGACAAATTAGATATTGACGTCTACAACTGAAACAGTTTTAATGATTTCTATAATTGCGTGGGCATTAAGGTGCCATACGTATTGATTGTGCAAGTACCTACTCATTAATAGTTAATTACTAACAGTTAAGTGTCGTATTGCTTATTGAAATCACCGCTTAAATATAAATCGATTTTAAATATTCATTTAATATCCTACCTATATTTGCTCTGGTAATGATATTGTTAAATAAATGTAAAATAAAACGTTGTAATAATACTTAGTGTATATCAGTTTCCTGTACCAAAAATTTCATATTATTTTGAACTTTAAAGCCTTAAGAATATATTTTTCATAAATTATATTTTTATAGTATTAGAAACATAAACTTGTATAAGTGTCATTGGAGAGTGTCAGAATGAGAGTGTCATTCCTATACACTGGCATCTTTCATGGATAAAAAAATAAATATTTTTTTATCATTGAATATATACGTATTAGAAACAAATAAAAAAATATCAATCCCTTTCAAAATCCCTTTCACTTTCCAAAGATAATTTTGTTGCTGCTAAATTTGATAACTTCAAAGCCTTAAGAATATATTTTTCATAAATTATATTTTTATAGTATTAGAAACATAAACTTGTATAAGTGTCATTAGAGAGTGTCAGAATGAGAGTGTCATTCCTATACACTGGCGTCTTTCATGGATAAAAAATTATTATTTTTTATCATTGAATAAATGTACTTATTATAAACAAATAAAAAAATATCAATCCCTTTCAAAATCTTTTTCATTATCCAAAGATAATATAAATATATTTATATTGATACGATAATAATTACCTTCCTAAAACTTGTACAAGATCATTTTAAGGTAAATATTAGACATTTTATAAAAAAAGAATTAGGTACATAATGCTTTTTAACTATTAAATATTATTCATACTTCGTAGGAAAATTTGACAGAAATATGGAACATCTGCTGTAAGTGTTCACAGCAGCTGTGGTATGTGTATAACAAATGGAAGAAATTTACAGAAGCAGAGAGCCTAAGGTTCAAACGGAAATTGTATAAAAAATATTATTAACGTCGGTACCGGTAAAAGTGATTTATCAAGTGATGGCAGTGACAACGAGTGATATGAGATGTCTTTGGAATCCAATGGGTGGAATGGAATGGATGGAAATGTCAATTTGGAAATTTAGATTTTGATTTTGATGATTCTGTGGATATGATATTAGCTTTGATGGTTTTATTTCCTTGATTTGATTGCATGCTTTGACCTGGACAAAATATTATTTATTATTCTGACACGTTATATATTTATACATTATGTAAGATTATGAAAAATTAAGTTTCGTTGAATAAGCCCATAAAAAAATGTTCTTGTTTAAATTTCCAATGATTCACCATAATATCTTTAGTAATATTATAAAGCTGAAGAGTTTGTTTGTTTGGTTCGACGCTCTAATCTCAGGAACTACTGGTTCGAATAAAAAAAATATTATATTACAATAAAAACTTTCGTGAGTGATATTCATGTTTATTAGAGATTATGCGGTTTTACTCACGTTTGTATTTCGGGGATGCCCGACTAGTTTCGGACCCGACGGGGACCCTTTTTCAAGAAGTGAAGCGTCCTGCCGTGAAGGTGTCAGGCGTCACACGCTGACGTGTGACGCCTGACACCGTATAATCTCTAATAAACAAAAAAAATTATATATGTTGGATAGCCCATTTATCGAGTCAGGCTATAGGTTATGTAACATCACGCTACGATTAATAGGAGCCGAGCAGTGACCATAAACGCAGGTGAAATTGCGGGGACGGCTAGTTAATTCATAAAGCTATATCTTACTATCCGTGCTAATTTTTAAGCACTAACGCAAAAAGAAGGGGTGTTTGCCAATTTACATGGCGCATGGGTATGAATTTACTTAGTGTTCCAATAAAAAAACGCAAATGAGGTACCCCTAGAGCAGGTTTTTATTTTCATTGTAGGCTAAACATGATCGTATCTAACGGAGAATATTCTGTTTAAATAAAAAGATACAATTTGAAGCCTTCCTTTTGAATTAAAAAATAACAAAAACCTTGTTCTTAATTGCTTTCAAATATAGTCGTTCAATGCCCTACTGGTCATTAACGCCCAAGTCTAACGCTTTATCCATTATGCTACCGCTGCTACATAAAAACACATATATATTTATTTTTTTAAGCGTGGGCCCCTTACATTCAGGTGGGATGTGTGTTGGTCTTTGTTGTAGGACATAATTATATCGCGCGGAAATCTCTCCCATATAAACTTTCATACATCTTTCCAAGGTTTGTAGTAAAAGTAGCCTATGTCCTTCTACAAGGTTCCTTATATCTCTATACCAAAATTCATCAATATTGGTTAAGCGGTTTAGGCGTAAAAAGGTAACAAAGAGACAGAGTTACTTTCGCATTTATAATATTGGTATAAATTTACCTTAGGTTTGCATAAGTACATTAGAATATACAGTCTAGATATAATTATATTTGCAAATGTAATTTGAAGATATTTAATATTCATGCAAGTATTACTCATGGAGATGAGTAATACTTGCAAACGCAAACAGTTTGTGGTCACAACTAAATGAATAAGGTATAGAAAAACACTTTGAAGCTTTCGACGCTATGTTTAGGCAGAAAGGAAAGGAAACTATATTTTGTCTAATTTGCAAATCTTGAACTGTTGTATATAGGACAAATGTATGAAATTAAACAACTATGCAATGTAAATATCCGTATAATGCAGACTAGCATAAAAAAATGCATATTCAGCGCGATATGTCTTCCTACTAATCGGAGGCAGTTAAGAACCTAAAACTGTTTTTATTTTGTTTTAAGTCCACTTTCATATTTAAACAGTGGTGAGTCTAGAGGTACTTTTTGGGTAATGAACGCTCAATTACCTACGAGCATAGAAAATTATTCATCTAAATGAAAATTTTGTTAACCTATGATGGGTTAACAAAAATTTCATTAGCTTCTAAGAATTGATAAAATTTTATGCCATATATAATTTCTCGGGCACTTCCTTCCTAGGGTATACTAGAGTCCCTTGCGATAGACTCATTTGTGACGAAACACCGTGTGGTTTTAGTCGGTTCGATTCCGACATATCACTTCACAAATAGCCATGGTGAGGTGATGACCCGTGGGGGTTTCCACACGAAAAAAACAAATTAATAAAAAAAATGCCATATATAATATTATATTATTTGGCATTACTGCCGTGCAGTATTATTGACACTTTTCAATTTTTAGAGAAGGCTAATTTTAATGGGTTTAATAAAAATATAGATTGCTAACTGTTGCCCGCGTGTTCGTATGCGTGGATTTTTTGTGAAATCTATCCCACCGTACATTTTTCAGGGATAAAGGTAATCTATGTGCTATTCTAGACTAAAATATACCTCTGTCCGAAATTTCATCCAGATCCGTTCATATGTCCGATCCATGGATCCTCACAAACTTTCGACGTTATAGTATTGGTAAGAAATTGAAATACATTCATTTTTCTGTCTACCTTTCGCACTAAACCAATTTATTTATACGTTTCCGGTTGGCTGTGTGCGATCAATATAATGGTCTCGAATAATCCAATCTTCAATCTCAATTCACCAGAAATTAATAGGCCACTTAGTATTCATTTCTCATGTGGTCTTAATGTACGGCTGCAATCTTATTAATAATGGTATAGTGGTAATTAGTGGTATTAAAATTATATCAATATATATATTACTAACATATAAGCATCCTGTGCACACCTGTGCGGTAAATATGAGGTCAAGTAAGAAGTCGACTGAACTACTGTAGAGTTACTAGCCAAACTTTATTAAAAAGTTTGAAAAAAAATTGGAAAATCAGTAAAGAACTACATCTTCGCCCCGCTCTCCGTAAATCAACTCCATTAGTAACTATTTAAAATGTATACATATATATTTATATAAATACTAATTAGTATATTTATAAGCTGGGCTATATAAAGACCTGCAGCAGCACAGCAAAACATGGCATGTTCTGCTTACAAAAAAAACTTAAATTAGCTTAAACAGCTTGAAAATAATCTCTGATGGACGGTGGCTCGCTAATTACATGAACACCTATATTGTTACATGACGCATATACCTATTCCATAACGGTGACAGAGGAAAACACAAGTTAGCGCATGCACAAGTTAGGTAGCGGCTAGAAGGGTGATATGGCGCAAGTTGATGCATCACCAGTTTTACCAAGACTCGGAGTGGATATCCCTCTTATTCCAGATACTTATGTCCAGCCGATTAAGAGAGCGTTCTTAAGAGTTGATCCCCGATCCAATTAAACCTACTGGCAAATCGACGTACCCTTTGAGCAACTGAGACTGTACTGTTGCCATGCACATTGGACATAATAAATGTTTCAAGTTTGATTATATACATGTGTAGAGATGTGCGCATAAAGCGAGATCCAATTACAAATTATGTGTGAGTACGAGCGTGTAGTTATTGTAACAAATTGTCACTGTGTGTGTGTTTAGGGATGCCTGCTCTAAATTATTTACTTACCTTCTTGTATTAGGTCATAAGAAGATTAAGGGTAAATCAAACAATGATGTAAAAGAAAATGAATTTATTACAAAACATATTAGTCAACAAAAAAACAATGAAAAATATAATCTGTTTTTAAATAGAGGTGTAAGTGACTGAATTTGTTAGAAACGAAAAATGATTATAATTTTCTTCAGCGATAGAGTTTTTTAATAATATAAAACAGGAATAGCGTCACCGTTTATGATTACCCATAGCTTTTGTAAAATTACCCTGTAATAAACTGACAACACTGGCTAACCCGTCAAAGCAACACATTTTGAAATAAAGACTCGTATCTTCTTAGAAAGTAGTGTAAATTAAAACAAAATATTACCGATGGAAAGTTATCTTAGTATTTTTATACAAGGTTTTCTAGCATAGTTTCGACACAATTTTATGGCACAAACCATCATGATTAATTGTTTTTCGCAAGCACGTCGCCGCTTAGATATTCAAATGACAATGACGTAGGTGACACGCGAGTCTACGAAATATAGTCGACTTTATTAGCGCCATTCTGTCGGCCGAATATGTCATCTAGAGAAGTATATAATCAAAGTGTTTCAAACAAAAATATACCAAAGAAGTTAACAGAGATGAACAAATAGGACGCGTTATTCATATTTTTTTTACATAATACATTCTTTACCGTTAAATGGTAATTAATATTTAAATTTTACTGTAGATTACACATAATTTAATTTAGATTATATGTGCTTCCAGTTTCCTAATAAACTGCTTAAATTTCATTGAAATTCTGATTGAAATCATTTCAAAGATATCACATTTTTAAAAGCTTTTCGTTTTAGACCCTTTTAAGTCAAATGGCTCTCTGAGTTCTATCTGATTAATAAGTTCATTCACATGGAAATTATAATAAAAGAATCATTGCAAGTAACCGCATATTGGAATTACTGTTTTAATCATTGCTATGTGGCAAAAGTACTTATTTCCTTACATGTTATAAATATAGTTGATTATTGGGCGTGTGTCCATTAATCATTAACGTCTGATGTTCAAATCATAATACATTTCATTTTGATTTAGATCAGTATATTATTACAGAAAGAGATTGTGATCTATATCTAATAATTTTGACACCAAAATTATTGGTCTAGTTGATAAAGAAGTGTCGTTTTTCAATAAATTACATTAGCCTAATACAACATTTGGTAAGTGAATTCTATTGCCTTATTTGCCTTGCCCCTAATTTTAATTCTTAAGCAGTATTGATTTAGTTCATTTCGAAATCATATTATCAATATGCCTGAGCTATAGATAGTTAAGGTATTTTAAAAATAAATGGAACAATAAAGAACTATAGGAAAGATATGCGGTTCTTTGTTAACGGCAATATGAAAATAATATAATGTTTTCAGAATCTTGTAAATCTGCGACGAACTGGTTTTTCTTTTATCATGGGACACATAAATTTACTTCTGATCCAGTATTCCAATTCCAGAATGCCTACATTAATACAGCAAAGTTGTACTTATGAAAATACTATGCGGGTAATTAAGAACGCGTTTGTAAATTTTCTCCGTTGTTGCAACATTTTTCATTGATGCTCCTCGCCTATTGGTTGTAGCGTGATGTTATTCCTACAATTTTTTTAGACCGCAACTAGCTTCTGAGCATGGACCCAAAGCTAGGGGCGCTTTTAGATATGTTTTGTCAGCTAAAGAGCTGACAGAAGATTTAAAGCACGTACATTAGTCGAAAAACAAATTGAGAAAACCACTTACCTATTAATTACCGTATTAGGTGATCGCATTTTTGGTTATAACAGAAAACAATGATACTAATTTATTTTATTTTAGTAGTTGTGTAAAGTGTAATATAATAACAAAAAATATCGTGGAAGCTTTCGTTTCAGTGACAATAAGAAGAGTAGAAAAGAGTCGACATAAATCCAACTCTGTCTGAATTTCATAAAAATGAGCAACTCCGTCAAAAATGCCATCCCAAAATTGTTCGTAAAGCTGAAATAAAAGTTTTTTATACTTTTCAAAATGTGATACGTAAGCTTTGGTATATGAAAGCTATTCAAGATAGATACCCATTTCAAAAACAAAGTTGTGACTGAGTACTGTATTTGCCAAAAACAATAATCCACATACATAGTGTGAAATGTTCAGGGGGCTTTTAAATTTACGTTATTTATTAACAATGCTAATATTTCTACGACAAATGAATTCAACTGCAGAAGCTAAATTAAAATTTACTCACTCTAGGGAGAAAGATCATGATAATATGTGTAATAATGTATGTATAAGTGTATACCATATTTGCGATAACCTCCAAGCAGTTTAGACGGTGGTAAAAGTTAGAACCTAAATAATATATTTCATAGAGTAATATAGATTACTATATAAGTTTCTAAGTTATATACATACATTACGAATTGTATAAACTATATTAACGTTTCGTTTTCTTTAGTTAAGTGGACTTTATAAATCGCTTAAGATTTCCTTTTCATATTTCCTTAGCACTATATTTCATGTACTCGTGGTATTATCTCTATTAGAAGTTTAATAGTGTCCTATTAAGTCTAAAACACTAAATCGAAAATTATACCACACTGTCACTCATATGTCTTTAATAAATTACACCAACCTGACATTAGCCTTGTTCTATTATTTTCAAGTAAATAATGTACTGAAGTATAAAATAAGGACCGATCACATCCTGTCTCCTGTCAAAGCTTCGTTAGTATAGTTTTTGTAAAGTACCCGCATTCTCAGTTGGTTTCTCACGTGAATATCTAACAGATTACTATCTTAAAAGCACTGCACAAACACCTCGGGTGACAGATCAATGGACCGATAGATTAGTTCAAATATTGAATATCCAGGACTTTGATATATTTACGTGTACATTATATATTTCATTATCGAATATATTTAGAACAACAAGTCACAGACCAATTTACAGATTGAATAGTAGATGGTTAAATAAGTAATTTAGTTAATATATATTTTATTTATGGCAATTGCCCTCTACTGACATTTTCGCTTATTAAAGAATACACACTCTATTAGTCCAATATTATAAATTTATAACATTTTAACGTTTTGGATCGAAAATTATGATATACATATAAAACAAACTAGATTTCACCGTAACGTCCATATCTATTTTGTAATTTTGTTTTTTGCTTGTTTTCTTATGCTACGTGTGTACAGTTGGGGTAAGAAAAGGTTCATCACCTCGTCGACATTTACTTGCCCCAAGGCAATTATTAGTCCTGCCAACGTTTCATTTCACAAAATCGCATCGAAAATATCGCATCGACGTTTGCAATTACAGCCTAATCGACTGATGATGACAGGTCAACTAATAAAGATAGAGATGCGGTGAAATCTGTCAACGGGAAAACCCGGAAACTACGATTAATCCCGAAATGTCAATCAATTATCGTATTAAATTATTGACTTGTTTATTTCCATATTTATAGAATTTAAATAAATGGTTAGTCATTATGGTAAATTTTATTTAAATATAACTTAATGAAAAACGAGTCATTCACATCAATCATAGATTGCAGTCACGTTAAGACGAGAGCATTATGTCCGTTCCTCTGAAACCCTCCCAAACATTTCAGCAATGCTCTACAACAGCTGCCTTAGTCGTTTCGTTGTTATTTTTCCACCGCTGCATGTTAAAACCCCATAGATTTTCTATGAGCTGATTTCGCAGGCCAAAAAATCACCAATACTTCAGGATGCTGATAGCTGAAGCATACTGTCTTCCAGCACCGTTACGTAACTTGCTGCGTTTGCTCTAAGTGGAAGGTCAATAAACTAACCTACTCCATCAGCTGAGATCCAAACCCAAATTTTGGCAGATATGCGTCCAGAACTAAGATTTGGCAATACGTGGTCCTCTAAATACTTCGTTCTGTTAAGTCTCCACAAGTTTATTCTCCCATGTTGGGATGATTGGAAGCTTTTTTCTTCAGTAAAAATAGTGTGACTCCAATCAAAATTTAAATATGTTCGGGCAAAATTTAAGCGTGTTGTTTTTTGAGCATTAGTGAATACCACTTTCTTGGCTGGACGTCGGTGATGAAGTCCCATAGAGTGCAACGCATTTCTTATTTTTCTCGGAGATACGTCAAATAATTCGGCGAAATAACTAGTTTTCATGAAATTATTTTTGACTGCCAACCATTGCCGACTCATAAAATTCTTTTGCCTTGGGTAATAGCCGGGCGGCATCCAGGATTGGTATGGCAGTGATCAGTAAGATTACCCACTTCCGCATGTCTCCTAATCCAGAACCTTACAGTGTCTTTCGTAATATTAAGATTTGGAGATATGACGCTGATGTTATAGCCAGCATCATGATATGTAATAAATGCAGCTCTTTCATGGATATTTAACTTTCTCGGCATTATCAAATTAAATACGACGAAGCTAAGATCAATTAGTAATTATTGCTCTTTTTATTATTTTATTATGGACTTAATCCCGCCCGAAGAATCAGCGCAGGAATTCCGCCAATGTCAAGTGTTTCATAATTATACAAATTAAATAACAGAGACGTAAAAAAATGGACGTCTATTCCGCTATTGCTCTTAGCGACGAAGAGTTATTATTGATCGCAAAAAATATTGACACTGACAATTAAATAAAATATATTTGATCGGACCTCTTTACGAAGTTTATTTTACTAGGTCATTAAAAAGGTTTCATGTTGATATGAAACTAAATACAGGTCAGAGGTGAAATTACAAGAGGTCAAATTTACAAAATTATTTATTTAAAACAATTTGTTTAAAGAAATTGTTGATTTGACCATGCCAGTCGATGTTACATGCACGGGCTACTCCAGATTAAAAAAACGTGAAAATTGAGTGAGATATGACTGAGATGGTCTTTTTTTTAATTTTCAATTTGAAGTAGCTCGATCAAGTTTTCAAACACCGTTTGGCATGGACGAAAAATAACATCGCCCGCTTAAGCACAAAATTATTATAAGATTTCAGTTTATTTATTTAGAGATAGTGAGACTAATGCCCGGTTCCTATAATCAAAAAACGATTAGTTTTGCTTACGGTCAGTAACATTTTCGTTGAAAATTCAATGAAGTTTTACCGTTCGTAAGCAAAACGAATCGTTTCTTGATTATAGGAACCGGGCATTAAAGAACCTCCAAAATAACGGATACAAATAACTGTCTAGTTTTAAAACGGTTATGAATAAAAATTTGATAAATTTAAAAATAAGTTGAACATTGGTTAGCTTTAGTTCAAAAAACTTCAAACTGCATTTTTTAAACCCTACTGTTTATTTTTTCTTTAACTAGCAACTCGCCCCGGCTTCGCACAGGTAGCAAAGACATCTACAACAATCATCATCATATTTCAACCAATTTTTACAAAACCTAAACAAATTATATACCTTAACTTTCCTCATGAATCGCTCTATCTATTGGTGAAAACCGTATGAAAATCCGTTAAGTAGTTTTTGAGTTTATCGCGAACAGACAAACGCGGTGGGGGCCTTTGTTTTATAATATGTAGTGATGATTAAGCATGAGTATATCAAAGTTGATATTCAATTTTTTACTTCTTCAATTTCTGAGACACAGACAGACGACGTTAACTTTTTTTTATGGTATAGGAGGTAAACAAGCAGACGCGTCACCTGAGGATAAGTGAGTATCGCTGCTCATGGACACCTGCTACTCAAGAGTCACAAGAAAATAGAGGTCCGTTTAATACTTTTTCTGTAGTTCCCTAATAATACATCTATTTAAATAATAGAAAGTAAAATGCAAGGTCAGATTTTTTTAACAATAAATATTAACGTTTACTACATAAACACCAGAATGGACAGAAAATATACAACCAGGATAAGACACCGAGCATTTGGACAATAATAAATTGAAATAGGATTATTATTCGGTCTGATCGAATCGGATGCCATAAATCGATAGTGCTCAGCATAATTGATTAGTTGACGATAACTGGAAGATATTAGTTTGCACCTAATAGATGTAACATGCACACCAAAGTAATAGGCGTGAGAATAATTTATAGAGATACTGCCATTATATTGATATAAGTCAGTTGGAAAACATGGATTCCGTGTTGTTTAATAAAAGTAATGAGTGGAACATATAGTAGAATACCTTTACTTATACCGATGACATTGGTGTCAATTCTGTTGTATTACTCGCTTGACTAAAGTTGACTAAATTTTCTTCATGCAAAATGTAAACCTTGTATTCTTTGAAACAAGGTCTTATTTCAAATTTAAACAAGTAGGTAGTAACATATGTCGCTATCGAAATAAGCAATTTATTTGTCGACTAAAGTCTGACACGCTTAAATAAACTTTAACACCACGTAGCGAGAGCCGCTATCCGTTGAATACCATCTCTTTTGCTCTGTGTTTTTAGTAAGCGTCTTTGTAGGTGTCGATTAAAATAACGTTATCTTAGTTCGTTTTGAACAAGTTTTTATACGGCAATTATACGGCATTTGAATAAATGGGGACTCTCGCTGCGTGGAAATAAAGTTGAGTATATGTTGACAGGTTTTAGTGAATATTAGTAGCGCTGAGAAATAGATGCCAGTAACAAATAGACCTTGTTACGAAGAAGACAAGGTTGATTTCATTTGAAGAAATTAAGTCAGGTTTTAGTTTAGTCGAGTGTACAATCGGGACCATTATCTCTCTCGGTTTAGTGCAGCACGACTCATTTTATTTTGGAGTAATTTATCAATGAGCAAAATAAATGTATTTTTTATGGTATAGGGGTAAACGAGCAGACGGGTCACCTGATGGTATATGACTACCGCCGCCGATGGCCACCTGTAACTCAAGAGTCACAAGTGCGTTGCTGCCCTTTAAGGTGGGAGTAGGGGAAGAGGGGGAAGAGCGGGAAGACAGGAGAGGGGGATTAGAGGGAAGGGGAGGGGGGAGAAGGGAAAGTGGGAATAGGGGGGAGGGGAAAGTGGGAATAGGGGAGAGGGAAGGGCCCCCGGTAACCTCACTCACGCAGCGAAAAGCAATGCAACCATTGTTTCATTGCCGGTTTTCTGTGAGGCCGTGGTATCGAGCGGAGTCGAGCCGGCCCATAGGTGCCGAAGCATGGCTCTCCAAGCTAATTTAGGCTGTCAAGCAATTCGTTTTAGATGCGGTGAAGTGATGATCCGTGGGGGTTTGTTATTTATTACAAAACGGTACTTAAAAGTTCACTAATTATTTCTTGAAGTATTTGAGTATTGTATTACTATTTTCTACTCGAGCATCGTTTCGATAAATTTCTAGTAAGTTAATGCTGAAGTCAACATTATTTACTTATTAATAAGCTCGACTCCTGTTTTGTAATACGATATTTTGAAGTTTCGATACCTAAACTAATAATATCAAAAAATACCAATATAGTCACAAACGGCTCAGATCAGATAATAGTTACTTCGTACAACCGGTAAACTATTGAATATTGCAGTTTAAAAACTTAGATTATATTAAAGTATCTAATATTCTACCTTTTATGCTTACTGTCTATCTTTAAATAAAACAGAGTTATTTATTATCTACTAACAACCCGCCCCGGCTTCGCACGGGTAGCAGAGACATCTTCAACAATCATCAACATAATACAAACAATTTACACAAAATCTTAACTATACGCCTAAACCTTCCTCATGAATCACTGTGTCTATTAGTGAAAACCGCATGAAAATTCGTTCAGTAGTTTTTCAGTTTTTTGCGAACAGACAGACAGACGAGGCGGGGGACTTTGTTTTATAATATGTAGTGATACTAATAAAAAAGCTGAACAGTTTTTTGTTTTTTTAATCGCGCTAACTTATGGACCTACCGGTCGGATTCGAAAAAATCCTTTTGTATATTGGCTGTGGCATCATACTACGACCTTTAGAAGTGGTGCAGTGACCGTGAAACTGCGGGGAACCACTAGTATTATTTATAAATTTAAGACACAGCTCTTTTAAAACACTATAACGGTACAGCTGCAGCACGGCACCGCCTGAAATCGAGGCTGCCGCTAGCCGCCAGCGTGCTTTACCACGCTCGCCCGCGTGGTGCAAGCTCGTAGTCCGCGCCGCCCGCGAGGTGCAAGCTAATTTCATCATCTTCAGGTGCGACACGACGCGAAGTTTTTTCGCTGACGGTTCGCAGTCGGCTCGCGGTCAGCTCGCTTACAGCGCACCTACTACGAGTCGAGTTGTATGGTCGCAGCAAGCGCGCTTACTGCCCGCCGTTGACTTTTTCATATTGACATTATGAAATATATTATACTGTAGGATATCTCAAATAAAGGTAAAACTGACAGTACAATAAAACTCACGTGAATACTGTAGGGTAGATATATATTCTTCCATTTCAATACACTTTTAAACACACGTCCGAACTCGATGCTGGCCACGAGCAAATAGCCCGCCTAAATTTACTGTTCTCCCGGGGTAAACATTCGGTGTTGCCCGTTACATTCGTTTCCACTCCCCAAACATGAACAAACGAATACAATATTTCGAATTTATATCAAATTAATATATCTATTTTTGTAAACCTAACACTCGACCATCCTGACGTCGTGCATGTCCTCATGCACGCACGCAAAAACAACCGTATTAACCTAACACTCGGCCAATAGTAATCTTCCATAGCATCGAATTCAGACTTACAATTTTACGGACGTATGTGCCTTGCGTCAGAAACATGATTATGATACTTCCTTACATACAAGAGGACGTCACAAGTGGTACTTCCTTCCCACAAGCAACAGGTACATACATAAATATATAATAATTATAATCATAAAGGCTGTGAATTTTTTCTCACAAATCGGGGGACGTCACTTGCGGTACTTCCTTCCCACAAGTGACATATCTCATAACGGCTGTGAACCTTCCTTCTCACAAACCAGGGGACGTCATTTGCGGTACTTCCTTTCCACAAGTGACATATCATCATAACGGCTGTGAACCTTCCTTCTCACAAACCAGGGGACGTCACAAGTGGTACTTCCTTCCCACAAGCAACAGGTACATACATAAATCTATAACAACTATAATCATAAAGGCTGTGATACTTCTTTCGCACAAACCAGTTGACGTCACTTGCGGGACTTCCTTCCCACAAGCGACATACATATATCTAATAATGGCTGTGAACCTTCCTTCTCACCAACCAGCGGACGTCACTAGTGGTACTTCCTTCCCACAAGCGGCATACATCTCATAATAGCTGTGAACCTTCCTTCTCATAAACCAGCAGACGTCACTAATGGTACTTCTTTCCCACAAGCGACATACTGGCTGTGAACCTTCCTTCTTACACACCAGCGCGGCGGATGACAACAATTAGTAATCTTATTCATCACTTCGGCCTCGTACGGGTAGCAGAGACATCTTCAACAAACATCAACATATTTCAGTCAATTTACACAAAATCTTAACAAATTATACACCTAAACCTTCCTCCTGAATCACTCTGTCTATTAGTGAAAACCGCACGAAAATCCGCCCAGCAGTTCTTCAGTCTATCGCGAACATACAGACGCGGCGGGGGACCCCGCTCCATTATTATGTAGTGATATCTCATCATAAATCATTTCTTTTTGCTGTCTCGCCTTTTTTTTTGTTTATATTATATTATCCATGTAAGTGCATAGTTATGTCACATCTTATTAATTAATATATAACTAGCTTATTATGATAAATCATTTAATTTTATACTAATAGTCTATATTTTCTCATACAATTATTCCGTATCATATTTACAGTTTGTACCGATAGACAATAATTATTGCATTCAGCTGAATGTATAAGGCAGTCACAATAAGCATGCCAGGTTTACTTGGCAGTGTAGGTATAAAGCTACAATTACACTTCGGGTTCGACCAATCGTGCCAAAATTCAGTGGGATGCGGCGCGCCGTTTGTTTGATGCTGGAGCACACAATATGCGTCGCGTCATTCTTTCATATGTAGACTATCGAGTTATTGGTACCTGGTCTAGGTTTATTTGTTCACAAAAATTAGGCAGTAACTAAATATTCACATTAATTAATTTAAATAAAAAGACAACCCTAATATCGCGGTGCTGTCGAAACAGATAAGAGTTACGCGATAGAAAGAGGCAACTGCTAGTTGAATATACCTGTAGATAATTAGCGCTGTGTGACCCGAGTTGAGACTTTATTATGTCGGAACAGGAGTCGCTTGTTTAATTAAATTATTTGGTAAAGTGTGACTTCTGTACTTTAACTATTATGAATTCTGTGCAATAGGTAAATAATTATTTATTCGGTACCTTATGCCTATGCAAAATACACACACACTACACACACATATACTAATGTTAACGGAATATTTTAACTTTTTTGTTCTTTTACCTGTTCTGTATCATTATCATCATCGTCTATGTTTATGGTAGCTACATGAAGGCATGGTAACATACGATCGGCTGCTGTCACATGCACGTTTTTATTTTCCTTGCTGTACGTATATATTATGTTTTTGACGGATTTAACCAATATTTCTAAATTCAAATTTTAGTTACTTTTACGTCTTACCTCATTCAACCGTGGGTCAATCTCCGCATTCATATTCAATCCAAACATAACCTCGGAAGGAGTCCTATCTTTTTGTGGTTAATATTATTTATGCCCCATTGGATTTGTATGGGATGACCCACTTTGTCTTCCCAATCTTTTTATCAAAATTGAAACTTCGAGCTGTTAAAGAGCTAAGAGTGGTGCGGTTGGATCGCTAAACCTTATTTTGTAAATAGTATCTAACATTTGGATAAGGTTAGTTTCAGATACGATCGATCGAATCTATCTAAACATTCAGGGATAGACTTTTCATAAACAAAGATGACATCACTATTGCCTTGGTAAATCGAACTGATCCTAAGACCCAAGTGTATTTGCTAATCTGAACGGCATGCGATTAATTTCGTATTGACTTTCCGGTGTAACAAAACGATCTCAACGGTTGACTTCAGATCTAGGTACTTGATAGTGACCAGAAGACATGCAAGGTTATGGAAAAAATGAAATAATTGGATACCGCTGATCGTAATCGAATTTCGCAATCTAAAATCGACACTTATTTAAAATCCTGTTTGCAAACCAGAATTAGGACTAGCGTATTCTGAAACCGATTCGTGGATGATGCCAACTTCCATCATTTCTGCAACCATTTCCCGTTCTTGCTATTATATATTTTATATATTTACAAGCTAACCTGCAAGGTTTGTATACAACAGGGCATTTAGTATTTCATTCGATACTCATCTCAGTGAAGCCCGCACATCCTAGTTCCTTCAAGGAAGTTGCGAAGTGCTTGTGCATCTCTAACAAGATCATTGTTCTTGCTACGACTCGTTGATAGAATCACATTGGCTCATTTCAATACCTATACCTACGGAGCACTTCTGGAAATTACATGCCTAACGACTCGCACCTTCGTGCCTTTCGATAAAATTTCTCCCATTCGTAGTTTATAAAGTTTTGATGAAGGGTGCACGTAAACATAAACATGACTATTCCTGACACGGTACGTTCCTCCGCTAACAAATTTCACTTGACTCCGGTTTACCAATAATTTTCCTACTCAAAACGTAATGACTCCGTTCACTAGAGTCTCGACACAAGCTTTAACTACGGCTGGACCGTAAACGTCATTATCAGCGATAACTAATACGGTGACCGCCATAACCTCGTCCTCATTCAGTTGGGGCAGAGGTGATTCACAACATCAAAAGCATTAAAGTTCTTCTGCATTTTTGTATACCACGATATGCGGTTGCTCCGTAAAAGAAAGACCTATCAGCATCTATCGAAACCTGTTCTCAATTACTTGTGACGTTACAGTAGTTTTACATTATAAATATTTAAGTCTTCAGAAATACTACCTTTCGAGAGTGAAACGCACTTCCCAAAACCCTTCATAGGTATAGTAGAGCTGTCGTGACTCGGTTCTAATAAACATACTGTGAACTCTTAACACTTCAGCAAGCCCAACAAGCAGATATAATGAATATATTGTCTAACTCTGTACTCATATTCATGCAAATGCAAGAGTATTGTAACGTATTATTATTAGTTTCAATAATATGCATGTCACCTGAATAGCAGAGTATACTCGAATATAGTTTCCGTATACATTATTTACATGTTTACTGTATCATCGAAATGTCTGTTCGTTGTGTGTATTTTAATTAGTTGTTCGCGATGAGAACAACACATTGCGTTAGCGTTAGACCTAAAGGTTTAATCCAGGGTTTATCACTCAACACCTGGATGAAACACTTAATTGTACGTTTACCATCAATATCACATCCGTTCAGTTGAGCAAGTATCTCAGTCAGAGGTTCGCCAAACTAACTTTTCCGCTTAAGCAAATCCTTCAAGGTTTATTCATAATTTTGCTCAAATGGAAACATTTAACAACATTTCATCAAATATATTCATCTCGAACGAATAGTATAGAGTTTAGACTCTCATGCCACATCCTAGCTAATCCTCATAGTTTCTGCATTACAAGAAGAATGATAGTTATTTTCTTTCCCAACTGTATACAATGGCACATTGGTTAACTTTCTAATTGAAATATCTATGCGCTGGCTTTTAATCGAGGGGTCAAAGTCAGATCGAATGTTTGTGGTTCATCTTACCATTACTGTTAAATGTCATAATTTACATTTCGACTACTTAATGACTCTTAGATTTAAAATATATTTCGAAGTAAAAATTGGACTGTCTGACCGTTTACTCAGCTTTGAAGTCAATGCGCCGATTTCGACATCTGATGCTCCCCGGAGCCGCTGTACATCGACGTCGCAGCAGCCACGAGCAGCGACCTGGTGCATAAAGCGGCATTTGCTCGCGTTGCAGCAACGGGCTATGTGTACGTTGCAAGCTTCTGTCTCGAAAATCTTCATCTTGTTATTTTGAATGCAGAACCCGTGTTTGTCTGCGACTTTTTCTATTCGAACAGGAGCTCAATATTTCGATAGATGGCGGCGTGCTTAACCGCTTTTGAAGTAACTACTCTTCTTACAGCATCGTTACTCTGAAACTTATGCATGGGAGCTGTGTACAAGGAGCTATGTAAAATAATTAAAAACTCCTTTTTTTCAGAATAAAATTACTGCAAGGTACTTGAACATTATTCGTGATATTTCGGTAACGATCCTTTGAAAACCAATTATGTTTGCAGTTGCATGGTTCATTGCTTACACTGAACTATTGAGAGACCACGAAGAATATTGCAATATAATTTAACAAACAGATGATATACACCAACGGTTACATATATAAAATTAAATTACGCTTTGTGATGTTATTTCCAAATTATAGGGTATCTCGGAAACAACGCTGCCTAGCTCAAATTAACGTTTAATTTTTTTTTTTTTTAAACACCCAAATAAACACCGCTACGTTTAGCAACTAGATGTTGAGATGTGTAATGTAATATTTAAAAACTTATACCATTTCGTACAAAGGTATAACACTAACAAAAATGTTAAAGCGATGGCTCAATTCTCAAATCTCGCAAATCCAAAAATTTCGAAATTTTGATCTCATCTGTGTATGATGCCGTAACAAACACCATGCAATCATCGTATCTTCAAATTGTTTTTAGTTTTGTTTTTTTGTATTTACAAAAATAAAACTACCTACATACTTAGTAAATCCATTACACATGTTTAAGAATTATACGTAAGTCCATTTATTTAATAATTTTATCAGATATAAAAATAATGATTACAACAAATATAAGCCCAATTAATGATAGATATTTAAATAATGCTATTTGTCTATGTTTTATAATTAGTAAGGTACTTAATTTTTTTTTTTTTCTTCTGTAATATTTTTTTTTAACATTTGGAGATACGAAGTTCTTAAATGAAATCATCCGTATTTAAATCAATTAGCCACTATAATCTAAATAAAATGAGGAAAGTGGGCCTATTCCACTTCTGAAAATGTAGGATATCTCAAATAAAGGTAAAACTGACAGTACAATAAAACTCACGTGAATACTGTAGGGTAGATATATATTCTTCCATTTCAATACACTTTTAAACACACGTCCGAACTCGATGCTGGCCACGAGCAAATAGCCCGCCTAAATTTACTGTTCTCCCGGGGTAAACATTCGGTGTTGCCCGTTACATTCGTTTCCACTCCCCAAACATGAACAAACGAATACAATATTTCGAATTTATATCAAATTAATATATCTATTTTTGTAAACTTAACAATACGACCACGTTTTAAGGCTAAATCTGAGCAAGATTTGAATGACAACTTAATTGCTGGGTTGGAGCCGTGTCGTTACTGTGACGGTATAGTGTGTGAAGGTCTTTAATCAGGAGACGAGTTGCCTTACTCAAAACTACTAGGCAATCAGATCAGGCTGGTTTCAGATTTCTCTACCTCTTGGGGCCAAAAAGCGTTCGTTACTGTCAGTTGCTGTTCAACCGTTTCACGTATCGTTCAAAAAGTTTTTCTACGGAGATATCAAGTAGATATTGATTTCTTGTGGTCTACTCGGTTGACAATCCTGGCTAATTCACTCGCAGTGTGGCATATTTTAATTAAATTGTTTTTAGTAAAAGATACATATAGTATAAATGTGCTTGAGCAAGCTCATGGTGCACCCTGACAAAGCGTAACTATCATTGTTCAATCGCAATTTTAGCAGTACAAACATCGGCTAGCACTTTTGATACAGTAGAACTGTAAAATCTAATCTGCAAATCTGGGAAACTGTGCAAAGCATTAGCACACATTAACATACAAACCATTTTAAGAAGATTTCTAGTCTAGTACCTACTGAATTTGCCAAAAATGTATCCTAATCATTTCCAATCAGTCCTAATAAGTATTAACTAATAATAACTTAAATAAACACGTATTTATAAATAACAGCATTTTATATCTAATTTTATAATAAAGCAGCTCGGCTCAATTTGTTTTGTAGTAAATTTGTTAACGAGCAAAATGAATGTGCCTAGCTAATATTTGCAAGTAGCACGTAATTGTCTGGGACTTAATTATTTTCTTTTAGTTAAATTTTTTGTTTCTCTCTAGCCCAGTCTAGCCCCTTACCAATTTGCTTTACTAAATGAAATAAATATGTGTTCAAGATGTCTTTCGGCTCTCAGCAAAAAAGTAATTTATTTGATAAAATAATGATGTAGAAAAATTTCGCATTTTCTCAATTTTTCTAAGTAGTGTTATACTACCTTTTTTTCCTTTTTTCCCATTGTTCGCGGATCTAAAGACGTTTTTGAATCGGTAGGACCCAAATTTTGCAGATAACGTGTATTTTAAATGCTCGGAGCAGATCTACCGATACACAATTTTTTTTTATCTTTATTTTCGGATTTAAATTTTTCTTTTTACTTTTGGTGTTTTTATTTTAAAAAACCCATAAAGAACAAACGTATTTAAACAACTTTTTGTTTCTAATATTACTATTGACATAATAATAAAAAAAATTCGCGTTCCATGATATAGTTATGTATCTACGGGAATTAACGCGATCACGAAAAGGTATTACATACCTCTGAATTGCCTGACGTTTCGACCAGGTTGGTTGCACTGGCCGTGGTCACAGTCTGACTGGCTCAGATCCAGTCCGCCTATTTTGCGTGAAAGAGTAACAAACATCCATCCATTCATCCATTCATCCTCTCAAACTTTTGCCTTTAATATTAGTAAGATATAGTTTCTGAAAATTATTAATTTTTCTATTCAGTGTTTCTCGTGTTTTTGCTACAGGGACTTATTTATTATAAAGTATTTGTACATTCTCGAAAGTCTACGCTATTTAATACACCTTTATCTCCATCAATACTTTGGTATCGTATCTCTCATATAACTAAATATTATTCAACGAATGTTATATTAAAATTTATGAATTACACATCGTGCACCCCAGAACCACATACCACATACACAAACACACAACACGGTACACACACATTGAATATCAAACATGTTTACGCCCGTTTTGTATTATGAATAAAACCCGCATCGCTGCGTGATGGCATTATCGAATATCCCATCATCGATAAACCCTTTCACCTAAATAGCATATTGAGTATTCAACTTCATCCCAACTTATCGTCATTAGATATTTTCCTTCGTTGACGCTTAAATAGTAAAGACCAGGTAGCTTTAATATGAGTTCGGTAGAGAATGCTGGCTGATAGGTACGGGACTCAGATGTTCTTTGAAAGTTGTGATGTCATAATGGATGTCAGGTATCAGCTGGGTGTTCAAAAGGGAACCTGAGATAACGAGCGCTCTATTCATTGGGACGGGTGTAGAATTTAGCCGTTCTATTAGTGGGTAGCTATTACGATGGAGACTTAATCTATTTTATATACTATGATTGATTTGCCTTCAAATGAGTTATGTTTAACTAAATTAACCACTTTGTGTGTGTTACTAAAAACTATTTATTACATTTATTTTTATAGTATCACTATAGTGGGCTTCTTTCTTGGTTACGATTTCACGCCTTATCTACTCAATCAATCTTCATAAAAATTTGCATATTTTTTGTCAGGAGAGGACATATAATCACCTTTCACCCAAAAAAATACGGTTCCTGAGGGATTCCTGAATTGATTGACAACATTTACATTGATGCGAGCGAAGCAACAGCGAGTATGCTTATAAGAATAGCTAGTTCCTTTTAAAGCTATACATTAAAGTAAGTCCCTCGAAATCAGCTAATGTTTGCGGGTGTTTTGCATAGAAATAAAACAACAACTAAAATAAAAAGTCTGAAACTCCAATATGTAGTAATAATATGGTAGTTATATACAGGTTTATTCAAATTCCATCTTCGTATCAATTGCAGTATTGAAATCAAATTGTTTTCTGATCTCTTCGAAATCCTGGGATTCGATATAACACATCTAAAATGTGTTTATACTTAATATGTATAAGATTATGTACATTACACAAACTCACTGAGGAAACAGCGTTTGCTCGAACTCAACGTGGGTACTAAAATGCAACTATTTACAGTTTAGTCAAAGATTATAATATGCAGATGTGAACCTTTACCACAAATAAATTCTGAAAAGTTTTTAACCAATTACAAAACTGTTTAGAATTTAGTTATTTCATATTCTCAATAAGTGACAAAAGAATGGGATATGTATAGTTAGTTCTGTATAGTATGCTTAATCTACATAAAATAGAATTATATTTTCTTAAGTGATGTGTGCATTCAGAATACTTATGATTAGATTACTGATAGGAACGTACTCCGCTTGCAATGCAAGTAGGACGGTTTGCAACGTAGATGCCTTAACTGGGTTGTGTTTTCTTTACGTTGGCAAACTAGTCCATGGTTCAACTCGGTAATTGTATTACCTTGCCGATTGATAAGCCAAACACCCTATTCCCTCTCCCTGTATAGAAATATGGTGACGCTACTTAACAGCATAAAATTTACACCACACTAGAATGACAAGTTAACCTCGGTTGATGTACTTTTTAGTACTTGTTTCCATGCGGGAAAATGGATGTTTTCAAGCATGGCGCTTGATAAATTTGAATTGCTGTAATATTAATAATCGAATATAAATTAAAAGTCTAAAGTAAAAAATAACAGTGACATGATACTTAAAATACAATCGACACATCTGCCAAAATTTAGATTTTACTCTTTATGCACGGTGCTGACCATTTACAGACTCTATTCTCAAGGGAGCCGTGAATACATAATGTGATAAAACGATGCATAGTTAAGGGAAATTGAAGTGGCACAACGCAGTCTGAATATTCATCCCTTAACGCGGTCGTTTTCAGCTATTTAAAGTTAAGCACAACGATAAGAACTTTGATTTCAGATATGTGCAGTCTTCGAGGTGCGCGTTCGCCAAATATTCAGTATTAGGGCTTATTGGCCCCGTATAGTGAATCGAATACCAACAGGTATCATCACACACACACATTCACAAACACCTATAAATAAAGAAAAAAAGTGCAGTTGGCAAGAACCATTTTCCTTAGCCTAGGACCCCTGAGGACTCTGTAAATACTTAATGAAATTTTAAATTATAGGTAAAGTGTGCTCCGAACAAACAGAAGACAAAAATGTTATTCCATACTTTGATCTTCATCATAATCGATATTCTACAAGTTCTGAAGCTTGACTTCATTATTTACATTAAATAAAAGTCTGTAGCTTTTGATTGTGTTGACTTTTCTTCTTTCTGTGCTATTAATCACGTATAATGTATACGTGATTAATAGCACAGAACGAAGAAAAGTCACTGACTTAATTTTAAAAAAAGCTTAAAATTTGTGATATTATTTTTTACAAAACCTATAGATTAAGAATAAATTAATCAGGATCGTAAACTAGAAAAGATTAACGAACTTGTTTGAAACAATACTCGAGCATCAGACTGTGAATCTGCCGCAGGCAACGGCTAATATTACCAATAGGTTTAACAAGGTTGTTAACCTTTTATCGATAAATATAGTTCATACTTCATTAGAGATCAAGAGTATTATCAAATAAATAGAAAAGTTATAACATAAATCAAATATTTCGTGTTATAGATATATTTCCTTGTACACGGATCAAAGAGTAGTTGCCAAGATACTAACTTTGGTTGAAGTACTTGCTCACAATACTGTGAAATTTTCAACTATATGTAGCTGATATACGAACATGACATATATGGTGTGACAAAAATGGACAAGATAAAGTACGAGTATATCACACATAGTTCAAATCTGGTGACACTAACTTCAAAGCAGAGGAACGTAGAACGTAACGCTGTCATGGTATGGATATGGATGTGTAATGAGAAGATATGAAATATTTATACTGACAAGAAGGCGTCAAATATGTGGAGGACTTTGAAAGAAAAGTAGATTGACTGTAAAACATTTAGACGACTAGTATGCAAAATAGGAAGAAAAGAAAAAAATTGAATCAGAAACACGTTATTAAAAGACAATAAATTAGTGACTTAGGGGTAGTGAGGGGTGTAGAACAACGAACGTTAACAATCTCGAAAATGTTTTCAAACTTTGTTATCGTAATTTTATTTCCTATTATAATATTTTTTAAAGGTGAATATACTCCTAAAGATAAACGACTTCGTTTTAGATTTTGGTGCCGATCTGTCAATTACCAGATTATTGGAATATCCACAGAAAAACAGATTTTGTGTAACATATTTGTGAATGCGTCCTTACGGTACCCAAATCAATATTTACGATGCCCGCACACTCCATATTTCTTCCACTTATACAATTCTTTTCAGCTAGTTCGGCAGTTTAAGGGTTATATACTTCCGCGTCCCTTACTCCGCTTTTCATCTTATTTGTTTATAAGGATCACTCGTTTATAACAACGCAGTGGGGTACGCATTTCATCCATAATTTGTTGAACGGGACCCTTTATGGTACCCAGTGGAAATGGTTATCGCAAACGATTATATTCACTAATTTCATTCTTTCAAACGTAATCCTTAACCAAGCTTTGTTCTTTGCTTTATTTATTTAATTTATAATGCATGAGTTAATTTAGTAATTTTATAGCAAAAGGTCACTGTGAGATGGGTTAATAGCGAAGGTTTGCCTTGGTATAAAGTTATGAAAAGTAATTTACCCCCATTAAGAGCAACGAATACGTAGGGACATTTAATCCTGTTCATGTATATTAATTTAATATACAGCCGTATATATACTATCTATACCTTTTTGAATAAGAAGGTTGTCACAATAAATAGAGTGGTTTAACTTAGTGTAGCGTTGCAGCTCCGCACAGGTAAATATTATTTGTGAATACGGGGATATTCCCTCGTGTCTTGAAGATATCCAGGATAATTATATGTTAGATAAAATCTATGAGTATCTACTCATGTATGATGGAATATCCAAATAAAGTGGTTTAATGTGTATTTTGGTTATGTAATGGTAATAAGAGATAGAATTTGAACGAATGAAACTCGTGTATTTATTTGATAAGTATAAATCAGTAAAACACATATATTATATTCCACACAAAGACGCTTGGTCAACTTTATTTACTTACCTATAAAATATCACCCTATGTTAACTGTATGTAGTTATGTGTTAATATACAGGACTTCGATCGAGTGGCTTAAAATCCTATCTAATATTATAAATGCGAAAGAGGTTTTTGTTTCTTACGGTTTTATGCCTAAACTACTCAAACATACATCCCGTTCATAATGAAAAATGTAATATTCTTGGGACATCTTTGTCTTTGAGTTGATTGCCAAACACTACATCAACGTGAGCGAAGCCACGGTCAAAAGCTAGTCACTATTAAATATACTTTTGTATTTAGCACAGAAGCTTCTTGGGTCCCTTTATTATCACTCCATCTATATAAAGGTAGTGGGCGGTGATGAACTTCTTATTTAATCTCACGTCCATTTGATATTACTCCAGTATTGCCGTTTAGAACGATATATGTTCTGGTAAAACACTAATAGTCTTCATGCAGTTCAATATCTGATCATATCTTTCTGAGAAAGAGATATTTTTGAACATATTTTAATAATAATACGTATTCCAGTTCCTATTACATTTCTGGACTCAAATACATGATATAATACAGCTCCATCAGTTTAAAACACAACTTAGCCGAGCCGAGCGATACATTTTGTTACATCTTAACATCTATTCTTCGAGTATTAGTTTTATTCTTAACCAAATAAACCAGTCACAATGTCAGTACACACATACATACATTTTGATATAAATAAACATAATAAAACCGACAAAGCCACTAACATCGCGGTTGACTGACAACTACCGGCTTGGAACGATCACGACATTAACTACAATAGGATTCCGTAATGTGATCTCATTTGTTCCATGTCTGTTCTAATAACTCAGACTATTCTGTATTCAAGGTTACAGAGGAAGCTTAAGTTGTATAAGAAAATATTTTTGTTCAAGAAATTGTTGTTGTTTCTTTTTTTCCTAATTATGTTGTTACAATACAGCAGTTTCATTACATGCATGCAGCATTCATGAACTACCTGAAGCAAGGAAAATATATTTTATATGGATTGATGGATGAATAGGGATATCCCGAAGCCAAAATTTTCAGATTTTTATTATTACACATTAGACTGTGACAACTTTCGTACAAGGAAATTGGAGCTACAAACATTAACAGCTACAAAGTAGATACAACCAGATTCACTCAAGTATAAAATCCATTTTACTTAATGCAGCGTCAGTTCACTTGATAACCCCTCAAAAGACTGTCATGCCATGCCATTGGTGTGGTCATACCTGTGTATGTATCAAAGAAGATTACATTATATTATCTTGCATTCACCAATTACACACACACAAAATTACTTCGTTCGTAGCGTGTTATTTTCGGTATGGTTCAATACCTCAAAAGAGGTAGATTTAAAATACATTTAAAAAACTAAAACTATAACCCCCATCGGGTTATAGCTTTTGTTTTTAAATTGTGCAGGAAACACTTTAAAATTTCTCAAAGGTCTAAGTATTTTTCTGAGGAGAAAAACAACAACTATAACCCGATGGGGGTTATAGTTTTTGTTATTCTTCTCAGAAAAATTACTCAGACAAAATTGTATTTTACCTTTAACTAGAATTTTTTTGTTAAAACTAATTTCCAACGGAATGATGAAATGTGGAAACATACAGTTCTCTAAATTACATATGGCTATTAATAAAATCCGTTTCGAAAACAAGAAAAGTTGTCGAGAAACGTTTTGAGTTAGATAAATTTAATCAAAACTTAATATAATAACAACAACCCAGGGCTCAGACAAATTTTATTGTATAATAAGAAAATTCAATGACTTTAGGTAGGCAGATCATTAGTGAAAATTATTGTACAAAATTATGGTTTTAATTACTGAAACTGCTGTTACATCAATTTAAAATAAAATATGAAATATACCTACATTAATCAAAAAAATGCTGTTGTTCAATGCACGTTTATTTGTCGACCGCAGCGGTAAATAGGTCATCCTATTTTCACTGAATGATGCATGAGAAGAGGTCTTAATCCGCCAAGTTATGTCTATTTTACCACTTGTATAAATGTTTGCGTTCTGAGGTTTAGTGTAATATTCAGTTGAACTTCCTGCATTGCACGATGAAAGTTCTATCCCGTTCTTTCTAAATTCAACAGCCGTGCCGCGGCCTGTCGGGTGTGATCCCCTCGTCTGCTTCGAGAATTTTTCCTTGGTGATAGAGAGTCTTCTTCTACAGCTATGACCGTGAAGTCATTAGACGACCTTGCGTACCGAAAATACATCATACCTACGTTCTTATGCGTTGTTCCCATATTGTCTGTAGTAAAAGAAAATTTAAATACAATAATGTTTGTATCGGAGTCATTGTGTTTGAATACTAAACAAAAAAATTTTGCTCTGACAAGAACAAGCCGCATTATTTTGGCAGAAAATATTTAGTATCTAAGTCATTGGATCGGCATATCTTTTGTGAAGGGAACAAATTGACTAGACGACGCAAATCACTCTTTTAAGATGGTTTGGAAGGGAGAAATGAAGCGGAGAATTGGGCCTTCCAAAGATGTCCTCTTTAAATCGTCCCTTCGAAGTCCTTTGTATAACAAACTAAAAAACGGTGAAACGAACTTTTAAACTCGCAAATGGTTTGCCCAACAACACATGATAAAACTGGCTGAATGTAGAACATTTAGGACATGTTATTTAATGCCAAAGTAAAGTCGCTTTGACCATACTAATTATCTAGTTATCTAGATATATAAAATGAATCCCTATTTCCCTTGGTCACGGCATAACACGTGAACGGCTGTTATTGAAGGTTCTTATGAAAGAAAAAAAAATAAGAAATTTGCGCGGGTAATTAGAAAACTGACCATATTAACTTTTCTAATGTAACCTTAGCGCTTTTGACATAACCGTTTGACAGTTGGCGCGATTGACAGAATGCGCGCTGCAAATATCGTTTAAAATAGATGCATCGGTCGGAACTATGTTTTTGGAATAATATTTTTTTTATTAATTATACCAATTCAAATTCAATATTCATAGTTGTCAAGACAGGACAAGTTCTGTCGGGTCAGCTTGTAGTAGATAAAATTAAAGTAAGTTTACAAAAGGTGAAGCTTAATTAATCTAATTCCTTTCATCCACGTAAATAGCTACTTATATAGCAGAGTCCTGATGAAGTATTCTTACCATTTTTTTTTTACGGGATAGGGATCGGAAGATGATGAAAAAGAGAATTGTAAGTCTCATTACCACAATTCGCTGCTTTCTTAAAGAAGACAATAATATCATAAAACTGACAAATTAGACAGGCCGTTAATAAAAAAGGAATTAAAAAAGTAGTTCAAATCTCATAAAAGCTTTTGGAATTTAGACAATGTAAATTGTCATTTACATTGGCGAGGCGGCGAACCCTTTTTGCACTTGCAGTTGGCCGCACAAACACTAACGACTTGAATATTGCGACAGAATCTTTCGAGGATTGCGGCATTTGCATGCTAACCAGTGGTACGCTTTCTTTATTAATTGCTTTGACTCTAGAGTACAGTTAGGTACTTTAGTTTCACTTGAAATAGGTAACTGTGATATCTATAATTTGATTATGTTCTATTTTTATAAACTAAGCATTCCGCTCAATAAATACTTTTGCCCTATAGAAGACTGACACTAAATATCACATCACTACAAGTATTTTGCTTTGTTGTTGCCAGTGAGAAGCATAGCTATATACGTATATTAAAATAAAACTTCGCTAAATTTAATTACAAGGAAAAGGCATGTACTTTTTGCGTTACAACTAGGATAAAAACATGTGTTTTGACTTTCGGCACCACTCCCCAAAGAAATATTACTGTAAACTAACCAATGAAAAGAAGACAAAATTAACTAAAACATCAGTGTGAGAAATGAACCTCCCTTTGTGTGGAATGCATATGTATATGAGTCTGTGTAAGATGAGTAAACGAAGAATTAAATTATGAATACAACTCGATGAGTACAACTATCAGTAGAAACGTTAGTAATTGTTCAGTTTCATAATATGCCAAATTAGCCACGTAATAACTACCTTATTACATTGGACCTTATTCAGTGGATAAATCTGGATGATGTTTTGTACTTTATTATAGAGGAAGGTGACAAGTGCACAGTATGAAACTGTTTAGACAAATTAAGTTTATCTATTTTCTGGCTTCACGAACCCTGTTTTTCTACGATTTATATTATTTCTGGGGTCATAAGACACTTCATCGTGTTGTTTTAGAATTATCTGTCGAATAAACAGTTGTTTAACTGTAAGAACTTTATATTCTTTGTACAATAATATTGTATAGTATACTAGTGACCCGGCCATGCGTCGCTATGACTAAGTAATTTGAAATAAAAAAATTGTGACTATAAATTGAGATAAAAACTATCCTATCTCTGAAGTTGGGCCAACTGCACACAGTGTGCAAAATTTTATCAAATTTTGTTTTCAAAATTGGTTCATTAGTTTACTTTTTTTATATAAATATAGATTAACTAAAGACATAGTCAGGGGGATGTTAAACAAAGTAAATATCTTTTTCAACACCTCAAGGCTGAAGAATACTGTGAAAACTCAGCCCTAGACTCTTCAAGGGCTGGGTTTTCGCGGTATTCTTCAGCCTAGTGTTATATTTTTCCCGGTGAGTAAAATATGAAAAGAGACTGAGACAGAGAAACTGGCGTGGAGAATATTTATAGACACCGGTAGCTGCTATCTAATTTTCATAAAAAATTCAATAGTGAGTAATTGCTGTAAGGGTTATATTTGCCTATATTTATTTCAATAACAAGAAAGTCATGTTCAATCTTCAGAGATCCCACCTAATTTTTCTCGTGGGTGTCGTCTTACGTAAATAAGGAAAATTTTAAGGTTAATTATCTACTGAAAATCATGTTGCTGAACAACATCAAAATATAAGGTAACAAGATCGTAATATTTTAATTAGGACCCTGATAAATTTGAGGCCGCAATACAACTGAGCTCCAATCAATTTAAGGTTTATTTTAATAGTAGGCGGCTTTTGGCTATAATTTCAACTTCAGACGTTGTTTGGCAAAATGATAGCCTTTTCACAGCAGCGAAAATGTGTACACTTTTGTAAAGTAGTACCTAAGTATACTTCAGGTATATACGGTACGATATCAACGTATCCGACCGAATTCTTTTAATAATTTTAATTAGGAATCCATTCAAAGCTTTTGGTTTGTATTTAATTGTAAATAAAAAAAATAATTATATTAAATGTAATATTTAACTATTTACTTTCAAAAATATTTTTGAACCCGTAAAATTTATTCATAATATAGTAGTCGCTGAAGAATCGTAAAAATCGGCGAAGTCAACACTGTGTATGTAGATATAGAAAAAACATCTGCCCTAAACCGAATAAGTTCCTGATTATAGACACTCTCTTAAGAACCTTTTATCCCCCGCTGTTTAAGATCAAAACCGCTCCTTGTTAAAGTGTACGAAAAACCAACATCGGCAGTCGACATCCCAGGCCTGATGATGATGATAATCAAATCTTGAACATTTATTTTATAATTTTCACTACTGATTAAATTTCCCTGGGGTTTCGATACAGGACAGTTTCAAAACCATGTTTCGCATTTCCCAGATATTCTTTAAGTATTTGTTTCTGTAAATTATTTTAAGCTAATTTCAGTGAAATTGACCCTATTAATTAGAACAGAAATTCAAGTACTTTTTTTGCCGCGTGTACCTATGTCACTAATGTTAGTACTAGATTCCCAAAAACAATATTTTCAATCATACACTACCGTTATCAGTATATTTCCAGTTAGTTGCCTTTCAATTAAAATGTATGAACCCCAATGAATGTATCAGTTTCAGATTGGAATAACAAGGTATGGTGGGTCGAAGCAGCTTTTGTTATCATTCGCTCGTTTTCAACCTGGCATGGGCTACTGAACAAAGGAGATTATTTTTATTGCACTCCAAAAGGTGCAACGGACCGTACATGTGTGGAATTGAGAGTAAAATCGATATGGTGAAGCTTGTATTTTCACATTGGATAGTGGATGTAGGAAAAGGGATTGCATAACAGAGGTGAGAACGGTATAGGTTAAGTGGTAGGTTAAGAAGAATTCCAAGTTTTAGTTTTATTGGCCTTTATTAGATATTGAACCTACATTTCCCTGAGCTTTCGTTAGTTTTTTTTTGTCTAGTAGACACGTACTGCTGACTTTCTGAGTAATTTTAAGATATCAACTTAATGTAGAATCTCAATTTTTATACCAACGTTATATTTTCAACAACACATATAAAACATTCATTGTAAAGTGTTTGTGTTTATGTGTTTAAAAAGACTTTATTAAATTATGTTTAGCAATTAAAAGGAAACATTCTTATTCAAACAAAGCAACGACGTTGTTTATGAATCCCTTAGAATAATTGCGTAACTGACTAATTTACAAACTAAAAAGCAGTGAAAACTAAACAAATTGTGGTACCTAGCTTTATTATTTTAGAAAACATCGCTTTTTCCATTTAAAATAATTACAAAAGTGAAGATCGTAATCACTACCTCTTCTTATTAATGTAATGGAATATAATATGGTACAAATATAAAAATGTGGCTCTAGAAAAGGAACGGATTAAACGAAAATGGCTGTGGAAGGGTTTAAAATCAATTAACTAGGAAATTCTTTAATATTCTACATGGATTGCTGGTAAGCAACAAGTTAAGTTGACAGCGTGGTAGTAACTATTGTAACTGTGAGTTGCCAGAAATCTACAAAGAGGGGTTCTTATGGATTTCTAGTAACTCTAATCACCAGCAGAAACATAAAACAATGCAGGCAGTCCTCTTTAGTTCTGGTATTTTGTAGAGTTAACGGAGACATCCGTTACCACTCGGACGTACGTCTGAATTGAAATTAATACTATAAAATTATTAGGTACCCCAAAACTGAGATTTTTTATTTTTATTTTATGTAATTTAATAACTTTACAAAATATATAAGCAAACGCCTAAATACACAAAACCACTATATATCAAAATGAGCGCCAATCAGTATTGACGATATTTTACTTTAATTAAAATAAGAATATATGTATATGATATAAGAATAGGAATAAGTTTACGCCTTATTGTGATGTCATAGCTTTCAATTTGAACCAATTAGGTAAGATGAGCAAAACATGAAACATTGGTGTCATAATCAACAGGCGTTCTCTGGTTATTTTTAAAATACAGCTAAAAATAATAAATACTATAGCCAAAAAAGTAAAGTAAAAAAATATTTAATTTTACGCAAATTAGTTTTGTCTGCAACCGTATTTTCCAAGTGACAGTTGACAGTGCCCAGAGGCTTCCTTCTTAGGGTATACCCGGGTCCTTTGCAATAGACCCTCTTATGTCGGAACACCGTGTGGTTTTAGTAGGTTGGATTCCGACATACCACTTCACCGTTAGCTCCGGTGACGTGATGACCCGTTGGGGTAACCACAAGAAAAAAAAAACAGTGACATTTTATTGTGGTGTTGTGTGTTTAATGTACTGAATTTCAAATTCTACTTTTCTTAACTGATGATTCTACGAATACTAGTATGTTAAATTTAAGTAATTAGTATTACTGTACACTTATTTATTAAAATCACTCTGTTTGTTCATTCTTACACGACAAGTAAAAATAACAACGTTGTATATTGTATACTACGCTGTATTACAATAGGCAACTTAATTTTAACACAAACATATTTTAACTAAATTATGTAGGAGCAGGTATTAATTTGTAAAATTAACACCGGTGTCAGGGACACGCGACCTTAGATCCTTTCCGTAGGAATGAACGCCTTGTGATGGACAAAGCTTCAGTAAGGAAGGGGCTACAACGCTATTCACATGAATTTCTCACGAAATCCCCTCTGTCATATAAAGTGCACTATTATTCATACAGAGGGTAGAAACCTAGTTTAGCTGACGCAGATCTCTAGTATGATAAATCGAGAATCCTAAGCTCTCGTTTTTAAAACGTAGATTCTCGGAAAAAATATTCAATTTCCGGATTCGTTCTATCGTTCAGTAACTTCTTTTTTTAAATATCCTGTTCTTTTTTAGAAACTATGTCAGCTAACAAGCACACGGTTTGAAAACAGTAACTGTTTCTAAACCTGCATATGTATAGGTACTTTCATCACCATTGATTTTGACAACCCTATCGTCCATTCAATATCCGTCCGTCCAAATAAAACAAGCATAACTATTTACGAATAATAATATAAATGCGACAGTGAGTTTTTTTGTTTATTTCTTTGTTACACTTTAATGCCTTATCAAGAAAATATCATAAAATTTTGCTCACATGTTGTCAGGGCACAGAAACGTACATAGGGTAAATCCAGAAAAAAGTGCTACGCGAGGGAAAGATTGATAAACATTAACGTTAGCGAAACCGTGAGCAAAAGCTAGTATATAATAGAACACTAGTCGTTTAAGAGGAATGAGCAATAAGGGTTGTTTACACAACAATTCATTTTATAGTACTGCAATCCACTATGCATAAGTATACAACAGTAAAAAGCGATCCTTAAGGCAAGGTGGCATCCGCTGAATAACTATGTCTATGTATTAAATTAGAATGTATATATGTACGTTGTTTACTTATTATATATATATATATATATATATGTATGTCATATAAGAATATTCTCCTATTTCATACTTTTAGAACGCGATTTTTACGTTGTCGCGTTTTAGTATTTAAACAATTTTTTTTGTTTATTAATATTATTTATCTATTTAGATATATATTAGAATGCTTCAAATTTGGATACCTTAACTGATGTCAACACAGACAACAAAACTTTAACACCTTGGTGCTCCCTCACTGGGAGCATTCGCCTGTGTTGTAATGTTACAGCTTCCGAGCATTACGTCAGTGAGGGGGGAGAACCGAGCATAACAGTGCGCAACCTGTAATGTTACAGATTCGAACATTACATCATGTAATGTATTGTAAAGTAATGTAATGTTTTGATACAACACAATAGTGTACATATTTACATACAATACTTACCACTTACATACAATACTGTAATGATACAATCTGTAATGTTTTGATACAACTTGTAAAACCGCCTGTTTCGTCGGTTTTGAAACAATTCATGACACCAAAATTGTTTCTTCTGTTTTTCTTACGTTAATAACAATTTCGAATTAATATTGCCGCGCTCAGCACAACGACCGCTTCGTCTGATATTGTGGAATCAATTAATCAACTTGAATCATAAATGTTACATTACATGCTAATGCTTGTCAGTAAGGGAGGCAGTATTGTAACGTAATGCTCAAAATCAAATCATAAATGTTACATTACAGGCGAATGCTCTCGGTAAGGGAGCACCTTTAAACCACACTGAGAGCAATGAATCCGGGTCACATATAGATACTTAAAAAACTCGGAAGCTAACAATGCTAGCTTTGTGAAATAAATTCTGTTAAATAGACAATTAAATACTTCTAAAACGAAATTAATAAAACTTCTTGGTTGTTGTAAAGTTATGCCATGAAAATAGAGGAATAAAAAAATATTCTCCAACATCGCATAAGAAACATGGTGTACCGCATGCCAAACTCTATTACCGCAGAGATAGCAGTACGTACAAAAATTGTAAACACGTAAAAAAAATCTATTTTTGTTTTAAGATGAGATTATTTTTTCTTTCTGTATTTTTTTATGAATAGAATAAAAAGTGATAAATAAATATTATTACTCTCCTTTAAGGAGTATTTAATTGTCTATTAAACGTGATTTATTTCACTAAACTACCATTCTTATCTTCTGAGACTTTCAGATATCTTTTTGACCCGGATTCATATCTTTATGTGAACCGGATTAATTGCTCTCGAATGTTTTCCATTCCTTATTTTTTTGTTTTCAACAAAAGAATAAACATTTGGATACAGAAAGTTGTTTGAGCTCACTAAACAACAAAATAAATAAAGGCCTATAGAAATCTCCAGCATCTAGTTACATCTCTTCTAGTCCCTGCATAAAAAATGTACATGCGAATGGTACTTTCGAAGAATAATCGTCCTCATTTGTATTTAGGATGTCTAGGTTTTTGCTCCATCCATGTCAGTACAAAGGAAAGGAAAACGGCCTTAGCTTAATTCACTGAATTGTTCCTGTTCGTTCCCTTTGTTACAACATAATGGTATACAAACGAAAACTTCCAACAAACTAAGGCAATTTATGTGGTTGTGGTCACATATTTTATATACGACAACGTGAAGCAGTGAACGTGAGTAACCAAGTCATTATTTATTGATAAAAATATTATAAACTTAGTTTAAGAACCTTTTGGTAGGTACTTTATGTTGGTTTGCAAAGCTGGCTAAATATTGACGGACTTTATTTCTTTTTTTAACCGACTTAAAAAAAGAAGGAGGTTCTATGTCCCACTGCATATTATTTTTATGTATGTTCACCGATTACTTAAAGACGCTTACACTGATTTGGAAAATTTCTTATTTTGTTTAAAAAGGTATACTTCCCAGGTGGTTCCATGGTCATCAGGTCAGGATATCATGATGGGATCCTGGAGAAATCGAGGGAACTCTTCAAATGCACACTTGAAGCGATTTTTGTATTTTAAGGCGCATTGAAGTCGGTGATACTTTTTTAAAAGATAATTATCATTATCTGTTGTCTAGATCATAGTTAACATTATGAAAAAAAAACAGATTTAAAACAGAAACAAAAATTTATTATCTCCATTTCTCATATATTCTTGCAAAGCTTAGTGCCTATTATATTTTTTAGAGCAATACGCCTAAACGTAATAATACCGTCGACATGTTATGGTGTTCGGTCATTACGACAAATTAGTGAAATCAACCATGATAATGTAATATGCGACCAAAATGTAAATTATTTATTGAAGAATTAATCAGATTTGTATTTAGTATAGGCTTGTTTAAATTTAGACAGGATGGTAATTGACAAAATACTTTTTGTAAGTGTTTATAGGCACCGGTAACTGCTTACCAGGAACAGCACGGGTCTTTATTTGACAATTTAGTTCCATTAAATAAATGAAGGAAATCACTATCCAAGTACTGAATCCATCATCAGTCACGGGTTTGATTCCCGCTAAATGCATATATTTGTATAATTCGAATGTACTTATAAAAACATTTATCGTCGTCGTCGTAGAAAAACGACGGATTTGATTTTTAGTGACTTTACAGGAGCGCACTTAAAAGCTTTCAAATGATGTTTTATTACCGGCTGTTTCTGTTAATGAAATCTGCAAATGTACTATATGTATGAGCTTTGAAAAATGTTTTGTTTTATGATAAAGTATATTGTTTTCAGTAGGCTTTAAGTCAAACACAAAAATTGTCATAAAATCAAAACCGCCGTTTTTCTATGACTGCAACGATATTATATTGCCTATTATAAATTTGGTATTCATCTAAGTGTTCTACCCAAAGTACAAGCTATGATTAGTTTGGGTCTAAATGGCGCTGTTTGACAAAATGCCACAAAATAAAAAAAATAAAAAGTTAGAAGGCTTTCCCCAGCAGTATCCAGTCCGAGTTACAGGTATGCTAGCCTGACCTCAGGCAATTGCTTGTACTCCCCAATCTATACATTTAAGCAATATCCTTTTCCATTTGTGTCATTCTTAAAGTATGCACTTTTAAACCGATTCTGTATCCCACTAACTTATTGTACCAATACTGCGAGGCCCTTACTGTTTGTCAATTATTTTTATTAAGTTCCATCCTTAGGCAACACCGTGAAACTAGTTATAAAGACCGATTCACACCTGTCAGTGTCAGTGACGGAACAGTGCTCTCAGGGACAATGCCGTCACTGACACTGAGAGGTGTGGATGCGTTCATAGAGAATGTATGAAAGAATAATTAGTACTATGCCGGAACTGTGCCGGAACTGTGACTTCACTGATATGTGTGAATGGGCCTTAATACAGAAAGCGACAGTAAACGTAGATTTTATGCGGTAGCCATACGCACACACCTACCAAGAACATCCTTTAATACCGATCATCGCATTGGTAGTTAACTTTCATTTCCTTGTGCCATACTGTATGGGATGACACTGCATGCCAAGATACAGGTTTATAACCTAGCTCAGCTGCATATACGCCTATTATTTTGTTAAAATGATATGATAGCCTTAGATTTTAAGTGTTATAACATATCTATACAATTTGTGAAAGTCTTTGTCAATAAATTATTATTATTGTTTTCCTTCAACTGCCTTCCCTTCTTGCCTACATTTCCCTTTCAATATACGGTGATACAAGCTTGAGTGTATGTATGAGTGTAATATAAACATTAATTAATTATTGAAATAAATATCAGTACCAAATATTTAACGCGCAAAATAAAGTACAGTAAGTTAACCATTTTAATAAACCATAGCCACGCATTCCACTATCCATCTAATGGCTTCATTATCATATTCTTAGTAGTCTCACACACGTATAGAACTAGATCTAATATTTTTTACAAATACGAGTACAGAACTAAGCGTAGGACTAAATGGAGCAAGCCCTTTTACTGTAATATAACTTTCTGCTTTTGTATATCTTCTTTCCAGTATAAGGTATGTAATTACATTCTCGGCTATTCCTCCTATCAAAAACAAGTAGGCAGTTATCTTGTCAGTCTCTGTCACAAACACGCGTTAATCGCGTAAATAATTCAAGTAATCGGTACCAACATCTAAATGTGAACGAAGATCGTTGAAGCGGAAAATTACTCTTAAATGGAATACGATTGTTTGTTCGTACGCATGGTAACCTAATCCTTAATTTTGTATTAACGAGTATATCACAAATCTGTAGGCACAGAAATTCCTCAAACAGAACAGCTTTTTGGCTTTTTAAACGTGTGTTTGAATTTTGAATAAGAATTTTACCTATACAAAGTCAAGTTAGCTAAAAAAAATAGTGGTAAGGCTACTGTAATTTGTATAGAGCTGAAAATTTTTACACATGTTGAGAACATCATAATAAATTAAATGTTAAGTCCCATCGATCCACCATCTTCGATAAAAGTTATTTAATTAAGTCCAAATTTCGCAATTATTTGTTTATGTTTACATTTTTCAGCCAAACGGTAAGTTAAGTATATGAGCGAACTTGATTCACTTTATTGCAGATGTGGGGTCGGTGGAAAATTTTCACATTTCATTGTTAATGGTGTTCCCAACATTCGTACCAATTTTCAGTTCTTTACGAATTATTGTAACCTTGAATAGGTATAGGTATATTGAATAGGAATATTGGCTTATTGCATTAATGATATCTGATTCAGCAGAAGAGATAAAATTGTATCGATTACTGTTCCGTTAGACGCAAGATATTTTTTTTATAAATATGTCCTTTTCTTTTCTATGATAGTGTTCGTAAAATTTCGAGACGATAGGTTGAGTAGTTGAGTACAAACGAAGAAACTTACTTTCCCATTTATTATTTCATATATTTACAAAAAAAAAATCCATCCAACGATATTTTTCTAGAATTTAAATCTAAAATAATAATATATATACACAATTTTCTCATTTTGGCTATTCAATAGATAAAGAATATAATCTATATTACTATAATAACAAATACTGTACCAGCAGAATTTAAATAAAATATTTATTTCATAGTGTTCAACATTTCCAAGAATTCAGTTTGTATAAAACTTGTGACTAAGGTAGAAAGGTGACGTTATATCAAGTCTAAGTAAAGCTAGAGCAATACAACTATTTTTGATATTTGCGACTTCTATTAAAACTGCAACTGGCACTGCCATGTTGGTAGGGTAGTTCAGAACTGAACATTCATTTCAACGTTGCTCTTAAATGCATTTCTCCTTTTAAACTGTGGCATGGTTTTAATAACATTTTTTCTGTTACCTTTTGTGAATAAGATTTTTTAATATGTGTATAATTCTCAAATTCAATTGAAGTGGTATTCTACGGACCTTTGAGTGAAATTCAAATTTAATATTCTACTATTTAGAGTTCCTTTTACTTAAGACTTATTTAATAGGTTTTTCATTCAGTTTGTTCCATATCGTTAGAGTTGTTTCAGTATGTTAAGATCTATGTAGTTAGATTCAATTCAGTATTGTCAAGCAATAATAATAATTAATCTCACCGTTATACCTGTCTCTACGCAAGCAGACTATAAAACAGTCGTATCTCATCGCTAATTGTAAAGATAAATAAAAATGAGTAATTGTGTACAGATTATGTGTAACTATAGTCTGAAACTATTTAATTAGCACTTGCATAACGTATTGTTGAACAAATCAGTGACTATATTGGATATCGACAATTCTATGTTCCAAATAACAGTAATTTTAACAAATTTCAATTAATTCCAGGCAACCGTAAATTGAATAGTCACGTTAGTTAATTATATGTATTGTATTTATATCAAATGTACAACAAAACATGAATCGCGTCAATGAAATTTCGCGTCAAACTAAATTGGAAGGTATACAACATGTTAAATAGCTATTTAAATCACTTCTATATTAAACAGTAACTTACTAATTCAATGACTAAATATAAAGTTATTATTTATATATTTTTAAATATATTAATTAATATATTTTTTTAGAAATATGCTCACTGCGGTCATTTACAAAGAGTGAAAACGATTGGCTTTAGTGTCCTTTCGTGATCTCGGAAGGCTCCATTGCAATAATAATATATGTTGTTATGTGCACTACGCGTGTTTTGCAATGACTTAATTTTCTAAGTGGCCACAATAAAAAATATGCCATTTGGTAAGAGTGTTACACCGCTTTAAAAACTTGGTTTTGCTCCGTGGAAATTTATTTTCTCGAAATAGTGCCTCTCCTAATTCCTCAGTTTATATTAGCCAATGAAATATGATATGAATACCTTAACTACCATTTTTATGAACCTGAAACCAAGTTCTAGAATCAGAACAGGTAAGAGACATTTGATAGTCTACGAGTATATTTTCGTTTTAGAATTCACAAAAGCGTTCGGTTTGAACACAATCCTTTCTTTCTTTATCAGTGAACGTTTGACGTGTTAGAAATTTTCGTTTTAATGTTTGGGAAAACTTCTCACGATTATTCCTTAAAAGAGAATTAAATTTGCTCAGCAGTAACCTCGTAACTATCTAGCGCAGGTTTTGTAGCAAGGCCATATAGGAATAGGGTTACCACACATGAGAAATTTTCCTGACACGTCCGCAATTTAAGACCCTTGTCGGGTTCCGCTCGGACTTCGAAAATATCAAGGTTTTGAACTTATAATTAAATTACAAGAGATCTTCATTTTATTATTATTATTTACAAAACAGAGTACGTGGCTACACAAATTTATCATTAACACTTTATGGACATTAGTAAATAACATTTACGTTTGCATGAAAATATGTTTTTTTTTTAATACAGTAATCAAGGTTTCCGTGAGGACTGTTTAACTTTCTATCTGATAACCCTATATTAGAGAATCTCTGGGTAAGGGTTTCTCATTTCATGCTCGATTTAAAAATTTGTGTAGTATCGCTGTATATTTACTTTAGTATTACGCGGTAAACTTTTTACAAACATTCCTGAGAAATATGAAGTTTTGCTTCTTTCTTTTTTTCTTCTTTACCTTCAGTTAACCTTCTTGGTACTTAACCATGAACGTTTTTTTTTTTATGCTATAGGGGGCAAACGAGCAGACGGGTCACCTGATGATAAATGACTACCGCCGCCCATGGGCACCTGCAACTCGAGATTCACAAGCGCGTTGCCGCCCTTTAAGGTGGGGGGGTGGGAGGGGGGAAGAGTGGGAAAAGGTGGGAGGGGGGAACGACGAGAATAAGGGAGAGGGAAGGGAGAGGGAAGGGTTAGGGCCTCCGGTGACCTTACTCACGCGGGGAAATGCAATGCAATCATTGCTTCACTGCCGGTTTTCTGTGAGGCCGTGGTAACGAGCGGAGTCGAGCCGGCCCATACGTGCCGAACCATGGCTCTCCCACAAAAACGTGAAAGACTTTTCGTTAGTCCATTGCTCTTGCATCTTTCGATGTTATCATATTTCTGTGATCTCAACCGACTTTAAAGTAGAGTGTAAAAGTTCTCTCTTCATGCTAGTTCTAAACAATTTTAGACAATTTTACTTAAGCCACTTACTTTGTTTTCGCTTTTTTTCATTACTATTACATGCCATTTGCTATTTTTAAGTTCATTTAACAAATGCCAGAAATATATAAAAATAGGAATTCTCATCAAGTTTTCACGGTCATAATGAGCAAAAAAAATATCCAAATAGGTCCATATGTTAACAAATATGGTCACGGTTCTGATAATAAGAGGTTGCAGGTTTTTTATTTATTTTTTTATTTTATTCCATTTTTTTTAAAATGGGGAAACCCCAGCTCACCGAGGTCAAATGGCAAAGCGGTGTGTCGGACTCGAACATACTAAAACCACACAGTGTTCTGTCACCGGGTCTTCTGGTCGAGGCCTCAGGTTGTACCCTAGAAAGGAATTCCCTGTAAACGCCGGCAGACTTAGCCGCCTGTTGAGCAAAGCGACCCCGCTATGAGGTGCTGATAGAGGAGAGACAGAGGAGGCTAAATAAGATCAAGCACGGGCTCGATCTTATATAGAGAGCCGTTTCAGGCCTGCTTCGCTAGAGCCACAGAAAGCCCAGTCCGTTGCCGTCAGGCAAGCGCTCATGGAAGCAAGTTGCAGGAGCCTATAAACCTCATAATACCTAAAAGCATAACTAGTGTATTGACTACATATAGATTCCTGGAGACCCAACTAACCAGTAGAAATACCACATTGCCCTGGTTTTGGTCAACCTCAGCCTCCCAAATAGACGAAGAACTTTTCTTCCTATTAATGTGTTATTAAAGTAACCTTTAAGGCAAACTAATACAAAGAAAAGTACCGTATCTGCTCAGTACATTAAACCAGAAATGTTGAATGTTACTAAACCTATAGGTATCATAATGAAGAGCAATAAACCTGGCAATAATTCTCTTGAATGTCATATAGCACACGTGTTCCGCTCTATTTGGGAAGTTCGAAAGGTCTACTAAAGGAAAACCTTGTGTGGCAGTTGGTTTGAACCATTCATTTTACTGTCATTGTAATGTATGATTTGTGGACGAAATATTCTAAAGTGGAATAAAAGACGTTCTTTGTTCCGTAACCTAAGAGTGAACTAGAACTTTTTTATTTTTCCAACTTTTATTTTAGAAACGAAAGTTTATTGAGTTCTTTGTAGTAACTTGTCTGTTCTAACCCAGGACAAATAATGGTGTGATAAGCATGATAATTTGATCTGTGTCGTACTTTATCTATAATATGTATGTATTTAGCAAAATGTAAGTATGTCAGGCTCTGCCTAGTTTAAGTTCAGACGGCCGTGTGTGAGATGTGTCAAAAAAAAGTATGTATTTATCAGCAGTTTAATTACCATAAAACAGGCTCTGCCTAGTTTGAGATCAGGCAGCCGTGTGTGACATGTGTCAAGTTATTATTATTCTCTTTATTCATCTTCTTCCATATAAATTACATTTTTAAATATGTACATAAAAATATATATTTAAAAATATAAAAAATAGTACACCACCGACATCGGGTACAGGGACCAAGATACCGGTGGTTAGGGCTCCAAAGACAGGAACCTCCTCACTATACGGGCCGTGTCGAGAAGAACTGCCTTCTGCATCAGTCCCTTGATCCAACCGTCTAACGCGAGCCTCTTAAGGTGTTGATCGAGGCTCTTGGCTATTAATCCATGAGCCGATATGACAATCGGAACAATGATCGCCGATTCGACATTCCACATATCGACAATATCGTGAGACAAATCCAAATATTTGATTTGTTTATCTTTTTCGACCTTTACGAGATTCTCGTCATGAGGAACAGCGATTTCAATGATCATTGCACGGCGCTCTAATCGGTCTATCACCACTATATCAGGTTTATTTGCAACAATAGTTCTGTCAGTGATGATAGATCCATCCCAATACAATGTGGCTCGACCATTTTCGAGAACTGGGTCGGGCACATACCTGTAATATGGCACCTCTGAATTCACAAGGTTGTATTTAAGGGCTAGATGTTGATGTATAATCCTGGCCACTAGGTTGTGTGTGTGCAAATATTCACCATTGGCAAGACAAGAACAACCAGAAATAATATGCCTGATAGATTCACCGGGACGGTGGCATGCCCGACAGATGTGATATATTTCCGATAGTTATTTGTCATAACAACTTCGTCCATTTATTATTATTATTATTAGATACACTATAATAGTCATGATTTTGGTCGTACTTTAAACCCACTCAAACTAAATAAGGTTTACTTAAATATATGTTTAAAAGTGAAAAATTGTTATAAGTCATATAAAGTTATGAGTCATAGAAAGTTTAGGATCACAACAGTTTTTTAGACTCATTGTGAAGAAAAATGAAGAGGTTTTTAATTAGATTGAAAGTTTTACTCACATTCTTTATCCTAAAATTATAAATATTCACTCAGTTATCCATGGGTCCCACAAGCTGGACTGATGACTTTGTAAAGGTCGCGGGAAACCACTGGATGCGGGCAGCGCTTGACCAAACGTAGTGGCGATCTTTGGGAGAGGCCTATGCCCAGCGGTGGGCGTCATCCGGCTGGAATGAGGGTGTTGACTTAGTAATCCGATTTTAATAAAACTTGTGAGATGGTTTTTGTTTGAAACGAATAGTCCGTTGGTCAAGATCTGACTCCGGGGTTTATAAGAAAATAATCAAACTTTTTTATTTTAAAATCGACTTCAGAGATTTCTATTGGATAGTCTAAACATTCAGAAGTCCCAAACATAATTGAAAAAGAATTAATACACCATTGGGATAAAAAAATAGCTAAGGCTATTTCTAGACTTGACTCAGGCGTTTGATATAACTTAGTTGTACTCTTGTAGAAGATCTAAAACAAACAAATATCACAAAAAAAAAACGTGAACGTGAATGACCTTGACAAAAATGAAAAAGTCTTAGAGTTTATCTATTCAATGTCGCTGCCCTAGACTTCCATAATAGATAGGTGTATTTATCGTTTTTACATTGCCCTAAAAGTAGGTTATCTAAATAAATTAGGTACTCAAGTGTTTTGTTAAGCAAAGCTTATTAAGGAAAATATAATATTTTAATAAAAAAAAAAAAAAACAAAAATACGTCCTAAGGTACTCGTACAAGGTACAAGGTACTCTAAGGTATTTTAATAGAATTATGTTGACGAGAATTACCGCGATCACGTATTTTATAATATAAGTATATTATTATGAACTATATAAGCAATCGGTTCTAATTTAATTCCTAACTATCAAAAATAATTATATTCAAGCCTACGCGACAGTGGAAGAATTCCTTTAAAGTACAAATATTTGTGAATGTAATAAAAATGCTTACATACATAAGCTTTCTATATTAAACGTGTATTCTATAAAGTATTAAAATATTTCTTTATGGACTTGGTAGGTAGATAAACAGAAAAACTTAATCATTTTCCTTAAAATGTAGTTAAACAAGTTAGAGTTCTACTCCTCTTAAGACGTATGAAAATGGTTGTACTAGCACTTGAAAATAATTGTTGTTAAGGGCGGATGAGAGAAGAAACAGTTTTGCACATGCCTGTTTTACTAAAGGAAACTGAAATAGTACTGACTAAATGTAGCCTCAACAAAACCTCCAAGATAATTAATTAAACTTGCAGCATATATTTTAATTTTAAAATATTATGCTCCTTGTGGTATATAAAGAAAAAGTATTAATTTAAAGAACGTCCATATAACGTTTATTATTTACCTAATAGTTGCAGTGCTATACTGGCTTTATGTAAAAGAATTGAGATGAAGGCGCATAATTGCAATCAGATTAAAATCCAAAACCTGATCTAACACTAGTTAAAGTTCCTAAGTTAAACTTTGGGGCCTATGAATATATTGATGCGACTATTTGAATTAAGTCACAAGTTACGTGTCTTCCAATGGTAATGGATATCAGTCACAATGATTTGGTAGACCTAGTTGCAACGAACTCTGATATATGTGATATAATTATGATGATGATAGAGCTGTAAGCATATACAGAAGTAGTATGGCGATGGCTAAATGTGGTCAGTGAAGCATCTTTTACTGTGGCTGGTAAAAGCCAGAAATGAATTTTTCGTTTTAAAGTTAAATTGTCCCCAATTATGACCCAATTTGTAAGGAAAATGAATTTTAAAGTACACAAATAAAAACTCATCAATTTACGGAATTTCTTACGATTTTGCCAATTTTGGCTTTGAATAACATGTCAATGTTCTCTTATGTTTTCCTAAATAAAGGTTTTAGTCTAAAAAATAAAGTGTTTTAGTATTACTTGTACTAAAATACAAGAGGAATTTGGTTTTTGTAACATTCTGTATAAGTTTAAAGATTTAGTAAATTTTATAAAAATTTTATAATTTTGAGCTAAGGTAAAAAAATGTATTATCACTACATATTATAAAACAAAGTCCCCCGCCGCGTCTGTCTGTCTGTCTGTCTGTTCGCGATAAACGGAAAAACTACTGAACGGATTTGCATGCGGTTTTCACTAATAGATAGAGTGATTAATGAGGAAGGTTTAGGTATATAATTTGTACCCGTGCGAAGCCGGGGTGGGTTGCTAGTTTACATATAATTTAGCCAAATGCAACTTTTTGCATTTATTCAAAATCGATTCGATGATTTTTTGTTCTCCTAACACTGACTGTGTAGTTTTATAATCAGAAAAACTTGATAATTTCCTTAAGTCTGCTCATTGCTTGAGTACGCTTAAGGGTAAACTGTGTTGTATTGTATTATTTTTTATATATTCATAGTAAAAATAAAACCTTATAAGTGTACTTCTCACAAATTTAAATCCATTAACTACGAGTTCAATACACTAACCACTTTCGAAAACGAACTTATTGAAAGGAATAAATCATGTGCGACTCTTTTTGATACACGTTGTACTAAAGATCTTTGCTGTAATTTTATCCAACAGGGTTTTTTTTTGTAGTATAAAAGGCAATAGTCACCCATTAGCCGTCATTGGATGTTACATAAATGGACATATTACTCATTTTCCTCTGCCATTAGGAAACAGCAGGCTAGCCTTATTACGAACAATATCATCCCCTCCTGCGAGTTAGCTAGCCTTAGTGATCCGTGAAAACGAACATCGATAACCTTTCAGTGTCGCACAAAGGGCGCATTCAGCCGCGAACGGTCGAAATTGATTTTTGCTCATATTGGACTGAAGACTGCGACACAGGCGGGACACTACAACGTGCCATTTCAACTACAAAACAAAGTTATCAACAAAATATTTTCGCAACAACGAAAAGCGACAGATCTGACGTATCCTGAGCAGCGTCAACGGTTTTGACAAGTGACAAGGACTTCTTTAACCACGGTCGAATTCCCATTTACGTGTAGGTACGGTATTGACACTGGGCTGATGAAGTCCGTTGGCGGCATTCGTTTCATATAATATGCACATATATACACCTGTTCAGATGTTAACACCTTGTCCACGTCACGTAAAAATATAAGATCACATGAATTACTCAGTACCACACCGTAAATAAATCAGAAAAACTCAAAGTTTTTAAAGTAAACTACAACTGCGGTAGTTCAAATATTCTTTTATACCTTTTTAGTAACAGCAGGACTCTTGCTAAAAGCAGCATCACTACAGTCTCACGATCACAACCAGAATCATAATTCGAAAGAAGCCTATTCTCATCCTCTTTATGTTGCAATACAAATAATTAAATGATGAAAGAAAGAAAGAAAATACATTTATTAAAAATTGATTAAAAACTGTAAAGATTTTTGAACTATAGTGCGGGCCTGAATAGGTCACAATTTCCGCAAAATCATCCTCAGCGTGATGAGTAAATTTAACTTTCACGGAATGAAACTAACACTCGTTCTAATGTATGCAACCATTTTATTCATAATGATCATTTTTATAGCTCAACTCCGCCACCCTTTCAAAGTATTCTGAGTAATTTTTAGATATTATATCCACAAGGTTATTCCAAGCTCTCAGTACCGATCGCAAAACTTATAGTTATTACCCTTACGAGTTTTGACCCTTTTCCATTTCAATTTACAGATGTGTCTTCGATACTCGAGGGGGTTGTACGACGACCCTTTTGAAAAAAGCAATAACCCGAAAAGACTTTAAGTTCTGAAGTTTCAAAGTAAACCTAAAGGATGGGCCATTACAAGTGAAAAAACAAATAAAAAGTTTAATGAAGAAAACAAAGGTGCATTTTTATTGAGCATTAGTAGAAAAAAGATTGACATTTCGAAATGGCGTTCCAATCTATTGACGTCAATGTAAGGGTCGTTAACCTTTCCTGACAAAGATGGCGAAACTTTTATTTTTCTTTATACATAATGTGTACACCAACCCTGGCAACATTTCCGTTGTCATACACACACCCACAAAAAAATTCAAAACGTTTTTATTTTCTCGAACAAATAAATGTTTTATTGCTACCATTAAAGTTCGCAACAATTTGTAATTCGGATATCTATTCAATTTCTTATCAAAAGTAAAATTTGAATAACGGCATTTGGGCGGAGTTCTTGAGAGGGGACTATTGTGAAACTTGATGAAACTTCTCTAATATTCGAAGTGGAAATTTATTCTTTGGCTGCCATCGAGAAATAAACTGGGCTCTCAGTGAGATTGAACCAAATTTATTGAGAAATCGAAATAAAGTAGCACTGTTACGGGAAGGATCGACAAGCGAACATTGATGAATTGGGTCGCGGTAATAACTGTTATATTCTATGGGAATAATTTACTTTGTTGATTTCTTTATTTCCGTTTTAAAAATGATTAGTTGTCGTAATTTGCGTGTTGAGACATTCAACAAAATGGTTTAATAAATTAGGACATGTCGGAGAATATTTTTATCTGTCTGAAAACCAACGATCAAATCATTTAATATTGCTTATTCATTCATCCTGTTTAATTTTTCTCATTCAATTTTTTTTATTGTATAGGGGGCTAACGAGCAGGCGGGTTACCTGATAGTAAAATACTACCGCTGCCCATGGGACCTGCAACTTAAGATTCACAAGTGCGTTGCCGGCCTTTCAGGCGGGAGTAGGAGAAAGGTGGAAGAGGGGGAGGAAGGAAGGGTATTGGCCTCCGGTAACCTCACTCACTTGGCGAAAAGCAATGCAATCATTGCTTCACTGCGGTTTTTCTGTGAAGCCATGGTATCGCTCAGTTCGAGCCAGCCCTTACGTGCCGAAGCATGGCTCTCCCACGATAAAAAAATGCATGTATACTAAGAAAACAGTGTTACATACAGCAGTAGTAAAATTAAGTGAATTTTATAATAAGAATGGACAGCTTATTCTTTTTTTATTACCTCTACTTTTATTAAACACTATCTTTTATACGTTTTATGTGCGTGCACTTATACAAGTATTCTAAAAAATACAGTACAAATGCAAATACAAAGTTCCATCACAAATCAGTATTACCTAAATACGTAATATGAAGGTGGGCGTGGCTCAGACATGATGAGTTTATGACTGTTGATTTCCTATTTACATTTACTTAATAATTTACTAATATAAATTGGAGTACCTGCTAGGCTGGAACCGCAATCAAAGCAATTATATAAAAATGAAAAGTGACTTTGGAGTAACATTTTATTTCGCACTCCATAGTCTACATGACAGGGTATCTTTTAAAAAGAAATCTTTTATATAAAAGAATTACATAAATTACTGTATATGTGACTTCTCCGTTTTTTGAAATTGCTTTGCAATCCAATAATTAAGGAGAATGGAGTTATTTTACCACTTTTTCTGACCTGGATTTTAGGATGCGGGACGCCTTTTTCTACACCACAAGGCAATGCATGGTAGGTTTTTAATCCTAGTTCCTCTATAGCAAGGATTACAGCTTGCTTGGTTAGAAGTTTGTGACAGACTGAGTTTAGAGTTCGCTATGTATTTTTATGTCTATGTAGTTTTATCCACTGTGGCCTCTTCTGATCCTAGAGGGACGCGGAAAAGCTGAGCGGCACTAAATATGATATGCTTATGAGCTGGTAGAGCATAAGATAAATACTCTAACCAATACTATTAATCACTAACATTCATGATTATTTACAGAAACATTGAACTTTCCACAGTCTCCCAAACATTACCAATCCTACAATTAGTACGAGTATGCATAGTACATCTTATAGCCCCACAAACTACAACTTTAGAAATTTACATACATATTTATAAAATACCACAAATAAGCTTAATTGTGAATTTCCCACACACGAACTAAAGTGTTTTGTTAAACAAATTTTATAGAGCTTAACAGGTGCAAAGTTTGAGGAAAATTGCATACAGCTTGCATACGTTTACTTATATTAAAACTACTAAATTAAGTGCAGAGTTTTCTACGGAATATGGAATTTGGCTTAACAACTTCTATATTTGCATTATCCTATTTTTAGAGTTTTTTCATTAAAAGAAGCAGGTTCTCAATTCTTTTTTATTTCCTTATACTAATGTTATCGGAAATGTGTGTAATCCATCATTATATAGAATTCCTAGGATATGTATAATAACTAAAATTTACAGGTAATGTGTAAAATAAATTTTATTATACACATTTCCTAGGAATTCTATTCATTAACTAAACAGCACTAGGAAATATGATAAACTCGAGATGTCGGTATAGTTTCAGCGTCATTCGCTCGTGTGTTGGCGAAAATAGAAATCGAATTAATCGGCCAAGAATCGAAAAAGTGTCTTTGTAAGAAGGATTATAGTTCATTAAAATGTTTGTACTTCAAAAATAAAATCTTACTAATATGATGGTGAATGATGTTTGTTATTCTTCACACAGAAACGGCTTAACGGATCTGGATAAAATTTTACAAAAAGTTAGATTAATTATAGTCTGAAATATCATCTTAGGCCTCCTTTTTATACCGGAAAAATGTACGGTTCCCGTGGGCTGTCTCACTGTCCATTTCGCGAATGAAGTCGTGGCTATTATTGTTTTTTTATGTTATATGGCTTACCAAATGACTACCGTCGCCCATGGATACCTGCAACTCAAAAGTCACAAGTGCGTTGCCAGCCTTTGAGATGGGAGTACGCTCTTTTCTTGAAGGCTTGAAGGTCGTATCGGTCCGGAAATACCGCAGGCGACAATTTATTCCAGAGATTGGTTGTGGGAGGCAAAAAGTTTCTTGAGAAACTGTTTCTGTTGTATAATTATAACTACCACTTCAGCTCACCCTGTAAAAATAAGTACTTTTAGGAAGGGTTTACATTTTATAATGTTACCTTAATCACATTAGAAAATGTATCTAATTAGTAATTAATGACAAGGTAAACTTTTATAAGAAATTATAGTTTTATTATACTGTAAACTAATCTAGTACCTATTTGTGAAAATAAGTTTGGTTGTAGCGGCGTTACTAGTCAGTTGTGTTATGTGGTAGAACTGTTTTACAGTGTGAGGTGTACGTGTCTCGGCTGTTCTTGAGGCCGTTCTGTTAAGCGCAGAACGAATGCCGGTGTACGGGCTCCTGTTCGCCATACTTTAGAAACGTACAACACATACCTCGCCGATATTGATATTTTTGCCTAACCAAAGTTCAAAATTGATGGAATTCAAATCTCAATATCCTTGCTTTTAAATTAAATTACTATTGTTGCTATTTCTATTCTTTATTTATAAAAAAAGTATAAAACACTTTCAATGTATAAAAGCCACGATTAATACTCATTGTTAAAATATTATATTACATAATTTCGTGGACATTGGTGTGGGTTATACGTTCACTTAATATAAGTACTTATTGCATCATGGCATCATTATTGTTTCTTTACAATAAAACCGCTTAACTTATTTTTGTTTATTATTACTTCTTATCTAAACGGTACAATGTTCATTTTATACACTTCTTAGTACCATTTAGGAATTGCATACAATACCTAGGAAATATATAAATATCTTGCAATGTACATATTAAAGAATCGTTGAAATATTATTTTACACATTTCCTAAATTGGCTATAAATTGTATATATTACCTAGTGAATGTATACAATTCCTAGGTTTCATACATTTCCGGTAACATAGACACAAATTCCTTTTACAATTTGTCTAATTCTTTTTTATTTGAATCTGGACATAAGGGAATTTGATGATCTGATTATGCGAACACGGAAAAGAACTACGAAACTCCTTAACGTATTGGGATGGATGATATAAAATACTGGTTGTTATTTAGTAAAAAATTCAAAGCACCAACCGGGTCATAGCTTGATTAGAGGTTAGGGATGAACATAAATATACGTAGTTTTGAATTTAGTTTTTATTTAAGAAACAACTCGACTGGTCGGGCAATCAAAGGTATTTACTTCATATAATGAACGCACTTTTGACACAATGTCTTTATTTTTTTTTTAAATATTGGTGTCAAGCTGACGTGTACCGTACAATTAACGAATTGAGGCTCTTGTAACGACTTTATCATAAGTTAATGAGTACTTGTAACCAGTTAAATAAAAGTCATTTTTTGTTTGAATTATAGTTTTTTTTAAAAACGTCTCCCGATAGGAATATTCCTGTGTCGCGGGGGGCTTCACAAACATTCAAATAACGAACACAAAGAACACCCAGACTCGGGACAACTATTTGTTGATCACACAAAGTTTTGTCCCGTGTGGGATTTGAACCCACAACACTCAGCGCGGCGTAGTGGCGAGTTGACCACTTAAACCATTTCGCCATTCGTGAAGTGAAAAAAAAATTAAAACATATTAAAAGTACAATCTTATAGAAACTGAATAATTTTTCGATTTTTTTATATTTTAAATAATTTCAGGGATGGTTAAGCGTGGCACCTGCCAGAACAATTATTTACTTAGTAACCAGTACTAAAACATTGACCGGTAGCCATTCGACGTTGATATTTAGTTTTAAATATACACATATCTCCACGTTAACCAACTCGAATTATGTGATCTATCTCTTACGTAAATGTTAAATATCGATAAATTTTGAACTATAAAAATAATGTAAGACGTGTACAACTTTAAATATAACCCTGCAATAATATTCTTTGAAGCTATTCTGTCACATTTCCATGAAACATATCCAAGAAATGAATATCATTGACTGTCGAATTCGATTTAAAATATCTCGCAATGCGGAGTTGAATGAATAAAAGACACATTTCCCCTGGTCTCTAAAATTCTCTTCAATGGTAAAACGTATTGAAATTTTAAGCAAATGGTACATTCGATAAAATAACGGGGTTGCAAGAGCCCTGAATAGCTCATTTCAATGTAAATGTATCAGATGTGCACATGGGGTTGATCAAATCGAACTATATCTACTCGCTGAAGCAACATTCAGCACTGCTATTCGTAAATATCACCACACAAATACAGTGGGGTGACGTAATACAAATCATGTAGTACTGAAATAAATGGAAATGTATTGTAGTTTTGTAAAAGGTACGATCGGCGCTATCATAATAAAAATGTCATGTAGCCAAGAAGCAAGGCAGTATGTGAAACCCTTATCTGTCCCCAATATAACGCCGTTAAGGACGCTTCTAAACTATTTCTTAAATTTATTCTCACAAAGTGTTTATAATAATAAAAATAGATGCTGCTAAAGCAATAATAAGTAAGTCATATTACAATAAAAGCTTTCGTGAGTGGTATTCATGTTTATTAGAAACACTGTGTGACGCCTGACACCGGCGCGGCAGGACGTTTCACTCCTTGAAAAAGGGCCCCCGTATCAAAACTAGTCGGGCATCCCCGAAATACAAACGTGAGTAAAACCGTATAGTTTCTAATAAATAATTAAGTCACATATTAATATCAACTGCATTCATATTGAAAATTCAACGTTCATAAATCATTGAGCAATAATTCTCATCATTTGAGACTTACATACGTTCAGTTGCATCAATGCGGGTTCAGGCATTTTATTTAACAATTTACAAAGTCAAAAATAGCCAAAAACGCAGTCCTGATTTATGATCCGGTTTCATTCGCTTTGATTTACGGTACCGGCGCGCGAATATTAAAGATTCGTATTGATATATTATTCCTTTATCCCCATTCTCCCACTGCTATTTACGAGAATTTTCCCAACCCTCATAACTTTCACCGTCCTTTTTACGGTAAGACTTGTAAAAGCCCGGTTTTCCTATAGAATAAATAATATCCCGGTATGTTCAGTTAAAATTAGAAACGGTTTTAAAATATTTCCACATTGTTATTTGCTATCTTTTAAACGAATTCAAAGTGATATTGTTCTTGTGGTCGGTTTCTGTGGCAAATTAGAGCAGAAGCAGCACGGAATATAAATGTACTATGTACATGGAAACAAAGTAATTTGTGGGTTTCTGTATCATTGTGTATTATTGACATTGTTCGGTTTTCATAAAAAAAACAGTAAAATATGACGTGATATTACACTTGAAAAAAAAAAATGCTTTATACAGTTGAAAGAGAGCAAAAGGTTTAACTTTTCTTAAATAGACGCGGTTTTTACAAGTGGAAAGAGGTAATCAGTTCATCATCCGACTACGAATTCGGTTATGCTTGTCCCTGTAGTAAGTCTGAGGGGGATACTAAGAGGGCAGCACATTAAATTCAATTCCGACTTAGTCACTTCCTCCTGGCCTCAGTGGAACTTGTCTTATAATACATTTAGGTTAAGTGGAAAACAAAAATAAATTTAATTGTTGAAAATATTCAAATCTATACGAAAAAATAAAGATGAACAATTGAAAGATTAAAGATGTTTCATGATCAATTTGTTGGGTAAAAACCGTCCGATGACCGCCTTCGTTTTTTTTAAACTTGTTGGCAACGATTTTTCATTGAATTTATAAGATTGTTTATCTGATCCTGCAGCAATCGCTCCCAATGGAATTTTAACAAGTCTTTCAGTTGTTGGGTTGTCGACATTCCATGCAGATTCTCTAGAACAAGTCTGTGGAGTATGTCTCATGCGTGCTCGATGGGATTGAGGTCTAGCGATTGGGCAGGCCATGGCAATACTCGGGTGTTTTCCATTACCAAGTACTCTCTGGTCCTCCGAGCTGAGTGCGAATGCGCGTTGTAAGGATGCACTTCCTGGACGCATCTCAGCCGTTCAGCATTTCCGGGACGACAATACACTCTTACCTTTCTCGTATCAGGCCCAAACCGGGGCTCATCGCCATCGAGCAGTTGTACTCCTTTCACGTCCTAGGTGCTGCTTAGCAGGATCCCTTGTATTAACATAAAGCTGCCAAAGACGACAAATCATGCTCCTATTGACACCAAAATGCTGATATACCTGGGACTGATTTCTTCCTGCTTGTAGCATTCCTACAGGTGTCCGTACAATAGCGTCGCTGACTAAACACCAAATTTATCAAGCAACGAAAACACATGAAATAGGGTAAAAATAATTAGCTTTTATTTTAATGAAAACAAAACACTTCTCCCTCTTGACCACATTCAACGGAGAGCGACTCGAATCATCGATTGCCAGGATATTTCAGATCGGCTTGACCCTTTGGCGTTGCGTAGAGATGTAGCTTCACTCTGCATTCTCTATCGCATGTATCATGGGGACTGCTCCGAGGAATTGTTGGAACTTATACCGGCCGCAACGTTTCGCCATCGTTCAACGCGAGAAAACTTTCATCCCCATCACCTGGATAATTGGCAATCCACCACTGTGCGGTTCTCCAGAAATTTTTTGCCTCGCACAACCAATCTCTGGAACAAATTGTCGCCTGCGGTATTTCCGGACCGATACGACCTTCAAACCTTCAAGAAAAGAACGTACTCCTATCTCAAAGGCCGGCAACGCACTTGTGACTCTTGAGTTGCAGGTGTCCATGGGCGACGGTAGTCACTTACCATCAGGTGATCCGCCTGCTCGTTTGCCCCCTATAGTAATAATAAAAAAAAAACACAATCGAAAAGTTTCTATTTTAGAAATCAGCCAGTATATGTTTCCCAGAACAAAAAAGATTGTATACCAATCTACTTTGCTAAGAAAAAAAAATATCAAAAAAAAAAAAATAAATAACATGCAGTTTCTGTAAATGATGCGTATTGCTTAGACTTTTTGGATGTATGTAAAAACAAAACACCCTATAAATATTACCGCGAAATTTACACACCTAAAATCAGTAATAACATTCCTAAACAACTATAACTGTAAATAAAACCTATAATATTATTACAGTAGTATTCAGTTTTGTATACGATACATATTCTCAGTCAACATGTTTTTCACAAGATGATAACACTACTGTTAATGAAACGTAAGCAAAGTACATAAGAAAGAAAATAACTGAAACTTGCTATAACAGTGCTTAGTCATCCGAACGGTAATAGAGCACGATTGTGATCTTTTCATTTGCAGTGGGCCATGATCAATTTCATTCTCCCGCGATGGACTTATAATGAACACGAAAATTATATTATATTTCTGATTACTCTATTGTTCCAAAGATTCTGATTAAACGGGGTTCCGCCGTTTCAGAATTTGTACTTAACCCAAGACAAATCATTTTGGATTAACAAGATTTCTTGTATAATGCTGATTAAAAAGTTTAATTCGCGTTTATTATACCGTCGAAATAATTAAAATACTTTGTGGAAGAGTGAATGTTTTGTAAATATACTTGTTTATTAAGAACAATGAAGTTGTTTATCGCTACGGGTATATTTTACTTAGGTAAACGCAACTTGGGGATAATGTTTTTTTTATTACACTTTAGGAGCACATTTATAAAGGGTCTGCGTTTCTCGAGAAATGTCTCATTTATGTTTAGTATGTGTATTGAACTGTATATATATGTATATTTGTGTGAAGTAGTTAATCTCCATAGTGTTTCAACTGTTTTAGGACAGAATGGTTACTAAAAACAAAATGAGACGTCTGTTACTGGCTTCTGACACATATCAAATCTACAATAAGAATAACACATTTTTTGTTATTTAAGCTCAACTTTGATAATAGGAAAATAGTCCTAGGTCGCTGGGGATTCATCAAACATCCAATTAACGGTCACAAAGCACATGCAGACTCCGAATAACTATTAGTGAATCACACAATTAAATTATCTACATGGGAATTGAACGCACAACACTCACCTCGGCAGGTGCCATAGACCTGCCGAGGTGACCTAGTTAAACATTCATTAGATAGATAGATTAATCTCTTTTAGCGTTTATTTTTTTTATTTTATGCCTCTGATATCATAAATCAATGAAGCGTTAGTCTATTAATTTAATTTCATGGAAGATATACTTTTAATGTTTTTCCTGTATAGACAGATTGTGCATGAGAAATTCAGTAATTAATTCTCAATATATTCAGTCATGCTTTTCAACAATCTAAAAATAATTACAAAATCATTTATGTTTGAAAACTTGTGAAGATCAAATCTTATGAATTTATATAAACAATCGTTCAAAATAAATTTATGCCTCTAATCTGTACTTATAAGTATTGAATGAAAGATTCTACAGATACCGTTTATTTTAAGTATTTATTACAACCACTTCTACGAAAGATCAGGTGTATCTTTCGTTGCGATCATCAAGATTATGCTCATATTTGTGCTCGATTGTGAAATACAAATGGCTGAAAATGAATAAAACATAACTCAAGTTATAATTCCATTTATTTCCATTACATTATTAGCACAGATAATATTCATCCCACGGCGCCATCTTGTTAAATTACACGTGAAATCAACACAATCTCGTTTATCTAGCCACTTAAAATGTTTATGACTACCTCTAGCAGTCCATATTTTATATAAGTATCTCATCTACAGACAGAATTGCTTCGGTACCAACATTTTATGATTCGCGAATGTTTTAATTAAAAGAAAATAGACCTTTAGGAGAATCTATTAAGATGCCCTCGGCTTCTTTAGATTGCTCTATATACGTATAATAAAGTGCCTTTACTTACGCGGAGGTGTTTTGTTTAACTTTCAAGATTGAAAGGCCTAGTCCAGAAAGTAAGTTGGATTATACAACGCGCAACGAAAAATAACGCTGTTGTTAACCAATCCAAATCATCGTTTCAGTAGTATTATGTACTGTCAATCGAGAATCCAACGTAAATAAATTACTGTTTTATCCCAACATGTAATAGTTGATATTAATTTACAGTAAATACTCACAGTATCCAATAAAAATGTCACTAAAACTGTTTTCATTGGCTACAAATAGATAGATTCATTTTAATTATATCTGAAGTTTTAGTATTCCATTCCCCATAGTTATATATCTTTACGTGGGAGAGCTATGCTTCGGCACGTATGAGCCGGCTCGACTCCGCTCGATACCACGGCCTCACAGAAAACCGGCAGTGACGCAATGCTTGCATCGCATTTCCCCGCGTGAGTGAGGCTACCGCAGGCCCTAACCCTTCCCTCTTCCCTATTCTCATCCTTCCCCTCTACCCACTCTTCCCCCCTCCCCCTCTTCTCCTACTCACTGGGCAGCAATGACTCTCGAGTTACAGGTGCCCATGGGCGGCGGTAGTCATTTACCATCAGGTGACCCGTCTGCTCGTTTGCCCCTAGGCCTATGCCATAAAAAAAAAACAATCTATCTGCCTAGCCGTTGTCCGCGACTTCGTACGCATGGGAAGGAATTCTGGTGAAATCTGTCCCACGGGAACCGTATATTTTTCCAAGTTTAAAAAAATAGCCTACATGCTATTCCAGACAATAATCGATCTTTTTGGAAAATTTCATCCAGATCTGTTCAGCTGTTTTTGAAAGAATAACAAAGCTCCATACATCCACCCTCACAACCTCTCGCCTCAATAATATTAGTAAAATTGAAAAAGTGCTCACCATTTTTACTGACAGTTAATCTACTGACATAAGCCGTCGTGAACGTGGTAAATACTAATTTATGAAAAACTGCCAACCTTTATAAATATTACGTAACTGAGATGATTTTCTTCTTATTTGTTTTTGGATGGAATATTTACGTTTCCCTATCACAGGTACATATCTGATCAAAGCCATATAAAGAAAAATATGGGCAGGACAAGTTGTTTTCACAAATTACCTTCACGTGACACCGGGCATTGTAACTAGTCACTTAATATAAGCTAACAGCCACTTTATATAGATTTATTGTTTCATACATAATACATTTTTGTACTGTCTCCCCCTATAAAGAAGATATACAGCTGCGACAAATTGCAATTTCGTAAAAAATAAATATAAAATATTTTGTTTTATTTTGCTTTAGCTTTTATAAATAACGATACGATATAAATATTTTTTACAGTGAGTGACCTGGCCACATTTCTATACATGTATCTACCAAACACCGAACCTGAAACCTATTATTAATAATGACTGTATTGTCGTTATTTACAAAACAGCATTCAAAAACCATCTTTTAAACCCTTTACTGGTCACCCTAGTATTGTGGTTCCGAAAATCAAAGGAAATATCTTTATTTTTACGTTACAAAAATGTAGGACAGTTATCTTTTGTGTTATAGCTATGCCACAAGAAGAAACAAACTGGAGTAAGGCTAAAGCAGTAGGTTTCTACTCGCGTTGGAGACGTCAGACAAAGTAATCAGTGAATAACCACCTCTATCGTACAGTTTTAATTTTCATATGGTGAGTAAGGGCGATTTTTTTGACAGTATGCAAATATCTAGTGTGTTAATAAGCACCGGTAGTATAAAATAAATAAATAAAGTGTGTTGTGGAGACAACAGATCGCGGCTAATTGACGGATTATCATTTGCGTGCATTTGCCGTCTTGTCTAACTTGCACTTCCGAATCATATGTCACTGGGAAAGATAAGACAACAGATTTTTTTCTTATGATAGAAAAACTATAGAAACGATTTGGTGACTAAAAATATAAGATTTAATATAATTCGCTAGCTTCTTATACAATTTCAAAATTGTAACTCTCAAAAACTGCAATCTACACGAGTACAATCACAGAGGTACTTCGTGTCAATTACAGTGAAAATGCTTCCCCAACTAGTTTTACAAGCAGAACTACACTGAACGCTGAATTATTTAGTTATAGAGAGAAGATTGCTTTAGTACTACGCTATGAAACAGCCAATTACGATCCTTATAAGACAAAGCTCTTCGCTCCGTCTTATGAGGATCGTAATTGGCTGTAATATTAGAGATGTGACTTGAATATAACAATTTGAAACAATAATTAATTCTTAAACTAAATTGAATTGCAAATTTAAGACTATTATTAAACAAAAAAATTTCATTCAATTTATTTGAAGCGTTTTTATCTGAACTTGATGGTACGGTAGTACTTTTTTTATCAGGCGGCTTGAGTTATAAGTTACCAAACGGACTGCACAGATTAGTACTGTGTCATGGATTGTTACATAGATTATTACTTGCCCACCTTGTTATTACTATTGCAAGGAGTAAATACGAGTGAGTTCGGTACACAAATAGGATTGTTTTTGTGTGATTCAGAAAATATTGTTTTTTTTTTTGAATAGGGGGCAAACGAGCAGACGGGTCACATGATGACGGGGCACCTGCAACTCAAGAGTCACAAGTACGTTGCCGGCCTTTAAGGTGGGAGTAGGAGAAGGGGGAAGAGGGGGAGAGGGAGTGAGGGAGGAAGTGGGGAAAGGGGGGAAGGGAAAGGGTTAGGGCCTTCGGTAACCTCGCTCACTCGGCGAAAAACAATGTAAACATTTCTTCACTGCCGGTTTTCTGCGAGGTATCACTCCGGTCGAGCCGGCCCATACGTGCCGAAGCATGGCTCTCCCACTAACTTGGTTTTTAGTTAACTCCTTTGAGACAATGCGAAAATTATATAATAGTAGTAGGTACATATATTTTCATTGGTACCTATTTAAAATTGTAAAGACAAAACGAGTATTTGGGGAAAATTCCTTCACAAAGTCATCTTCTCTTTTCATATAACTATTTCTTTAGCCATAGCACCACAAAAAAATAATGTATCTATCCGTATGTGCCCGTTACGAAACCTCCCAGAATAAACCAGAAAGGGTATGTAATACAAACAACAAGTGTACAGCACGAATTACAAAACGTCATATCCAAATTTCTATCCACAGAGTCTTGTTTTCTTCATTTCCTGCACCGACGAGAGGAAATAAAATTGCCATCAAGCCAGTGTTGGTAATTTAAAAATAATGCAGCAAAAATACGTAGGGATGCGAATTTGGAGGCAAATTGCGGTGCGGCTAGATCTGGCGCCGGATGGTACGACTACGAGCGATCAAACTGTCTCAGATATTTCTAGATTATCTTATATTAATGCTTTGAAATGATATGCAAATGATATATGAAGTATTTAAAAATATATAAATGTTGTATGTATTAATCGATCACTTTCTTTTTATAACTTTTACGCAGATGATCACCATAAGCTCAAAACATATCATTAACCCCCGACGCAAAAAGAGGAGTGTTATAAGTTTGACGTATCTGTGTGTCTGTCCGTGGCATCGTAGCTCCCAAGCGGATGAACCGATTTGAGTGGTTATTTTGTTTGAAAGGTGACTTGATCGAGAGTGTTCTTCAAGAAAATCTGTTCAGCAGTTTAAAGATCATTAGCTCTTTTGTAATCGTTGAAAGGATTTTCTAGTCGGGGGTATTTTAAATTTTTTATTTATAATTATAATATCATGAGATCATGGTAATGCCAAGTCTTACCACAATTTTGTAGTGGATTTCTAGGGTTTTACAATAATGTAAGTCAAACTTTTACAGCATGTGAAGGACTATTATAATTAAACTATATAAAAATGTCGAATACGTTGAACTTCTAAATCCATACCAATTGACGCTAAAAGGAAAAACCGGCCAAATGCGAGTCGGACTCGCGCACGAAGGGTTCCGCTTCTTATTTTTATTATTTGTTATTATAGCGGCAACAGATATACACATTCTGTGAAAATTTCAACTGTCTACCTATTACGAATCCTGAGATAAAGCCTGGTGACAGACTGACAGACAGACGGACGGACAGCGGAGTCTTAGTAATAGGGTCCGGTTTTACCCTTTGGGTACGGAACCCTAAAAACTATCCAACTGTTTTAATAGCAGAAACTGTATTGGATACAGATGCATTCAGTATTTGCAATAACGTGGGAGAGTCATGCTTCGGCAGGTACCACGGCCTAACAGGAAACAGGCAGTGAAGCAACGTTGCATTGCTTTTCGCCGAGTGAGTGAGGTTACCGGAGGCCCTAACCTTTTCCTCTCCCTCTCTCCCCTCCTCATCCCCTATTCCCCCTTCCCCTACTCCCACCTTCAAGGGTAGCAACGCACTGTGACTCTTGAGTTGCAGGTGCTCATGGACGGCGGTAGTCATTTATAATCAGGTGACCCGTCTGCTCGTTTGCCCCCTATTATATAAAAAAAAGATGTACAGGGAGACTTAATCTCTTTGGGAATATTTGTTATATTACGTTAGACAGGGAAATTGTGTAAATATATATGTAATCAATGAGAAATGCTACATGTATTTAGTGAAGGTACAAATGAGATAATAATGTTCGTTTTGTAATTCCATGATGTTTTTGTTTTCATAAAAAGTGTTATGACTAAAAGGAAGGGCACATGACTAGTATTTTCATAATTCCCTAAACTGAGATCAGCAACAAAAAAACAACAATGTTCTCCCTGTGTAATTTATATTGAAATATACATTACTCCCACGCAATTATTTCAAAGAAAATATTGCTTGAGAGAAACTTTAATAATTTAGTCGTATTGTTTTTCTACGAGTTCATAGATATACGAAACAGAGCTCTGTTATAAAATGCTGCGACATCGTTTTGTCACGTCTAATGATTTGTGAGGAACGTATAACGTCGCAAAGACAATATATGTCCACGTCATAAAGAATTATTTGCAGACCATTGTAAAACGCGCTATTTTATGATTTAAATGGTAAAATGGTACTGCTTATTCTTATTTACTTTTCATAGCTAATAATTAAAACTAGAGATCGCGTGGTGGTCGAATTTCGGCCATGGTTTATTTAATTGGCCAATATTACTTGACCTGTCATTGTATAGACTTTTGTACCATGACAGTTCAAAATAAATACTGGACACTCATAGCTGTATGTACCCGTTTTTGCATTTTTTTTAACTTTGTAGCAAATATTGTTCAAAAATTTTAGCATTCGTCACTTCTTATCTGTATAAACTATAAGTGTGCGAAATTTCACACTCCTCCGTCCGTCCGTAAAAAGGGATCCAAAGTTTTCGCTCCACGTATTAATATATAGATACTTTATGTGTAAAAGTAAATCGCTCTTATTCCATTCCTAAAGCCGGAAAAAAAATTGCTCCAATCACGTTGGGGTCACCACTTAGAAGAAGTGGAGTGTAATATCCCTACAATTCAAAAGAAGGAACCTCCAATCAAGCTAATTGGTCTCCTGCATGTTCCATCGGTGGATGTACGGAAGTGGAAAAAATATGTGTACTAATTAGCGTGAATTTTTTTATTGCGCAATGCAGGATAAAGGTCATCACACTCTATAACGGCACTGGAACGGCACAGCTGCAACACGGCGCCGCCTGAAATTGAGGCTACCGCTAGCCGCCAGCGTGCTTTACGCGTCGACCGCGAGGTGCAAGCTCGCAGTCCGCGCGCCGCCCGCGACGTGCAAGCTAATTTCATCGTCTTTATGTGCGACACAACGCGAAGTTTTTTCGCGCGCTTATTGCCCGCTGTTGGCTTTTTCATTTTGACATTATGAAATATACTATACGACCACGGCTCAGATTTGAACGACAACTTCATGGCTGGGTTGGAGCCGTGCCGTTACCGTGACGGTATAGTGTGTGATGACCTTAAGTCGTTTATAAGCGGTTCAAGATGATTTAAATGGCGCTGGGTATATTGCCTCAGAGTTAATATGGTCCTTTATCTTTTTTATCGATACTGACTTTCCTATCGAGAAGCAACGGTCCCAAAATATTCAGATTTGTAATCGTCAGACTGTTACTGTTTTCCTTTTTTTTTTTTTAATTTTAAAAGCCATTATAATATTAAAACAATGTTAATACAGTGTAATAAATATCACAACTGGAGTATAAAAAACGCTGTCATGCAATAAAAACCTATCTTTCCTTATTTTTGCTAATAAAATAAACAGTAATGACTTTGTTTCTGCACGACAAATAATAAAAAATAACATTTTTTGTGGCGGTGGTGTTGAAGACATATGTAACAATAAAAAACTTATTATCAAAAAAAATTACTCGACGATAGAAGAAAGGAACTGAAAAGCGAAAAATGAACTTGTTAGCCTAACAAAACTCCTACACTAATGTAAACCTAAATAATTATGAGCCAGCGCCACTGGCGCATTTGGTTTTTAAAATATAGGTACAGTTCGTAAATACATTTTGCTAAAGAAAAAATAAATTATAAATCATCAATCAAAATATAATTTACCAAAAAAATCAAATCAATAAGTTTCAAAATCAAAGTATTGAGGCAACGGAATAACAACCTAAAAGTCAGCCAGTATAGGGCTCGGCTTCGGCAACAGCCAGTCCTTTTCCTTCCTAAAGCTTATTGATGTATCATTTTATTCAATAGTCTACTACTACTACAAGTACACTGTATTAAAATCTCGTTCATAGTTCCATAGTAGGTAAAGTCATAAAAAAGGTAAAAGTCCAGTCAACCATAAAACATTTTACCATTTCAGTCTTATCCTGTTTTGCCCCGCATCAAATTATACCTAATACAAAATCTTCGTAATAAGTACACTGACGCAAACAAACATAAAGAAAGTCCCTCAAAGCCAAATCTACAAACGGTTATAATCTTGCTGAAGCAAATTTTGAGGGAGGATAATCAGTATTCTTCAACACAGCAGAGCTAAAGTAAGCAATGATTTATTATATTAAAAATCCTACGTTATAACTTGGATGGGACGCGGCGCTGACTTTGTTGGTCATAAAGAGTTCCCAGATTTAATAAAATTTATTCAGCTCTTTGCTATGGGGACCGACAAATCATAATTCTACCAAAATACATACTTATTCAGTCGGGGCGGGAAGTTTAGAGCTAGTAAAGTTTATTTACGCTGGTGCTCAAGAGAATAATCGAAATGGACCGAGCGAAGTTGTTCTGCAATGTTCGATGTATTGTTCATACCGCAGGAATGCATTCAGATCAATTACATACAGAAAAAAATAAACTATATGTATTGTAAAAATATTTCTACTAATAGAAAATGTGCAACATCAGCTGTATGAGGTTGTATCAAGACTTGGAACCCTATTCTCGGTTAGAATTATAAAAGTGGGTTAATTTAGAAGTGATTTTAGAGAACGGAGGAATTTACTCACGTTTGAATATTCACAAAGAGTGAAGGAGATGTATACATTAAAGGTATATTTTTGGGGCCTTCGTCACATGGGTCGGCGTTTGCGACGTAGACTAGATTTCTAGGTTCTAGATTTCTTGCTGAAAATGAGAATTTCATACCACAAAAGCTTTTAACGCTTTGCCTGAAATTGAACACAGGTCCACACACGCAAACATAAGAGGGAACTTATGCCAAAGGACCAATGACATAGTCCGGGTCAACCAAATTTAAAAAAAGACCACGCACCCAATAATATATTGTGACATTTATAGTTAATATTTACATCAACCATAAAATAATCACATTGGTTGAAACCAATGTCTATATAATATATATAATTGGACTGTCTCTGCCATACAAACTTTTTGTACGTAGGAATCATCATTCGTATCCTTCAATCTTTTATCATTAGATAATAACGCGTAAAACAAGAATTTTTCGCGTAAAAAAAGAAGTATTTAATGTCATAACAATAGCATTTTACTAAATGCTCGGCCGTATCGTGGTACTGAAAGCCGACCCTAATTTAGATGGGAAAAGGCGCGGAGGATGATGACATAAGCTTAAAATTTTTAGCAGTTGGTTATTGATTACAACAGCAAAATAGCCATTGCATCTTATTAAAACAGATAATAAATCACATATATTGAATATCTAACTAATATACTTTCTTTTTAATTTTAACATAATATTTACATCCTTCGATAGGAAAGGGGGGGATAAGTATACTATATACCCACATATCGCAAGCTTTAGTTTTGGTCCCACATACTAGAGAGTAAATGAATAAGAATTACTTAGTAAAAAAAAGAAAATACGAATTTACCTCATACGGGTCATAGAGCTCGGAAACATAAGCGATTCTAAGTCGAGTAATTAGAAGCACTTGGAAGGAAAAAATAGCAAGGGCATTAGTGGCATTAGCTAGTAAATTATTACTCATGTTATAAAATGCTTATAACGTTATCAAAAAAAAATCATATTATAACATGATTGGTTTAAAAATCAAAACATGTTTTTGCAAAAACAATATTCTGTTATACTATCTATCAATACGAATGGACTTGTTAACGTTAAACAAAAACGTACAAAACCTATTTCATTTTTAAAACACGATATTGGCAATTCTGAACAAAAACCGATATCAGATATAAAATTATGACCAACCTAGTTGTTATTAAAAAAGTAATACAATTTGGATTACACATATTTTTTTTAAATTTCATGTAACCTGGAAAACTATGAAAGAATATTTTTAAAATATCCTGTTTCCTCTCATAATCATATCCTATTTTTTATGAAGTTTTATTTTTACATAACCACAATAAATATCTAAAATAGATAAAAAACTGGCAATATTGTGACGTTGCTTTAAGCTTATAACTTATCACAATATTCCTCGTGGCCTATTTTTAAATTATTATTTTCTTAAAGTCATGTGGAGTGACCGTGACAGCGTTTCTGCTCTGTCTGTGACCGTGATAGCGTAATCTACATAAAACTTGAAGTTTTTATTGTCATTACAAATCACCTTGGCAGCAAACTTGTGGCTGTAGAGATTCCTCGGTGGCAGCAGTAAGCCTACAATTAACCTCAAGCGAAGGCTTATAATGAATGATTTCATAAATCAGCTAAATTGCCCTATTATTACGCATCTTAGATCACTTAAATTGAGAGAACCGACGCAATGAGAACCACATTTTCGGCAGTTTCCCTTGTCGTGTAAGCATAGCATTTATACGTACTTATTTAATTACTTTGGATATGAGATTTTTTTCGTTATTCGTAAAAAATAATTTATACATTAAAAAAAAGTCACACAATACTTTAGCTCACCCTTTTTGGTCGCCCTTAAGTCAAAGAACGACTGACATATGAATTTCAATACTCCAATTAGTTGACAACTAAGGATTATCTTAAGGAACTGACCAGGTTTCTATCGCTCCGGGCTCTTGACAAAAAATATTCTCGCGCTGATGGTACTGATCAAACTCCCTTAAAACTTTGAAACTTTTAGAATACAATGTTTATTTATTTACAATGTAACGTTTTTTAAAAGACTCTGTTTTGAAAATATTATAATTATGTTCTTCGCCATTGTTATATGGACTAGGTGGTCATCAAATAAATGAGATCCTCAAATATAGAACCATCCTGCTTAAAGCGCCTTTCTAATAAAAACTCACCTTAATCCATGAACTCGTTTAAAATATAAGGTGCCATAAACAAACACGTAAAATTCAGAATAGTAATCATCTTCCGCCCCGTCAATAGTTAAGGAGGGTACTGACAGACCACTAAAGTTAGGCGCATATTCCAAACAAAATTAAACTGTCTAAAATATCTCGTTAACATCACTAACAAAGGTGAAATCTATATCACCTAATAACAGTGCTGTAGATTTTGATCCCTTGAATATTCTAATACAACTGATAATCAAATTGCTGTTCAGTTACTGCGGTACATGAAACGGTATAATGGTTATGTAAAATTGAAGTTTAATTTTCTCTAAAATTAATTGTTTAAGCAAGGGATTTGTGCAATCAGTAGTAAACCCCAGTGAAAATTCTAACCTACAATCAAAATATTTAAATTAAATAACACTGTTGGACTGTCATTAAATTTATCGCTGGATAGCTGCGGTTTGGTGTCTCTGTTGATTTTTATAATAACAAGAAAATAGAGGTAGCCATCTTGAAAGCACTTATTATAATTATTTTTTGAACCAGACGAGGTTCTTAATTCAGTTGTATTTTTTTTAATGTGTGCTACCTCAGAACTTCGTCATTTATTAGCCGATTTGGCAAATTCTTTATTTAAATTCAGTTACTTGCCTTCCATATGCTAGATTTCCGTATGCAAATAGTAATATTATGCTTCCAAGTTCATTGTTTCAATGTTGTTTCTTAGAGTTGCTGTAGTTGCAATGTTGAAACACAATGCAGGCTAACAAACGCTTTAGAATTTTGTTGCTTAATTTAAATATGACTTCCATGTTTTATGTAAATGGTATGTACTGTGTCATAATAAACACATGTATATATGAAAAATTCATATTAATTACATATGAAAATGCTGTTTTATATACAAAATGTCAACCATTTTTTTTTTGATTAGCTTTTGCTCGTGGCTTCACTCGCGTAAATGTTATTTTTATATCCTTCGGGAACTGAACTTTTTTCTGAAAAAAAGATACCTTTTGTCTTTTCTGTGATAAATTAAGTAGTTATGGCGTGAACGCGTTACGAACAAATGAATAAAAGACATTAAGTTAGAATAAAAATGAACTATTTTGACAATTGAATTGTACTTTTGATATTTGAATGGAAGTTCATGGATTAGAATTTTCCTGAAGAGCGGTCTTTTACCATCTCATCAGCTTTGCAAATTTTCTTTTGTAAAACGCTAACGAAATTCAGAAAAAAATGGAAATCAGTTGAATATGGTGCGGTACGGTGTCGGTTGAGTATGGTGCGTGACAGGAGTTACATACATACTTTTGATTGGATTTGGGTTTGGACATATGTAATTTAAAGGACGTTTTCGAATATCGCACAGGATCCACTTTTTCTCAGTAGTGAAAATACGACTCAGAATTCTCTCAATTGTGTGCCTTTCAACTAGTTAAGGCAAGTTTAGATACAATTTTGTAGTTTTATTTTCTACAAGTCATCTTGAACGAATAAGTATCGTTTATTTACCTACGTTGAAGATTTTATCAATCTGCATGCATTATGGCTTTAATGGTGAACCTTCACAATTATTTCATCTGACCACTAGACACCGACATAGTCACTCTTTCATTTTCGAAATACGAAGTTAGTTCTATAAATCAAACTTTTAGAACAATATTACAGCCGAACACTGTTTCTTATGATATAGGGCACCCTAGTTTTAGAAACAGGGTTTATTTTAAGTATACAGATGTCTACAACCTAATATATATATATATATATTTTTTTTCTGTGTCCTACTTTCTAGTTGTAACTATCGTAACTTTATCTGTTGCTATATGTTGTATGCATATTGTATTTATCTGGAATTTTTGATTAATAAAAAATAAAAAAAATACAAAAAAGTCGAAACACTGACAGCTCCTTTTTGGTTCGAGTCACCAAAATCTGAATTACCTACGTCTATTTTTCCAGAAAATTATAAACCTGAAATTTCTCTTGGATAGGCGTGTACTATCTTCGTCTTCATCATCACTTTCCATCAGGTGAGTTGGATGACAACTATTCCATAAGCCACTAAAAAAAAATTTTTGTCAATGAAATAAACTAAAATATTTGTCTGCGGTCGGCCTTGGGACTCATTGTTTAGCTCACAATTTACAGAACAGAAATGATAAAACGAAAATGCACCACGAATTCACTTGCGAGATACATAATTGATATTGCGTGTCGTTTGTGCAATTCGATGCGATAACGTGTACTTCCCATTTTCCCTTGTCACAAAAAACAGCAACATCAAAGAAAAATTAAAGGGTGGAAAACAAATAAAGAGTCTTTGAAAGGAATACATGACTTAACTATTTCATGAACGTTTAGTATACTTCTTATAGTTATCTAGTATTGTGTCTTTTTTAGGTTCATGATTAATTTTGGAACGAATTTTATAAACCAAATATTTCGATTTCCTTAAAATTATAAGTCAGACTCATTATTGTTACTAATTATGTTATTTTGAGAGTTCTCAGTAATGTATAAATACATTATCTATTTATAAATAATTATAATCATCCCGCAACATAAATATACCGCCATTCTTTAATAATAAGAGTAATAAAAACCTTCATTACAGAGTTTTCAAATGTGAGGTATCCTGAATTAATTATACCTATGAGTTTATTACGTGTATACCGTTTTAAAGAACGTTATTCACGTTACGTAAAATAATATTAAAGTGAGCTTAAAGCAAAATCGTATAAAAGTAGTGGAAGCACAAAGGCTTAGTGAATATTGCAACGTTTTGCTCACTAAATATATATTTTTTTCTGTTACAGATCATTTTTGGTACTGTGTTAACAAGTCTAGGGTCACTGGTAAAGGTAGTACCTTTACTCGTGCGAGCCCACGCCTAAACTTTATTAAGGTACTGCGATTATTTATAGGCACCGGTAATTCTTTACCATCAGACATGTTTGTATAATGCTCTTTCTAATTTTCAAAGGGTGTTCTTAGCAGAGGAATTAAGTGACGTCTGTATCTCTTAGTTCAATATGGATTATGGATAACGACTATTAATAATACAATCAACATCCATAAATTTTGATTTTAAACTAACTTCTTTCTTTTTTCTTGCATAGCCCGTTAATTATAAGAGTGGAACTTTTCACTCCTATTTATAGTAGTAGTCTGTAGTCTAGGAATGTTATTACAAAATGTATTTAGCATAGAATAGTTTATGACGCTCTTTGGTGTGTAACTGCTAGCTAAGGACAGATTTAGCTATATATTTGAAACGATAGTATAATATAATGCGAAATACTGTTCCATTACCAGTATCTGTTGCCAACTGTCTAACAGTTATTAATCGGCCATATCCCGAGTCGACTATTAAGTTTATGATAGTCTAGAGTCATAAATAAGCAATAGTAAAGTTCTAGCCATGGAGTTTATTCATTATATTTCTATTTCCTCTGCTCTCAATAGTTAAATAATCGTATTACATTTTCAACACTGAAAACTAAAATATTTACAGTGTTATGTTGTTACTGTAATCTTTTTATCTGTTGATAACACGTAATATTTGACGAAGTTCATCGACTCATAAAAAATTGTGAAATAATTTTAAGTGTGCGTTCGTATATTTTGCGCTTTTATAAACTCTTAAATCCGGTAAAAAATGTGTTTGTGGTATAAAATTTTTTCACTTATTAGTAAGTAATGACCCTGTAGTTATTTTTTTTTAAAATATCAAGATAATTTTGATATTTTTTTAAATAAATAAACCAATGTTAATATTCCGAACGCATTCTCATACATAAGATACATTTTTGTATTACAATTGAGGAATACAGCATATACGTTATTTTGATAAACAGATATATACAATTTTTTTTGCACTATGAAGGTACTTATGTATACGTATATATCCCTGACTAATATAATTATCGTGGAAGAGCCATGCTTCCGCATGTATGGGCTGGCTTGACCGGAGTGATACAACCTCACAGAAAACCGGCAGTAAAGCAATGTTTGCATTGCTTTTCACCGAGTGAGTGAGGTTACCGGAGGCCCTAATCCTTCCCCCCTCTTCCACCCTTACGTCCCCCCTCTTCCACCCTTCCCTCCCCCTCTTCCACCCTTCTCTCCTCCCTCTTCCACCCTTCCCTCCACCCAACCCCCCTTCCACTATTCCCACCTTAAAGGCCGGCAATGCACTTGTGACTCTTGAATTGCAGATGCCCATGGGCGGCGATAGTCAAAGTATACAAAAATTACACCCAGACACAAAACAAATGATCATGCTCATCACACAATTATTTGTCCTGAGTGGGGATCGAACCTCTAGCCCAGCAGTCAGGGCCACAAATTACTAGACCAACCGGCCAGTCAAACATAGATACCCTGTGATGTTAGTCCATTGAACTTTCGTCCTACATGCACCGGGATTATACCCGGTGGGTTTCCATCCGGATAAATCGCTGACAAAAAATTTAAATGAAAACGAAACAAGCATCAGCTTCCCATTCTCTTTTTGGTTGTTTGATAATTAAACGTTTTTCCAATTTTCTAATTCAATTTCCATTTCAGTTTAGACGCATTCGAGCGGAACGAAGCTACGTTCGTCTCGACAAGTTGCGACCGCCCTTACCGCGACAGGACTCGGCACTCTCAACTTTGTTACCGCTTCGCTCCCTGTGCGTAACTCGAGAAAGAACTTAATTTGTTCGACACACACATTTTAATACAGACATGACACAACTTTACAATTAAATGTTTTGTATTTTAATTTTGTAATGCTTTAATTTTATACGTTAAAGCAGTACAAAATTAAAACAAGTGTTATTTTTTATCGATATCTTACGACATACCCCATTATTTTATTTATTTTATTGAAGGGATAACACTATTACAGGAATGACTAAGTATAGTAAGACATACTTACATGAAATAAACACTAAATTAACCTAACATGGAGTTTATTCTCGTCTTAATATGTTTGAACAATATTTAACAAATTGTAAATTTTGTAAAAATAAAATGTTATAATTAAACCATTATTTCGTACACGTACTTATTTTTTTAAATATACAAAATTCAGCAAATATAATAAAAATAAAAACACTTAAATTAAACATGCAAAAATTCTAGTACAGGATAAAATTAAAACGTAAAAATGTTATGATCTTATTAATCGACAATTTTAACGTTTATAGTGTATAGTGGAATGAAGGACGTCAAGCCACCCATGGGGTGCGCGAGGATGATTCTCTAAAGACGTTCTTCATACGACCAACTAAGCCATTCAAGTAAATGCTTATGTTGTCCATGAGGACTATGAGGTCTAATCTCATATGTACATATGTTATCTTTTCATTTTGTTATAGAGTTACTTAAAGTTAATGGTATTGCTGTCTTGTAGACAATATTCAGAGCACCACTGAAACAGGGTTTGCATGTTTTTTTTAATCTTGAAGAGGTAAGATGGATAACACCTCTCCTTCAAATACTACAAGTGCTCCAAGTGCTTATAATAGCGGCACTGCGCACTGCAACAAATGCACCAAAGGTTAGGACACTTGAGTGGACCACTGATGGTCAAGTTAAAAGGCATGGTAAATTGTCTTTCATTTGCAGATGCAAACAAAGAACCGTGTGTGGAATGTTGCCAAGGTAAGCGTGTGTGAAAAAGCTTCCAAAGCGGAAACAAACGTAAAATAGCTAAAGGCTTATCGGAACTAGTGCATTTGGATTTAGTAGGCCCTGTGGAAGTAAATGCATGGGGAGGAAATAGATACTGATTTTTCTTCAGTAGAAAAACATTGGTTTACATATTAAAATCCACAACCGAAGTATTCGCAACACCAAACAGATAAAAAGTTGAGCAGAGATAACGGACAAGAGTAATACACCAGCAATGAATATCAAGATTATTTGACACTTAACGTTCATCAGACATCGGTGTCACATATGCAACAACAGAAATGTGTAACTGAGTAGATTACTTGTACCATTACGGAGAAAGAAAATGTTTGTTACATGAGGTTGTTTTGGATAAAAGACAGGTCTCCGAAAATGGCCCTGCAGGACAGAGTTCCAGAGGAGGTATTTACAGATGAAAAGGGTGATCTTTCAAACTTGATAGTTTTTGGTTGTAAAGCTCAAGATTTATTGACAGTTTTGGAGAAGATTTGATCTTAAGACTGTCGAAATGATTATGACAGGCTATTGTGAGAATCAAAAGGCATAACGGTTGATGAAAAAGAACAATACAAAACGCGTGATTTTCTTTCGAGATGCAAAATTTATTGGAAGTCATAAATCAGCCAAAAAGAGAAGCGTAGTCAAATGATCCTGTGTTAGTAGACACGAACATTCAGCAACAAGGGAATTCTCCGCCTGTACTTACAGACCCTATTATTGATGCTGATGATGTGTTCGTCCTGCGATTCAGACCACTGAGGAAAACTTCAGTACTGAAGTGGTGAGGCCGTTTTCAGCTTCAGAAGAAGACCTTTATGATGCCTCTGATTTTGGTTACGGTGAAACTGTTCATGAAGTTGAAATTCCTATACTTATTAAGAATTTATGGTGGCAGGCAATAAAAAAGGAATATAATTCCCTGATCAAAAATGGTACAGGATAGATTTACAGGATATTCTTGATGTTTGGTGGTGCTGCTATATCTCGGTAACCTCGCAAATAACGATGTGTTACTTTGAGTAGTGCTTAGGTACAATACATTGCTCTTAGAAGGCTGCTAAAAAAAATTATAAAAGTAAAAGGTTTATATTTTGAATTAACTAACAGGACAGACTCCGCCACAGTTTTTAGTGATAGTCAAAGTTACTGCGCTAGTTTAAAGTCCTATAGTTGGCAAAAGGACAAAACATATTAGTATTAAATATAATTATGTTAGAATTTACTAGTAGTGAAGTGATCAAAATTGATTATTATAAAACTAATTTTATGCCAGCTGATATGATAACAAAGACAACTCCTCGTCAGAAACATTGTTTTTGTTTTAGACATAATATGGGATTAAGGGTATTGTCCACGAGGACTATCGGGTCTAAATCTTCTATGTATGTTAACTTTTTCTTCATGTTATAGGGTTACTTAAAGTCAATGATTTTGATGTCTTCTAGACAACCTGAAATAAAAATGTTCTCTTCTAAATAAAACTCAACTGCAGAAGTATATTTCAATTATTTTTTTTTTCAATTCAATGTTTTACTTGTCATCAAATAGCTTTAAAGGTTAATCGAAATGTAGAAAAAAACCTGAAGAACTGAAGGTGTTTTTTTTTTTAACTAATTCAAACCCATTCACTGAAATGTGAACAGGACAACGTCTGTCAGATAAGCTAGTTGATGTAATAATAGTCAATTTTATACGGCTATTTAGAATAAAATAAAGTACGATTTCTCCGAGACTAAGTTCTCAAATTTCATTTAGCCTGTACGAAAGGGTAGAACTTTAGGAAAATTCAGTGTTAGAAGCACATCCAACGAGTCGACTCTCACCGACATATTAGCGGCAATAATTTAAGGATAATGTTCGCGTAATTTCGCTCGGGCACCCCGAGAAATCTATTGTCTTTAATAAACGGGAACAAACTCTATGGAAACAATTATTTAACGAAATTACTGCTTTACATGATACCCTTAATGAAATTACAAGCAGGGCACTCTGTACGGAGATTTAATTTGACAACATAATTAATAATTATGTTTTAATTATGTCTGATTTATTGAAATACATATTATTACGATTATAGTTATCATATTTTGGGTAGCATATTGAGTTGGGTTGGATATTAAAATTACCGAATGTTAATTGTTCGCAAAAATAGGCCCAAGATCTAGAGAGGTTTGGTTCCATTCAATTTATTAAACGGTTTTATTTAGCTTGACCTGTTCGGTTTTTGTTTGGGTAGTAGTTGAAAATTTACCCTCTTCCTGTTGACATATTGATCTGATATTTGGTACACATATCTGGTTCTGATGACAATACAATTTAATATATTCATTATAGAACTAAAGCATTTTATTTAGTATAAGCATCAACAAAAATACACGCCCATGTTTGAATACATACGTTTTGTACCTTCAACATAAGTTTTTACTGTTTACGTCCACATTAAAATTCTTTACATATTTGCTTTCACTCCCGCTGTTGAAACTGGATGCTAACTAAAACATTATATAGAGGGAGTCGACGACCTTTGTTATTTATGTTAACGTTTTGTAACATGTAAAAGTGGTGTGTCGTCGTTCTTTAACTATTCTGCTTATGAGGTAAAACAAGTGAGCATCAGAATTTTTTTTTTATTATTGCACGTCAAAATGACCTCAAACCGCCTGATGGAAAGCTAGAGTGAGGTCCAAAGACTGAGGACCACCATTATAGATACGGATGATACTAAAATGGTCGCCCTCAGCTTGACGGCCTCGAGAGATGCTTTTTCACGATGGTATGGTACCCAAGAGGGAATTTAGTGTATTATGTATGGAATGTAGTAATTTGTACGTCATCAAAAATATTAAAATATAGCTAAATAGCTCCAGATATTTTGACGACAGAAAGGGAGAATTTGAAACTTAAGTACCAAAGACCTTTTTGTAAGACATGGTAATGTTATAGTATTTTGCTTGAAAATATTAAACTAAAGTTACACTTATACGAATTTTGAACCGGTGGAGCTAGTGAGCGCAATTAAACCTAGTAATTTACGTTACATTAATTTTTTACATAACGATAATAATTACTCGTGTATTGTGCGTGTTGAATTTATTAGAATTTACTCACCAGGTTTAAGAAAACTATAGCGAGCGGGACTCATCGAATTTAAACAAAACATTCGTCTCGTGACCTAATATAGAATGAGACAAAATCCACTTTCACGCTAATACGTGCCACCCCAGCGGTCCCGCGTTAATACGTGCGTTAATTGGGGCCCCTCGACCCATTCGAAATCCTTACTTCGAATTCGTAATTGTTCGTCTCTCTTTAATAAGAATCTGACACTAACAATTTGTCAGAATTGATTATATTACTTAAGAGTATTTGCTCTTCTTTTGAATCACAATAGAAGAACTGCTAATATTATTTATCATATATATTTAGTCACTTTTAAGTTCTATTACTGCGTAGAAAAGACGTAGATTCTAATAATAGAAAATATGTTAGAATATTACAAAGAACATTGCAATTCCCATATTCAGGTTATTATTCTGTGTCTGGATGATTCAGCGACTTAAGTTTCAATTAATTGTAAGCTGTCTGCAAAATAATTCCCTATCGAGACTTTTACTAATATTACTATTAAACATAGGTACCTAATTGCTTAAAATATTCTTACTCTCAAAGAAAAACATGAGTAGTAATAAATAGGTCATTGATAATAAATTTCCCGAAAGATTATCTAACTTTAATGAGGTCGAGGAAATCCAACCAAATCTATCCACATATCGCTGACCATTACAAAAACGACGCAGCAGTGATAAAGCCATCAGTCTTGATCTGTTCTCGCTGTGTGTTGCCAGCGGCTGACAGATCGCGTATTGTCAGCGCAGCCACCGACATTTCTCGCGTCACGCTGACAAATGAAATAAGAGGATTGGCGTGACACCCAGGCCCCTGAGTGCTTGGGAATCATATGCCTCCGTGATAGGAATATGTGATTTGATGTTTTCTTTGGTTTTGTTATGAATATTATAAAAAACACATATGTATTTGTACGAAGATTGAAGATTAAATATTTATATATATTTTTTAACGATTGAAAACTAAGAACAGGTACTGGTGATAAGTGGCTTGCTTTTGTAAAGCCTTTTGTAGAAATATATTTATCCTTACTAAATTTTTCAAGCTACTCATAATAATTAAACTTTTTTATTGGCAGATAACACTTTTGATCGACTGTTAACTTGTGTGCTGTGCACTAAAAAATGACACGGACATGACACATTAATAAGTCCAAAATTACAGAGACTTACAGACTAATCATATAAAGTTTGGTTATCATCGCATATAATACTAATATTTGCCAATAACAAGCTTTATGTACCTATATATTTTCTCCAGAACTCGTAATAAGGTTGTATTTAGTTCTACCTTCTAAAACAAAGTCTTGGATGAATAAATAAAATGAAATTCACGAAAAGCTTTTGTGCATACTATCTTTTAATACTAAAATAACGTTGATGTGAATCAACTAAGTCAAAAATAGTCCTTTGGTGATTCAAACCACGGTGCGAATTGACGAAGTTCATAAAAGATATTGGCCGATTCACACAATGGTGCCAAACAGCCATTTTAAAAAGGCTGTGTAATTTACACCATGGTGCGAACAGCTCGTGGTGTGAAACAATGAAGTACCCGAATAACATACAAAATATGTAAATAGTTTGGTAACTAAATTTAATATTGCGTATTGCAGTGAATTGTTAATTGTTAATTCGTTGACGTGAATTGAATAAACTCAACGAAAAATAAAAAAACATCTTGCGTTTTAATTTTATTCTATTTAACGTTTATTCTACGTACGATTGTAAATCTCATAGCACAGCAAGGTTACTGTACAAAAAAAAGAGGTCGACTTATGTAGTCACATAAGTCCAGCTCTTTTTCTTAAAAACGACAATAAGGAATACCAAATTTGCAATTACTGTATAAAAAAGTTGGAAATTTTATTAAGTAATCATTGCAAGGTATAAGCTGATAGTAGGATTAGCAGAATCAAAATTATTCAGCCAGCACCCGAGCTTGCTGAAAATGGTATAATTATATTTTAGGGTTCACACCTTCTGTATATCGAACTCTTTGGGACAAACTTGATTATTTTGATCACCTAGAAGTACTTTTAGATGTTAAGTAATTGCATGCAGTGTCACTACTTACTTACACCCGAAGACTTCTACTTAACAAGTTGTTTTTATATATTCAAAAAGCCTTTTACATACATTTAAAGTAGCGATGTTTGTATGGCGAGTTGATGTTTAGCGGTTACCGGGACCTATAAAATATATTTGCAACACTAACGGTGTCACTTGGGCGTTGGCAACCCTATCTTCCTCACCCGTGCTATATAACCGGGACATTTTATTTTGCATGCGTTCTCTATAGTGTTATATTCTCTATATCTTATATTCTATTATATAAGCAAAAACCTAACATGCCATATAAACTAACTAGGTACTTTACGATTTTCCATAACAGCAATTGGAAATCCACTCTCTCACGCGTTGACAACGCTATCTTCCTCACCTGTCCTATTCGATATTATAGCTGGTAGTGCTGTGTAACCAGGGCCTTTGAAGTGTGCAGGAATTTGCCTATAAGGGCCTCCAATTCAAGTAAAATCAATCAGAATCATCAGAATCTATCTCATATACATTCATACACATACCATTAATATGAATACCACTGACCATTTTTTTATTTTAGTCTTATACGCAGTTTAAGTGTAAAAGAGGAATATTATTATTAAAACCTCTCTTATACCGCTAGGTCTTGTTTTAAAGGCTCGGCTACGGGCTCCTTAATTAGATTGTAAAGTACACACTCGAGCAATTTAAATAACAATTTCAAGCATCTCGCTTAAGTACCTTTAAATTTTACATTTTTAGTCGTATTACAGTCAAGCTATGACATTAAAAAGAAAATTCATTTTAAAAACTACTTAAAAACGGATTAGGTTTAGGTCTAAATAAATGAAAGTATCAATTTAACATCGTTTAAATATTCATTGAATACTTATTGTTTTGTTTTGAATTATTAAATTTCTGATGATAACGTTTAGCTCATAAATGTGAAAAGGGGCATAATTAATGTCAGAGTGTTTCAAGGAACTAACTAAATACTAATTGCCACTGTGTCAAGTTTTGTGTTCTCGATCCCTATATTTACCTGTGTGATTAACGATTATTGTTTTTCTAAATCTATGTGTATTTTATGACCGTTAATTGTTTTCTAAACAATTGCGGCACAGGAGTTAGGTATAGTATCAGCGACGACTTTAAAAAATACGATTTTTTTTATAGGTATTAAGTAATGTAACTTTTGAAACAATTGTTAGTTACAACCACGGAGCAGATACTCTGCTCCGTTATTACAACCCTGTTGGGGTGCTTAGCTAGAAAACATTTGCACGGTTGTAGGCAGACAGGTTAACTTTTCTTTGGAGGGATATTTCAGCTTCAAGCTAATGTTCTGGCAAGGCAGGGGTTAACCTAATTTTGAGCCGCTCTGATTCTACATAATCTAACAGAAAGTACAATGAAGAAATGGTGAAGATGGAAAGGGTGCGCCGTCTCTGTTTTCGGAGCAGTGTTCATTGTCTGATACACACCACAGTTCTGCTCAAATCATAACCTCTGACCGCTAGCCACAGACGGGAAGAGAAAGTCTTTGGGACTTGGTACTTCGGATGATTAATATATCTGACAAGGTGGAATAGCGATAGGAAAGTGTACCGCAAAAGCCAGCATTGGTTACATAAATTATATAATTAATATACTATGTTAGTTATTATACAACGTTTAATTATTTTGCGCCATCGCAAAAAGCGTTATCTACCAAGCAAACATGTATATTAGTATTTATATATGTAGATATGTATAATTAGATATATATAAAATTACAAGCCCACTCTACGAACTCAATGTATTTAAAAGCTAATAGCCTATTTTGTTATTTACTTAGAAGTAATAATATTAAAACTATAACTTGTTAGAAATCTTAACGTCAGCACTATTGTAAAATTGAATTGTTGCACGAAACATGTTCGAGCTCATTCATGAGTATATTTCTTATTTCATTCGAAGGGGGAATATACAAATACTGCTTAAGAGTATAATACGTATACTTACTTTGATAGTTAATATATAGGAGAGTATAAAATGTGAGAGACGTTTGAGTTCGCAATTACTATTTGTAATTGATTTGAACTATGGGGACGCCCGAATAATACAATTACTTTCGGAAAATGTTTTGATACAACATAATATTAAGGTATTTCTTTTTAAATTGATATACAACACCCTCATTACTGAAATTTATTCATGCTATTCTGAAATTTTCAACCATAAAATTAAATCATCCTACGTCTAATATCAAAGCAATTAGCAAATCGAACTTAGAACATGCAACACAATGGAAGTTGGCGAAGTAACTTATTATAATACTATACTTGCAACGTTGAGAATTAAAATTATAAGAACGTGAATATACGTTCAAGAAGTATTATGTAGTTGAATTGCAAGTTGTACTATGGCAACCCTACTTACGTGCAGAACATATCATAACAGTAGTAAGGTTTTCCAAGGAATTCTTATAATTAGAATAGGAAAACCCATGAAAATCTTGATATCCAAACAAATTGCATAATTTTATATTAAGGTTTATTATGTGGTATTTTACGGTATCTAATGGAATTATATTAACGATTTCGCTGCCATTCCAGCCGCAATGTTTATACTAACAAAAATAAATTTTATTTTCATCGTAAAGTTGCTCATGGCTAAAGTTATTTTATTTTACAGTAACCATTCTTTCAGACGTAACATAATTAATGCCAGATGTCCAAGTTTGTTACGATTACAAAAAACAAAACGAATTGTGTCCAAGTGCAGACGGGCGACAAAAAAACGTTGGAAAAACAAACAATACGATTATAAAATGTATTATAAATAAAAACTAGGCTCTTGTTAAGACTGTCAAATAAATCAGTTTTAACGGTCTTTCTTCATTTTACCGTATAAACTCATTGGGATTTGATGGATGTACCATAAGCCAAGTCACATAAGGATGAGAAATCAGAATGAAAGATAATAATTTCTGAATTGCTATAACTTCGCTCAAGAGTCTGAATAAAGATCCTGAATATAATGAGACTTCCAAATTATTTATATATAACTTTTTACTATTTGTAACTATTACTATAACTTTCTTTCCATGGAGCGCTAATGACAATACCAGGAACGTAACATTGCTATTATTGCGGTTCATACACCTTCAGCACAGGTAGAGTCTGTTAGTATTTACTGCTATTAATAATTACTACGAAAGGTTATGAAAGACTAGTATTATAAATACATTTGATGTAACTTTCCATATATAAAAAGCTTTTTATTTAACTAAGGCTTATTGTTATATTTTCTTCTCTGAATTGAATTGATTGGTTCATTTCTAATAAGCCTATCGTTTTTTCATGGTTTTTATGTGATTATTCAGCTCATGTTACATCAGCACAGTTGTTTGCTGTATCTAAAGAAAACATACAGAAGATGTTGAGAATATTTTTGTTTGGAAAAAATGTCTAAACACTTCTGGTTTTTGTATTCTAAGTTCTCTTAGAAATGTCTTTTTAATTTAATAAACTAAAATAGCCGCTAACTTCTGTCCTCTTCTAGGCTTATTTTCACAAAGTATGTTTTTTATTGATTATTGGATTTGGCTTTTGTCTTCCATATCACCTGTTGGAAAGTGATGATGAAGACGAATATGCTACACGCTTACCCAAATGAAACCTTTTAACTTCTACTCTAGAACGTTCCAGGACTGTATTTGTCTGGAAAAATAGGCGTAGGCAGTTAATAAATTATTATCACTTTATGCCTTGTTCGATCTTTGAGTTGTCTCACATCTATATATTATATTGCTGCCCATGTGTTAAACACTAGACGTGAGTGAATCATAAATTCTGTATTGCAACAAGATACTAATACGAAACAAGATATTGAAAAAAATCAGTTGGAATAAATTTATTGTGAAAGCAAAAGGTAAAGTCTTATCATTATATTAATGTACATAGTTACTTTCATAGTGTTAGAGTGACTTGTATGCCGGTCTGCACGAACAGTGTACTGCTCAAATGACCGAGACGCGCTGTCGCAGATATTTTTTTTACAAAACGCGTTCTTACATCTCACTTTTTATGATTGTTCTTCTTTTATTATAGTACTTTTGTTTCTTAAGTGAAATTTTCTAAGTTACAAAGGCGGAGCTTTCACTCTAAATCCGTACTCACTCTTTGTGTCGTAAAAGTTGGACGATTGAAAAAATTGTTTCTTTTGTTACCATGATCGCTGTTTGGCAACATTGATTTACCTTTTGATTCAGAAGTGATATTTTTCCTTTATTTCGGTTTTATTTGTTAAAACCATGTGATCTTCTTTAGATATTAACAATTTTGGTTATGTTTCCCATTTTTTAACAAGCCTCTTATTATAATGCTGTTGCTGCTAAAATATTGCATCATTACCTTTATATATTTTTAGGTGCTGCATGTAATTTGAGCTCGTATTAAATTAGTATAAGATATGTTTATGATTGATTTTCCATTTGTGCTGAAAACGGCAAAAAATATACCAACCTAATATATCTAAACATTGATTACCATTACCGCTCACGCTTTTTGAATAATACGCTAGACTGGAGTTTAAGTAATAAATTCAAATAGTTTAAAACACTCGATAATAATACGGCTAATAACGGTTGGAGCTTACACGCTATTGAAGTAAAGAAAGTGGAATAGTTATAAATGCGCTGTGTGCAGAGTTTGTGCACAAACATAAAACTGCAAGGTGAAGTGGATTGACTAATAAGATTAGCATAATTGCGCTCGGGGACTGCACGCGAACCCATAGCTTTTCATAATTAGCACCCGTTGTTACAACACTGGCATTGGAGCAAAATATACGGGTGTACACCCAAGAGCAGCGTTTACCAACTTATATGAAACAACGTTAATCTAATAATAAGCTGGATGGAATTTTAATGTAGCATAATTTCCGTTATACTAAATGTACCGTTTAAAAAAAACTATATTTTTTTAATCTTAAACTAAATGCGTCAACGTTATTTAAAGCGTTGGTGTAAAACTTAAAAAAAGCGAAATTCTGTAACATTTTAATACGACCTAGGTGACACAAAGAAGTACACAGACACAAGGAGCAGTCTTATATATGTTTCAAGACGGTTTAGTCCGTACGAGACCTCCTCCATCTAGATGGACCGATGACGTGCCCAAAATGGTAAGGGCTAGAATATGAAGGCGGCGCAAACGCTTGATTGTTCACTTCTGTTTCGTTTTCCCCCCTCTGCTCTGGTCACCGGATTATTTATTAATTTATTTTAGAACTTACAGTACACTGCACGGATGGTTTAAGTGGTCACCTCGCCACTACGCTCGGCGGCTTAGTAGCGGTTCAAACGCCACACGGGACAAAAATTTGTGTGATCTACAAATAGTTGTCCCGAGTCTGGGTGTTCTTTGTGTCCGTTGTCTGAATGTTTGAGAAGCTCCCCCGCGACACACGCATATTCCTAAAGCGGGAGTTGTCTTTTTTAAAAAAGATAAAAAAAAGGAAAAGAAGATGCGGCCTTTACAGTTGACAAAGAAGAAGATTACATTTTACTGATTGAAATTTTTTTGACATTATTTTATTTTAATAAAACGTAACATTTGGACATGGAAATTGTAATATCTATTTATTTGTCTCCACAACCGCCCAAAATCCTGTTTTTTTTTTTAATTTTGCCCAGATATCAGTCTTTCCAGATCCGTCCGGAAAATTGGCAAGCATATACGATCCAGGTTGTTAACGTTCCGTATTTAGCAATGCATTTACAAAATTAAAATCCGGTTTATAAATGAATCTACGACAGTATCTACTTGTCGAAAGCGCCGTATTTAATTACATCACATATTCATACAAATTGATAGACTAAATAAACAGTATACATAAATAATTAATCGGACCCCTTAAACACTCATTGCGAAATACATGTATGGGAATCAGTGCGGACAGTTTATTAAGCTTAACTTACACGTTCGACATGTATATTAATGTAACTTCATAGTAAGTACTGAAATCGTCTTTATTCACTAACCACATAACTAAAACACACTCTAAAAAGTATGAAACAAGAATATATTCTCATCTGATTATTTTGCAAGGGTAGGTGACATAAAAAAGATGGAAAAAAAAAATCTATTAAAAAAAGCATGCAAGCATTCAGCTATCCTCTGAACATCACTATGAACTTGTATTAAATACATAAAAATATATTTTGTGTAAGTTGTTTAATTATTGAATAGTTTGTACGTAACAATTTCAGATGAGAATATTTTCTTGTTTCATACTTTTTACTTACTTTCAGCAAACAACAAATTCACTTCAAAATTATACATATTTTTTGATGATGACAAAGAATACAAAGTGTAACAGTACTTACTACAGTACTGTTACACTTTTGAGTATATTTCTCATAATTTTTTCACACCTCTGTGTTAATAAATAAATAAATAATATTGTTAATACGAATTGGAGGTCCTTTAAAGATTCAGGAAGTTTCAACCTAAGGTTTGGCAGAAAAAAACACACCCAAGCTACCTCGCTTTTATACACATCGTTATGTAAATCCATTTCATTGTGTTTGTTTGTTTTCTCCGTACAATAAAGGACGAAGTAACAAAGAAAGACGTTCCAAAGGACAAAGACGTTAGGATGAACATTTTGTGGTTTAAACGAAATGCCATAGTAATTGACGACAGATCTATACAAATTTCAGTTCCGAAAAAGAGACAAGACGCTCCCCTCCAAAAGCTTTAAATGCTGGTAATGATTTTACATTTAATTTTTGTTATTTTCTATCTATTTAAAAAAGTGTATTGTGTAGTAGGATTAGACACAAAGATTTCATCGGTAAGAACAACTTGGTTCGTGTAGCAATCTTATCCGATTTCATCATTATTTAATCATTGATATAGTGTATAATGAAGCATGCTTGTCTGCAAGACCTTTTTGTTCCCTTTCAAATTTCATATTGTAATCCACACAAATAAAATCAAAGATTCCAAAAAACTGTAGGGCGTTAAAGCAGTATCAATGTTTCATATAAATTGATTTATATAAAGCAATAAAGAAGTAATTCTTTATATAAATAATTTGTCTATTATGGATAATAATTATCTGAGACAGACCTTACAATGGGGACTGACTGTTTGTTTTGTTTCAGCAAAATAATGAATAGACAAGAAGCTCAAATTGAAGTACGGCTAAAAGAAGTTGATTATCAGAAAAGTAATTTCGACGACTATCTGAGCTCAAATAATAAGGAAAACATCTTGAAGAAAGTTATTGACGAGATAATATATGTTCGTCTCTGTCACAACTGCGAAAAAGCACCAAAGAGGCATGTAAAAACGATGGAATGCGTGTACATATGTCCCGATCAGTATGTTTGGCCATTATGTCAAAATATTGTGTTTGAACTGCTCATAAATAGATAGGTAGAAAAGCATTTTTTTTAATTGTTTTTTATTTAAGCGCAATTTAAACGGATTATTTGATATTTAGTTGAAAATGCGTAATACTAAATATTTTTGTTGATTATTTAACACGCAAGTGTTAAACATATTTGCGATGCGATGATTGTTTTAGAACAAAAAAAATGTTACATTCCATATTTTTTAAAAAGGGCCTTCCCATTTAATTCACTACTAATCTACTACTAATGCTCTGTTTTAGAGTGCGACTACTGCATGGTTAATAACTATGTAAGATCTCTTTTTTCGCAGAAGTTTCGATAAAGTGTGTGTTGTTTGGTGTATGGTATATGGTGTACCGGGTGAGTGGTATATTCATTTGTTCGGTGATCGAATCGATACGCTAAGTGCATGTATCTGGTAACTTGACCTAGACAGGGGCTTAGAAAATGAATCTAACCAAAGGAGAAAATGCATGCAAAATTTACTTTTTTTTTATTTGAAAATATTTATATTTGAATTGATTTGCTTAAATATTAACATTAAATCAAAGACACTAGCGAAGATACTAAAACAGCATTTCAAAACCGTATTCATTTTTTTTTTAAATTTCGTAGTTTTGGTATCAGTGTGCACTGCACCTAAGTACGTACGTACAATTGAAACGTGGTGGACCGCTGGGTAAATATTCAATAAGAGAACCCATGTATTGTATTGCACTCGCGATTCAGTTTGTTCACTCTTCAATATAGCGATATTGTTTTGGTCGTATTGAAAGCGGAATCAAACAGTACAAATTGTGGAGTCATATTGTCGCATATATCTCTATTTCAGCTATTGTTTGGTGGACGGATCAAGATGTTGACTTTATATAATGTGGGATATATTTGTGGAAATTTCTGACGTTTGAATCATTAGATCTCTTGGATCTATCGTATCGGATCCTGGAAACGAAATTTCGAAATATTTCTTTGTGTATAATAAAGTTAAGAATAAATGATAGGTTCATTGAATTCTCTTTACTAGGGTAATTTAAATTTCGTAAAATATTATTGCACTATACGCTATGAATCTCTCCGTCAAAAAAAAATTAAGCATACTGCTAGGAATCATCTTATTGAAAACGGCAATATGTACTTAATTGTAATTAATATATAATTGTATCTTACCTATAAGAAAATAATATTTTTTAACGATATAAAGATTGGTCGGCAGTAAATTATATTACACCTAAATATACTCGGGCAAAAAAGAGATGAGACATGATATTTTCATGTCCAAACTTCTCATGTCTCATGTCAAAAACTACTCTAAACAGACTTTACGATATCCCTATCTTATGTAAAGATAACGCCATTAAATTGTATTCAATTGCGATTTTGTAAAATTTAGGTTTCAAGACATTTTATTCTCATATAAGATTTACATCATTCCATCAGAACATGGCTGTTATAAATATTAGCAGTGTTCGTCGTCACAAAGATAACAACATAATAAATGGCGTTAACCATACAATACATATGTGGTAGGTACAGGTGCCCATCCAACACATGCACTAACACAACAACAGTTACACTAATTACCATGCTAACACATTGTACAATATTACACTAATGATTTGTTTTCAATTATAAGTTGAGCAAGTTTCCTTTTAAATGTGTTGAACGAGTAGACATTTTTTATATCTGTGGGTATTTTGTTGTAAAAGTGCGCTCCTTCATACGTAATTACCGTTTTATCGTAATTCGTGCGAGTTTAGTAAAGTATATCTGTTGCTTATTTCTGTATTTTTATATACATCATTCAAAAGTTAATTCATCCAATCCAAATCCATCCAAAAGTGAATGTGTTATTATTGTGTAATTAAAGGATTAAAGCTATTTGCTTGCTCTTATCAGGTTAATACATATAAGTTTTAGGTAATAAGCAATAATTTACAAAATGTTTTCTTTTGTTGTACCTATTATAACTCGTTTAATAATTCAATAAATTTATAGTTTGTAAATCGGTCTTAAGAAAACACCATCAACCTTGTTAATGCGATAGCTTAATAAGTAAGTGGTGGACTGTATAACAAGATAATTTAATGATGTATAAAGATTAACAATTTACGTTTACGGACCGTTGAAAATATAAATATGTAACTAGGGGGCGCATAGCGTGTGTGCGTAACAGCTGACTGCTTAGCGAGACGCTACGGCGGGCGGCGCGGGCGGCGCGCTATCGCCGATGTCTTCGTCTCGCTCTGGCCACCGCTTAGATGTAAAGAGGTCGTAACATAGGTCTCAACACCCTTAATAAATTATACTTAGTAGCGCAAGAGTCTCACTACCTTCATTTCTCCAGTCTAATGTACATCATGCTTTTGTAAGTGTCGTCAGTTAAACCTGTAACTCAATTTCATATTTTAATGTTCTGTGTATCTAAGATTTCTTTACTTCGCTGGTGAGGGTATGCAAAGTCTACCGATCATGTTAATCACCCAAGTACAGAATTAATTCCTCTCAGCTTTTACGGAACAAAACGTAAACAAACAAACTAAAACATATCGAAACAAACTAATGGTACAATAGTAATTTTCGGCAGGGGCACTAGAATTTTATGGCGGGGACAGATGGAAGCGTCAGTGCGGCGGCGCGGCCCGCGGTATAACATTTGGATTTATTCAGTCGTGAAATTAAACAAGCCCCGAAGCGCCCCCTATCACAATTTATGTTCGCACTAGATTGTAAAGGTCCGACGGTAAGATCTGTGTCTGTACCCTCATTAATTGGCGGACTCATGACTAGCTTGTATTTTATACGTGATTTAAATGCTGGATCATGTTGGACCGTATAAGTTTAAGGTCCGTTAACATTTGAAGAAGGTTTGTAGGTCACTTTGTAATTTGTAACAGGAGAAGCGTATAAAATTAAATTTAGGTTTGGAACAAGTTTGAATTTTGGATACTACTATGATCGTTTATAGTCCAAGATCCCAGGGCCACCAGATGTTATTATTTTCTGAGTAACAAAATGTATCGTACGAAGTATTAATAGTATTGATTCTTAAGGTATACATATACAAATACATACCTGCGAGCATGGGATTCCAGGAAATGAGCTTTATGATTATACACCATTAAATTAAAATATAATTAAATATAGCATCTACCATTGACATACCTCCGAAATAAGCAGAGCAGACTGCCCACTATTTTCTTCTATCCTATTATCTGGACTTCGCAGCGTATGCGTATATAATCGATCTTGACCGACTTTTTAACTCATATACGTTACGAACCTGTTACCTGATGTTTCATGTGGCCACATTAACATACCTTTTTCAACTCTCGTTATTATATTATCTGTCCTCCGTCTTATAAGTAATTTTACTCTACACATACTTATAAGGAAAGACTCATTAAAAAGTAAGGATGAAAGATGAGAAATTATTAAAAGAAAAGCGGAATCTTAAAATAAATGTATAGTGCACGGAGGTGCTACTTGCTTTATCCTTGCGAAGCTTAAGATGCTTAGACACACATTGCATTTTCTCTCAGACTAAGATAAACATCCAAGAAACTCAACGTCCAACTAAAATTATGAACGAAGAAACTAAATGAATACACATAATATATAGGGAGCGATATACATATACAGTGCATACTTACTAAAAGGAATTAATATTCCTTTTAGTAAGTATGCATAAGTCTAATGACTTAACTCTGTCTCTCTCTTTCGTTGCCATGGTACAAAATTTTGAGAATCGACTAATAACGTTTAGTAAAACTAAAAAAATAGGCTTTAATGGCGAACCGAATTAAAAAATAAAAATGAGTTCCATTACCCACCTCCTGGTTTCATCATCAAACCATCATTACCAAGCCTAATATATTAAACTCGACAAAACGAATCATATATGAGCTCAAACTCGAGGGGTTTACTAGTAGCCACTGAAGAGTTTCACAATCCACCTCCTGGCTTCATCATCAGATCATCTCCAAGATGCCAAATTATAGCATTGTCATCCCAACTTAATTAGTTACAAGTATAGTTAGTTAGTTAGTTACAAGTAAAGCTAATAAAAGCGTGTTAAAAACGAAGCTAGTAAATAATAAATAAATCTGTATCGTTTACAATATAATAGTTCTTATATGGTTGTTTACTACTGCACGCTGCACTCCTTGATCGACCTCTGGCCCCATGGGCGTAGTGGGAGGGCAATTCATAGCACTTGTAAAAGCTTTGTATTCTACACTAGAAAAAAGTTTTTATTCCGAGCTATTCTTTGAAATGATGGCTACCCTATATCATCGTTCCGTTTGCCATCGACAGGGGGTGCAGAACGCACACTTGAAAACATGAATGGTCCTGAATTTTGCTGGGTTCTGGTTTTAACATGTTGCAGTTCTGCAAATAAATATCAAGATTGTAGATATATTTTAGTAATGGAAGCAACCATTTACAACCGTTGAAGATGGTGTACTGCCACCTAAGTGGTATAAATAAAACTTAACTTTAACAAAATGAGGTATTATATCGTGTAAATTCATTACAAGATTTCAGACCAGTGGCATATTCATTTTTTGTTGTTGATTTTGTTATTTAAAAAAATATAGATTACCTTCACCTACCTTATAACGTTAAAAGTATTTTATTTCCATAAGGTAACATTAAACTGCTCTGAAATACGTCTGTAAAAGTAACGTTGTTAAAGTTTTGTTATAAAGAGTAATATTGTGTACTTCTACATCTACATTGAAAGTTTAACGAGGCCCTCACTTGAACATTGTCCCATCGCCCTTCGGCTCTGTATCTCACTCATGCCCTATAATATCGCCCCCGTACATCATGATAAGGGTGTAACTCGGAGGGCTGCAAGGGCCTCGTAAATATTCATTATTCTAGCTACATGGAACTTCTGTTTAAGAATAACATAGCATCTTTTCCCAAACTTTTTCAAGGCGAGGTTAATTTGAATTACTTAAAAACTTTGTTGATGGTAGGTTCACTTTTAGATGGTTATTTAGGAAGTTAAATCTAAATTAACATATGTTGTTTTATTTCTACCCTTGTTATATGATGAAGCGTATGTTTTTTCCGGTTCCGGCGGCTAAAGTGTAAACACGTACGTCAACGACTCCCAAGGGAATTAATTGAAAATAGTGCTAAATAGTGAAGCTTTTGTGATTTGAAGTGCAAAACCACTAACACTAACGTTAATATTCACAAGCAAGAAGTGGACATAGTGCTAAATAATATTTTTCACCAGAAAATATAAAAATCACCTTCGGCATTATAACCTAAAAACAAAAAGTCAAATCATCACCATAGGCAATAAATTCGGTCGAATAGGTAATTCAATTCAATTTTTCATTATGGCGTTCGAATAGGTAGTGCCAACCTTACGCCAAGTTTGAAAGACACAGCTAATGTTGCCAACAAAGAAAAGAAAATCCTACTAGTCAGTGATACCATTGCAAAAAAGAAATTAAATTAAAGTAGAAGATAAAATTTCATCATAGAAAAATATATGGACTTACTTCTATTAAAACTTGATGAGAAATTCGAAAAACAAACCGAACTAATAACGTATTCAGTAACTAAGAACATTATGGAAGTGTTGGACGAGAAAGTAAAAACGATCATCGAGGAAAATAATGTCCTCAAAAGTAAAGTATCAGAACTTGAACTGAAACTGAAATCAGCAGAAAGAGAGAAATGAAAAAGCAACCTGGTTTTCTTTGGAGTTGAAGAAAAAGGCAAAGAAACTATAGTGGAAATGGGAGTACACATGGACAGCCAAGAAATTAGTAACGTCTATAGAATCGGCCGGCAGACCCTAAACAAGAACCGTCCCGTTGTAGTTTCAATCAAAACCCGGAAAAAACATCTGATACTTAAAAACAAGCGAAACCTCACATCAAGCATCAACATAAAGGATGACTACCCAAAAGAAATCTTAGAAACACGCAAACAACTCCTACTACAACTGGAGGAAGAAAAGAAGAAAGGAAATATTGCATATATAAAGTACGACAAACTGATAGTGAGGAAACCGCAAGACAATATCAGAGAGAAGAGAAAGAGAGAAACTTCAGGTTCACCAAAATCACCAACACAGAAGAAAGTCAATTACAAACAAAACCTCGAGTAATCCAACGCAATCACTGTCCTAAACATAAAAAAAAGACATCATCAAACCTAACATACTGAATTACGTAGAGAAAGCAAGATCTGACCTACAATTAAATACTCCAAAAAACTAATAATTGCCACCGAACACCGGAAACAAACGACAAATGCATCAACAAATAGTCACAAACTTAATCAATCAAAAAAACGTCTCCCACCACGGCTGGTCCCCGCGGGAGATCTAGACCATCACCCTCTAACAAGAAGAAAACAAACACTCAAAATTGCAACTTTAAACACAAGAACCCTAAGAACGAAAGAAAGTCTACACGAACTAGAAAATGCCCTAGAAGACATAAATTGGGTTATCCTGGGCATAAGCGAGATGCAAAGATTAGAAGAAAAAATCGAGGAACGGGCGGACTACATACTATTTCACAAAGGCGAAATAGCCGGTCAAAGAGGTGTAGGATTCCTAATCAAACAAACAATGAAACATCAAATTCAAGAGCACATTGGAATTTCTGACCGAATAGCCGTACTCAACATTGAAATACCGGGATACCGAAACCTATGGTCAATTATTCAAATGTATGATCCGACAGAACAAGCAGCAAAAAGAGAAACCAATCTTTTCTACAAAGAACTAACAGAAGTAGTTTCGAAATACTCACACAATCACATTATACTAATGGGCGACTTCAACGCTGAAGTCGGAGTAAAACAAAGCAGGGAAGAATACGTCTTGGAAAACTTTGGAAAAGAAAAAAGAAGCCCAAACGGAGAACAGCTAGTCGAATTTTTATTAGAACACAACCTAACGCTACTCAACAGTTTGTAAAAGAAAAACAAGAAGAATAAGTGGACCTGGATATCCCCAGAAGTGGACCTGGATATCCCCAGACGGCAACTACAAAAACGAGATCGACTACATAGTGACAAGCCTTCTAAAAGCTTTCACGGACACATCAGTACTTACAAAATTCAACTTCAACACAAACCACCGCATGGTAAGAAGCTCTTTAAGAACAGAACCACCAAGAAAATCCAGAAAACATATAGCTCCATACAAAACAGAACGGTATAGCAACGAAATTTTAAAGAAAACTGCCAAATCTCTGAGCAAATTAAATAAGGAGGCAATAATGGAAGACAGTAACACCGATGCCCTCATAAAGTATAGGAAACTTGAAAAGCAGCTAACTCTAGTGAAAACCGATACCACAAGATTGGATAAATATAGGATATGGATTGAATAAATATAGACTAACAGACACAACATTACAGCTTATAGAAAAAAGGAAAAAGTTGCTCTCAAATAACCCAAGAAAAGAAAATATCAAACGAATAACCGAAATAAGCAAAGAAATCAGAGAGAACATACGTAAAGAGAGAAATAATAAGAGGCACCAAACACTAGAAAAACACATAAAAAGAACAGGGGGCGTAAATAAAGTATTAAAAGAACTTAACGAAATAAACAAAGAATGGATACCAAAACTCAACAAACAACTACTTCTACGAATAGAAAAGATATTAACAAAATAGCCACTAAATTCTATAAACACCTGTACTCGAATTCAGAAGATAAGCAAAAACAAGAACCAAAGAAAAACCTAAGCGAAATCGACACCAGCAATTTATACTAAGCTAACTCGTAAAAGTGTACTTTACAGGAGACGCTTATGAAGGGAAAATCGTGATAACTTTTATATTAATAAAGATATTGGTTTGTAATTTAGCACAATTCATATTTGATTTATTTATAGTAATTCCTTGTATTTATTTTTTCTTAATTATTCATAGTTTTTTATTTAGCGCAAGTTAGCTGTATATACCCATAATTCCTGAATAATATTTTACGCACTATACACGTCTAACTAGCGTTAGCGTAGTGTACTACGGGCGAGCACAATACTAACAAGTGTAATTTTTATTGCATTACAATGGTTATTCTATAATATATTATGCATTAATTGTAATTTTAGGTTTGTATGTTTCTTAATCAAGTATATTATTATAAATTTATTTGCCAAATACCAAGTTATTAAAGTTAGCTTTATTTAAACGGTAAACGCGATACTTGCGTACATGGTATTAAAAACCGCTAATTTATATATAGCGTACTATACATTCACCTGTACCACAAGTTAGCGTATTATAATTTTTTTCTAGAAAAAAAATTATGAAGAAGTTTATAAATTTAGATTTAATTTTATAATTTATAAATTTCAACGTGGTATTATAATGTTGAAATTTATAAACTCTAGGTGAAATTGAGTAGATAGCACTATTTTTTGTAGGTAAATATTATAATTAAAACAAAAATAGCATAGTAATCAACTTCGCTGTTTATTAAAATTTCTATCAAAAATATATTATGAACAAAAATGGCACAATAATCACTTATTAATACTTAAATGTTTATTATTTTTATTTACTTATTAATTAACAATAATATGAGATCAGATCAATCACAGCTCGATTAAGTAATATTAGGTATATTTAAATCACAAATTGCACATAATTAGTTATCCTTACTAAAAAAACTTTTAAAAACTTCTTTCTATTCTCGTATACTCGTAAATCACATAATTTAACAATAAGTAGATAACAATAAGAACATTCAATCCTCATCATCACTTATATTCTCCTCATCATTTTCAGTCGTAAGTATATTCCTATAGAATGTGTGGTACTTTTCGGGAATAATATTGTTATCACAATAATATTTTAAATCTCCATATTTTGCAACTTTAATTTTGAGTAAGCTTTTGTACGCTTTTTCGGGAAAAGGCTCCAAGTGGGAGAGTCGAGTAGAAGTCTTTTTAAAACATTGCAATTGATTGCTTTCGTTATCAGCTAAACTATACTTATAATCCAACAACCCGTAATTATCAGGAGACACTTCAATTTTTTTAATTTTGTTCCACATAATTTTTTCGTTACTTAAATTTTTAGTCCAATTATTTTGTTTATATTACTTTTAAAATCAAATATCATGTTTTGATTGACCTCAACAACATTATAAGGATTCCCATTGACCTTAGCCCATCGTATTAGTGAATACCATTCATCTGGCGAATATATATCTCTACCTCTTGCAGTCTTTTCTATCAAAGCATGGACTGAATCGCCCTCATTTTGTGTATGGCCCTTTTCCATGAAATGGTGGCTAATCTTCATTTCAAACATTTTAGTAGCTAATAAATACATATAGTAAACAATACGGTTACGATTTTGTCCCCCACAGTTGTCCGACCATAGGTTGACTTCGTGAATTCCCTTAAAAGCTAATTTATTAAAAAAGTCATATAAGCAACTAGCCACTTCATTAGCCCCTCTCTTAGCCGTTTGCTCATCCCACATATAACAAAATGCTTCTTTTGATGCCATATTATAAATTGTAAAATTATATACATTGAGCTTACGTCTATAATAATAAACACTTGTATTACCATGCGGTGCACACAACACTTTTTGAAAATCAAATACAACACAGGCTACTTCATTATTAGAGATCGCTAATAGTTTACATTCTAATTTCAATTTACGTGAAATTTCTTTTTCTATTTGATGTTTAGCAAATTTTTCATTCAATTCATCTGTAGGGTTTGATGTATTTTTGGACTGATGACAGAGGTCACATTGGTCTTTTTTTGGTAAATGAAAGCCTATCTTTAAATTACTATTGACAATATCTCTATACTGTCTTACAGTTTGGACTCTAACATTATAATTATTATCGGTACACCAATCAACATACAGCTTAAACATTTTTGAAAAAGATAAAGAAGGATCTAAATATTTTTTATTCAACGGTTTTCTAACATAGTGAGACTCAACAGGGATAAAAGAATTAACGTGATCTATGACATTTTGTTTCATTTCATTTGAAATGATATATTTATGATTTTTATGGCGGCCTCTGTCATCAGTAACATTAGTAAAATCATTGTTCATTATGTTTTTTCGTATTGCAGTGTAAACAAAATCTTTACTAATATTGAAGGTGTTTAAAAACATTTTTTTGCAAACTTTTTGTAATATGATGCCATAGTCGGAATTTATGGGAAGATGATAATGTAAAGTGTGTGATCGACGACTTGATTCGTTTTCAACATTAGTGGCAGTCTTTTTATTTTTTTGTATGACATACTTGGCGATGATTTGCCATTGTTTCGCATGATTACCAGTACCCCAGAACTTATCAAACAAGTCAATACGAACTTCTTGACTTATTTTATTATTGCATTGCAGACGACAATTGACACAGCTGGCTTTCATGCTTCTTGCAACTTTGGTTTTCCCTTTTGATGTGGTATACTCAAATCCTTTATTACACAGACGTTTTCTTTTCCTAACTATCCACTCATCTTCAAGCTTTAGACGTTTGAGACCCACATCAGTTCTCTTTTTAGATCTACGTTTATTATTTTTTGGAGTCGATACGGCAGAATAGTCACTGTCATTGCACGTTGCAGGTGAGAAAATAGAGTTACAGGGAGTAGATATTGCCGATACTGAATCAGTGTTATTGATGAGGCCGTTATCCATTTGGGCATCTGAAAAATCTTCTTGAGTAGATATACCGACTTCAGGTGTGAGAGTTGTATCTTCGGTATCTTGACAAGAAGGCGGCATCAAAGTATCGCTTAAGCTTTGTGAAGTTTCCCAAAAGTCACAATAGGGTGATGGTACGGGGGTATTATCTATGCTGTCAGAATGATCATAACTGACAACTGAAAACAAAGGTTCGATACTAGGTGGAGTTAATATCATCGGAGAAGGGTTTCGAATAGAAGCCTTTGGTGAACAAATATTAAGTGGAGTATTAGGCGCCCTCAAATCGTTTAAATTTATATCTTTTAATACTACATCATTTTCGGAAGAGATTATATCTCGGCTTGTAGAACTGGATATGGAATAATTTTGCTCTTGAATAGGCTCACCAACCATGATGTGATTATACAAAGCCATAAATTCAGGATTATCAACTTCGGTAGGTAATGGTGGCGATTCTACAACAATAGGTATAAAGCAATTCATTATTATTAAAATAAAGCACGCAGGTACTTAGAATTACGTATAAAATGTCAAGCAACTGTAAATAAAGTATATAATATAGTTTTATATGCGCTTTGATTAACACATAAGAGTCGCTAACTTGTGCATGACCAAACGAAAATGTAAACTCGAACGCGCTATACTACGCTAAGTAAATGTTAGCGTAGTGTTATACGGACTTTGAGCAAAATGGCTCAAACTTTCAAAAACATGTAGTAAATTATTATTAACCATATTTATATACGTTATTATACATTATAATCTTTGATATCACATTAAACGTACCTCTTTCGTCAGTATAAAGTGGAATCTCATCATTTTCGTGAACACTCCTCAATGAATATTTCTCCTTTTTGGTTAATTCCACTAAATATTTAGCTCGTTTTCGTGACATGTTTGTAATAACACACTAACACTATTAATATTTCGATTAACTTGTAAATATAACTCTATTATTTATCATTACACTAATAAAGTATTTAAAACCGCGCACTTCCATCTAACAAAGCGCCAAGTAGCTTTAGACTAATGTAAACAAACAAGCGGTGCGTCCCCTCCCCGCGTACACACCGATAATAATAGTTAGCGGAATATAAATCGAGTGATTTTATAAAATACCTATACTTAGCGTTTTATAAAGTTTGTAACTTCGTTATTTTTGTGTATTTCTGCATGATTTTTTTTTTACATATAAAATAGCACATTTTAAGAACTTTACCTAAAAATCGAGTTAGCGTAGTATAAATTGTTGGTGTCGAAATGCAACATCGAGTGGAACCAGAACCAAAAATACTGTCCAGTGAGGTTGAAAAAGCTATACACAGTCAGAAGATGGATAGAGCTCCAGGGCCAGACAAAATTACAAATGAGCTTCTGAAAGGTACACTCGAAGAACTGCTACCGATACTTACATCAATATTCAACGACATAATGAACACTGGTACAATCCCTACACAGTGGAAATCATCGCATATCATTCTTATATTTAAGAAAGGACAACAAAAAGACATAGGTAACTACAGGCGTATCAGTATGATGTCGAATATTTATAAGGTATTCTCCAAAGTGATTCTGGCAAGAATAAGCAAAAAGCTCGATGAAAACCAACCACCAACCAGCGCATAGGCTATCCCGGAAAAGTTTACGGTTTCTATATATGAGTTGGGTGGGTCTCGCGGGTGGGATATATTTTACCAAAATTTCCACGCGAAATAGTCGCGGACAACAGCTAGTCCTTATCAGAGGTAAAAGAAGGCTGTTTCTGAGGATTTACTAACCAAAGAAATAACTTGTATGTCAGCAAAGTCGCGTGCGAAAGTTAGTAAACAATAAGTATGTAACTCACTGTAGTTCAAGTTTTTATACTATCTTTCTGTCCTCAGTTTATAAAGGGTGGACGGTTTCAATTTGAACAGATATCAGCTGTACTGCTGTTGTCACTATCTCTCTGTTGTACAGTGTGTGTTAAAAAAACTACTGAATAAAAATAGATGAGGTTATTATAAAACCCTATTTCTCAGCGAAAATGTGAAATTGTCACAATTTTTTAAGTGTACAATATGAGGTCATATCATATTCCATGAAAAGTCCAAATTTATACAACTTAGTTTTAAGTTTCATTTACTAACATACTTTTTTACTATGTATATTTAGATATTCGTTTTACTAAGTATATTTAGATTAAAGTATTTAGGTATCTATGCAGCCTGAAATAAATGATTATTATTATTATTACATCCAACATTAATGGTGCCAAATCCAAAGTATAAAAAAAATCTTATAGGCGTAAAATGCAGTCTCAACCACTGTGTATAGGGCTTAACTCGAATGAAAGTCCGTAAGTCTTTTAACTACCAGAGACAACAGTAAAAATATCATATCAATAATACGCATTTCTTTTTAAATAAACTATTCCTTTTACAACGAAAATGACAACTTTCCCCACAATTCGCCCTCAGTAAGCCTTAGCAAATGAAAATCACTACACATTGTTTCCTCCAAAGGAGATTTTCACACTATTCGAATGTAACGTGATTTCAAATCCTTTTCAGAAATATAAAGCTAAAGCATCAATAGGTATCACTATTTTATTGCGCATATAACGTCTGTAACAAGGGTCCCCAGTTATCGTCACACCTGAAATGGACAAATCTACTATCAGTTATATACCGAATGTGCGTGAAAGGTAGCGCCGACATGCTTTATAAAAGTCCAGTTCTATGTAAGGCGGGCTTTAGTCTTGAATATATTAAGATAACCGCGGCCAGTTGTGCATAATATTAAGATTGTAAAAAAAGCTTAGAAAATTAATCATGAGGTTACTCAAATAAAAAATGTAAGTCTTCGAATGTATGGGTGTATGAGTTAGTTCACTTTTTACTCCTTTATGCTAAAACGACTTCATAGATTTAGATAAAATTTAAAATAAAGATAGCCTATACCTGAACATTAACGTATTGGCATAACGAAAGCCGCGGAAGGTAGGCAGTGTTATACTAACTTTTGCTCGCGGTTGTGCTCGCGTAAAAGTTACGTAAGTAAGTTACTTTTCTATCATTTGAGAACAGTACTTTTTTCTAAATGAAAGGTACCTCTGAATGAAAGATATCTCTGAATGAAAGGTACCTCTGAATGAAAGGCACCTCTGAATGAAAGGTACCTCTGAATGAAAGGTACCTCCGAATGAAAGGTACCTCTGAATGAAAGGTACCTCTAAATGAAAGGTACTTCTGAATAAAAGGTACCTCTGAATGAAAGGTACCTCTGAATGAAAGGCACCTCTGAATAAAAGGTACCTCTGAATGAAAGGTGTAAGGAAAGCTTCAAGATGATCGGTTGAGTAGTTAGGGTGTGAAAGCGTAACAAACAAACAAATAAAAAAAACATGATTTTGCATTTATATTATTAGTCAGGATAACAGACAAATATAGGTATAATAGGTAATAATAGTTGGAAATTTCTTAACGAACCGGAGCCACCATTTGGAGACGAAACTTCATCTGATATATTATATTAAACAACTCTACAACCGCACTATTGTATATTTTCTGAACATAAGAGCTTCAAGTATGATTCACAACGATGGGTTAGCAAGTGTTTACAGACCCACTTACTGAACGGCCATATCTACCTATACTTTATTGCCGACAAACGACTACAAAAGAGACGTACCAATTGCTATGCGTTCAGTTGTTTAAAACAATGAACTAATAAGAAATAATAAACATTATGAATAAAACAATATTCGTAAAGTTAAAGTTAGCTGCCTGTAATATGGTACTTGGAAGACCGATAAGGCCAACTCTGTTTGCCTTTAAAATACCCATTTAAATGCACAACTAAATTCTCTGAACTAGGAAAGTACAGCTGCTAAAAAAGCAAAATAATCTTCAATCTTCTACAGATTTCCTCTATTAATAGCTTCAGAGCTTTTATAACAGCCATTTCCGTATGCCATAAAGAGTGACACGTAATTCCATAACCATTATCACCATCCCCGCCATAGAACGTCCACTCCACAGGCCGTTACAATGTCATTAACACCGAGACTTTTAGTACCTAAAATAAAGGTTTCCTAAAAATTCAGAGGCCAAGACGCCTTAAAGACATGATCAACTAATAAGAGATAGTTGATCAATTGTGTGGCAGTAGTATATTGTTTTTATAAACAAAAAATTGTTCTTTCTTAATTAAGATATTTTTAGTTGGTTTTACCTTTTAGTACTTACTGTACTTAAAAGTATTAAAACACCAACAGAAAAACTAACTTCGAATTGTGTTGTGGTCTACACTGCTAGGTACCCTAATTACTGCTATCCCGAAAATGTAATTTTTTTCAGTATCAGTATCTTTAACAGTAACTAGCAACCCAACCCAGGCTTCGCACGGGTAGCAAAGCATATATTGATTTTTCCGATTTCTTCAACAATCATCGTCAGATTTCAGCCATTTTACACAACAATTTAATGAATTAGACACCTAAACCTTCCTTATGAATCACTCTGTATATTTGTGAAAACCGTATAAAAATCCGTTCGATAGCTATAGAGATTATGGCGAACAGACAGACGCGGCGATGGATTTTGTTTTATATCATACTAGCAACCCGTCCCGGCTTTGCACGGGTACAAATTATATACCAAAACCTTCCTCATGAATCACTTTGTCTATTAGTGAAAACCGCATGAAAATCCGTTTAGTAGTTTTTCCGTTTATCGCAAACAGACAGACAGACAGACGCGGCGGGGGACTTTGTTTTATAATATGTAGTGATAGTGGTTATTATTCTATAGTTTTTTAAAGTAATGTTAAGATTCCCTCTTTTCGATTGACCTTAAGTTACAAGTACTATCTAAACTTTATATATATAAAAATATGAAAGTGGTAACATCTTTCTAAGGTAGGCGGACTTTAGCAAACACTTAGTTTCTTGAAAAAGTTTGTAAAGTTTCTAGAAAGGGACTCTGCCTACTTCAATTTATTCGATATGAACAAGAGTTTTCAATTTGCTTTACTATGAAACTTGAAGATGAGCACGTACTTTTTAAATGATATTGGAACGGTGGACCAGGACAAGAACGATGCTTCTTGAAACTTTAAATCTTACCATTTTGAAAATACGCACTTGGGCAATAAACGTTTGCAAATTATAGAGTTATTAATGGGGGATCGTTATAAATTTAGTTAATAAAAATTAAATTAGTAATAAGTACAAAATGAAGACAAATATCATTTCATTTTCAATTTTATTTAAAACGATCCTCGAGGTAAAATCTATTCAATAAAAAAGTATCATCCGCACTGATTCATAATAGCGAAAATATATATAATAAAAAGAAATTTGAATTTGGAACCTCCATTTTTACCTTCATTTTGGTAAACAATGATAGGATCCGCCTAATAGAAAGCGGTCACCATAGCCATAAGTGATTGTAATACTGAAAGTGACAATGACAGGCGCCCTTTGCCGATCTTGTAAAATTCCTTTTAGAATAATTCCATTTTTGAAGTCTATTAAGAAAGAAGCAGTAAAATTATGAACTAAAATCGATATAATAATGAACTGTATCCCTTGGATAAGTTTTTATTAGTTTATCTGTCTGTATTATAAACGCTAACTATGAATGTTTTTAAATTCATTTCATTTATTCTACCTCTGGAATAGAAAATAATTAAACAGCTAGCGTGATAGTAAGCATTTACCGTAAGTTTCCAAGACTAATGTTATCAGTAGACTACAAAGCGCAATCATTGTTGTGCAAGATAAGAGCTTACCTTCGGCCACTTGCTTACCGGATAAGCAATAATGTTTTCTAAATAATTACCTAACCAACTATTTAGTATGTTAGTTCTTTAACTTTTCTAATTTTTATAAATTATACTACTTATTTTTACTCATCACTACAATTAAATACCAATCGAATCGAAAATTTATTATTATTATTATTATTTATTATTTTTTTTTTTCTATTAAAACATCTATCTTTACAGGTTTACTAAATAAAATAAAAAAAATATAAAATATAAAGAATATGAAAAGGTTGACTTGCTATTTTCATATAGTCCTTACATCGGGTTAAAAGTTATAAACAGAGGATTTAATAATTGGGTTAAATAACAAACCTTAACAGCGTTAATATCATTTTTGGCATTTGTGCTTTTATTGCCAGTTTTTGGCGTGATAGGGGTCTATCATTCACGGGGGCGTCACCTCTCCGGTGAATGGTTAAGTCGTATATCGGAATCGACCCAACTATGGACTACCGACATGGTGTTGTGTCATACGGGTTGGTCTATTGTAGGGGCTAGAGTATAACCTAGGAAGGAAGTCTGAGAGGAATGTGAATTTTGGTGCCTTACATAAAAAAAATCAACATTTTCTTTAGGACATTCCATAGACTATGTTATTTAACATAGTCTATGGAATGTCCTAAAGAAAATGTTTTAGTATAGCCAAAAAAAAATTTTTTTTTTTGGCTATACTAAAACTTCCAAATGACCACACATCTATTTTAAAGACAGTTATGTTATGCTTTATGAGTATCAACATCAAAGATAGGTGTTGCATTATATTCACTAGTTATGGTGTAATATTGCATATACTAATACGTAGAGAGGATTGTTGTAGGTACTATAAAGTATATTAAAGTAATATGAAATTTCGAATAATTAAAATTTATATACAGTTGTGAAGCTAATATTTTTAAACAATGTGTTATAAATTTAAAAAATATGTGAGTACAACTATATTAAGTCAGACGTGTCCAGTATATACGAGTATGTTTATTGGGCCTGTCATTGTACAGCCAGTCTATGCAAAGACAATTCAACGTATACTGGAACTAACAGCTTGATTTATGTTACAAATATCAATAAAATGAAATAAAACGACACATTGGATCAATCTCTATTTACTATATTAACTAGCTACTTATTAAATTTTGAAAATTTTGTTTTTAGTGGCATATACTTGTGTAACATAATTCAAGCTATTCATTCTAGTATAGGTTAGGAAAAAATTACCTCCTATAACTTCAAGCCAAAATAAGGGAAATTAAACTTTCAGAATAAAGTTAATAGAGATCATTTTTGTTATTAATCAACTTCTCCATTCGGAACTTCTTCGAATATTCCATCACGTTTCAAGTATGTCAAGATCAACCAAAGCCATAGTGCATACGCCCACAGGATAAAGATTTTGTAAACGCTTTCAAGATCGACATAATAGTGCTCCGATTGGTATAAATAACTACGATTGTGATGTTTTCTTTTGCTAATGTTGTCGGGAGCGCGCGCGGGTAATGTGCGATGCCATTAAAAGTACATAAATACACGATCGTCTCAATAAATGTCAGGGAGCCGGGTAGTTTGTTGTTGTAAATAAACTGCAGCGTGCAATCTACAATGTTGGTTTTTTATTACTTCTGCGAGTTCATTACAGATATAAACTACGGATTCGTTTAAGTTGAACGTTTTTGTTGCAAATTGTCTAAGAATAGTTGTGACTTTTACATACAATGTTTCTTATGACATTGTTGTAAACTTATTTAGCTCTGTAGTGACGATACTTGATTTAGAGCACCTCGTAAAAATGCTAATAAATTGAACTGTTGGGTAGTTATGTGTCGGTATGTTATTTGTTTTTAATTAATAATAGTGGTGATTTTAAAGTAGTACTTCTGTGAAACTTAAATTGTTTCTGCTTAATTATTTAGACTTAAGCGTTTTATTAAATCTTCATTACCAGCTTCTCTCTCTATCTCTAATAGCTTACGACATCCACCCTAAATTGAATAAACAGCTTTTACAAAATCAATTTGAACAAAATAAAGTATATATTTACAAAAGTGCACTGGAATGGCTAATAAAAGCAGTGTAAGACCACTGTGTTGTCGCCACATAAAAAAATTGTATTTATTTCTTTAAAAATAGGGCCTAACTGTGATAGAAGATAAAACAGTTCACTATTTAATAAAAATAAGACAATAGACATTATTATGAGTAGTTATACCGGTAACGCCATTGGCCGGCCTGACATGGTGGGGTGATAAAAAGGCTAGGCATGCATTATAAGTTGAAAACAACATTTGAGTGCTGATTGAGGTACGAACAACATAGCAGTTACTTTTATTTAGTTAATTTGATAGTTTATAGTAATAGTGGTCAGATTGTTGCTCACAACTGTGATAGAGACTTCTGGCTGCATTTGAAGCAAATAAATAAATTAACAATCAATATTTCTAATTGCTACCTGTTTTTTTTTAAATCGCCATGCAAACATAATGTGAACGTGCTATAATAAACCATGAAATCAAAGTCTTGTGCGCGATGAAGGCCGTAAAACTTGCATATTACAGACTATAGGCAAAATGCCAAGGATTTTCATTTGCAGACTGGACTTAACCATTTCATTACATTGTAGCCGTTACGTGTCTGCAACATAATAATCATTGAAATATTGAGAAACCTTGCTTTGTAAGATAGTTTAAATATTATAGTACTGTTCCTTAGATTATATATAGGTCCAGATACCGTGACCAATACAAAAGTCACCGTTTACTTTGAAGCCACTTTTTGGTGCTGTGTGAGTGAACCCCGCCCAACGCGAGTGTCTACGTACAATGTTTATGTTTGTGTGCATTGACGGTTTTACTACCAGTGCATAGAGGTTACCCCAAAATTCAGGGACTTTTTTATTAAACATATTTTTTATTTTGATGTAAGTAATATTAAATAAATACATTTTGAATGTCAGTTCAGTTCAATGTGTCAGTGTCAGTTGGCAGTGTCAATCAGTTACAAATATTCGTTTATTTCATTTTTTAGTTTTTTTCATTTAATTCGTTTAGTTAAAAAGACAAATGTAAAATAAAACTACTTAGTAGGAACTATTTATTTATCACAATATTTTTTGGTTTGTTTTCAAGACATTTTTTTTTAGAGTTTCCTCCTTAAGAATCGATTTTCATATAAGGCCGTATGAAAAAAATATGAGAATTAATGGTAAATGTAACATAAAAGCTCTTTTGAGTAATAAAATTAAACGCAACTTTATTTACAGGAACAGAGTAACAAAAGGTATTTTGATAAAATAAAGTAAATGTTGTGCCTTGTTTTATATATATATATATATATATTTTTTTATAAAGTATCAAGAAACTAGCAAAATTTTACAAGTCCTAAGTGCTCTATAGCTGTGTTCGTTAGGAGTAGTAATAATAAGTTATAATACGAGTACAATCCCACAGCTAAAGTATCGTTTGACGGACACATTGAACTCCGGGTGCTAGAGTTTAGAAATTAAGAATATTTGAAGGATTCCAGTTTCGCGAACATTAACGTTAAGCATATTTCTCGTCTTTCTATAAATAACAAGTTTGGCAAAGAAAAATATATATACTGCTAGAATGCGTTATGGGTAAATGAAATTCACGTCCTGGCAACATCTCTAGTAATGGCGTCGTAATTTTATTAATTTGAAATTTTGTTCTATTGTTTATAAATACATTAGGAAATAGAATACTTACATATGAAATGTGATGTTCGGACACTTAAGATTTTTTTTTGTACAATTTTTACAGAATGTGACAGCACAAGCAGGCATTTTTAAATATTATAAGTAGCGACTCGAGACGTACTTCAGCGGCGAACGTTCGCTCGCGTGTGACGAGTGAGACGCTTGTATTTATATTAGACGCTTGTATTTTTTGGCTTCAGTTTTGAGGCACGGATTAGGCATCTGGACCTATATATAATCTAAGTACTGTTCTATAACATAGATAGATGAAGGGATGGATGAATAGATGGGCAGACGGATGAATGGATGGATGGATGGATGAATGGATGGATGGATGAATGAATGAATGGATAGATGGATGGATGGATGGATGAATGGATGTATGGATTTATTCAAAGTAGTCAAATTCAAAACTCATGTTAAAGTAGCGTCTTATTGGCCATTAGTTAAAACACGTTCATAAATAGCGGAGAGGTGAGGGAGATAATTATTATATTTATTGGGGGAACAGTATTGGAACTTTTATGCATAAATATACTTATATCTATACTATAATTCATTTCATAAAGTCGTTTATAGAAGATAAGTTCCAACTTTTGTGATGTTAAAATTGTTAGGGGGGTTGCAAAAAATACTAAAATATTAGTCTGCGTGATAAGATCGAGGGAGATAAGTTCAGAGAGGGGCAAATTTTTTGTGACGTATTTTATGGAAAGCCCTTATTATTATGTACGACAATATTACAGTGATATGTAATTCGAGTAGTAGTTAAATTAGTTTAGTAGGGTTGTTATTTTTAAGTCTGTTATTAGTGTTGAAGTTCTTCATTAAAAGAAATTGACTATTACCATTGACACAATTAACACAATATCAAGTCATTAATAGTTTATTTTGTAACAAATATAATTAAAAATAATTGTAGTAGTGATACAACAATATAAATTAAATACAATTTATCGTAAGGGCTCTACGGCAAGCGTAGCAGACGTAGCATTATGTCTACGAGTCACGTTTTGCTTAAAGAGTGAAAGTCTACGAAAATTGTTTTTCCTTTTATTTTTAAACTGATTTATATTGTAATTTCGTGCGTTGAAAAAGGCGCTTAGGTTGCGTGTCTATAAGCGATAATTCTTAAGTGTTGTAAGCTTATATTGCAAATAGCATCGAAGTTTAGAAAACGTGTGATTTTTCTTTCCATCTTTAATTATATTTGAATTGATGTAAAGCCACGTAATTCATTTCAATGCGTGCGTTAAACAATCACAATCTTCCAAAAGGAGTAGCCACTATGTGTGTCACGTGTGTTTTTCTGTGTGATTTCTAGACAACGGCTTAACTGACTAAAATTATTAGAACTGTAATTTGCATAACTATATCCAGAGTAGGTCCCATTTAGTCTATGATACAGTAAATGCCATTTAAAGAAACCGAAAACAAAAATGTGATATGGCGTTTAAGTTGAGAGTGATTATATAACAAGCATACAGTTTTAGTCCTTGTTCCGAGGCACTTTACCAATGACTAAACAAGATGAAAAGATTTTACAGAGAGAGACATTTAATAGATGAACAGGTCATCTATTAAATAACCGTGTAATAACTATTCACCATGAAAGTAAAAATAATCCAATAAATGATAGCTTCTTTGGCATTTTGTAGATTAAAACGTACCGCTGAACCACAGCCAGTGCAACCTGGTCGAAACGTAATTCAATTCAGAGGTATGTAATACCTTTTCGTGATCGCGTTAATTCCCATTTAAATACATAATTATATCATGGCACGCGAAAGTTTAAAAGTTAGTAACACAAACATACACAATTATGTTTCCTAAATACACCATCATATTTAAATCAGATTATCCAGCTTCCATTTGCTATTTTGCAGTCCGCTGTATCATTAATAGAACATGCAGTAACAAGCTATTCTAGCTGAAGCAGTGATATTAATGTGTCATGTAATTATGGTAATACATGTATGTATATGCAAAAAGTCGCCATATTATTTGAGTGTTGTCAACAGGTGTAATAACAAGTATTTGTTGATATAATGTTCATTCGGACTACGTCATTATAAATTGCTGTTAAATAATTTGACGATGGTTTGATCGGAATGCCGAAACTGTGTAGATAATTGTTCCAGAGGATTCAGATCAGGTAAATCTCCCAAAGTACTAGGTAGAGTGACTCCCAACTTCTATCCAATAATTCATCTGGTATACGGGATTGTCAGTAAAATAAGTCTCGAGAATATTTGGGTTTATGAGTGATCAATCTGCATTTATGAGAACTAAAGCAATTTGTCACAAATTGTAGCTAATCAGTTTATACCCCTGTATAAACACTGTTGACGATCAAGATGAGGTTAAATATTATACAACAAGTTAAGGATTTGTCCTAGAATTGTAGCCGCTTGACTGTAGATGTACTTACCTTTATAGAAGACCGTATTATAGCATCACTGCTAACGTTGTATATTAGAGGGCTGACGCTGATCTTTTCGAGCTATTGCTTTTTTTGGATTTTTGGTTTTTTTTTACACTCTCCAATCTATGCCTATAAGCAATCCTTACCGTTCCCTTTCAATATGCTTGGCAAAATGTGGATGGTTAATACACCTCTACCTACTTCTTTTAGGGTACAGATCTGAGTGTATGTGTGTGCTAACGTTGTGTTCTTTATCTGGTGATGAATAGAATCGCCAGAGCATAATGAGAAGGTGAAGATGGATTTTTCAATTACCGGGAGTCACATTGGCGCGAGTGTTTATAGGCCCAAATGTTTGCTTGCCACCATATGATATATGGGACCATAATTATAATGTTAAGAATAATAATATTATTTGACCAGATCATTGAACTGATGCAAGGTTTTCGTATTTAAACCTCAGTATGTACACTTAGTATTCGTTACGTGTACGATGAAGGTTTTGGATTGTCTACAGATATTATTTTGATTGGAAACCTATTTTCACCAAGAAAAGGTCGAGTATGTTAAGCATAGGTAACGTATGTTATTTAAAAAAAAGGATAGTTTTATTTGAAAATATAAAAAAAGCTTCTGCCCTATTCAGAGACGAACAAGTATGTATGTAATCGTGACCCAAACATGATACATCAATGTGTGTTCAAAATACTTCTTACTTCAAAATACCCTTCTAAAAAATAATACAAAACAAAACAATTTTACGCTGTTTTAAATTTTTCGAGAGTACATTAGCGACGGCTGAGCACGTACCGGTCCGCGTAACTTTTTAATTGTTAGGTGTAATTCATCACTTAAACTAGAGGTTGCCTAACGACCGCTGCCCAAACAAAAGCTTACATTATCGCGTGATCCTAACTCTCACTAATACTTACAAGTCCAACTAATTAAATGTTTACAACACAACGCTACCCTTATTTGTTGTATTGTAATATTAAAAAACACTAAAACACGGATAAAGGTGAATGACAAACGAGTTTCCCTACTTAAATTAAACTATGCTATAGCCACCTGCTAGCCTATGTTTTGATATGCTACTTACGTATAACTAACAGGTCTTGTTAGGAGCTGCGTGAATCACGTTCTAATTACCCGGGGCTATCACGTTGGGAAACATAAACATAACCAAGTCGCGTGCACTCCAATACCTTCCCCTTCTACTATTGTTATCACATAGCCCCTGCCCTCGAGTCCATTCTCAAAATATACTACATTAACGCAAACTGACGCGTTACGTAACATGAAAACAATAGCAAACCCAACCGCGTTACCATTTCTTTAGTGAAAGGGGAAAGAAAATGAGTCGATAAGGGGTTTATTGGATGGGCCATTCAGCAGTAACATTTCGACGATGTCGATTTTAAATTCGTCGAAATAGAATTTTATTTAAATTTAATAGAAAAGGAACGCGTTACATTTTTAATAAATGCCGTCGATATATAAAAACGAATGGACATTGTGATTGATTCGAGAATCAAAAAGCCTGCAACTTGAATAATGGTGCTTTTTCGCAGAATGGAATACGGAAGCGTGATTAAAGAGCCCGAGTCATGTAAGCCGGGAAACCGCACCTCGGAACGAGCCCGCGCAAAATTAATAAGCGGAATTACTCTTCTTTACCGTCTCATAAATTACATCGATGTTAGCTGGCAACACTTACAGAGGCCGTAAAAGGTGAGCTTTATTAGAATCAAACAACAAGTGAAATTTATACACGTTAGAAACTTAATTATATTAAGAATATTTTGGTTGAATACATTTCTAAAAATGTTTTACTTTTATGTGAAATTAAAAGAAATACAACAATACAATAAACGTCAGAAGAAAATTATATCTTCATTTCCATTGAATTGTATTGTCTTGTTCATTTTTATTGTGAACGTTTTCTAAGCTATCGGCGTATTGTGGAGACGTAAGAGGGGTCCATTGTGTGTACTTAAATCAACGGGGGCCGGACGAGGGCGAGGCGGCATGGTTAACAGAAACAAAGGCCTTTCTAAAATCAACGTCGACGCCTTGAAAAGTGTCACTTCACGAGATTTCCTTTTCGTTATTCTTGTATAAAAGTGATTTTTTTGAATAAAATTTGTTAAAATAATATGATGTTTTGATGTAGTATTTGCTGGTTTCTGTTTGGGGTTTTAATAATAAATTTATTGTTTTTAACCATATGGTTATTTTTATTAAAAAAACTCACTAATATTCATTACCTTTATATTATTCATTACCACCCCTTAATTCGTTACCTAATAAGGTTCTGAGATTAAGAAAATCCTCATATTATACATAAATACTCACATACATAGTTAAAAAAAAGATTGCTAAGTTATACCATTTATCAATAACGTTATAAAGCAAGTGTGTTTTTTGTTTTGTGGAGAAATGGATGTTATGTATGTCTCTCCAACACAAATGGAGAATCTCCCAACCAGACGCGGCCTATCAGTCGATAATGACAGTTCATACATTGCGCGATGCAGAGTCTATATTTAATATTTAATTTCTTTTTTCTTTTTTTAATTAAAGACAACTCCCGCATTAGGAATTACTCCTGTGTCGCGGGGGACTTTACAAACATACAAACAACGGACACAAAGAACAGTCATTTCTCAATTCAATTCAAGTCAAGTCAATTTGAATTATCTTTACTAGATGGCGCTGAAATACATTTTTGCTGTAAGTTGACTATGTACTGTTATTATTATTTTTACCAATAATTAGAAAGAAATCAATTGTTACGTCACTTACTAATAATCCCATAAAATTCTAGACCCAAATACTGTTACAAAAACATGTTAAAAGAGAAATGCTTCTTACTACCAAAATTTTGTATTCTTCAGAGGCAAGGCAAGGAAAGAGCAATTAAAATGCCTTAACATATTAAACCAAGAACACACCTTGTTCTAAGCTTATAAATTGTTCGTCTTGCTAAACAGCGTAGGTTACGTGGCTCGCTGCAATTAAGATAATGTTTATTTTTTAAAAAGGGCCGACTAGCGGCGTAATCCCCATTAAAACGGACTGCGATGGAACTACTAATTAATGTAGTAACCAATTATGACACTGAATTATGGAAGTGCGACATCGCGTGTCACACGAACTGGATTAGATGGAGCTTGAATTAGATGAAACTATAAAAACATGTGCGTCCGTTATGAAGTTATTCAGGACGATCAAAAAGTGTAAATGAAAGAAATTATGTGAAATATTAATGATAGACAAATAACCGTCCAAGTTAGTGGTTCTAGATACATGATTTTTGTTCAGAATTGGAGTAAAGATTGCTTCTATATAATCAAATAATAATAAAATAATTTGAATACAAATATTTTTAAGACACCGCAAGCTGGAATTATAAAAGAATTACCAGGAACAATATAGCTGCAAATTATGTTATTTTTTGTTCTGCTTTTCAAATAATTTTTTTCGTTGTTTACACATGTACATCAGTTTGTAAGTGTCAACGCTTATTTAATTTAAAAACAAAATGCCTCAGGGTGCCACGTCCGGCAGTAGTAGAGCGTTACCGTCTTCATTATCTAGGATATCGAAATATCTTCATCCCATATGGCAAACCCTGTCGAAGGCTCAACATATGTGACTCGTAACTTATGATTCAAAATCATATGTAAATAGTTTGAATAATGGGTGCTTCGACGTAATAATTTAAATCCACAGGCCGTTGCTTTGATATGGTCTTGTGAAATTCCCAATTTTAACAAGGAAACGAACACGAAGGACAAAAAAGTTTAATGCGATACCTATCTTCCTTTCATCAACCTGAATGAATGCACTTTATTTCTGATCTCTTTCCTAGGGAATATATTTTTTGAGCTACAGATTTTTTCCTGTATTTTAGACATCGTATCCATCGCTCATGCTACGTGTCTTCTCGTGCGGTACATGGGTTGCCAGAATTGTAACTACCAAATAAATATTTCATTCAAAACATGAATTAGTTTTTTAGGATTCCGTATCAATACTTTTACTAAATCATGATTTGATCTCGATGACAGGTGTAATGGAAGTCTCGCCAATAAGGTTCAGTTTTTAGTAGCGGCAAAATAAACGCAAGACAATCTCATAATTTATTAAAGTGAGCCTACAGATAATGATGTTCTTAGCACAATCTTAACTCGCACTATAAACGATCGATTTTGTAAACGTAATAATTAATACTAATAAAATACAATATGTAAATTCATCATTACATCGCATCATTGTGACGTTCCTATTAATAGATCATGCGCTATAATGGGGGCGCTAAATGGTCAATTATCACTATTACAGAGACATGCATGCTTCAATTAGTTTCAAGGTTTATTTTGCAGTAGCCTGATTATTTTTTAGTTTTTAAGTTTCGACTTATTAATGCATAAATATTAAAGAACTCGAAGTACGAATAAAACGTTATACATTCTAGTTCCAATTATCTGCATTACTGCATTTTAAAATCTGTTTGCTGTCAAGTAAGTCTAGGTTATATTAAATAATATAACCTAGTAGAGAGCAATTAAGTGCATCGAATTGATCTCTTTCGGATGGATTTAGACACTTGGTGTGATCTAAGTACCTAACGATTTAAATGACAACCTACTCATTTATAAAACAGACCTTTTAGAATTTGTAGTTTTATCTTGTACTTCAGATTAGAAAGTTCAATAATACAAACTCTTTAGTAGTAGTAGTAGTAATAATACAGCTAAGGCTGAAAACATTGGAGTAGATTTGAGTGATATTGACGCAAATATTTTGCAGTTACATATTTTCTCTTTTAATTTAAACCACAGAGAGCTACACTGAACTGTATTTACTTTCATGTTACAATGATATACCGCACTGTGGGTACTCTCATTTCGTTAGTGAGTTATTAAAGTTGTATGCGTCGCAAAAGTGGAATGAATAAAAAGTCGGCCACTCCTCCAGTAATGTAGGTTTACATGCAATGCGAGAAAGGTTGACAAATGAGACTGGCTTTCACTGTATTTTTTTCTCGCATTCGTTTTTAATGAGAGCGTACTGAATGCCTTATCTATTCCAATTCATAATCCGCGATAATAGAGTCCGCACCGTTTTCACAAGTTGTCGTTGAGCACCGGCTTTCAGCACTTTCCCGTTGTATAGAAATGCAAAATAAAATAAGGCCATGAATCCAAACAACAAGGTAATCGTGTGGAATACTTCGTCGCAGGATATTGCAAAGACAATAAGAATACAAGACAATAAACTAACTCAATATTTCATTGAAAACAATAGGTATAGGAGATCTTATCTTCTGAACTCTAATAAATTGCACACCGCCTTCGTTATTGGTCGAAATATTGGCCTTTATATGAATTTAATTTTGGTTAAGATCCCTGGAACCAACCAATTTTAGAAAAGCACTTGTCCCGAGCCAATTACAACTTGTATCTTGAACTCGTTCATAATTGAAAAAAAATATATTTACCTTTATAAAGAAAATTTTGTTACGTGTAAAGTGATACCTGTACACAATTTTAATTACCATAAAATGTATTTACTGGTAACTAATATTCAATAAATAAAGGATTAAGCCTCATAACTTGTTATAAAAAGTATATTTATAGTTTTCAGTAGTTATATAAGTTTCTTTTTTAATAAGAATACTAGTATTATGGGTCACACATTACTAGTATTCTTGTTAACCCCTCCAACTAAGCTTAACGCTTGTGTTAGGAGTGAGTTCACGTCGGTAATGCACTGGGTGGGGTTCGAACCCACAACCACTTGATCGCAAGTCCGATGCCTTAGCCATTACGCTACCGCCGCTTATTGGGATAAAAAAGAAGATGATTACCCTATTTATTATGTAAATAAAATTTATCTGTTTATGAGACATGATGCGTTGCAACATTTTTGGCTGCATTCACCTCAAAATGCACTCGATATAAGTATAATACAAAGCAGCCTTAAAGTTTAAAGTACAGTTTCGAACCGTTATTTGGGTATTGCTTCAAAACATGATAGATTTTCAACCGCGCTGAAAACTTTCAGCTCAATATTTATGATCCACTTTTCTCTCACAAAGCGTTGTGTTCATACTTCAGTGTTTACCATTTTTCCATTTCAGCTTCACATTTAATCCCGAGCATACAATTTTATTATTTCATATTTTCAATGGAAAAATAAACGTCAGTCAAAACATAATGGTACCAGTTAAGTTGCAAACCAGCACGTAGTTAGCAGTTAATCTAGTATAAGGGACCTGCTGCTCTTAGGGACAAAAACTTATACACTTATAATGTTTTACTACGTTCAAAATATTCACAATATGTTAGAATAAAAGGGTTCTAATCAAATACACACGAAAAGAGACAGAGAGATATGTACCTGTAAGACTATTCCTATAATAATATATGTGGGGAAGAGTACCTCATGTAAACATTGTATCTCCTGGTTTATTAAACCATATGAATAATTTTGTAAAAGCTATTTGTGTGGTGATAGTATTGTGTGGTGAATAAATGTTAAGTTATGTGATGGAATAACCTGAATACACACAAGCAATTAATAACTATTTACACAGTCTTCTTACGGCGTTTTCCCTTTAAACTTATTTCAAATTTACTTCCACTATAGATGTGAGGCTATCTTCAATTTTCAAACCCCGACGCAAAAACGACGGGGTGTTATAAGTTTGACGTGTCTGTGTATGTGTCTGTCTGTGCCATCGTAGCTCCCGAACGGATGAACCGATTTTGATTTTGTTTTTTTTTTGTTTGAATGGTGAATTAGTCGGGAGTGTTCTTATATATAATTCAAGAAAACTGTTCAGCCGTGCGAAGATCATCAGCTGTTTTGTAATCGTTTAAAGCATTTTCGAGTCGGGGGTGTTTTAAATTTATAGTTGTAAAAAAGTTTTCTTTAGTGTTCTTATAATCAGTAATTCGTGCAGAATGTATCCCAGATTATTATAATTATATCAATACAGATACAACCAGCGTACTCTTAAAGTATAATTTTTATTACTAATGTCATCGACTTTTCCGTTCATTTGTTGGCGGAGCATCTTGTACAGGTGGTACAAAACAAAAATAATATCTGGGGAGACCGTAAAACCTCATGCTATACGTTCACGGTAAATTTAAAAGCATAATGTAGGTGGTCACTATTTATACGCTACGACGAGAAAATCCATTGTTGCTATTTTTAAAATTGTGGCAATTGCAACACTGAGTAGCACAAATGTGAAACCTGCTACGCCACTTGATTTGATTGGCCTATTTGCCCTATATCTGTATTGAATGCGGATATATCTTAGCTAGAGTACTGGAAAAAGAAAATAAATTTATGTTACAGACTTATTTACTTACATTGCATATTATTGAAGCTCACTTTTAGTATAGACTCTGTAAAGAATCTATACAAAATTTTGATATAAAATGAATTTTCTGTGGTCTGAAGATCTTTACACAATATTTGTGTGATTATTTTAATTTTTTTTTTCTAAAAAATATTCAAATAAAATCTAGTTATTCATAAACACGAGAGCTTTATAACACGTATTAAGGAAAATATATTTTACGAGAAGTACCAAATGAACTTTCGCAGCTTTAATAACAAGTTGTTACATCATAAAAATGTTAATCCTAAACATTCTTATAACATGAACAAGAAACAAACTGAACAAGTAGGCGGATCGTAAAGTGACGGGCCGTCTCGACGAGGCCTTGCTACGTTCAATACCCTCTCAAGAAGTATTACTCGTATTATGAGGGGTCGCAAAGTGAGGACGGCGATATTGGCAGCCCTTACCAAGCATCGTAAGAAGGTGAGGAAACTTCTCATAAAACCTAAGGAGGCAGGTGCATTCCATTTCTAGGGTACCGAAATGTGCGCGTATTTCACGCTTGGAGCGTCATTACAGCTCCTTACAACGAATACTCCACACGGTGTGTTACAACGAAAAAGGTAAGTAATAATAAAAATCTTACGGCGTCTATAGAGACGAATAAAGTATAAGTTCGTGTTTTGCTTGTGTAAGCTCTACTGCCTGTCTGCCATCAGTTCTGTTTTTTTTTGACTGAAGAGTAGCCGTGAGTTTGTTTGCTTCATTTCTTCTCACAAGGCTCAATCATTGTGAAATGGTTATAGATCGGTCATAGACACAGACATAGCAGATGCGATATTATTTGTTATCTATTTTTTTATTTTTTTTCCTTGTAATATTTGACAAACCAACCTATTGCTGCGGAGTCTCTGTATGTGTTGTTCTAAAATTTTAATTTATAATTATTTTTGTATAATTGACGATTTGAAATAATTAATGACCAATTTCATGAAATGATAATGAATATGAAACGAATGAATTTTGTAAACGGAATACATTTAAACTAGGCACCATTTGTAAAAACTTACAAAGCATTGGCGCATCTTAATGCTAGTTAGTGTGTTGAAATCAAATCAATGACGGACCTGTTCCTCTAGCGGTTAGTGATCCTGACTGCTGAGCCATAGGTAGTGGGTTTGATTCCGATCCAATAAAAGTCATTATGAGATTGGCATGATCATTAGTTTTGTGTCTAGGTGTAGTTCTATAATATGTTTGTGTTTAACAATATATAAGTATGTATATCAGCAGTCTAGTTACTATAGTACAGGTTCTGCCTAGTAGGGGATCAGTCGGCTGTGTGTGCGGTGTAAAAGAAAAAAATGTTTTGTGGAAAACAGAAACCTACAAAAATGGCGCCTGCAGGTGTTACAGGTTAGTTTTTTGGCACGGTAATGCTTATTAGTTTGTAAGAGAGCAATCCATGTTAAGGTGAATAAGTACGTGAAAATACCTATCTACAAACACTTTCAAATTTTTTTCTGGCGCCTTAAGACTTTCTCCTTTATTTAAGCATCACATCATACGCGTTCAGAATCGTGACTACGGCCATCAAACATAAGTAATAGTAGCAGTCCGGAGATGACTGGCCCTTATCACGGCACCCGTCCACGAGCATGACGCACGCGTCAGCCATCGCACAGGGCAACCAAATTGAAGGAGGCCGAACTGTATTTACGTACACCACCGACTCAGAAATTTTTTCAACATTTAGAAAAGAGGTAACGATCTTCGAACGGCTGAACAATTTCTTTTAATTATAGCTAAGAACACTGGATCAAGTCATCTATCAAACCAAAAAAATAAAATAAAATTAGTTCACCCGTTTAAGAGCTATAATGCCACCAGCCTGTCATTATCCACTGCTGAACATAGGCCTCTCCTAATGAACGCCACTGAGCTTGATCGTCAGCTCTCCTCATCCAGTTTTTCGTCTCCTCCTCATCCGTTAAACTTAATGCCCTTCCTTTTTGCGTCGGGGGTTAAAAACTGAAGTGAGTGACCTTGGAACCCTCATGTTTACGATTGTGTATGTTTGTGGTCTTGAGTGACAAGTACAGGTTGTAAGTTTTTATGTATTCATGAGCAACTTTACATTTATACGCGTTGTTCATTTTACTGCTTTGAGCTTTGGCAGGTAGGAAGCAATGTTTGAATTAATGTAAGTGAGAAAAGAGCAATCTTCTTGAAAGGGTCTTTATTATAAAAGAAGTTATAAAACAAACAACATAATCATTTAAATATCATTAAGTAAATAGTTTGATATTTAGAATAAAAACTGTGGTGACTAAAACTGAAGCGACAAGTCGCTTAATCGCTTGACTTGTCCTTCCCCGTAGTTTCACTTGAGTTTATGGTCACTCCGCTTCTAAGGGTCATAGCGTGGTATTACATAGCCTTTCTCAATAAATACTCTTTCCAATACAAAAATAATTATTCTAATCTGGCTGATAGTTCTAGAGAGAACATTGAAACAAAAAGACTCTTCAGCTTATTATATTAATACCGGGCCTTCGGCGGCCTAGGTAGTCGAGAGTCATCGAAATTAATAAACGCGTGAGTACCGCGTTATATCTTTAATCAGTTATTAATATAAGATTATCAGTTTTTTAATTTTTAGTCTTTTTAGTATATAAGTTTTTTTTTTCGAAATCAGATTCCTCATACATCAATCACTACATATTATAAAACAAAGTCCCTCGCCGCGTCTGTCTGTCTGTCTGTCTGTCCGCGATACACTGAACAATTGAACACTGAATTTTCATGCGGTTTCCCCAATAGATAGCGTGATTCATGAGGAAGGTTTAGGTGTATAATTTGTTAAGATTTTGTGTCAATTGATTGTTGAAGATGTTTCTGTTACCCGTGCGAAGACGAGGCGGGTTGCTAGTATATTCTAAAGTATCGTATATAAATAATAACTCTGGTACTCACAATATAAGGTGAAATTTAGCTCGCACATATTTTCGGTAACATTAAATTTTGCCATGCACAGTCTATTATGTGACGTATCATTATTCACGGGAACTTCTGTTGCTTTGAGTGATGGATCAATTCCTAGTCTTGACTTATGTTGTTATGGGACACAACGCGGCGAGTGAATAGCGGACTCAGTATATAGAATGTCCTTGGTGGAGCAAGTGTGCTAAGAGTACATTTGAGTTTGCAGAGTTTGAAGTGAGTGTGCAAAAAATTATATTTAGAATTGGTGGACGGTTCTTTTTTTACAGACAAGATTTCAGTCAAATGGACGGTCCGTCTGATACCTCCATTCTAAATATTACTGATTATGCAACACTACCAAATTTAATCAAAGTTCATCTAAGAGAGTAACGGACTAAAAAAACAATTGCCAACTTTCGGCATCAGCATTTAAAGTTGGCAATTCTGCAAGTCTTTATAGTCAGCGGTAATCACTGTTGCTACATTTAACCAATGTTTTTACTAAACATACACATTTAACAAAAATAGAGATCAACAGATTTTGACCGTTAATGAACGCAGTAGCTTGTGACGTCAACAATGTTTTTTCATTTTAGTCGGAAATTTTCATGTAAACCTTAGTAAGCTTACGCTTGTGTCAACAAGCTTACACGGGTAGTTACGTAATGTACAAATACATAGAAAAAATCGATACCTGTCAAATTAGTCGCATAGGGATAACAGTACATAACACACCAAATGATAATAACACACTCCTGCTCCCACGAGTAAGTAATATGGCATCAATGAGGATAATAAGTAAAGAGAAACAGTTTTTTTTATGTACACTGAGCACAAATCTTGGCTAACAATCCCACTGGACCTTGTCCACAAAAACTAAAAGCCGGTCCACGTACGACCACCTAACAAAAAATAAACAGTGATCTAAAATCACAATATGTTTTCCTGAATATCTTTTGTTCTGAAAGCCTTTTGTTCTTTAAAAAACAATCGTAATTAACTAACAAGGGACCAAAACTATTGCAAAAAGTATACTATTTTTTTTTTTTGCTAACTGAAACGTTATATTGATACCCCTTTGGATTAGTAACTACTTTTTGTTTCTAAATGAAAGGTCATTATGTCCTTTTCTACAACCCTAGTAACGAGTATGTAAAGTTTCATGATGATCGGTTGACTAGTTAAGGCGTTTAAGCGTATTAAACAAACAAACTTACATTTGCATTTGTAATATTAGTAAAGGGACTTAATTTTCTTCAAAGATTCAGTAGTCTTACGGAACGCGACCTGTGTTAGGTAAGACTACTGAATCTTTAAATATTATTATTTTTATCATCATATTATCTTTAATTAATAAGTATTATTATTTTTAAACGAACCTTAGATTAGTTTACATTAATTGAACGAAATTACATGGTAAATTTTAGAATATAATATGATTATTATTTTCGAGGCTGAACACTTTTCAGCCAATGTCAGTAGCATACCTGCATACTATACATATATTTATATTAATGAACTTAACCGTTGTATAATAGTTTATAACCGTATATTACTGACTCACCAAGTACATGAACCTTTTACCACTACTCCCACCTATTACTATAAGCTGTCACTCAGCTAAATGCTTATCGCTACAAAATGACAATATCATGAGTCTGAAAATCAGTGCAGTCGCTATTGTAGTTGTCAAATTGATAAAAATTCAACAAATTAAATAATAATAATAATAACTTTACACGTCTTACACACAACCGTCTGATCCCAAACTAGGCAGAGCCTATACTATGGTAACCAGACTGCTGATAAACTACAACGATATTATAGATTAATTACACCCATTGTGTGTCTGACACAACAAATGATCATGCTCATCACACAATTATTTGTCCTGGGTGGGAATCGAACCCACGACCTCTGGCTTAGCTGTCAGGATCACTAATCACTAGACAAACAGGCCGGTCAAAATTTTAAATTCAATTACAACTTATTCAAATCCGATAAATATTAACTTTGTAAAGGATATTGTCGTCAAAGGAAAAAAAATTTAGGATCGTGATTTGAAAATCGATAAAACGAAAAAGTCACACTAAAAAGAGGCAAACATATTCATAAATAGGATTAAGAATTAAGAAATTATTGTGTTATGCTAGCACTTGTCTTTGCGTCTGCGAACTACAAAGTCTTCAGAAAATGACTCATAGTCAACGTGGTGTTTTTCTGAAGTTTCACTTCTGCCGTGTGTGAATTGCGCACACACTTTTTTATTTGTTTTCACAACAACAGTATTAAGACCAATGTAATCGCGACTTCCGTCGCCTAAAGTTATTTTGATATCCCTAGAGAACATTACTTTTTTTCGGGATAAAAGGTACCCTATATCCTTTTTTGTTCCCCTGACAACCTGTATGCAAAATTTCATGATAACCGGTTGAATAGTTATGGCATTAAAGCATAACAAACAAACAAATAAACTCATTTTCGCATTTACGCCTCGGTTACACGAGGTGAAAGTTTTCCTGCGGCCACCCCGCGGTGTCCACGCGGTCGCAGCATTTTATGTTATATTAATATCGAAAGTGGATATTTACTTTAACACAATTTAATAATACCGCGCGTACACCGTATGCCTCGTGGTTATCATAGTACGCGAGCCTACGACCAAAACCATGTACCATAGTTTTACGGTCAATCCCGTATAAAATTGTTAGACTAGATGAATCTGAACTAGGTGGGCAGTACAAACGTCAAAAAAGAAAAATAAACAGAATATTGCAATATGTAATATGAATATTAAAAATGTACATAGGTTCCGTCATTTTGTTAGGAAAAAGTTAGATTTTAGACATTTTACGCGTCCTAAGTGGCTTGAGCGCATTTTCAAATTTGTCAGTTTTTTTAACGAATTGTTTCATAGCAATTTAATAGATTTTTCAGAATGTAGTTGAACGATAGATTTTAGATACCGAAAATACAACTTTCAGACATCAGGAGCGTCCTATGTACCCAGGGTGACCATTACAGAAAATTAAAAATGAGGCAAAAAAAAAAAACCATAGCAAACAGACTGAAAATCTTGTTTTCAAGTGAACATTGGTTAGTTAATAAGAATAAATCATTTTGTTAGAAGAAAACTTAAGCATTTTATGTGTTAAAAAAATTTTGAACGTGTTGAAAAATTTTATCGATCGGCAACATAGCATTATTTCGAAAACTGTTAGACATGATGAAAATAATTGCCGGAAATCATTAAAAAATCGAGTGGCAGCGTATTTACGTCTGAATGAATGAATAAGTTGCAACCCTCAATGGTGATTTTATTAAAGAGCTACGCTAAATCGTCGAACTGAAATTGAACTTTAGGCACATCTCTACTAGACAGCCTAATTTTGACAGCTAACAAGTACACAGCGGTTGACAGCGACAAGTAATAGGAGCACAGCCTATTTTCGTCTACTGGACATTCCACGCTGCTACTGAGAATTTTCTAATGGAAAAAATATAACAATAATATGTGCAAACTGAATTTAGAGCCACAATGATCACAAAGAAACATTGGCGTGAACTTAACACAAAAACAAGAATGTATTATAAGCTAGCTTTAGTCATCGCTATATCATAAGATATCTTAAAACTAAATTTGAAGTACTACACTTCAAATTTAGTTTTAAGATAATGTTAATGATAAATTAATCCTGCCAGTACAGTATATTGAGTGAACTAATTATAATCACATAGGTGATTGGAATTAGTTTGTGGTAATAGTCTAATAGGTAACGCGTTTGCCACAAAATTGACATGGTACTTACAGTTTCAAATCATTAGATCATTTACGAAGAATACTAATTGTAGCAGAACTATTGAAATTGAGGCTTATACAGTTTATGAATGGTTGTTAACAAGATAATTATTTTAGTATTTTCTTATTATTCTTAGCAAAATATCAGATCAAAACTGAATAGCTCCGTTTTAAAGTGAACACATCAAACAGACTCATAATTCCATTTTAATTTGTTCAATCGAATGCAGGAAACGATTTACTTTATGTGTAAAGCTTAAAAATTCAATCTCTCTGTGTTGCGGGTGTCGTACTAGACAGCTTAGTGCTTGTTTCTACTTATAACAATAATATCTTGAGTTACCTTACACACGGTTGCCACCGCAAACTAGGCAGAGCCTGTACTATGGTAACCAGACTGCTTATAAACATACTTATCATCATCTTTCTGCCCTTTTCCCAATTTTTATTGGGGTCAAAGGGTTTTCGCTGGTTTCTTATATGACCGGTCGCCTACCTGATGACTACATGTACTACATTACTAGTATTCTAAGCTAAGTGCTTGTGTTAGGAGTGGGTTCACGAGTATTATAGATAAATTACACCCAGACACAGAACAAATGATGATGCTTATCACAAAATTATTTGTCCTGGGTGGAAATCAAACCACGGGCTCAGCAGTCAGAATCACTTACCACTGACAGACAGGCCTATCAACTCAAGTTATTCTCGGTGTAGAATGCTGCAACATGTTTGTAGTTTTGAAGAAAGTCGCAAATAAGGTTAAACGGCTTATTTATTAAAGAGTATTTCGGGTATGCCCAAGTTGTATTGGACGGGGACTTTATCAAGGGGTGAATCATAGTTTTTATACGAAATACATATAGCTTTGAGTGACTACAATAGTACAAGAATCGCAGAAGTGAGAAAATCATTAAACTACACCTTTTACTTAAGTAAGTGTTTTTTTTTTTTAATATATTAATTTTATGTGTTGAGGATTTAACCACAAAAAAAAAGAAATATATCCAGCATCTCTCTTTGACGTAGAGTATAAAAAAAAATGTACAAATATAAAAGATAGAAGAACTTAAACACAGAAAAGGCACAATAAAACACATGTCTTATTAATCTCACTGCTGAGATATTATTAATAAGAGCGTTTGTATTTGCGAGTGTATTATTTTAAACAAAAACCAGTATTTTTTTACACAAAAATACTTGCCTGACGTATTATGGACAACTTTATTTTTGATAGATTATTATGATGACAACTGCATCCGCACAGACTGATCTTTTAATACTCTGAAGTATGATGCAGCTAAATACCAAAGTTATTATATATAAATAGATCAAAGTTATTTTTATAAAACTGTCAAATTTTGTGGGTCATATTCACGTTGAACGTGAGACGTCTCTTAGAAAATGATGGTCCGTTTTTAGACTAACCTTTAAGTTACGGCTTCTATCAGTGTCACTCTATTTGTTTCGTTCACTTCTATACGTTTTATCATATAATACAAGCTCATCTTATTGTTGGTGGCAGACGTAAACTAAACTGAAATATTCTTTGTTTTTTGCATTATAACAAAACTGCTCTTGTACTGCAGTACTGCTAAAAATTTAGGAATTATTATTGACTGACACATCTCATGGAGGTAAATAAGGAACTCTCCGTGGTTATCAGCCTCTTAGGTATCTTCGGATTTTTCTACTCTGATCTCTTCTATCTTGTTGCTGAACTAGAATAACTACAGCGGTTACACATTCTCTGTATCCGTTTTACATTTGGTTTAAGGAAATATGATCTTATTTCGAAATCCTTAGAGTAACTGAAGTGGTGAAGATGGTTTTGGTGTTAAACTGATGAGATTTTTATTTCTTTAGTGTTTCTTCACCGGTCCTGACTCTGCTTAGTAAAATAAACAAGCAAAATATGCAAAATGAACAAATAAAGTTCCTGATTGAAGTAAAAAAATCTGTAATAGTTCTTGGATTGACTTAACAGCCAATGTAATATATCGTGAACTGTCCGTTGCGACAGCTGTTGTGAGAACCGATACAACTTAAATTCTTATAACCAGATATAACCCTGAAGTAAGAAATGTTGTGAAAAGCTTTAAGCATTTTTTATATTATCTTAATCAATGCGTGATACCAAATAGCTGGATTGCCGAAGTTTACATGTGAAGAATTCTTAATGCATAAACTTCTGTGCTGATCCGTCAACAGTAAACTATAAAATTAGCAAACGATAAGTTCAGGATGGTCATAATTAAATTAGAATCAACCCCTTCTCATTTCAGCAAAGACCTTTATTGTACAATTTCAATGAGATAACAATTAGGAACAAAGCTATTTGGTCCCATCATAGTTTTATGCTCGGTCATGATGATTACGGACAGAAATATATATGAATAGTCTCGAAAGGGTAACTTTATTTGTGGTGCTTTAGACGCAGGGAATGTGTTAATGAAAATTACTTAGTGTACGTCCGGCACAAAATATTTTAAAGAAAATTATGTACATACCTACTGGCCAGAACCAGCTTCCTAATTATCTTGAATAATAAGCGTTCTCTCAATACCAATCGTTTAGGGTGATGTTGTTACTAAGGTAGTCGGAATAGGAACAGTCATGTACAGCGTACACTAGGGTATCTATCTGTCCCCTGTTTTGTTCAAATATTTGGTTTATAGATGAATTCCGGATGTCAGAGCTACAGTCTATTATGAAGATAGATAAAATGCTAACAAATCTTCGGTATATAGCTTGAAATATGAATATACCGAGAGGTTTTTATGCATCTCTTTAGTTCTCAATTTTGCAGCAATAAATGGACAAGTATTTTTTGAGCCCGTGACTTAATCCACTCTGGACTTTCCCATTGAACATCCTGGATAGGCTTACATAGGGTGTGTCGAAGGTTTCACACAAACCAATAATAATTTTCCACTAGCACAATAGAACATTCTCGGTCCTAGACGTGTAACACATCCTATGTTTATTCCCAAAGAAATAGGCAGAGGTAATATCCTCATAAGATCGATCGCTGAAAACTAGATTAGTGTTTTCAAGTAGGTAATTCGGTCTAATATGGCTCTTAGCACTTGCTGACTATTTCTTTAGACTCTCAATAACTGCGGAAAATTTAAATATTAATCTTATACCTAAACATAACTATAATTCAGAGTGATTGTAATAGCTCTCTATTAGATGACTTCAACTATTGAAATGAAATGAAATAAAATGAAACTTTATATCACATAAATAGGTTACATTAGGTGTCTGGTGTTTAAAATATAGTCATTCTATTTAGCCTGCTAGTGGCATGTGAAAGTTCTGTAGACTTAGTCATGCAAATGATTAAATATCTTACAAAAATGTCACACTCAGTTAAAAGGTATGTTGGATTTGACCAGATTTATTTATATAACTCTTTTACATTGCATAATGTTTTTTTCTAACAGCCATATGGCGTGATCTTGTTAAGTATGTATATAAGAAAGGCTCTACGAAGTGAAAATTTTTTACGATAATTATTTAAACATTTTTTTTTAATTTACAATGAAGACTGAAGTTCGAGAAAATTTTGTTGGTTAACATTCGTTTAACTTGTTGAAAAATGAATTTTAAGTTAAATTTCCAACGAGAATAAATTATTTATAGTGTTCAGAATACACCATATTTTTTTCAAATTCAACAAAAATATTCAGCACCTTAAATATATTAATTAATGTGTCGTACTCGCTTTTGACGCCGCGCGCGCAACCTAAAAATGTCGCGCGGAGACCCATTTTCAGCGTTAAATTAAAATTATAAAAAATGGACATAGAGTTCCGGGAGCTGAAAGTTTTTTATTGAAAAATTCCTCCTCTTTCAGAATCTTTTCTTTTATTTTTTTAAATATTAATAGTTTATGAAATATTGGCAAAAAACGAAATGCCATTTTTTTTCATCTTTAATTGTTTATAACTTTTGCAATTTTTTATGTGCTAATACACGCTTTTGGCACATTTTTCTAGGCGTCATTCCGGATCCAATGAGCTATCGCACATAATTTTAAGTATCTCTATTTTAGACCATTTTCAACTTGTCGACTAGACTATTATTACACGTGATGCCAATTCGTTACTTCCAGTCAGTGTGCTTATCTAAAGTTATTCCTAAAATTTTTATTGTATCTGTTTCTTTGATTTTAACATTATCGTAAGTAATACATCGCTCCATATACTTTGCTTTTTGCTTTGAAATTGTATTAAATTTGTTTTAGTAAGGCTTACATTAAGATTATTAGAATTTAACCATTGCATTATTGATTCATTATATGTGTAATGAATTCACGAAATATAACGATGAAATAAGTACCTAAGACATTTGAATCAATAATGCAATGGTAAATTCTAGTAGTAATATCAATAAATAATATTGACATCAATATTACGGAAATGTCGTCTGCAAATAGAATACATTTATAATTGGTTACGTCAGGATCATTCATATATTTCTTCGTCGATGATTATATTTACAATAAAACATATTTCATGACGGCTTATCAACTCAAGTAGAGATTAACTGAGAATGTTTTAAAAATAACAAAATCTAAACACAGCTGCGGTATATGCGCGGGTTTTGTGGATGAAACAAAGACACTCCCAAATACTTACTAACCCGTGATCCCGAAACGCACAAGGAATGTTCTCACGCTGAGGTTTTGTGAATTAAACAAAGACAATTCCAAATACTACCCCATGATCCCGAAACGCACAAGGAATGTTCTCACGCTGATTAGTATACATACATCATAGCCAGCACCAATAGATATGATTTTATGGGAACCCAATACGTAACCTGGTCGCAGATTCATCCCTTAGATATGTGTTTAAGGACACTACCCGTTCTAATACAGATTTCGCCACAGTAGATGTCCGTAAAAATGCTTAACTCTACTTTCTCACACTCCACTCCACTTATTTTCTATACTACTTCTTTCAATTCTACTACTTTCAATAAATAGACATGGAGCAGTTAGATATCACTATCATGTATAACTTATCTGAAACAGCAGTATGTAAAACAAGGTGCAAATAACACATAATGCAAAGCAATAACTTTCTCATCGTTCCTTTCATATTTGGGGTAAGTGAATTAGTAGTCATATTTCTGTCAAGAAATAGCATTGTTGGAAAAGTTTACCATGTTAGTTTTGGTAAAAACAAATAAATCCACGCAGACTTTCGTAGTTCGAATTGTCAAAAGATATACTCGACGAAAAGAATAGAATTGTCTCAAGAGCCAAAGAAAACAAATAATTCTATGTACTGTAATAATAATGTCGCTTTTATTGAAGTGCCGTCAAGCATGAACTATCTATATTTGTAATAACTTTATGTATTAAAAGAATATTTTGATATATTGTATTCATAAATAGGTTAAGACAGAACAGTCACTTTTTGTCCTCTGTTTATCAATCGGCTTTTTTTTCTCTAGTAGCTATCGAAGGAGCTTTTGTGTTATCAGTATAAAAATCGATTTAATTAAAGCTTTATTATTATCACCAATTAATGAATTATTAATTTCGACCCTTTGGCAATCAGTTGTTTATTACAATATTCATTTACGAGTATTACGCACATATTTAAATTCATATTACATCCTTGTAGCATGTAGAATGACCAGTACAAAGTCAGAACTTCACTAGCTAGTCAACATCATCGGGTAATTGCTGGACATCTTTACAATATAATGATTAAACAGTATTAAATATACTCTCGAACTAAGTTTGCATGTAAATCTACAGTAAGTAAATGGCCACACACAACACAAAAACATAGGTACGCAGAAACTGAAAGAAATCCAAAAAAAGGATAAATTCTCACAAGCACACGTACACAAAAGCAGAATTTGTAAACTTACTTCTTTGTTCATGGATGAACGTTTGCTTTCTAGATTTCAAGTAGGTATAATAATTATTCATTTTTTGTTATACCTTTTCGTTTTTGATCTCCATACTCATCAATATTAACCCATTTAATATAAAAAAGGAATATTTATGTAAATAATAATATCATTACTTATAAATATTAAATAACAATCATAATATGTAATTTATGATCTTTAAGATCCTTCTTGCAAATTTTGAAAATAATCAGTCGGGTTATAATAAAAAACTAATATTTTAGTATTAAAGAAAAAGTTGTGAGATTCAACAGCAAAAATAATTTATTGATATAAAACTTTTGGTATTTCAGGGACAAATATCCTAAGCCCTCAAACTTTTTTAGTTGCAACCATTGCAGAAGTTTTGTGAAAGTAAGGCTTCATCAGATTTTCTACCATTCCCAATGCAAAAGTCGTTATTTTCATGGTTCATTTTTCATTCCAGGTTGCACCACAGTCGTAGATTGCTATCTGCATGCCGGCACTAAAGACATGTTTAGAATATTATAGAACAACAGCAAAGCGGCCATCGCATCGCAATCGATGGCCACTGTGCTCCCAGCTGCAAGACAATGGTCTTTCACATTTGGTCTAAAATATCAACTGCAATCTCTTTGTGGATTACGTCTCATAGTAACATAAACATGTTTTATAGTAGTAGTTGTTAAAAATAATTGACTATTTTCATGAATATTTTTTACTAGCTGCACCGCGCGGTTTCACCCTCATAAGTCCCGATACCGTAGAAATATAATAAAAATAAATTATTCTTATTATTATTAGTATTATTATATTATATTAGTATATTATATTAGTATTATTAAAAAGTAGCCTATGTGTTAATCCACGTCTACATACCAAGTTACATCACAATCGGTTCTGTACTTTTTGCGTGAAATAGCAATAACATCCATACATCCTCACAAACTTTCAAGATAGTAAAGCATTCAATTTAGTAGTGCCTGTTTGACATCATCTGAAATATAAATAAGCCAGAGGTAGGGCCATTTCTCCTGAAACACAGCTCAACAGTCTCCCTCAACGTTATACTAAGGCTCTTATGTACTTTTAGAATGTAATGTGTAAATAAAATCATAACTATTATATGGCCACATCACATTAGGCGTGAATTGCCAGAAACGAGGGGAATAGTGGGGCTAGATCTTATTGAAACACTTAATGTGTAGGGTTCTTGTCCTCATTTTGATATTTGAAACTAAAGAAAAGATTAAATAATTTGTTTTATTGTACTGTTGTACTTAAGTTTAAGTTTTTACTTTTCTGACAATCTATCAAATTGTATTTTCTAGGTTGGCTATTTTCCCCGCATATTTTTTTAACTTTAAATAAGATTCCACAATTTAGTCTTTGCTTCATTAAGTTATGTACGTAATCACTCCTAACCTTGTGATCAACAACTTAAGTTATTCTTAAATGAAATTCAGAATACTAAAATTCAGTCTAGACATCAAAGTGATACGTCATAATTTCTGAGTTATCTTACGACTACACTAAATTTAATAGTGACATTTTCTGATTCACATCCATTTTACTGCACAAGATAAAGAGTTCGTCAGTTTTAAAATAAATGACTGCAAGATTTTATGGAGTCGTAATTTTAAATATCAATTTTTTTTTTTATTGTATAGGGGGCAAACGAGCAGACGGGTCACCTGATGGTAAATGACTACCACCGCCTATGGGCACCTGTAACTCAAGAGCCACAAGTGCGTTGCCGCCCTTTAAGGTGGGAATAGGGGAAGAGGGGGGAAGAGCAGGAAGACGGGAGAGGGGGATTAGAGGGAGGAGAGGGGGAGGACGTGAATAATGGAGAGGGAAGGATTATGGCCTTCGGTAACCTCACTCACGCGGCGAAAAGCAACGCAAGCATTGTTTCACTTCCGGTTTTCTGTGAGGCCCTGGTATCGACCGGAGTCGAGCCGGCCCATACGTGCCGAAGCATGGTTCTCCCACGTATAATTTATTTGTCATTGAATTTTTGAGGTTATATGGATTTCCAGATAATATAAATTAGAAGTAAAATATAGAAAAGCAAGAAAGAAAAAAGTTGAGGAGTATGTATTTAAAAAAACATTGAAATGTTTAGGTAACATAAAAAATAATTTTGTTAAACGCACTCTGTACATTGAAATATATTGAACAGTAAGCATACAATTCTACATAGTTAAACAGACAGCTTGACGAAAGTGGTAAAACTGCACGCAAATAAACGTTTTACAATTGACAAACGGTAATTACTAGTATTTTGACAAAAAAATCTATACGAATAGAAGTCTCTCAACTGTGAAAAACAGTCATACAGAATATTGTCGTTTATTTTCACTACTTACCATAATAATTTGCTGGTTAACTTCATTTGAGTAGAAAAAAAATAAAGAAGGCAAAGCGTAAGTGGGACGTTATCAATAATACCATGATTTAAGTAAAACGTTTTCTAATTTGTTTAAAAGAAAAATAGGAATACAAAACTTGTTAACCAAACACGTTTATCAAACTTTTTTATAAAGTTTAATAGTTTCATTAAACTCTGCATATAAAAATAATCAAATGAAAATAATCATTCAAATCTGTTCAATTATGGACAAATAGCTTAACATTCTAATAAAAATGTCTTCACTGTATTGTCTTACATTACATGTCAATCGCCCATTGTACTAAAGTTAGTACAGCAGCACTTTGGGTGTAATAGCATGAAAAAATTTCTATGAAATTAACTTTTTATGTATTTTATATTAGGATATGATGTTTTAGAGTAAACAAAAACCTTTTTGACATTTTATGTAACTAAATCAGGACTAGTTGTGTATTGTGCTAGACAGTTGTATACTATTCATAATGTACTATTTATAGTACGGCGGGTGTTAATGGGTTAAGATCCTTCTTGCAAATTTTTAAAATAATTCAGTCGGTGTTCAGTTCAGTGTCATAACTGGCTACACATAATATTTTAAGAAAAATCTTGGGTATATTCTCCAACACTAAAACGTTAATTTTTATTTAAGTCGCTCTTACCATTATAAATAATTCTGGTAAAATAGTCCTTATGAAAAATCTCCATATATCGAGCAATACAATAAAGGTTGAAAACAATTGACTGGTAAGTTTAGGTACTACTATTAACGTAACATTAAAACTAGTTCGGTACTTTCATTGCTCTAGCAAGACGAAACTACTTATGTAAGTGGTAATAAAATTCTTTCGACACCATTAACGCTAGTTCTCAAAGCTAAGTTTCTTCTACAAGCGGCACTACATCATTAGGGGCGCTATAATTGCTCACACGTAATGGTAAAGGGAAAGTATTCCCAAATTTGGCCAAAGGGCTCCCGTAAATTGTGATTATCTTTAAGTATAACGTTGCTACCAACAGAACCACTCGTAGTATTTTATGAGAAAAGCCATCTGGGTCCTCGTCTGCTACAATAAATTCAACGCACACTGTTATGTCTTTTTCATGGACACCGAAGACATAAAGAAAGAATTTTATTGCGTTCAAAATAATATTTTTGGGACGTAAAAATAACAGCTACTTAGATGTAATATACCCATTTAGGCATCAGTACTAATATGGCCAATACAAACAAGTGCGATTTAAACATCTTCGTGATTATTTTGTAAAAGTGCCGCAAAAACTTGTTTTGTTGCTTACTCGCTGAAATATGTTTCACGGAGAGTGCCGAGGGAAGCACTCCTCTAGATAATGGACGCTTATAACTTGATATTCAAGCAGCCTACATTTTTGAAGAAGCAACGTCTTTATTTTTAGAAGAAAAAAAAAAACAAAATTACGTTTATTTTTATAACGCGCAAGACGATTTAACGGTTTTGAAATTATCAACGAAGACTTTGTGGGACGTTTAAGCTTTGTCAGCAGTACAAAAATACGGTGGATCAAAGGTGAGTGAAATCAAAGGAGGTACTATTATTCACGCGTTTGGCAAATATGTCTCCAAGCGACGGCCACAGTCAGCAAATACAAAAGGAATTACTTTTATTTTTCGTCTCAACCGCAGCATGTTGCCTTATGATAAATCACTTTCGCGCTACTGCAGAAACGTTCAACAAAAACATTTGAAACGATCTAGTTCACACAAAAAGGTATACATTCCTGAAACTGATGCTCACTTTATCAAATTGTAATCCGTAATACGTTTTCTATTCCTACAGATTTTTTATAACTTATATTAAAGGACAAGTGGATGATATGGTTTTATACTCAGATAAATATCAGTATATCTTCAGTGTGTGAGATTGTAATAAATATCTTGAAATAAATGATCGTACGTAGCTAAGTGTATAATTATTAATCTTTTATAAATTGATATTAATTGTAAACTGCCTTTATTGACCTTTTAGTAGTACCTAATCCATGCTTAAAGCATGGATTTATTTACATCTTATAATTTACCATGTTTTGCAAATAAATATAATTTGATTTGTATCCCATCTTTCCATAATTATAAACAATACGTTTTACAACCGTCTAACCATCAAGTCACTCGATGTACTTGCGCGCGCTAAATACCTACAGGCCGCTGGTCCACCGGCGGACCTTATATACAGTCAGTCAGGTAGCAGTCCCTATACGCAGTGGGTTACTGATAGCTACGTCACGCGCACGCGCTTTTATTTTTAAGTATAAAAAACGTAATTCGAGATCGTATAAATTAAATAAGGTAAAATTCACTGTGAAAATTGACGTAGTTGTTTATGTGCAGTAAAGCATGGCTAAGTGGTAACCGAGTAAGTTGGCACATTACAAGGATAAGTAAGCCTAGCCAGTTCAGTCTTAGGATGGGTGGCCATTATAAACACATTGAAACCCCTCCCCTGCCTCGGAGAGCACGTTAAGCTGTCGGTCCCGTTTGCAATACGAACATCTGTAGCATTCGTTACGGGTAGTTGGAGTCCTAAAAAGTCGGACAACCTGGTGTAATAACAGAACTTCGATATCGCCTAGATTTTGGGTTGTGGAGGTCTAATGGCAGTCGCTTCACGTAAAATATCGAAGTTCAGCCGTATCGTAGTTAGACTGAAAGTTGACCCCAACTTAGTTGGGAAAAGGCGCGGAGGATAATGATATGAAGGTAGATAAAGTAAGAGGAAAAAAAGCCCGGTAACACTATTTAGAAATTAAAAAAATGGATCTTAAGTTTATTACTAAAGTTAGGTACAATAAGCAGTCTCATCGCTAAAAGCAATCTCTACCAGTATTCTATATATTGCTTGTATAACGTCAGATTTTCTAAGTCTGTACAACAGAAAACAACATTAAGTGGCAATCGAGATTTCAATCGTCGGCGCATAATTTTTAAATATTTTTATTAGCTGTGAGCTTCATCTTCACATCAGTTAGTGTATCTTAATGTTACCAGTGATTTAGAATATTTAAAAGGACATGAGGAATATGTGATCCGTCGGGATCGTAACGGAACAAGGGATTTAATAAAAAACGGACAAGTTCGGAACAAACCCATCTCAATAATAGGTAGTTCCATAGTCCTTCTTGGGAATCAGTTCTCCAAGATTTTATCTCATTTTTTTTAAACCTTGAATTCAAAAATATTCCATGCATTGATGTAGGTTACAGTCAATTTCCCAACTACAAAATGTATCTGTAGTCACAAAAAATATTATTTTAAGTGTTAAACAACCATTTAAGAACTATATTACCTAAATGCGTTCGAATGCGTTGAGTTACAAGCTTGATTTTTGTCGAACTTCAAGAAAACGCAGCCATAAGTATTTGTCGTTAATTTCAACTTGATACCTGAACGCGATCCTGATAAAAAGGGCCTTGACAGACAGACAGAAAGACAGATATCAATGTGATCCTATAAGGGTAGCTTTTTCCTTTTTGAGGAACGTAACCCTAAAAAATCCATGGAGACATTAGAAGCAGAGGGAGACAGAGCACATGCAGTAGGAGATTTTTAACACTGAACGTCATAAAACGTAAAGATTATCTTGACCGTAGCACGCCATGTAGGTCTATAACCAAAGCTTCTTATAATAATCGTTCTCGTCTATCAATTTACACTTTGATTGAGATTTTGCTGTGTGACAGATAATCTATTTAATACATAAAACAGTGGACTGGAAAGTATGGCTGGTTTGGAAAGTACTTAGTTTTCTTTAGTGGAAGCCGCCATTGTGACAAATGTCATATGTCGCGATCAGACTTCAGACTGTTTTAGAAGTGTGCATTGTAGCTTATCGTCGTTATTAGTTCTGAGTGTTCTACCATAATCACACCAATAAAAGATACTTATCTAAGCAAAGTTGCGGTAACGTCAAGTTTAGCTTACACTGCAAGCAATTTCATTTAACGGTTGAATGCTAAAGAAGGGTTTGCGGTTATTGCAAAACGTTGCATCGCCCGTCGTAGATTCTGCGATAACAAAGACACCAGAGACAATGCGTTATCCTTTGTTATTGTGTGCATTGTGAAAAACTAATAACGTTTTGATATAAGGTAGTTTAATAAAATGAAAACATTGGATATGATGACGATATGTTAAAAGAGGAGAATACTTTTTTTTCATTTGACGTGTATTAGTAATCCCCACGGGTCATCCTCTCATCAGGGCTAAACGGTACGAACCTCGGATGTATATACCTATAGAAAGGAAATTCGTGTGAACCCGGCAGATTTGGCTCCCTGGTGAACAACAGGTGACGCCACTATGGTGTGCGAGGGTCTTGACCTTCTGATTCAGAGAGGCGCACGCAGAAAAGTACGCGAAGATCACACATACTAGAGCCTTAGATCATATGTCCGCAATCACCAATGTATAAACGAAGTTTAATTGATTTCAAATAATCTAAATTAGCTGTATTTATACTTTGTAAAATATATAAAGGGAACTTTAATAAATATGTCGGTATTGTATAAATTGTTTTTTTTTGTTGCTAGTTTGAAATCCGTTAAATCCTAAGTTACATTAGAACAGTCCACGGACTATGTTAAAAGAAGCACCATGTGATAAAGAATATCTTAATTTATAAATGTTACATTTTTACAAAACCTCATCCACCCACCAAAACCACACATCACCACAACCATCCTAAAAAAGCATTTTTTAGGATGGTTGTAAATTTAAGTCTGCCAATATGGTATTTTTATCGTTTTACGAAAATGTAATACTTATACATAAATGAAGAAATTATTTATCACATGGTGCTCCTATTTGAAAAGAATTACATAACACAAGTAAACATACAGTGTACGAGGGTAACGACCATCACACCAAATTAAATGATTCAATTACGACAAAAACACGTAACAAGATACTTGCAAAGTTACTAATTCAGCAAAACATATTGGTGAGAACATGTTGGACGTCCAAGTTCGTAGCTCAGATACGAAATATGTTGAAGACCGCTACATGAAAACTGGGGAGCACATTTCAACAGTCGTTAGGTAACATTCGTGTCAATTATCCGGGAGTTTTACCCGGCGACCATTGCGAGCAATGACCATCATTTACCCGGTCGGGCGCCGATCTGGTAACGTTGTACGTTTCGCCAGCCATCAGTAATATATGCGCGTTATTAAAGACTCGTTGAAGCAATCCCCCGCTTAATGTCTCAATTAGAAAACAGATGCCGCGCGCCGGATTGCGAATTAAAGCTTTTTTATTTACGCTCAGTTTTAATGACCCCTTTCCACTAATTTAAACATGTTGCTCGTTACATCCGGATATTAGTCGGCAAGATAGCGAGCTTTTGTAACACTATAAAGGGTACATTAGCTTTTATCGGCGAGTCGTATATAAAGTAGTAGGGTTATCCCCGGTCACTTTTTCAAGCATCCGATTTGGAGAAAACTGTACGTGGTAGCAATTTATGAGAGCGATAATATCTGGATATAAATTCAAAGGATAACAATAAGACCCTTTATAGCCCCGTTGTTTTCACAAAAACGATTCAGCGAACGACGGATTTTTTTTGCAAACATAAAAATTGGATCGTGTTATGTTCCTTAACGTACACATCTTTGGCTTTTAACGAAGTTTGTGCTACAATCAAATGTATGTAGATACAATTAAGCAACTGTAGGTAAAATAACATACAGCTGCTAAGTATTATTAGTTGCTTAACATTAGATTTATTTTGAAGGCTTAAGATTCTCTGCTTCTATTAAAATTCAATGTTAGCGTATTATATCAGTACAAAGAGTCATTGTCAAATGTATTGTGCGATTCAGATCAAATAATAAATTTAGATAAGTGTAAATTTTACCCGTTTCCGAATAAATTATTCTTGAAGATGCCCGCATCATATATAAAGAGCACACGGATATAATGAATTCGCTTACGAAGCGTTACGGTCCTCGGATCATTGAATATAGATGAGGGATCAAAGGAAATTACGACGCCTCGATAAAATTTTGCTGTGCAAAGAAATTCCTCTTACTTGCTGTAATGCACACTCGTTTGCATACCTTAGGTTATAATTTTAGATACTAATAATATAATAAACAAAAAAAAAAAATTTTTTTTAAGTAACAAAATAAAAGAATCAATTAGGGATAATTTTGAAAAAGATGAAACGAAATAAGTCTGGGTAGATAAGAACACGGATTAACCAGTAACACCCGGAGATACGATGCTGTAGATTCAAATTTATAAATTAACATATAAATCGAAAAGATTTACCCTAAACAAGATCAAAGGAATTTGTCCGATGCTCGAGAAGGCTGGCGTCTGATGACTGTTTATGGTAGGGGCGTCGAGCCGAGTACGTCAGAGGTCGAGATGTACAATTTCCCATTTACATTTTGTACCTCTTTGATGGAAGAACTTGATATTTTTATATCACATATGAAACGTGAGGGAATATTGATGATATATATGAATTTGTGTTCAAATAACGTTAGAAAATTAGTCTCTATTCATTTGCTATGTTGCAGTTCAAATTTGTTTGCATAGCTTGATAACTTGTGCAACGTCAAACGAGGTGAATGTTTGTAATGATTTTGATATCTTCTTTGACAATCTGGCAAATCGTGTTTCTGTGTGTACATGGACTGTCGAACGTTGATTACATTTGCAATATGAACATTGAACGGATTGCGTGCGCGTTCCAAGCAGTAAGGTTAATTACAAATCCAGTCGGACCAATCAGTTTAATATTTGTATTCGTAATCTACAGATAAGTCAAATAACTGGCGGAATATTAGTTTAGCAGTGTAATAATAAATAAGGATAGTTTAGAAACTATTGCATTCTGAGTTCAGGTCTCCATCTATTATGGGAGATATTACCCGATACTGGACTAGGGGGTAATATTTCCCATAATACATGGAAACCTCGTCATACATATACAGGTTGAAAGACCTCACAAACTTCGAGAAAATTACGAAGATAGAGATCTTTATAATCTCCTATAAAGATTTCAACACGATATTTTCCGTCACCGTTGTGATGTGTTGTGTGTGATGATTATTTAATATATAATAACATTACAAACTATAATATTATTTATTATATTATAGTTTGTAATTATATTATATATTAAATATAATATATAGTTTGTCGTTAAATTATCTGCAAGGCAGTAAATAAATTTACTAAAAAAAAAACAAATCATAAAAAAATGTGCATACTTTACTACTGATATCAATGAAGAGAAAGAGTGGTCTCTTTCTTCCAATTATTTTTACTTTTTTCTGTTCAGAACTTTTCTATTTTTTTAAATAATTGTTTTCATTGATGTCTGCTCAAACTAACAAAAGCATTTTATTTATCGAATATTGTCACGTTCTTTATATAAAACGTAATTTTACATCTCTGATATTTTTTTATTATTTACGAGTTATTATGACTGTGTTTGCTGACTCAGTGCCTGCAAAGGATGCTAAACAGCATCCTGAGGACTATTGTTGACTCGCCGTGGTTTATGAGGAATCATGAAATACATGAGTATTTGGGTATCGCAACAGTGGCTACAAAAATAGAACGCCTTAAAAAACAATATACTGAACGTCTCATCCATCATCCCAGTCCACTCGCCTCGGGTTTGTTCGATAATGCCAATGTGGTCAAGAGATTAAAAAGAAACCACATACTTTCAGAGAACAGTGGCTGCTCATTAACACCCTAAGCCCTGTCAACGCATCTGATTATAGTCTGGCGACTGATTACAGATTATAAAAACACAAAAAAAATATAATAGAAAAGTATAAAAAAAATAGCTGATAAACGGCTAGACAGATTAACTGAAGATATGAATGTTTGTGAGATTTAATAGACAAATTTCAAAAAAAACTTTTGAAGAATTTCTTGTAGCCCTAAATATGTAGACTGTTGTTCAAACAATATTTAACAACAATAACTGTTCAATATCATACATAATGTAAATAGTATTTCTCATCATGCTCGATAGATGGCGTAGATAGATCGCGATATGGTTGTGTTACACTAACTTATTTATGAGGGGCAAAATATTTTTATTAAATTCGTCTCGCTCTGAGGACTGTGTTTCATTGTTTACCTCATAAGGAATCTAGTACAGTCGAGTACAATAACAGTATTTGATACCAGCTTTTGCATGAGGCTTCGCTCACGTTGATCTACATTTTGTCAACCAACTTTGTCCAACTTTGTTTGTTGGTTTCACCCGCGTAAGTTCCGGTGCCATGGAAATATCGGGATAAAAAGCCTATGTGTTAATCAAAGTCTTTAGCTATCTACATACTAAGTTTCATCGCAATCGGTTCAGTAGTTTTTGCGTGAAAGAGTAACAAACATCCACAGATCCAAACATCCTCACATCAATACATCCTCACAAACTTTCACGTTTATAATATGAGTCAGATGGAAGATGACCTATGTTCTTTTCTGTACACCTGCCAACGCTTTTACGCCTTAACCACTAAACCAATCATGATTTTTTAAATCATGATTGGTTTAGTGGTTAAGGCGTAAAAGCGTTAAAAATAAACAAATTTACATTCACATTTATAATACTAGCTGTTGCCGTTTTTTATGTTATAAGGGAGCAAACGAACCGATGGGAACTGACTACTGTCGACCATATACACCTGCAACCAGTCCTAAAATTATTAGCGCTTGACATATACAGGGTGTAAGTTTGAGCTACGCGAAAAACTTACAAAAACGTCTTTCTGTGGATACTTATCATAATAAAAAACATCATAAAAATGCGAGATTAAGGATTTATAGTCATTTGACACTACGCAATGTAAACTTAACAACCGTAGGTATTATGTTTGTGCGGTACGGTGAATGACCTTCAACGTTCGGCGCCGTCGAGACCAGCTGATTGCATTAAATATTTAAATGTTGTTTGATTGATTACATTGCAGTTTTGGGCCGTATGTGGTATTTTTTGATTTTTTTCAGTAAGATATACTGTTTACTTATTGTGATATAGCTCTTAAAAAAAAATATAAAAAAAAATATTAATTTTAGGGCAAAAAATTCCAATGATTTTCGACTCAGAATCATGGTCTGCATACACTATTTCAGGATTCGGTACGGTGTCTCTTCCACGGTGAGACTATGGTAGATCTTTTACAGTGTGTTGTTATTGCTATATTATTATTATCATCTTTATTAACATCTATAAAACATATAAGTTACATTTTGAAATACATTATTATAAAAAAAATATATTTAAAAATATAAAACAATAGTGTCCCACCGGTATCGAGTACAGGGACCAAGCTACTGGTGGTTAGGGTTCCAGAGACAATTATTATTACTACCATTTTCTGCGATCGATTACATAATAGAAAATAAAATCTCCTAAGACCTAAAGGTTGTAAACCACTTGCGAGCTTTCGAATTAACGACAGCCATTAAGGGTCTTTACAGCAAGCGAAAATACTTCTCGCATGAATGGTGATTCTCCGCCCAGAGGTGACAGCAGGACCAGACTTGCAAATTATAAAGACCTACCCAGTAAAGTATTTTTTCGTTCTGTTGGTAATTATGGTCTCACCTTTAAATTGTTAAGCTGCAGTAAATTTTGTTTTCTTAGTGGTGAACGCAAAAGTTAGTACATGATGGGGTAAAATAAATAAAATTATCTATCTGTCCGATAATATTCTATGACTATGACTGAAGTGGTAACTGAGTAGGTTAACACATTACAAGGTTAAGTAATACTAGCCAGGTCAGTCTTAGGATGGGTGACCATTTTTAACACATTGAGACCCCTCCCTGCGAGAGGGAGAGTACGATAAGCCGTCGGTCTCGGATGCCATACGAACATCTGTGGCATTCGTTACGGGTAGTTCGAGTCCTAAAAAGTCCGACAACCTGATATTGTCGAAAGTTTACGCGATTGTTACACATTGAAATAAAACAATTTTTTATTTTTTTATTTTTCTATAGAATCCGTGAAAAATAGTTTTATTTCAATCCGACAACTACAGAACTTCGATATCGCCTAATACCTACGTAGGTAGTGGAGGTCTGATGGCAGTCGCTTCACGTAAAATATCGAAGATCGGCCATATCGTAGTTAGACTGAAAGCCGATCCCAACTTGGGAAAAGGCGCGGAGGATGATGATGAATAATTTTATTGAATAAATTTATCATATCCGTCTTGACTTCAGACTCAGGTTAAAAGATTTTTTTTTCTCAAAAATCATTTTCTTTTTTTACCTCATTTTAATGAAAATGAAATAAAAGCTTTTCACATAAAACCAATCGCCTAACAATAATCTTTCTTTCTAGGTTTCTAAAAGGGTTAGTTTTGTTGGTACAAACATAACACTAACAAACAATCAATGAAAGCGATCCAATTAACGAGAGACCACTTGGCTTTCTTGGCCGAATGGTTGCCATAATCATTACGAATAAGTAGACATTACGTCTCCTTGGGTATCAAATGCCTACGTGGAATTCGTTTTCTTCAATTGGGTTTATACTAAATAAGAGTTCTGCATGTGAAGTATTACAAATGTTATACAAACGAGACCAGCTTTTTTATTACATAATGGAAATAATTATTTTGTAAAAGCCTGAGGCTATTTCAATATTAAAAAAAAACTAATATTACTTCAATCAAAGGACAAAAAATATTTAATTTCAATAAGTGACTTTAATATTAAACAAGAAGTTCATAACTGAAAATTATACATTGTAGAATGACAATGAACGTAATTTTTGTTGTTAATACTCGTATGTACCTATACTCGAAATGTTTAGGTACTTTAATAAAGGCAAACAACAAAACGTACGTCACTCACGGGCGCTCAACCTTTTTTATAAAAACATTTTGATTCTTAAAGAAATAAGTTTATAAACGTTTATTATTATTATAATTGGCTTTGGATAAAATTCATAACTGAAGCCTCGAGATTGCTTCTCTGTTAACTGTCGTGAAAAGAAAAAAGGTATTCTATAAAACAGAACTCTCAAATATCTTACTTAATATAATCATATTTTCAAAAATGTTTATATTATCACACAATTAGGAGGTTAATACTACATTACTATACTAGATGACTTACTTGACGACACAACTAAACGCCTATAAAAGTTTCCGGGACCTGGCTTATTGGATCCTTAATGAGAAGACGATCACAACACTACTGTTAATATTACAATATGTTTGTTATTAATGCCTTCCAACCTAATATAATTAATAATGACAGATTTTTACTACACACAAAACTTTATTACACGGCACTGCGGCTGCCCAAAAAAAGAGTGTAATGTTTCCAGGGTTCACGTATGTATGTATATGAGTTTCTTTATTCTATCGTAATTTCTAAATGCCTTAACAAATGTGGATGTATAGCATATAGTTAAAATCCTTACAGCATCCCGAGTGACACTGGGTATATATTTTTTGAAAAAAGTTATCAAAATGGCAGCTATATGGCGCTTAATTCGTTTTATGGCAGGACAGTTGTGTTATTTTATTTTAAACTAGCTGCGACCCGCGGTTTCACCCGCGTAAGACCCTCGTTAAATTTTCTTAAATTTTCTAATTTTCTTAACTTCTGACACTAACAAACACAAAAATAATGATTAGGGAAATCGGTCCAGCCGTTCACGCGTCATGCCGTGACCAAAGGAAATAAGGATTCATTTTTATATATACATAGAATAGATTAGTAACTTGTTTTACCAAGTTAGTATTCAAAACATTGTTTAAATCATGGATGAGTTTTATTAAGTTAAAAAATATGTTAACGAGAACGTGCTAACCTAACCTAAACCTTTTGAGTAAAGCCATGTTCATAAATTATTAACGCAAAGTTAAGATTGACGCCTCCAAATTCAATAATTTTCCTGTTTGTACTTTTTGCGTAAGAACTAGGTAAGGATAAAACTGTTAAAAACATGTATTGCAACTGTTTGTGAAATGGTAAACCTATAACTAAACAGACAGACTAGATTTTTTTTTTTATTGTGACATGAAAATAATTAGGTTTTCAAAATAGAAAAAAAGAAACCAGTTTAAAAAAATTGATATTAAATGCCAAATCCCCAGGGCGTGTACTCACCACCAGTATGCGTTTACCAACTGACGGAAACTTTGCGAGTTTTTTAAAATGATGATAAAAAAATAACATCCTAATAAAACACAAGCAAGATTTTGTTTACATATTTTTAAATATTAAAATAAAGAGCTTAAATGAATTAATGTCAAATAAAGACCGTAATAAAAAAAATCTGGTTTAAAGTTTTGGAAGTCCTACCTTGTCAACACGTTGTACCCACTTTTAGACTATGAATATTTAAACAAGTCTTGATTTGACTCATGCGTGGTTTCTGTCGAAAAGACACCGTTCGTCCCACCATCTACAAATTTTACAGTCGTGTTTCATATAAGGACGACCAGGTCACTCGGAAAGTTTTGCAAAAATAGTTTATAAGTACGGAACACTAGCAGATAATACTTTATTTTAAAAATAAGAAGATTTAAGATAAAAAAAAAAACAAAAGATGCAACTTTACATTGCAATAACAGTGTATTTTCAGTATTTTTCAATGAGACACCTCACTGAAACATGGTTCTATGTCGAGAACATTTTCGCGTGATGATATTTTAAATGTGGCCTAAAATCGGAAAAAATTACGGCTGTTACTGAAGAAAACGTATCAGAAATTACAAAAATTATCGAAGAGAATTAGCGAATGACGTATAAAATATTCAGTAGGTACATGTTGAAGTTATTGCCAACTTTGCTGTGCCCAAACAGGGACCACGCTAGGTACACCTAATTATAAGTTCTGCCACTTTCTCACATTGTGGAATTGCGAATAAAGAACACTGAATACTGAATACTTCATATGTATGTTTATTATTTTCAAGATTTTACCATCCCGGTGAGCTCAAGTGAGAATATTTGTATAGCTCATGCATCACAAACATCATATCCAGGATTTTCTTGGGGGAAATAAGTTTCACCGTGAATACTTGTATAAATAAGCCGTTCTACATCGCACCAAGTTTCACCATAAGCATATGAAAATAAAGAGAGTAAAGCGAGAGAAGGCGCACTTTATCTGTATCTATGATTTACGATTAAGGCGAATAGATATTTGCTGTTATTTTCGTGAGTTATGACTATCTACATCATACATTCACGTATTGAAATATTGTTTGAAAAAGAAAAAACCCCTTGAATTTTTCCACTATTCTTATAGTAATACTACGCCTACAAGTCAGTGACATATGACTTAGTTCTGGAATCTAGTTCATTCATGATCATGATTGACGTTATTCTGTCTAAACGTAGAACAATTAAAGTTTTTATTTTAGTATAAACGTAATAGTCAAAATTGATCACTTTTTTAAGAATTGAGAATCGAGTTATATATTTTTTTTATTATGACACGTCAGAATGACCTCAAACCTCCTGGTGGAAAGCTAGAGTGTGGTCCAAAGACTGAAAACATCCATTATAGATACGGATGATGCTAAAATGGTGGCTATCAGTTTGACGGCCTCGAGAGATGCATTTTCAAGCCCCGCTTAAAAGATCTGGGATTATATGTCGAAGGGAACACGTGTGCATATTATGACGCTCTCGATGTGGTTTTTATGTGTGGTTTTGTATTGTATTCAGTTTACAGCGGACATCCATTCCGAGTATGTTGAGATTGTTCTGCAGTGGTAGTGGTGTATCCTGAAGAACTGGAAGGGGTAGGAAGGAAGATACCTTGGCAGTAAACGCGCATTCCTATGTTTTCTTGACATTGAACTCGACCAGGTTCTCGGAACCCCATTTAGATATGCGATTCAGGTCCTGGTCTAGGTCAGTGACAAGTTGCCGTCTTTTGTCATCGATTTTAGCCTGCCTAGCCAGAGGATGTTCGTGATACCGACCGTGCAGCGTGCTGTCATCTGCATAGCAATGTATGTTGCCGGTGGACAACATATTGTTTATATGCAGGAGAAAGAGGGTGGCCGATAAGACGGACCCATGAGGCACTCCATCATTAACCTGCAGAATGCGGCAAACTCGACACATCTCACACACGGCCGTCTGATCCCAAACCAGACATTGCCTAGGACTAGGTGACCAGACTGCTGATAAAAATACTTATATATTTCTCTCGCAGACATTGTTTTCCGTAAAAGAAATGCATAATCCCCAAAATAAAAACCCAAAAAAGAAACATACGTTTTAGTAACTACATACTTAATTATTTTGTAAAAATCATATTGTTCAGCTTCAATGCCTTGTTGGTCTAGCGGGAGCAGTTTGCGTTTACGATACGGGTTCAATGCCGGGGTAAGAAATTTTTAATTTCTGCTGCCCTCGGAAAATACATAAAGCCCTGCGTTCTGGCAAACATATCCGGACTTTCTAACTCATATCTATTATAAATGCGAAAGTGAGTTTTTTTTTGTATATTTGTTTATTCCGCTTTCACGTCATAACTACTTAACCGATCTTCCAAAAAAGCTACTGTTCCTGAGGGGTAAACAAAAAATTATTTATACATTAAAATTCCTTCATTTTACCGGCAGTTAGCTCCACGTCCTGTATATAAAAACTTCGTTTTATAACATTTAATAAACCAATTTCTTGTATTACAAGACCTCAATTTGCAAAAGCAATTCATTCCAACACCGAATATTCATATCTAATACGTACTAGTCGGTTTCCTTCAATCCCTTACAAAATTTCATTTCATTCCTATGTAAATACACGCTCTCCCTGACTCAAATTGGTTTCTATTGGCCTTGAGCTCTTAGGGTTATTGAAACGTATAAACACTTCGCAAGAAACAGGTAACACAATTTCTGGATGTCAACATTGCTTAAAAAAATAGAACGCTTGCCGCTTTTTGTACCCTTTGATGGAATAGCAACAACAATTATTTCATTCATACCAAAAAAGAATGGGTTATACGAAGTATTTCAACGAGCTTATTTATTTACCAACCTTTCGTGACGTTACTCAATACAATTCGATGTTGCGTAAAACTCATTAGTCTTTGAAAGAATTTAAGAGTATTTATCGCTTTATATTTTTATTACCTTACGTAAATCACAAATGTTAACAAAAACACTTGTGATTAAATTTACAAAACATGACATGAAGATTATCTGTACTCTATTGAATTTTAATAGAAAAATATTGTTTTTTTTTTAGCTTATCACAGTAAAATTTACACTTGAAACAGGATAAATGCTTTTGACGTTTTTTCAGTGATTAATTTTTTTTTTAATGGTAAGGTTTATTAATTCCAGATAGCTTTCCGCCGATTCATATGCGTACATCACCTCCCCCAGGAAAGGCCAACGAAATTCTGTGCACTCTTGCTCTGAACCATGACAAACATTATCTCAATTGATGGTACTCTAAAGGAAGTGAATTCTCAATTTCGGACCCACAATGTGATACTTTGCTAGTGTTAATATTTCTTTTTGTTTTAAGGGTCCTCGAAAGGAAAAAACGGAACCCTTATAGGATCACTTTGTTGTCCGTCCGTCCATCCGTCTGTCTGTCTGTCAAGACCCTTTTTCTCAAGAACACGTAAAGGTATCAAGCTGGAATTTATATCAAATACTCAAGTCTACTTTCCCTTGAAGCTGTGAAAAAATTGAACTTCTAAGCCAACGCAATCAAAAGATACAGCCGTTTATGCCGCAAAATTCCGCAAATTTTCGACACTCGCAAGGGAATTAAAACCTACAGGGTACTTCCCGTGAACTCAGAATCTTGAAATTTGGTACGAAGCAACGTCTTATAGCACAGATAAAGGAAAAATTGCGAAAAGCGTAAATTTTTAGTTACATCATATAATAAAAATATTTTTAATAATTTTAAACTTACTACCCTTTTCGTTGAGTCGCGTAGAGGTATTAAATTGAAATTTATATCAAATACTCAAGTCTATAATATCTTTAAGCTGTAACAAAATCAAACTTCTATGTCAACGCAATCAAAAGAAACAGCAATTTAAGCCGCATATTTTCAAACTCGCAACTACTCGCAAGGGAATCAAAACCTAAAGAGTACTTCCAGCCGACCTAGAATCTTGAAATTTGGCATGAATCAATATTTTATAGCACAGATAAAGGAAAAATTGCGAAGTCGTTAATTTGTTATCATATCACATAAAAAATTGTTTTTGTGATTACAAACTTATATTTTGCGGTTGGATTGTTAACTTTGTCGTACATCGCAACCGCAAAGTTAAGTTTGTCTTTCGAAAAAGATGGGCAAAAGTTTTTGAGAATCGATACCCGAGATGGACGTATCTACATATAAGTTTACGGAACCCTCGGTGTGCGAGTCAGACTCGCACTTGTCTGGTTTTTTTATAACTTCACACATCTCACACACAGCCGTCTGATCCCCAGATGGTCACCAGATTGCTGATAAACATACTTATATATTTCTAAATACATACATATTATAGATAAATTACACCCAGACACAGAACAAATGATCATGCTCATCACAGAATTATTTGTCCTGGGTGGGAATCGAACCCACGACCTCTGGCTCAGCAGTCAGGATCACTAACCACTAGACCAACAGGCCAGTCAATTACGAACGAATTAGTTATTACGAACAATATGTACAGAATTTAGTTATATGTACCTATATATTTGACTAATTCTTTCACACTACATTTTCGCCTTTGAAGTTTATAGACCATGATAGCTTACATTTCACCTTAATAAATACAACATACATGATTAAGTTTATCTAAAAACGTTATCTAATGATTTATTTCGTAAAAGCTAACATCTAATAAAGCTCTACAATTAAGATCCCATTATCGTTATCCTTCTTATATAAAGATCCACTTCATAATTCAGACCTATTAGTCCGTGAAGACGACCATCGTACTAAACTCGTTAGACCAATACAGTTACGAAGAATAACTTTCGGTAATATGAAAGTCATTCATCAAGTACAGCCTAAAGTGGGATAAACATTGTATAAATAATTCGCAAAATGAAGGTGCCTTAGTCATACAATAAAGATGAGGACTCATAGGGTAGGATACTGTCCGTCTCGACGAATATCGATCTACTCTTAAAGGCCTTTATCTCCGCCAAATAAGATGGCTCAACCCATGATTGGATAGATTGTGTGCACTCGTTTTAGTTCCGAAGTGCTTTATAAGCGAGGATATTTGGCATATTTTAAGGGAGGAAAGAATATCGTGTTTTGGAGAAAACATTTTTCTAAGATGGTTTAGGCGTAAATATATTTTTACACGTAGGCTTAATACAGATATTAGCATATAAATTTGTGAAGATTTGTTGGGTATTCATATTAAATTATTGGAACTTTGCGAATGACGGCAAAATTTACCTTAGTCTTGACTTGCTTATGAAATTTTTAATTTTTTATAGAAAACCAAATTTAGAAAAAAAAAAACAAAAAAATATATTTTTGATCCCTGCACTACACCAACAGGCTTGTCATATTAATCAAATTTAATTACTTAAATAACTTTATTCATATGTGTTAAATAATCACGTTAATTCATATCCGTGATGGCTACAATTATGACAAAACTAAAACTAACATCACACAAAAAGAGGTATTTCAACCAAGATGTCTTAAGTATCACCATATAACTATGTAAAGATATAAACCTGATGAGATTTCAGCAAAGGTCTTACCATTCGACTCTTCAGATGATAAACAAGTCAGGCCAGCCATAAAGTGAAGGTGAAGTTAGCGGGAATGAAAACGTTACATGTGATAGTGCGGGGGCCACATGCGTAAAATAAGTATGGCATGTCACTATACAGAGAATATAAAGTAGACAAAATATTGAAAGTCGTTTAAAGAGTTATTTCAAATCCCTTAAACAAACACTGCCTTTGACGGTTAAATAGATTTAAATGCAGAAGAGACTCGAACGTACGTGAATTTTATGTTAAAACATATATACAGTCGAAAGAAGTTCAACCTGTCAAGTAAAAAGATTGTAGCGTGGCTAGCAACAACTGTGAATTTCAATGTCTAACAGCCATTACACACGGTCTTTCATGTTTTAAAGGTTTTTTAAATAAAATAAAATTGATTTTTTAACTCTTATGTTTTCCACGAGTCGAGTTTTCCGAATTCAGTTGTAATGTAACTGCATTCACTGATCAACGATAACTCTAAACCATACTATAAGTGTATGATATTTATTATCTTAACAATTGAGTAAAATCAGCTGACTAGGTCAGTGAGAAAATTTCAGCTAGGTCAGCTTTTAGCAATTTTTATCCGGAGTGTGAGTTATTATGGAAGTTATATTTACCAATAAAGATGCTAGTAAGGCCAAAAAATATCCGGAATTAGTTACCGATAATCTGAATTTTTTGTAGTAAGCCGAATTACATTGTTTCCTAGGTGTTTGGCTAGAAAATCTCCTCGTGGTGTTTTCTGGTCAACGAGAGCTGCAACGCCACTTTTATTTGGGTGAGACCTTGCTTACTTTGCTGAAGTTAAACTTCTAATTCTTCTTTGTATGGTTGTAACAAATAACAGGCAGCAATGTCGCGTGACAATTTTCAATTAAACATGTTCTACGCCGCACCCAACACGTCACACTGCCGTAAAGACGTATACTAAATAGCGTGAGCCTTTTAATTATTATTTAACTTAATAAAATTATGTGCCCGCACGTGTGTGGTGCCCTGATTTAGATGACCTGGTGTTTCACAATGTGTTAGACCCTTCATAAGAACTTATATATATACTAACTTATATAAACAATAGTATTGAATGACCTGATATAAATAGTAGCGGTAAACCTAGTCCACAAAATAAAACGAGCTCTTTTCAATAATAAAATTAGTGAAGATGGCATCCACCAAGGCTAAGTACCTTGTTGATAACTATTTTCTGAATTCATGGACAAAACTTGCAGAATAAGCCAGCAGAACTGGCCATATTATGACTACATTTACCGAGGGATAGCAGATGTATCAGCAATAGCTAAATCGATTACCAATACAATAAAATAGGCAAATAACATTTTTAATATTATTTAAAGCTACAAATCAACCTTAAGTCGGTAACATGATTATCGATTTAACTTCTAAGTTTAATAAAAGTGTAGAAATAAATACAATTAGTAATAGTAGTGCTATTGTTCAAAAACACATTTACAAACCAATTTATAAACATTTCGTATCACGTTGTTTGTCCGCGATGAACTCCTAAACTAATGAACCGACCGTTCAAGATGAGAGATAGGATAATTTTATCTCAATTTATAGTCATAATTTTTTATTGCAAATTACTTAGTCACAGTAATGCGTGGCCGGGTAGCTAGTATACATAAAAATAAATATACATACATACAAAAGTAATATATAGTATATATAATATAGATAATCATATATAAACATAGCGATATTTAGCAAATAAACATAACAACATAGATAGTGACTGCACGTTACCTAAATAGCGGTGAATTTTATTCCATCAATCGAATATAACTATCAACGTAATGCCTCTTAAAACAATAAGCGTCATTGGAAAAGGTACTGTGTATCTACTCGAACAAATATTTTATAACGAAACCCATCCAATCGGCGGAAAATATTTTTTTTCTCACGACACCCTCGTTAAAGATGTCGTTACGTTGTTTCAACGCGTCCTAAAGACGTTTTCGATTCAATGATTACAGAAAGTCAATTTTTAAACAATGTAAGGTACATTGTTTTTGTATTCCGAATAGATATTTGCAGAAATGGTTTCTAATAAAGGTAAAGTGAGGAGCAAGCTTTGAAACATTTAATTTCCTTCTGGTTTCTGAAGGGCGCTGTTAATTTTCTAATTACGTAGACACTTCAAGGCTTTATTTACTTTTTTACTGGTTTTAAACTAAACATGGCATTTAAAGGTAAAAAAATAATTAGAACAAAATGTATAAGTTTTTAAAATGTATACCTACTTACTGCCCTTTGTACATTATCTGTCTGACACATGCATGTATATATGATACTTTCATTGTAACAATGGTGTACAAATAAAGTGTTTTCTATCTATCTAATGTAACTAATTTCTAGTTGAAAGCTTTTCTTTCACAACCATAAAGAACTTTACCCTTCACAAATATAAACTTATATCTACTCGTTATACATTATAAAAAAAAACTTAAAAATACTTCATTTGGTCTTAGTTTTAGTGAGGTAACTTGACTTGTGGTACTACTACAAGTCAAGTTACGTCACTGAAACTAAGTGTTTTTAAGCAGAAGTCTGTGGGAGATTCCTATGTTCAGCGATAGACCTCTTAGGGTTATTATAAAATACACACTCCCGAGCAAAAGCTTAAAGCCAAATAAGGCCCAAAAAGCCTTTTCACTAACCAAGTCATTACATCTTGTTGTCGATTTAACCAAGACTGAACAAAAACATCGCGACTTTATTACAAAATATAACTCTCACTTATAAAAACATTAACCAGTACCAAGAAAGCTTAAAGACGATATTACACAAATTAATCTAATTAAGGCATTTGTATTTCAAAGGATCCTCCAAGTCTGTCTCTCTTCATTTGGCACGCTCCCCGTCAGCTACTTCTATTAGTCGAATGTTTTGGTTAACTTATTATCATAAGTGTACATACGTAATTATTTTAGGACAATTTTAGCTCGTGAGTATAGGTCGCAGTCGAAGTAAATGAACCTTTGGTTATATTTGCAAATAGGCACAGGACCAACCTGATAGTGTCAGCGGCGACTAAGGCCAATTGGTGATAATATTTAGGCAGTATTGCTGTTACGTTCTTCACACCTTCACATGCTAATTTACAAGATTTGGTAATGTCAATCACAATTCTTCACTGCTGTCTCTGCTCAATAACTGAATTTTAGCCACAATAAAGTTACACATCTAAAGTAACACAAAACAATATTAAAATACACGATGTTAAATCGATCATTTCTTAATATTATTATGATCTTATGGGTACAATTACCAATAAATAACATTATTAACAATTTGTCATTAACGGTACATAACCCACCGTCAAGCCTTAGTAATTAAAATACCCCCGACTCGAAAATCCCTTCAACGATTAGAAAAGAGCGAACAGCTCAACAGATTTTCTTGAATTATGAACACTCCCGACTAATTTACCATTCAAACAAATAAAAACAAAATCAAATTCGGTTCATCCGTTCGGGAGCTACGATGCCACAGATTGACACACACACACACACACACACACACACACACACACACACACACACACACACATACACACACAGACACGTTAAACTTATAAAACCCCGTCGTTTTTGCGTCGGGGGCTAAAAATCGTTTGTTGATTTTTTAATTTTAATTGTAAACATTTTTTTTACGTGTGAAAACCCCTCAACGGAGCTAACGGTGAGGGTAACGGAAAACACAAGTGGGTCTAGTGCAGACCCGGGTATACCTACCCGGGTTCTCACCCGGGTATACCTACCCGGGTTCTCACCCGGGTATACCCTAAGCCTAAGCCTCCGGGAAATGTAAGTAGTAAACTGCGAATCATTGTTAATTTGCCCAAACGGGGTTGGCCGTTTGGGCAAATTAACAATGATTCGCAGTTTATAAATAAAGGCTTTATAAATAAGGGTTCATATCATCACAATAATAATACTTAAGAACAGTTTTCAAAGTAATATACCTGAACATTTTATTACCAAAAATAAGTTCAGTGTCACAAAAGGTATAGCTGTTACGTGTTAAACGTAATTTGTTCATTTAAGTTTCGGGGAAATTGATCCCATAATTTTTCCCTTTCAACTTGTCCCTATTCAGGCGACGAGATTAGAATCGCGGGATACCCCACTCACGTGAAACTACAACTTTAAGGCTGTGGCCTTGAATGTTGGTGACGGCGATAAAATACACCGCATTTGTTGATTTCGGCTTTCTGTTAAAGATAAGATAAAAAACATGCAACACTTTGACACGTATAAAATACGTATATGTGATTCAGAATTATAAGTTATATCTCCTAGTGTTGCAAATGTTCATAAGTACCGGTTACTCATAACCACTACGTTGTTCGCTTTACGTTGGTTGTTTGCCTCCTTCATTGTGAAACAGAATAAAACTTAATATTGGGAGTTGAAATTGAAAAACATGAAAATGTTATCAAATTGAAACTGAAATTATTAACTCGGTAACTTATTTCGCAAATTGAACTTCAGATTGCATAATTCACAAATCACACACCTAGAACTAAAGGGAGCTAACTCAAAAATTGCAATTTTAGAGTTATGCACACCATCGAATTCCTTATCTCAAAACCTACCGACCAATGAAACAGGTTCAAAAATATCACCAACACTCGACACTAGCCGCTAAATTCACTTACACGGGCTCAACTCAAAAAAATGAAACAAATATACATACATTGTTAAGCAATAGGGGAGCAACTACAAAAATCCAATTTTCAGCCCAAACACATGATTAAAAGCATAATAGATTTATGTAAACACACAGTAATTAGTTTTTGGTCTTTTCTGAAAACAGTCCTTTTTTGAGTTAATACCTGTTTAGATCTATCTGTGCGAAATGTGACTTCAACACGTGATAGAACACGGGTTCTATCACGTGTTCAACAATTCTGATGCCCTCTGCGTGTTGAAGCTTTTCAATTTTCTCTGTCAACGGTATTTAATTAGGAATTACGAGACCTAAACTAACACAATCATATTACACAGGTGGGCAGGTTACAAAAGCCTGCTGAACCTGGTCCAAATGTCAAGCTTTTCAAGCGTATACTCTTAGAATATGATACTATTACTAATAGCATACTATGACAACTGAGCTATTTGAAATTCTACATAAGTATTTTATAATGTATTAAATTATTTTGTGACAAATAAGACAAGATACGTGTTGAAACAACATAGATGTTTCTCAAGCTGAACAGTATTTTGAATAAATGCAATTCGGGTAGCCTATGTGGCTTTCCGTCTTCTATACACTTCCCAAAGTGAGCTAAATCACTAACATTTTTACCCTGAACCACAAAGATCCTACGCTTGTAGGGCCCTACAGCAATTAAAACAGAGATGAGTTTAAATAAAATTGTCTTCTCTACTTTACATTGTTGGGTAAGTCAGAATCAACTTGAATATTGTTTTTATTTTTAGACGTTTACCAAAATAAACGATAATGTTTACGGAAACGGTATTCAATGAGTCGACATAACATGCTACTCATATCTCCTAAGGGGAATCAGAGAAAGCCTTGTACATGTTTGGGGATACAGAACGGTTATATGTGGTTTTAGCATTGCTGTAAGACTTGTATTATGTCATACTTAGCTGTAAAGTGTGTGCGGCTTCTCATCTGGGCGTTACTGTACTGGACTGTATCTATTTAGAATCGATAGCAAGGTATTATTATTTATTTTTTGAAGAATGAGGTCGTCTTTCGACATCGTTACATTATATTATTCTAGCTATGCTACAATAGTAACATTCGCGAACTACTTTTGGCAAAAAAATTCAAAGTCGATGATGATCAATCATTTAACCCTGTTTAGGTCTCAACAATGTGTTTTTAATTTTACAAGTATTACTTAAAGGATGCTGCCATATTCTTCTATTAAAAATAAAGTATGATCTGCAAAATATGATATAAAAGGTGACACATCAAAGTAGACAACAATTTAGTCCCGGGAATAACCGTCATTGTGGTTTAACAAAAAACAATTCAGATGTTACTCTACTGTCAAGAAAAACAGTAATATCAATGCAGAACATTCGATTAACAACCTAGACCCAAATTACTAATATCTATATTTGCTTCAATTTTCTCTTTTTTTTATTCGCCAATTTCTAAATTCAGTCAACTTTTTAGAATCTTTAGCTTAGCTTCAAAATTTTTGAAACACTAAGTTTCTTATGGGACTGCCAGTTATCACAAATTCTTTATATTTTTTACATTTTCATTGTTATTATTCTGAAGCTCCTCTGACTCCGAAGGTCGAATCACTGTAGTTTTAAACATTCATAGGAATAATCCTATGAATGTTAAAGATAACTTTAGGCTAGTAAATACATTGTAACTAATGGCCCACCTGCCTATCTTTATGCCACTGCCGTCAATACACGGCTCGTGTGAGTAATAAAAATCACACATAAAATATTTATCCTTTACGTGTTCTTATTGATAGCACGTTATCAAAATTTATGAAGTTGTTAACTTTTATATGGTCGATATAGAGTAGTCTGTACTCGTGGACGTTTACCTTAATAGCCTCTATAAAAATGTTTCTTGAGAAATATGTGATTGGGAATAATAGATGTAGGTACATTGTAAAGTGACCGCACTAGACGATCGATTAGCGCCGTTGAGTAACATTGTTACGATGAGGAGCAAAAAGCAGTTGGAGTTTTAGATCAAATAGGACTTCGCTTGAAAAAACATGCGCGAAATGTTTCTCAATTTAAATTATACTGTGTTTGCAAAGCAAAATGTCCCAATTATCAAAGGTCTGGCAATACATAATATGTACTGCCAGACCTTATTAACTTAACATAATATTATTATGTTTGATAATAATTATGATGTGTGCGCATCGAGATATTATGTACAGTAGTAGTACAGTTATGTATGTCATAAGAGCTAAACGTCTACAATTTAAATATAAATTATATATACACGAACATATATTTTATCTAATTTAATCTTTTTTTTTTGCAGTTTTTGCTACACGGCGAGTTAGTAACTCCACCTATCACGGGCCATCGGCCACAATCGAAGTCGCCTTGAGTCTTACTCTGTTTAGACTACCGCGAACTCAGTCTGTAACAGTTCTCCTCTTTTAATTAAAGACTGTGAAATCTTATGACCTAGCGGGTATAATTTATCTCCATTAAATAGTTTCCCTGGTCGACCCCGTTTCTGGTACGAGGCCGACCACCCACCACGTTACAAGGCCAGCTCAACACCAGTCTTTAAGGTGGTCTTTGGGAGAGGCTCGCGATTCAAATTAGTGATTGTGACATAAGACTATGCTTTATACTCTTCTTACAAAATAGTATGCTGAAAAATATGCAATTGCAATAGGTATAAAATAACCAACATTAACAGAAAAGCACTTGAGCAGACCCTTGGGGATTAGTGTCAATAAGTTACATGTTCTCACATGTATTATAAATACGTGACCTTCGTAATGGGATCGGGCCCACTTCTACTTCAAATTCGTCGTAGACTCATTAAAAATACAAGTTCACTAAGTACAGTCGCTCGTGGCCTAATTGCTTTGGACTTTAACAATATCGTTCCTTGAGGAACACAAATGCATTTTTTTTAAATATTTGTTTAATTTAAAGACTCGCTGGTACAAAACTTCTTAGGAATTTATTTTGGAAGTTTCTTTAAGACATAACATTGAGTCATAAAACCATAATATATAAATATCTATAGTGAAGAATACTTTTTTACGATGTAATTTCATTTGTGTTTATTTATTATGTACCGCTAATAAATAGAGGAACATATATTACATTATTGTTGACTACTAATGATGAAAGAAACTCGAGTCCAAGTAAAGGGTTAGATATCTTCAGTAGAGGAAAAACAAACAGAAAAGAAAAGAGAGGAAGTCTAATCAGAAATATAAAATGTAGGAAATAGCAAGCAAAATAGATCGAAGGTTTTAACTCGTTTCCGCTCGTTGGTGTTGTCACAACTACGGTGAACTTTGATAGAGATTACAATCTTTTTGATATCCTGTGGCAGGACTGGACAAAACGAACGGGATTGATATTGTGTCGAGATAAGGTAACTACGTAGTCTTCAATATGATACCTGATATGGTGATGGAAGAGTTCAATGGAAATGAAATATTTTTGATATCATCTAAACCAAAGATATCGATAGTTCCGAGACACTTGTGTTAATAGGTCAATGTAAGTTCCATTCAACGTAATTCTCAAGGTGATGAACAATGCTAGAGTATGGAGTATCAGCAATCCTAGTTTAGAGGCATATGAGTTATATCACTATTGTTACGACCGTTATAGGTACCATTAACCATGCTGTAAAGTATTGAACAGACTCAATCTAGGGATATTTAATACGCTATACTAAGTATTCTGGCTAGAATGGACTCAATGTTTTAAGTTTGAAGCTTTGAGTCATAATACCAAAAGTGAAATTTAATTTCAATTCTATGGCTTCAAACTTCAGACCTTGAAAGTGAACAAATGGACTTAAAAGCACGGATGGTTTTGCAGCTGGGGTCGAGAAGTAAGTCCTTGGTTCCGAACCATACTGTAACACGTATCGTTTAGCGTTCTTTAAATTAATTCTATTAGTATTAGTTTTTTTTTTAATTACAGAAACAAAATGAAGAAAAAAAGACTTTATCCTGTACATGCTCATAATCCAGATCACCAACTCAAACTGTGTGTTCTGTTAATCATTCAATTAAAGCACACACATAACGTATTGCACTGTAGTTAGTGCAAACCTGAATAAGCCTTTTCAATATCTACAAACTATTATTAAGTAACTTAATTAAAAAATTAAAAAATTTAAGCATCAATACGCTGATATTATATGAACGTCCGCTTAATATTTTTATTAAAATATTTGTCAATGTATGATTACTCTACAAAAATAAAATATAAAATAAAAATATTCCAGTAAGGCAAACAATGAAGGCCTACACAAACACTGGCAGCTACAGGTGAGCATGGTTAAAACCGATAATTTTAACAAGTACTATTTGACTGGCCTGTTGGTCTAGTGGTTAGTGACCCTGACCGCTATGCTTATAGGTTCGATTCCCACCTGAGTCTGGGTGTTCTTTGTGTCCGTTGTTTCTATGTTTGTACAGTCCCCCGCGACACAGGAGTAATTCCTAATGTGGGAGTTGTCGTTCACAAAAAAAAAAAAACAGGATCTATACCTTGTGGCCTTCACGCGAAAGCACATGTTTGAGACTTGTATCCGCGTTTTCTACTCCGACACCAGAAAGTGATAGGATTCTTGAAATTTTTAAAAAGCAAAATTGAACTTCAATTCACAGTTTCCAAAATTAAAACCTACATTACCTGTACAATGTCTACTAGAAACCAGCAAACATAAATCTGAGTGAGCAGTCTTATCAAGCCGTCTGTGATATATTGTTGGTGGGTGACTTTTAGCGCTTGACCCACGCATTGTTACTGTTATAACGAGCTTTATTTATTGCCTTTCTTTATAGCTTTATTTTTACCTTAAGAGGTTGTGAAAACAAGTTGATGTGTTAGAACTGCGGACTCATAAATACAAAACTGAAATGTTTACGATATCACGTAGCCATCAATTTTGCCTGACTTTTGTATTTAATCAGTTGTTGTACTCCGCTACCATAATATTATATCTCTGCATATTTACCAATATGTTTAACAAGCGATATCCATCATCTCATCTGAATTCATTGTACTTACCACTTTTAAAGAAAATGCCGCGCACGGAATATTGTCAAATTTGAAGTAGGTACTTTAAGTTAATATGTAAATATGTAGAAGAAGTGCAGAAAGTCTCAATTTTTTATTAACATGTGTTACAAATCAAAAAAATATGCGAAAACGGATACAAAAAGATACAGGGGCCCAGTATAAATGCTGAATTGTCAGGGTACGGATGTCGGGTTATAAATACTGTTGTTTCTATAAAGAAAACAAATAATTCAAAACTTAATAACTTACAATTGAAATTCGGCCACCAGGCTATCTCGAGTAATATATAAATTACAATTTAATTTTGTTTATACACCTAAGATAACAAACAAGTACATGACGTTATGGTAAGCCGTATCGCTTCCCTGAATACTCGCAAAAAACAGTGGTGAACACTTGTACATTACCGACCCTTCTTCCGTGAGGCTCTGTTGACCATAATCATTAGCAGAAGCCCTACTCGTTCCTCTAGTAAGGAAGCTTAAGCCAGGCGCACACTACGAGTTTTTCGGCGCACGGCAAAGAACCACTGCGGTATAATGTCGCGCTACAGCGTTGTAACATAGGGGTTTGGTACTGTTAATGGCAAAATTGTCGCAAAGTCGATAATTTTGGAACAAGCAACAACTCTACCAGCGCTGCGCTGCGTGGCGAAAAAAAATTAGTGCGCGCCTGGTCTGGTCTCACAGTCTTCTATAGAATGTCAATGCAAATAAATTCTACTTAGTACTTTGCTCAAAAATCAGCAACCCAGTCTATACCTTTTTGGGTCCATTGTTAAGTGAAAACTTCTTTAGGCATGTTTGTGCACTTTTGCGATGGCGAAAAAGCACTAAACTCGTGACCGTCACGCTAATAATACATATATAGATCTACTAGAGGGCGCTATTCTAAACATTGAGTTCTGTCAGCTCCTTATTAATTAATGTCACCAACCTGCTAATGTAACGTTTTAAGTTCATCGTTTCGTTTAAGTTTTCACTCTTGTCGGCAGTCCCATGGCTGCCTATTTTATTTTTTTATTTTTTAAAGCTTATTACATGAAGCTAAAACTGTATGGGTAAACTAGCTAGAAACAACTTTGGTTTTTATGACGTCATATAGCTAATAATATATGCTATTGTTTATTTTTATTTTAAATTCGAAAGCATTTAGTCCATAACTAACAATAAAATTTTAACTCAGATTTCTACCACGTTTAAATAATGTGACATTTATGTTTTAGTTTCGTGACGGCACTCATAAAAGCTTGTAAAACGAGTTAATGGTAATAACTTGCACTAAAATAATGATGCAATGCGACTCCCTATACCTAAAAGAATTCTATAGCAAAATGTAATCACCGACTAAATAATAAACTATAAATTAGATTTTTTTTTTGTTTAAATATAAATTTACTAAAAATTAATTACTTAATAACGTAATCTCATAATTGCGAAAGCATTTATTTTGCTAATTTTGTGTTTTTAATTGCATATACCTAGGTATTACTGTCACTTTTAACACCGAGTCTATAAACACACGTCTAGAAAGGTTGTTCATTTATATGCAGAGATTTACTGGCGGAACCATCAGAATAACACTTTACAAGTGTCTTTATTATTTATGTATTTGTATTTATATATGTATGTGTATACGTATGTACATATATTTCCTATATGTGTATGTATATCTAGTACACTTGGCTTATTTATGTAATACATTTTTTTTAATACCTTTATCTTATGACTATTAAATATACACCTGCCACACACAGTTCTGTATCACCCAAAGGTTGACTGGAATAAAATGCCTATGGCATTAAGTCCGCCTTTTGTAATGTATTTGCAGGAAGTATTAATAAATAATATTAAAAAATAAATATGTATACCTATGTATACTTCATATAATATTATCTATGAATAGTTTCAAAGTTAGCATAGGCACTTATTACAAGTGCCTTTAACTTTCAAAAGTTACGTTAACAAAGATACAAATATTTTGTAGCCCTATTTTACTAACGAATGTGGGTTACACATTACAGAGTGCAACAATACTGATCATACGGTTAGGAACATTTATGTAAATATAAGTAATATTCTTGTTAGCCCCTTCAAAGAAATAATAGTCGAGTGGCCTCCAAACCCGAAATGTCTTGATTGTAAATCCAATACCTTAGTAGCTATCGTAGCACCATTTCAATTGTAATACCACCACCATAAAACCAGGTTTATTTAATTGAATCATATACAAATGTAGTATATGTGAAAACAAAAAGCATACATGTCTGTTAAATGAATCCTTTGTGATGTATGTACATTAGTTCATCTACTTTACCGCCAACCGCAGCAGTGCGCGATGCGGGGAGTTCTAAATAGCTAATCAGATTTCAAATAAACGGTTCGTGCAGTATGAATTGGATTTAGACAAGTCTAGTGCATTAAAGCAATAATCCAAATGATACCGCACATTATTTCGGCGTCCGTATAAAGCTCTGTTCATGCATTAAACATTCCGGTTCTCTTAAATAATAAGAAAGCATTCTCCAAGGTACTATTGTTTATTCTATTCTTTTTAGAGGCTCAGATTGGAAAGGCTTTTTACACCCAACCCATTTACTGGGTCTAGAGAATACATTCACCGTATTGGGGAGAAGTAGGAAAAACGCTTTATCTTCAAATGTCTGTTATTTTCTTGAAAGGTACTATAAAAAATGTACGTAAAACATTTACGCCCCATAAATTTTAACATTGAATGTTATTTGTGGCCATTAATGAAATTACTGAGAGAAATATATTGGACATTTGGACCCGCCTGTGGCCGATATATGAGGTCTGGAGGCATTACAAGGAAGTTGCGTGTGAAATTTCAATAGAAATATACAGTACGAGTCGTGATTTTTTGGTTTGATGACCGAGCGAGTGTGCCGATTTGAAAAATAACACACAAACGCATAGAACTCTTTACGCGTGTATTTTTATTACAAACGTTATGAATACCATAGGAAATACTACTACATAAATATATTAAGTAAGTTTTTTATTTTTAAATTCTACGGTGGCGAAAAAGAGAGGCGATCGTCTGACTGATAAAAAATAACGTTGCAATGTAACGGATCTTATTCAGAAGTAATCTTCTACAACATGGTTTATCTTCTTCATTGGATCTTTTCCAAATAGGCCATAAACTTCGTACGTAAACACTATTTCGTGAGTGTGAATTAAAAATAAACCAAAGTTATATCATTGTTTGTTTTGTAGATTTTCTATTTCTCCATTAGAAAGATTTAAAATAATTAAGTAATGTAGTTTTACGTTCTCTTTGTTCTTGGATATACTCGTGTCTTCACAATGTTATTTAGCTTATTTTAACAAAAGGTGTCTTAGAAGCAAGTTACGAGTCTGTTCCTCTGAAGGTTTCCACGAACGCTTAATACTGTAGTCATTACTTAGTTGGCAGTGTTATTAAAGTAATTATTAGAATGAACAATTGCCTCACTACTAGAATGTCATATACCTACGACGAGGGAAACCATTAGGAAGAGGAGATTAGATTATCAAAGATGAGTGGGTGTGGAACCCATTAAAGACGGAAAATGGCGTTGACATTAATAATTTTCTAACACTGTAACCTTTTAAAATGAATGTGTGTGCTATAAACTAAATAATAATAATAAATACTAAAAACCAGGTAGTATTATAAATTATAATACTGAAGATTGCAAGCAATAAATGTTAATGGCATTCGCCAAGTGATTGAATCACCAATCAAAAGTTACACGGACATAAAATATTGTGATCGCAAATTCTAATTTCATGGACGAATAGAATTGGGGGAAGAAATCTATCAACATCTACTTCCACCAAAATCTACAAAGATTCTATTGAAGGTATAAAACAAATATTATTTTATATAGTTCATCGAATTGTTGGTAAAGTTTTATTGCAGTAAATTGATTAGAAATGCGTAACAATTTGTTTTAAAAAAAATCGGTAACGTTTAAACAAAGTTAAGTAGTAGCAGATAGGTTTTGCCCGAATGTTCTTTACTTTTCACACGACTGTCCAAGAAGGGAAAGTAATGTGTTCAGGGTCTATATGCCTGAACAGATTTGAATGTATGGGGCATCGTTAGAATCCTTACGTCATCCCGAGTGATACTAGCTATTCTTTTTTAAATTAATACAAATTTCAAATTGTTTTGGCATCGTGGCAGTCGTGTTTTTTATTTTTTAAATGAGTAGCTTGCGTAAAAAAATGCTGTGTTAAATACTCAAAAACAGCATTAAACCTCTTAGCCTTAGGAGCAAATTTGAATCACGTGTTATAGTTTTTCTATATCATTAAACGGAACAAGAGCTAAAGATAATATGAATAGGCGTTATATAATTATGTTACATGCGTCGCATATAACAAACATGTAGGCTATTGTATCAAATAATTCCTCAGTAAAAGAACTATTTGGTGTGGGCGTTATTTTACATCACTAGCTACAGTAGCTAGCTACATAAAATGTAACCGCATAACTAGTCTCAAGCCAAATAAGAAACCAGTGATTTTTGTGACTACGTTATTTCCGCTACAACAAATACGATTCTAATAACTATTACAAGTTGAAACGTCGTTTCGTTGATGCATCATACAAACGGAGTTTCAAGTTAACTAAGGTACGTTACAATGAGAACTCGTTGCGATATGCTGTTTCTTTTACACTCAGTTATAATTATTATTATATGCATCAGCTTTACACACTCACACATGTACCCCGCCCGGACAGGTGCACGAACCGAGAGAAAAAGAGCCTAAGTTACTACAATGCATATAATTTTGATGCATATGTCTATGATTTTAAAGATTAGTATAGACTCCTTTTATGTTGAATTTATTTTAAAATAATCTCAGTGCTACTGTTAGATGATTTGTGTTAAACACAAATATTAATTTTGTTTCATTGACGAATGAAATTAATAATTAAGATATTTCTTGTAACTATGACCACAAAACCGTAACTTAGACTTGGTACGGAGTCACGACATGACTACGTTCCGTGCGTAGCGTAGCCGTACTAAGTAGCCGCACACTGAGACGAGACTATTTACTAAAATCACTCGTACTCGTAACTAGTGACGCCTTTAAAGTAACTAGTCACGTTACGTTTCGTGAAATTCACGAAATGACCCACACCTACAAATTATCATACCACTCGTAGATAACACTTACGTGCTTATTTCGTAAGTCACTTTTAATGGTATAGAAAAACTGTAACACATGATTCACCTACGAACAATTTAACTATCTGTAAATCACAAAAGAAAAGTCTTCTTTGTTTGGCTTCAACGCAACCTTATTACAGAACCCACTACTACCTCACCGGACCGTACAGTAGCTCGATAAAGCAAACAAAATTTGCCTTGCGGCTCTTACTGAAACCCGGTACAAAGAGGTGAATTCAGATAACGAATTTACAAAAACAAATGAAATCTTTCTTTGTTCTCATTGTGTGTGTAATACAGTTTTTTATTCTGTGACCCTATGTGATATTAAATGAGGTCTTTAACTAGCAATTTATATTTTATCTGTATTTATTAGCGTATTACGCGGGGTTGGATCGTCATGATTTGTTTCGGTTGCTTTTGATTTTATTTTTTAATTGTTTTGAAGATAAGGGTCGTGGTTACGGCTTTGTGAGCAAGGGATCGATGTTGTATTGCCCGAGGACCTATTTTCATCATAAAATTCCATAATATAAAATTGCGTTAGCTGTTTTAATATAAAACCTATTACAGTATACATAATCCCGACGGCCTAGATAGCTGAATCAGAATTTTAAGCATTTTTGTATATAAAAACCGTTTGGCTTTTAAATTCGATAACCTTTGTTTGTCACAAACTACTATTGAAATACCTATCGCTTTGAGGAATGGTGTCTAATTACGATCACTGTTCAGATACTAGATCTACCGATTCAATACGCATTTAAATTCAACTTAGATAGACTTCTCACACCAAAGGCTGTGGGTGGCGAGCTGCCACCCAATGGCTTATGCCATCAGAGTGTGATCTTCAAACGCGCAATGCAGGTTTAATTGTTTAAAGTAGTTCAGTTAATTTATGATGGTGATGCATGTATTTAACGCTGCAAATTATTATTATTATATGCATCAAACACTGTCTCGCTTTCGAAGAAGCGGCAGGAAAAGTCACGGCGAGGTGGGCAACAGTCGGCTGGGGCGTCAGGGCAATTGGGAGAGGAATCGGCAGACTATTCGAGCATTGTCGAGCAAGACTGCTCTCTGCATCTTGACCACCACCGATTTCCCACTGATCCCGAGCCTCTCAAGATGGACTGAGAGGCTACTCGGGATCAAGCTGATGATTGATATAACAATTAGGACTATTTCTGTGGACACCAACCAACCTCCTGCGCTAGGTCCAGATATTTGTTTTTTTTGTCTGCTTCAGTGTGAAAAAGGTTCTCATCATAGGGGATGGTGATGTCCACCAGAAATACCCATGACTCTGCCCAGTTCATTAGCACGATATCAGGCTTATTCGCAAGAATAGTCCTATGCATCAAAATATATTCCTGAATATCGTCTGTCTATTATGTGAATTTAGAGCAACCGTATTGTGCGAAACCGTAATCCAATAATCACAGTATTCCAACCGATGGCTTTTCGTCTTATGGCGTCGGATTTGCTCACAAACTGCATACCAATTCCAAGGAAAGCAAAAGCAATTTCATATGCTAAGCTGATTGATATAATTTGCAAATATATTTATTCAGCAATGTACACAAAAACAAATAAATACATATACGTAAACTACGAGTAGTATGTAAATAATTACGAAAAAACGAATAAACAGTGTATTGTGCTGGGACATGAGACATCTAGTTTTAGTAAATAATTAAAGAAATAAAATGAAGTGGTGCTGGTGGAGATGAACTTAAAGTAAAGTTTAGTTCAAGTACAACAGCTGTTACAACAATGTTAACAATGCATATCGCAACACTGTTGTTGAAAAAGGTGAAGAGCCATTTATGGTGTAATAAAAACTGCGGTGTAATATAGACTTGGACAGAAATTTTAAACATGGCACATGTATAAATTTGTGTAAAATCATTAAATAGTTACACTGTACATGCTAGTCTAGACATCTTTATCATATTTCTAATTGGAAAAATGTACGCACCTTTAACTTTAATAAAGATGAACTATTATTATAACTGATTCTGGGACAGAATAGACGGCAAATAATCACTTCAGTTAATCTCTCTTATTTTTGAGGAAGACATTGCTACTTCCGGCCAATGTTCTGCCAAGGTGCGAATGGCCTATTTTTTGGACTGGTTTGTTTCTCCGCGTATCCCTTCGATTTGTGGATTTGTACTATTCCTTCTGCACTGAGGGACTGAAACATTAAGAAGCCGGATGGACTTGCTATTTCCTTATGTCGAAGCGTGATGAAATCATGGTCCGTTTCTCAAAACGCTTAACCCTGGTTGTGTTCTTTGCGACTGATTTGCAGAGATTTGGAGATCCTATTCTTAAACATGAACATGAAACTTATAATATTTTCCCAGTATTTTGGGCCTCATTACAGAAGAAACTTACCATAACCTACATCTTGGTGAATAGGTGGGTGATTACTTTATATAGTCATGTATTTTTTGTACATTGCTTGGTTATTCACGATAAAGGAAATTAAATAACTTTAGCAATACGAGTATCAAATTTCACCATAACTGAAGCAACAGCCGCAATTTATATTATAATCTTTTAAAAGGATACGAGGCACTCAGAAGGAACCGCAAACACCTGTTCGTTCAAGACCCTTAACCTAATGCGGATTGACGCGCAAATTTCAAAGTTCATGCATAAACAATACTAGGGGCTTCAATTAACAAACTTAGGACATGAGTAAAATGTTTATGTGTAAAGGTAAAGGCTTATATATGTCAAACTTTAAACGTATAGAATATTATAGAAAAAAAAAATTGACTTTATTGTAGACCAATTACAATTAAATTACAAAGTAAAGCAGAAACAATATGTACGATGGGCGGCCTTATCGCTAAAAGTAATTTCTTATAGGCAACCAATATGTTAATACGTACGTAGGTATATGTCATGTCATGTTGCATTAATACATAGTATGAAGTAAAACAGTTACACAAATGATAAAAATATATTGCTATTATTTATTTAAAAAATAATAAAAATATAGTTTTTCCTGCTTTTCTTCCTGTCCTTTCCTGCAATACTTGCAATACATTTTTGAAGTGATAACTTCTTATGGGAGGGTAAACCGCTTCGTTACGTAACGCGTTACGGCACCAGTCTGTCTGGCTTCCCTTTCTCTCACGCATACGGAAGCGGTAGGCAGGCTCCTCCTCTCTCACTCTAACCCACAGCGCTAGCCGTATTAGTTTAAGTTATCACTTCTGTCGGGCGTCCCGAGACGCACACGTATTTTTTTATAGTTAAATTTGATAAGTTCATACAACCTTAAATAATAAACACTTGTCTTAAGGTCTGGACACTTATTTCTTCGGGAATCATTTGTGTATAATTTTTCAAAGAAAAATAAGAAACTAAATTTCGGTAAATAACAATATTTTTAATAATACACATCATATGTCATAAAAAAATATCTGTCACATGTATTGTGCTCACTACATACTGTAAGTAAAATCTTTTAAATTTTCTTTGCTTAAGATATCTTTATCTGGATAGCTTTCCATATTCTGGTTAGTCTTGGCGTCCGTTCGAGACCCCTCGCGATAGAACCAAGTTTAAAGATAAACCGTAATTGAAATGTCACGAACATTCCTTCTGTAACTGCTGCAGTAGACCCTGATACAATATACTTTCTACGCTCAACTAAGTTCCCTTTATAACATTTTAAAAGAATCAATACGAGTACTTATTTTTAATGCTTTTGTAAGAGGGTTTAAACTTTATTTTTATTTTTCTAATCAACTATGTTGACAAACAAACACACGGACCGCCTAAAGGTTAGTGATGATTACTTGCAACGCGAGCAGAAAAACGGCATTATAATGTTTCAAAGAATGGAGATAGTAGATCGATCGGGAAGGGTGTATCGCTGAATATCGGATGTGAAACATTTTAGGTATGTTCTTTCTTTATTATTACTGCTACTTAAACCTCAATTTTACATTGATTTCTGACAGATCATCATTATAATTATTTACGAGTTCCGAATCAAAGAACGACCGACGAATTTTAGATAGACACTCGTACCTTTATACAAAAACAAAGGTTCGCTGGTCGCAAATAAAATACCTCATGTCTTTTTCTGTAAATGAAAAATAACTGATGTACAAAGGTTTTCTTGTGCAATTTCCTGTTTATCAGGGGACAGTGAAACGAAATATGATCAACCGGAGGGCGGGCGACTGTGCCAACCGTATTTATTTGTCTTGTTAGTGCAAATCTATTGGAAAGACGACAATAGCACTACACTACACACAAAGCTACATAAACAACTGACAGCTCAGATTTATATTTTTATTTTTTATATTCCATTGTATGGTAGGATATTGTATATTGAAAATGCAAGCTTTTATAAGATGACAATACGTCTAGATTTCATTAGGTAATTAATTTTATTTCTATATACATTTTGGGAACCGGTTATAAATAACAGCGAGTAAAAGTACGGTAGGTATAAATGTTCTGGAAATGTGTAACTTTTTCAAGAAGTCATCATTAAAAACGTCCAAATACGATGACGGAGAATTTTATTCTTTACTAGATTTGGCTAGCGGCTTCGCCCGCTTGATTGTAGATTTGCCAACCAACGCACTGGACAGTGCGTTGGTTGGCAAATTCGGGGATAGAACAATTGTTTCTGGATGGAATGTTTTTTGTACCCCTAACAACGAATACGCAATCTCATGATTATCAGTTGTTGAGTAGTTAAGATGTAAAACCAACGAACTCATATTTGTGTTTATAATATATCTATTTTTTTATATTATAAGAGGCAAACGAGAAGACGGGTCACCTGATGGTAAGTGACTACCGTCGCCCGTGTACACCTGCATCTCAAGAGTAGTTAGTATTAGGTTACGCAGTGCACTACCGGCGTGAACACACAAGCATTTAGCTTAGCTGGAGTGTTTAACAAGAATACTAGTAATGTGTGACCCACGCCACGTTACTAGTATACATTAACAAAAAAAAAATGTTTTGAAATTCATTAAGTATATTGGTTGTAGTCTTATTTTTTCCTCGTTTGTTAACACTAGAATTTGGCAGTTTGATAACAGCGGCGTGAGTAATATGACCTGGCTCTTTTTCCACTTATTACATATAAATATAACAAGATCTTAAAACAAAGTACAATTCTCACAATGAATGAATCTAAGACCAATAAAAGGTACATTTACGTAACGCACGGTCTAATATATTATTAAATATTACAATAAGATCGGTATTTTTCCTCGTGTCAGCAATGCACGTCAAACCCATCGCAACCCTACTGAGTTCACCACCAATTGGCGATAGTTGGTATATTTATTACAAAACAAGTTTTATTTGGATTTGAACAATAAATTATTGATTAAAAACACAGCTACGCGTTAAAATGGTAATATAGTAATACGTGAAGAGATTTCTTTATACGCCTTTTCAAGCTAATTTTGTACGTAGAATAAGTGCAGAAAGCTAAAATTTTTAATCAATCAATTTTAATAATTATACTTTAATGTTATAAGTTTAAAAATTATGCGAAAACCGCTACACACGCCTAAAACAAGAAGCTATACACGTCCAGTAAATATTTGTAGACCTGTCATAGTACGCAAAGTCTATACAATGACAGTTCAAGTAATACTGGTCATTGTTGTATAACAAACCGGTTAAAACTTAATGAGTTATGGTCAAAGTTCGACCACCAGGCAATCTCTGGTTTATTATAAATATTCAAAAAATTTAGATGGAAAAGGTAAATGAAGATATGTGTGTTTGAATTCGTAACGGCTTACAGTGAAGACATTTGTTTCGTTTTGACAGAGAATTTCGGGAAAAAAATCGAATTAATTGTTGTGTGTTAATTATGGCTATCTATCTATCTATCTATCTATCTATGGCATTCTGAAAGAAAAGTAGGTAGGTACTTAAAGTTTCCTATTGTAGTCAAGTTAACACATTAACATGTCAACACAAAGGAAAGTAACCAACATATTTGTTTTTTTTTATATTTATCCCCATCACATATTTTCATTCGGACTGTGAATAATATTTACTCAATATCTGAACGACACAGTGTATAATAAACATCGGTTGCTCTCGACGCGATAAATCAATCCGGGCTCAGCCTTTCAACATTCAACCTCAGTGCTACTGCTTTTGATAACATAATTAATAGACGTTGTTATTTAACGAAACTCACTGAATAAGAAACTGGTTTATTGAAATCAAACTGGAATTGATGAAGACTTTAAAACGTTTAGCTACGCCCACGTCTTCTATTTAGTATATATTAATTATTGACTAAATTAAAAGAGCGTAAAAGTTTGTCATTTTAACTTTAAAATGAATTGAAATTATTGTTGAAAAGTTTAAATTTACTTACTTCACTTACTTCCTTAGAAACTGAACAGAACGTGACAGGAACAGAAACGTTTCAATAATGTCTTATACTGTATAGCGGCATCCTTGATGATAAATATAGAATTGGCACACAGGTAGGGTACCACTACTCTGCTATTTAACAATAAAGAATTTTAGCTGTCATGAATCATGAATATTATCATCACTAAATATTATAAAACAAAGTCCCCCGCCGCATCTGTATGTGTGTATGTTTGCGATAAACTGAAAAAATACTGAAGGGATTTTCATGCGGTTTTCACTTATAGACAAAATGAGTAATGAGGAAGGTTTAGGTGTATAATTTGTTAAGATTTTGTGTAAGTTGCTAGTGTTATATAAAGGGAAGAAAATGTGATTCTCTTGCAAACTTGGTTTTATAATTCGTGAGTAATCGAAAATTGATATGATATTTCCGTTACACAACTTTCAATTATAATGAACGTTTCGCATACTGAAAACAATCAGCTAAATTAATTTTATTTTGACCAAATTGAAATTGGTTAAGTTTCTGAATTTAATTCAAAATTGCTTTATTGGTATTTGACTGTATGTCTCAAACGTCTAAAATAGACTGAAATAATAAATGTCAAATTAAAATCAGACGTCGGGCGTCTCAGCAACAACACAGTCTTAATCAATAGTCAACACAGTCTTAATGAAGTCTATATTTAATTCGACGCCTTTACAGAACTTCACATTTGAAATGTCTTTACTGAAGTAATGAGATTCGTTTAATGACTTATTCTAATAAATACAGATTACTTATTCTAGTTCTGATTTGGTATCTAGTATTACAAAGAGTACCTTACTAGGTGTGTATACTGAATACTTACTAATATTAAGTACACAGAAGTACCAGGAATATCATATAGAGAAACCATTTGACTGGCCTGTTGGTCTAGTGGTTAGTGACCCTGACTGCTGAGCCAGAGGTCAGAGGTCGTGGGTTTGATTCCCACCCAGGACACATAATTATGTGATGAGCATGATCGTTAGTTCTGTGTCTGGGTGTAATTTATCTATAATATGTATGTATTTAGAAATATATAAGTATATTTATCAGCAGTCTGGTTACCATGGTACAGGCTGTGCCTAGTTTTATAAGTTGAATTTGAAAATGGAGAAGTTAGGTGCTGTCAACTTTTGTCAGCATCTACTTATGCTTATATTTACAGAATAATAATTCTGACATATAAATATCAAAGTTAGTTGTATTTAATTTCACTCTCTGAGAAGCTTTAACGGCGGAAAATCTTATCCGTAATCATTGAAATTACGGAAGGGTAGGAGGGAAATAAAATACCTCCTGCGAACGTGAATCATAAAAGCCGGACAGAAAACTTCGTTAACAAACCCAACCAAAGAGCTCCTTCGACATATTCGATTCAGAGGTGTTTGGTTGTGATGAACGCTCTGGTTGGAGCAGTCATTTTAGTGGCAGCGGATGATCACGTATAGGCCAACGGTGGCCCTAAAGTCTTTCAGGAAGAATATGATCTTGGTGTAAGGATCAACCGATCGTAAAAAGATAAGCCAAAATATTTAAGCCATCGTAACAATCATGAAACGTTATAGATAGAAAATATAAAAGTAAGGACTGTGGTAAGGGCGTACTACTAAGCGACGAAAAATGAGGCAACATAATATGGCGTCAATATCCTGAGTGCGCATTACCACCTGGAACCAATGTGCCAATGCACGATGACTGGATGCGGTGCCGAACTAAGCAACATCCTTGAACGACGTTACATATATATTTGCTGTGTGCAACAAGTAAACTGGAAGGGTGCTAAATCAAAGGCTAAATCAAGGGTGCAAATAGGTAAAAGGATTCAAATTAACTTAAAATGGAAAAGAGAGCACTGAAAATGGGGTGGTAATAATATTAGATCAGTTCTGCAGTCAAAATATATGTAGTTGAATTAAATAGGGCACGTGACCATTTTATGTCTGTGAAACTAGTCTTAGAAAAGCAGCCGAGTTTGAATATTGTCTGCGTTTATGCCTGGTAAACTGGCTGTTCAGGAACTAAAAAACAGGCATTTTGACGTGGTCCTTATTCTTGATAACCTTCTGGAGATCCAAGAAAACTTAAAATGATGGAAAGAGTCGCTAGAATGAAATGGGTTACGCATTAGTAGAACCAAAACGGAATACGAGTTTCATTACATTAACCCGAATGCTATTTTTAGAGTTGTTAAGCTCCTGAGTGAGTGATCTAAAAGATCTATATCACTGATATCAACAAAATGTTTCACTTACTCACCCTAACTCCGAATATATCAGTAGCTCAGTTCTCTAGCTCACTAGCTCAATAAGCTAATCCAATGCTTAGGCTCTTTGTTTCATGGACGAGCGAGTGATAGATACCTGCTAACCAATGAGTGAGAGTGTCATAGATGCATTGCGTAGCCGGCTGACGAGAATGAGAGTACAGTACATGCTAATTTGGTATCGATTTAACGAGGGTAGGGTTGTCAGGAAAAAGTATATATTATTTAATTTCTAGCAAAGTTTAATAATAGTTACTTATCATTTAGGAATTAATGTGTTTATCTGTTTTATTTTGATTTAAAGACTTTCTTTATTTAAAATTTTAATAATTCTGTAAAAAGATTATACAAAAACCATTTTTGTTTCAGGTAGATACAAGTATGTTTTGTTAAGATAAAGAAAATGTTTTTTTTATAATTTTTAGTATTTATGTTAGAAGTATGTAATATCTTGGGTTTGGTAACAAAATAAATATTTTTTCTTTCAAATAACTGTGAAGTTTTGTGCGATTCAAGAATGCCCATAAAAACGAAGGGAATAGTCTTCAAAATTGCTGTTAGATCAGCACGTCTGTTTGGCAGCAAAACGAGCACACTTAAAAAGATGCACGAACAAAAACTTCATACGACAGAAATTCGTATGCTGCGTTGGTCGGGAGGGGTTACCCTCAAAGACAAGGTGCGAAATAAACACATTAGAGACAGTTTCAAGGTTTCTAAAACAACTGAATAATTACAGGAGTCCAGGCTGAGATGGTGCGCTCATTTACATTTTTCAATGGCTATGAAGGAGAGCGGAAGAGGAAGACCTCAAACCATCTGGATGACAAATGTTTGGCATGATCTGAAACAGTAGGGCCTTAGTGAAGCCGAGGAATAAAAATCAAACAAAAGGCATCGTATGATTGGAAAAGCCGGCCCCTAGTGACGGGATAAGGCGAAGCCAAAGAAAGAAAAAAGAAAGTTGTATTTAATTTCAATGTTTAAAACACCTATATTTTATACATTTAAAACGAGACCGTTTAACAAGTTAGGCAATGTAAATAAGATAATTATTGTATTACCAACATACATTGTATTAATATGCTATTTTGTACGTAACATAAATATTACGTACAGGAACAATAATACATGTTATAATTGGAAGTCTAGATTTAAATATGGCATCCATAATACAAATAAAACATGGGTCAATACTTATATAATTCTATAAACATTGTCAAGTCAATTTGGTAGGACCAAAATATGGTGAAAAATAAAGCAATAATACATACCGAAATATACTCTGTAATTCAATGTGGCCTTCTAAACTTATCTCTATAAACATGAAAGGGTCTAACCCCCTACTACAAGATACCTCGTAAAAACATATAGGTGACAACGCGTCCCGGCATATAAACCATCAAATTTATTTCCCGTATAAACGTTGAGAACGCAAAACAAGAACATCGTTCGGAATACGCTACTTTATATCTAAAGGGACATCTTCATGAAAATTATCCACGGTTACTCCGAATAGATTCAAAGTTATATGTGGCACGTACAATCGTATCTTTTCTAATATGCAAGGAGCTGGAAAGAACCAATTCCATTAGAGAGTCATCCTTTTCCTGCAAGCTCCAAAGGTATTTTGATCCGCTTAAGCCATATTGTGCTGAAATGCATCTAAAATTCTTTGACTTTGCGATATTTTATCGGTTAGTCGTTTTACCTTCTAGTTGGTAATACCTTTTAATATGATTGATAAAAAGAAGGACACTTTGTGGATTTACGGATTTATAATAATCCAAATATGTAAAAATTCAGCTTCCGTGCGTTTGTGGCCGCAAATCTCGGAAAGTATTTGATGATTTATTTGAAATCTTTACACAACTATGGATTTTAACAGAATAATGTTTTTGTATACTTTTAATTCTGTACTTTCAATGGAAAAGGTGAATTCTATGCATTTTAAATTGTCTTATAATTTGTCATAGTTACGTTGATATGCTTAATTTGGCATAGCATCAGTTATGATAGCAACATGTTTGAAATTATACTAAGTCACAGCAAAGCAAGTAATAATATATTCAAAAGATTACACAGTGCATATTTATCTAGATTTAAACGAATCATAGTTACTATGTATTCTGGAACACGGATAAACATACTTTGATGCATTATTTGTAAATACATACATATTACATTTAAACATCCAGATAGTGCAAAGAAACATATTATGCATACAAATGTGTGTACTGAGTGAAAACCGTACCCATAAACACAGAAGTTGCAGTTGAATGCTTTCCTGCCACGGTGCAGAAGTCATCATAATCATGTGTGATTAACTTATTTTAAAAATGCGATACATTGTGCTATTTAATTTATCTAACACACACACAATGATTTTATGTAGCTAATCTTTCTATCAAAAACTAATTCTAGTGTCAAGAATCTCTAAAAAAACCAAATTGACTGGTTGTTTATTAGGGGGTTGGCGTGAAAAGCATTCGGTACAAATACCACTGGCTCCGCATACACCAGTATTCGGTTTTAGTTTCTAGTCAACGGCTTTGGCAACAATGGCCGACTTCAATCCATTTCCGAACACAAATCTCGCACCGTCGACGTTGACTTTACTCGAATATCGTACTGGATCTCTGAATCGTGTTTACGGTATTATTCGTTGTCGTCGATATCTGTGGAAAATAGTGTTGTTTAAACTGTTAAAAGTACGAATGCAATATTGAGTCAGAGTCATATTTTGTTCACCTCGTCACGAAGTTATTTAAAAACTTGTTTTTGAAACTATGTCGATTCTTTCAAATACAAGTTTGTATTAGTTTTATTTACTATGTTGCATATACAGTAAATAAAATAAATAAAAACACATCACACTGTACTACAATATGTAGGATGTACGTAGTTTACGTACGTACATTATAACTACTATATCCAAAGTATTCTTGTTAACAATTATTTTTATGTTCACCCGTGGCTTCGATCGGTGCAATTCAGTCAAAACGTCTAGTAACCAAAAATATATTGTACCTTATAAATATTATCGCGATTAAGTCCCGATTTACATATCTAATACTCTTGTTGACCCACTACTATAAAGTGGAATCATAGTTGGAAGACGATTCTAGTAGTCTTATTCTTAAAAACCATTCCTATGTTTGGTAGAAAACAGTTATTTTCTTTTTTAACATTCAATCCACTTTTTAGTGGTAGTTGAAGTGTACTATGGTACATTAAAATGATTACTAACACATACATTACTAATATTCTTATGAACTCCGCGAATTAACCAAAATGGTTATGTTACGATTAAAATTGTAATGTAAATATAAATTAATATATATTTTCTTTGATAGTCAAACAATTATATAATTAAAAGCGGTTAATCCACACAACAGCAATAAAGGCTCATGGCTGCACGTTAAGATACAAAACATTCACTATTGTTTCTCCGAAAAACTGTTCGTGTAATGAAATTGGACTGGATACGGGACGAACGCCCCTAAATAGATAACATCTCTAGTAACTTCGAAGAACTTAGATGAGGATAATTAGTTTAATGAACGCTCTGTATTTGGAATAAAAGGGATTTTTCCTTTGCTTGGATTTATTGTGTGGCAACTGAAAAACAAACGTTTATTCTATTAGGGTTGTGCTTGCATACAGTGATTTTATCTGACGTATAAATATAGTAGACCAAAAATATTATCAACATAAATTTGTTGATTATTTGCTATCCCATTCCATGAGATTATTTTTCTCTGAGATTTTTCTAGTTACCTTTGGAGTTCTAATGCTGTACACGTTAAGATCAAAAGCATTAAACAAATTCGGGCGCTTCAAAAACAAAAAAAAATAGATACAAGTAATAATAAGTATGTAGCTAAAACAACTATATTAAAAAAATAAGTTAAGGTGCATTCAATTTGCGCAAGGATTCTATAAACCTGCTGTGACTATCCACAAATATATCAACATGAGAACAAATATGATTATATTGTCTACACATTCGAATCAGTGGATTATTTTGGGACATATTATTATTGTTTATTGCTATTCGAAACAGCTGCAGAGTACGCTCAGATCGAGTAGGTACCTTGAAGTGTAACTGACTTAGGAGAGTCCTATTAAATGAGCCATGCAGGATTTTATAATATAAGGTGGACATGTCGCTCATCTCCTTTTATCCAATCCGACCATGTTAAAGTAACGAAGTCATGTTTCGTATTCAGGCATTTTACGTGTCACCTGATGGTTATTGACTACCTTCGCCCATGGACACTTGCAACTCAAGAGTCACAAGTGCGTTACCAGTCTCTGAGGCGGGAGTACGCTCTTTTCTTGAAGGTCGTATCAGTGCGGAAATACCTTCATAGCAACACGGAAAACAAAACAGCAAATTTAGGCAAACAGCAAAAAATGCGATGGACTGTTACCATTAGAAGTCTGAAGAGCGAATACACAAAAGCGTTTGTCATCATTCCATATGGCTTTTCGTTCTTCTTTGTTTGTGTAAACTATTCTTGTCCGGTTACCTTTCTACATTAACCTAGCTCTGAAGAATGGAGCTGATAAGTGTCATTAAAATAAGAAGTCTAGTCAAGCGTTCAGCACTCAGCAATGCTGCTGTATGAATATTAATATTGTGTGTTAGGCTGTCAGCAGTCGGCTGTGTAGTAATTTCTTTCGTATTTATTGTTTTTGCAGTTTCAACATTACATTTAAAGGAAAAGCATCTTTATTTACACGCCAAGTTCTACTTCTACGAAACTAACAAATCTATTAAAACCAATCATCACTTGAGTGAGCATGAGTGAAATTAATATATTCGACTTGGTTTCGAGCAACGAATCGATCTACTTTGGCCAATCGTCGTCATAGTTAGACCAATTTTCTTAATAGATATTGTTAAAAGCATTGCATGTACTATGTAAGAATCACTTTAAACTTCATAGTTCCATCTTTTGGTTCAATTGGAAGCATAATCCTTATAAATTTCATGACGGTGTGATTCAGCTTTGCTTATATATCTTTCTATATATTCTCTGTCAAGAATCTTTCTGTAAATGCACTGAAAATTACAGCAACTTTTTCATTACCTACCAAATGAATGCTCATAAGTATACTCGTGAATCATTATTCAATAGTGCATTTGCAATGACCAAAACATTATCTGGTGTTTTGAACCAAAACATGAATTTCACCCATGATGCTTTTGAAACATTATTCAACTCGGAATATGCAACATGACAAAACAGATTTTAAAATTATTCAGTTTTGTTAAGTGATTTATGTGTCAGAGATAAACGTGATTTAAATATTATGATTAAATATGTTTATAATACATAGAAGATTTTTCTTTTTTATCTAGAGAAGCCCGGCCATCTCATTCAGACTTTGGTCTTCTTTATTTCTTAAAAATAAACCAATGAATTATTGTAAACCGTAATGGCAAAACACCACCTTCACCGGCACCTTCTTATTTCGATTTCCAAGTAATGCATGGAGCTCACCATTCCAAAGAGAGTCATGGGCAATTCTCATTAAACCATAAGTTCTAAGTATTCAAACATTCAAACATTCAAACAAAATTATAATTTATAAATCACTAATATGAAGCTGAATATGCACGTTGGCAACCATAAGGCAAAAGATGTTCTCATAGATAATGATAAAAATAAAATATTTAGTAGAAAGTATTGATGTTTCATACAAATTGATATACAGATTTTACAATAAATAGGTATCACACCCATTTTGTACCTTAACGCTTGGTCTTCAGAGTAGTTAATTAATTTGACATCAAGTACTATTTTGTGGTATTATTAAGGTTTTGGTAGGAACTCCTTTAAAATAAGCTTAAATGTTTGTTCTCAGATTAGTCATATGAATAGTACGTGAAAAGGAATGAATGAGCAACGGGTGTGAAAGTCATGTAATCACCATAACGTAACCGTGTTCAAAAACTTTAATCAAGTTGAATAGAGCTAGACTTGAATGGGAATATGTTTCTTTTGGTACAAGCCTATCACCATTTACATCGTCACTTTCCATCAGGTGAGTTGGAAGACAAACGCCTATTCCATTCCATAATAACAAAAAAAAATATTTCAGCATTATTCTAGCAATCAAATTGTCATCATACCTAATACATTTCTTCTCATGTTTGTAATTATTTCACTCCAATAAACGTTGTTTATTCGCCCGAAATAATATTATCAAGTGTAGAATGTTTATTTAACTACAAGAAATCGCTTTGATCTAAGATCTTTAACGTTGCGAAAATAAATATTTACCAGATCAACCTTACAAGCCTCGTTTTCGTTACTTCAAAAATGTTCTAAATAAAGATGTCAATGAAAAAGTGCTTTGGATCTTTTTTGGTGAATCCTCTTTATTCCTATCCTTGATTTGGACGTCTAATTATCTTGGTTCATCTTGTGCTGAAAATTTACGAAGATGGCTTTAGGGGCCGTAAAGCTAATAAAGTAGATAAGAAGGAATGTGCGTAATTAGAAAAGTAATGAACCAGGACAATATATATATGTCGCAGTAAGGTATATATTATTAGATCATACTCGTATCATAGTTATATTTCTAGTGAGACAGTTATGAACTGCGTTCATATATTTAACTATATAACGGTATATAGACACATTCCTAGAGATATATAACTATATCATGGCTTCAACCATCTTACTGTGACATATATAAATATAAATTAGTCTCCACTGGCAGTAAAACAGGTCTTGATCATACGAGAATAGTGAGAAGCAGCATAGTTCGAAATCCGGACTTCAGGGATGTCCCAGCAATTTTGATACCAGCTTGGTGCAAACAGTCCGTAGTCCGTTGCCGGCTCGATGTGCAGAGGCATTATGTTGATGCAAAAGTAAAAGTCTTTCATTTTTTAAGGCTTCTAATAATTGAGGTAACCATCCATCTGTATAGCATACAGCAGTAACAGTCTTCCCCTTATCAAGCACAACCATTCTTTTCTTTACGAATCGGGATATTTCTTTCACAGACGTGGGTGGTGGTTCATCTTCAAACACCCACACTTTACTCAGGGATTTAGTAGGAGCATCGAAAAGCCAGGTTTTATCGTACATCTTATGATAACAATCGAGTTCACATAGATCGGCCGTCTTCAAATTTTTTTAACGTATCACGAGACCAACTTACAGGCTGCTCCCTCAGTGCGTCAGTCATCAAGTGCGGTATCCAGAGTAACCAAAATTGCCGTAATTTCAAATGGTCGTGAAGAACACGATGAACAGTTGGTGCTCTTAACTTGAGGGTTTCCTCGACATTTCGATATACCAAACATCACCTGGCATTATCCTCCTAGTTGAAATTGCCACGATTAATTTGAATATACCACGATTCTATGTTTTTAGAGATTAATATGTTTTCCTCACTGCACTGCTCATTTCTTCGAAACATTTTTATAACCAATGAAACTGGAAATGTAGTTTCGAAAAACTTACCTCGCGTGTACGTAAATTAATTTATATATTTTTTAAACTGCGGTACTCCGCGAACAGTATAACATTAAAAACAGTTTGCTTTGTGTCAGTCCATCATTGGTTATTGCATTTCTGTGTGGGGAGGTGCTGGAAAAACTAGATTTCTGGAACTAGAACGGGCACAAAGAGCTGTGCTCAAGGTGATGAACGGTAACCATTTAGATATCCCACTACTATACTATATCAAGAATGTGAAGTGCTGTTCGTTCGACAGCTCTTTGTGGTCCATTCGGTTTTAAGAAAACACACCACACTGTTTTACGATAAAATAAATGTAAAAGACGAATATCTCGTGTAGTACTTCCAGTACAAGCAGCCAGAACTTCACTAGCTAGTAGATATCATCGAATAATTGCCGGACATCTTTACAATATAGTAAATAAACAGTATAATATTATACGCTCTTACTAAATTGCATGTAAATCAACAGTAAGTAAATGACTCCTAACGAAAACATACGCAGAAACTGAAGAGCTCCTCAGGATATCTATTTTACAGCTAAATCCAAAGCATACACGTACACAAGCACACCTAACAGAAGTAGAATTTGTATGCTTACCTCTTTGTTTATTGTTATTAACACAAGATGAATGTTTTTTTCCTTGGAGATTTTTAGTGTATTAGTTATTAATTACTTTTATTTTTTTGTTATACCTTTTCGTTTTTTATCTGCATGCTCTATCTAGTTTGAAAGTGGAACCTTTAACAGGTATAGGGGCAAATGTTACGAAATAACCTTACATGGCAAACAAGAATACGGCCATGACTAATAATATATCAACATTCATTACCACCAGACATTACAAGGGGGTTTAACCTCTTCTCAACGCTTTTTAAACTCATAATTGGAATACGTCATAGAAACATGTCTAAATTTTATAAAAGTTTATTTCTATTTAACCGTGGGTTTTTCATGGGTAGTTATGAAAAAACACACAGTCAGTCAGTATCCAGACTCTAATTATAGGTTCTAGCACCAAACTAAAGTTTCAAATGCGATTATTAAGCCGTTAGGTGAACAATCGTGTAAAATACTTCTACCCTCCATAATGTAAAGATTTTATAGGTGTGTTCATACAATGTTTACAATATAACAGAGCCAACAATGAATGACAAGTACAAATAACACTGACTGTGTCCTCACACTAGTGAGAATTCGATAAATCAATTAGCCTGTACAATCTGTACATCGCCCTTGAAGCTATCGTTTGATTGGAAATATTATTCATACAAAAACTTTTTGTGTAGTGGAGTTATCGGCACATAACTGGTAATTAAATATTTAGTTTAATTATGCTAACAGAAGTCAATCCTAACGTCTTAGGTCGTCAGAAGGGATAAATAAGACTTGCACGATAGAAAAAGATGCAACTGGTAGGTAATTAGAGGTTAATTAAAGGTGTACAATAAAAAAAATAAATAAATAATTAGCGCTGTGCGGTCCGAATTGTACTTAATTGTGTCGGAGTCGCTACTTATTTAAAAAAATTACGGAGTAGGTCTTCTGTACTGCCACTATTATGTTTTCTGTGGTTATAAAGAGAAATATTTCCAAGGCACAGATAAGGTAGTAGTTACTTCGTAACAGATACATCTCTCCCATATGAAAGGTAAAATACCTACGCTATAATAGCCTACAAGATATAAATAATAATACTTTGTATTAGCTGTAACTTATAATTTTTATGTCTTGTGCACACTAATCCTCTCGTGCAGTAGACGACTCTAGGGTTGCATAAAGATGATGATCATAAAGGAAAGACTAGAAATAATGAAATTGTTAATTATATTAAATATTTGTGAGTATGTTAAATTTTATAAAATGATAAATAGCTTAATTTCCCTCTCTGAAATTTATATTTTCAATTTTAATAAGTAATGAAAATATTCTGAATGAAGTCTTTCGAAAGTAAAGTGTGCCGTATCAAAACGTAACTTTGCGGTATTCCTTATCACAGATTTGTCTACACAATTACGGATACCGTTTGAAAAGATGAATAAAACATAACATTTATAGCGTGACCAAAAAGAAAAAGTGCCGTCTAGAAATGAAAATGTTGTCTTCTTGTCTAGAAATATAATTCTAAACATTTTGACTATTACGCGATATCTATAACTAAAGGTCAATTTATTATTATTACTATAAAAGCAATATTTATTTATGAAGTACATAACTATTGTTATAGCCACGTGGCAATGGCGATTAACGATTAAATACCTAAAGTATTTTTTAATTATCTTAATAAAGTAAGTTATTATTAAAATCATTTTTGTGGCAAATTTTAAAAGGATTGAACGGATTAAGAACATATAGTGACAAAGTTCTAACGGAAATTTATAATGTCAAATTTTCTTTGATTTTCTGGCTCTTACACCTTATTTCGTTTTTCCGTGCAAGCGCTCCGGTAAGTGCGTGACGCCCCTACCGGCCACTTGTGAATCTGGCGAATTGCCTTAATGGTAGTAGAGATAATATGAAACACGACCGTGAGCGAGTGATGTAGCCCTGCCATAGGTCTTGGTTATCTCTATACCAAAATTCATCCAAATAACCTTGACAAATGATTGATCTCCTATACAAACTATGACCTCCTATTTTGCTACCTTCAAGGCCTATTTTCGAAACAAAAAGTAGCTTATATTCTTCTCCAAGGTCTTGTTTATCTCTGTACCAAAAATCATCAAAATTGGTATCCGCGGTTAAGCCGAGTCCTGTAGCAGATTTTATGATGGATGCGGAAGCCAGTCGAGAGAACTCCTTAACGGTACACAGCAGCTATCTCGTGTTTATTTTTATAAATTCACCTTAATGAAAACTTTTAACCTAATAAAAGATTACTAAATATCTGTTGTTTAAATATCAATTACAAATATCAATGAATGGTTAAAATAGGTGATTATATTATACATAACTTAATTAAGTAAGTTAGGTAAGTAAGAATTTTAAATAAATTATACCTATTAAGTTATATTAATAGTTATTAAGTAGTTATATTTAAGACACAAAAAAAAATAGCAAAAAAATTAAACCGACGAAAGAAGAAAGGTACTGAAAAGCGAAAAATAAACTTGTTAACCTAACTAGAACTAGTAAAGATTTCTATCTTTAACTTTTTTAGCTTAATTAGGTATTCTTCATATGTTTCTAACACAAATTTTGTTTATTATATAAACATATTTGTGGGTACCAAAACACTGAATAATCTAAATAATTATGTTCAACAATATGTTGTATAACAATACAAAAACGTGGAAGGCTGGCACGTGGAAGTAACGGAGTCCACTTCTTCTTAGAAGCGGACTCCGTTACTTCCACGTGATATAAACGAGAATAGCATTCGCAAGAGGCACATTGCTGTCCGCGTGAGTCGTTACGAAGGTAAGAGGTAGTCTAAAAAGGACCAAATTAAAACTGAAGTAACCATAAACCATTGTCTACTTTATGTTAAGTTAATAAATAAATATATAGGTATACATAGATAAATTTAGAGAATAGTACTAACATAGTTTAGGCAATAGCCAATCGCAAAAGTGTTAGTTTCAGTTTAGATTTAGAAATTATATTTTATAATTCATTTCATGTTGTTCAGATTTTTATTAGTTCTACAAGTTTGTGAAACGCAAGCCGCTATAACATTACGTCATAATGACAGTAACAAACTAAGTAAAGTGTTATAAATTTTTGAATATTTTATTCCTTCCATGGATTTTACTAAATATTACCGTGGACAACGATTTTTGTAAATGCAGAAAGTACAAATCTACCCAGAATAAGCTTTTTCATGAGAGGCAATTTTTCGGCATAAATCCCGATGTTTGTTCTGCCAAATTACAGAATACGTGAACATAGGTATATGATGTATTGTTCTATCTCCATCACCAATCATAAAGATAGTAACTCACTTTAAATTTGGCACAATTGCAATAATTAATTCATTCATTTAAAAAAAATACTCTTTTACTGCCTTCATGATGTCATGACGAATAAACAACATGGCGGTCTAGCGTTTTCATCAATGTACGTGCAGAAATTTAAAATATAAAATTGAAATGCATTTTAAAGCCACTTATCGATTGAATTTATTTTTTGTATATTTTCTGGTAGGTAACTATTGCTTTAAGATTAAATTAAAAACTTTTAAAAAAGGGTGTAATACACTTTGAAATAGTTAGTTAATAATTTACAATTTATAAATATAAATGTTAAACCACCTCTGCAACAACACAATTGAGAGAGAACACAACTGAGTAATGGATAATATTTTATATTTTGAGAAATTCCTTTTAAATTATCACTCGCTAAAAATATATAGTTGAAGATAATACAATAAAAAAAATGGCCCTTTTTCTAGAATCTTAGCAACAACATTTTTAACCGAATAGCAAAACACCTTTTAAAGAAGCGGGTGCAATTTTCTCTTTTCTAAAAATACTTTTATTATTTTTATAAAGTAAAGATACTTTACTTACAAAATGTTTTATATTATTATACATATATTAAATCATGCAAAGGCAGGAACTAACTTTGTTTTAAATTACGCTTTACAATTTATAATTCTTGACACCAAATTTAGTAGACAATTATCAATCAATACGGGTAACATAACTGCTCAGAAATCATCGATTTTAAACGTTGTTCAGCTACTTAAAGTATATTACCTTACAAGCCCTTTTAAATATTTTGATAACATTCAAATAGCATTGTTGAAAACTAAAACAGCATAATCAAGGCCAATAGTAAAAAGACAATAAGTATGCTGTTGCTTGACAGAAACGCTTTCAAGTAACGTATTTTCGGAAAAACGTATTTTCCTATGTTTTATAGAAGAAGGTAGTTCACTAATATTGAAGTTAGTTTAATAAAATTATGTCATCATGTTATTATTCAATCACTTCTGCTGCTTCTATAAAGAATTTTATTGCAGAGTTCAGTTCAACGAGGACAAACGAAACAAGTTAAATTACACTCTCGCAAACCATTTTCATTGAAAAGAAGCCGTCGTTTTTTCTACAAAGCGAAACAACCTGTGTCTGTCACATTACTCTTTTATCAGTTCTCTTATATCACAGCTGTATCAAGTGGATTGTTTCGGTAAATTCTTTTGCTTCTACATAAGGGTTTAGAAAATTACAATCAAGACTGCGAGTGTCAGTAGCGATGTATTCGTATAAGGTGATATAATATGTGACTGTAAAAAGACGATATTTCAATCGACGGAAGTAATTTGATAATTTATTATAAAATATAAATTTGCATAATCAGGTTTACCTTATAACCCACTTACTGAAGGACTCAACGTCTAAAAAAAGATTACGTGGAGGATGATTTAAAAAATATAAAACAAAATATTTTCTGTACAGTTTAATCTGTTAAAAATTTATGAAAAAAATAGGTTCGATGAGGCAAGACAATGCAGATTCTGCTCAAATCCACCGACAAACAAGTGCGGTATCATTCACAGATAAAAAATGTAGCAAGCGTCAAAACGTTGCCAACCCCATGAACTCCTCACTCTATTGTCCTCTGGTAACCCTACTCACCAGGAACACACTACTACGCCAATAATATTGCGGTATTCTTGTTAATTTCATTTTTACTTTTATTTTATGATGTTTGTAGTTAAGATTATAATGTGTTAAATTTTAAATTATTTCAATGTTAGTTTTTAGCCCCACAATCGCATTGGGTTTCCTGTAAGGATTGTGTGGGATGTGTTTGTAATAAATAAATAAATATCTCTCAATAAGCTGTAAGCTTTTGATTGGAGTGCATCTGTTACATACTGAATATGATACGCGATTATTCTAGCCACTGGAAAGTCCCTCGCAAGTAGCCGATCAGGGATCTTGCAATCCTTGAACTTATTTTATATATAGCTAAATCTTAAAACTATTAACTTTTTATACTGTAATGAAATAGGTGGATACTTAAGAGTGTCGTGACTTTGTTTTGACCTCGTGAAATGTGAATTTAAATTGTTATTCTGAAGCACCTCTCTCACATTATCGGCTTATCTAGGCACCTTTTAGGCCACATCTGGTAAGGCTCACGCTGAAATTACGGTGGCTCTTAACTCAAAAGCTTATTACCCGACTTAGGAGAGGTGTTGTGTTTACCGTACTTGTTATTTGTCTCTACAAATAAACATTATAAATAGCACAATATACGCTACATAAAAAAAAAATCGTTGATCCATATAAATAGTTGCGCCGTGGATGCGAAACAGCTGTGCCCTAACAAGATTGTGGCCATCAAAGTGTCCGATTTCATTACAACGCGGGTACAGTGCAGAAACTCTTAATCTAGTTACATAATAAGCTATCAACCATCACACCAGAGTTAGGTTAGATGTATCCAAAATGCCCATTACATATCACACGAGCGTGACTTAAATTCATGCAGATTAACCAGAGATCTATTATTTAGAGCTGCATCTGCAAAACTACGTGTGTCTACGTCTAAGCCAAGGAAATTTATGGTTTGGATAGTGTATATATTACATAAATATTTCATAAATATCTATGTTCACCGACGCTACAGACATAACAATATAGCGAATCTCATTAAAATGATATGAAGGTCTCACGCACCATATTCTAATCTCTATTAGAATATGGTGCGTGAGACCTTCTAATCATTAGGTATCTCTCTAAATACCAATTTATATTGTGTCACTGTTATCTGTTTACGGGTTAACAGTTTTTGACGCGAAGAACTCCATCGCGGTTAGGGTAATGGTTATTAATTATTTTAAATTAAGCACTCAAATGACCGAATGAAACCCGGATACCGGTGTGTATTTACTAATGTTAGACTAAACACGGGCTGCCTCTGGCGGTCTGGTTCTTTGAAATTAGAATGAAAAGTACCTTCGTGAATTGAACTTTGTAATTGCTAATACACACACAACACTGGCTTATATAATGAGAGCTTCTAGACACATTAGTACCGAACTTACACAGGTGCTATTTAAGTACTTTAAAATGTATTTAATTCACATATGGAAAAATATATATCATCTCCCTATCAATTTTATCAATCAATCAGGCTATTGCAGTCCACTGGTGTACATAGGTATCTGCCAATGTGCACCATAGCACCCAGTCCTCCGCCTTAAATTTTATTACACTGTGCAACACCAAAAACCCCACTGGAAAATTGATTTGGTTTTGAATGTCTGTCATTGCCAGTAGTAATAGAATTTTCATTCGTCTACCCTCAATTAAGTCAGAATCGAATGTTCATAATATTCAGTTTTTTGTGTACCTGTCCAATTTTTTTGTAAAAGAATAGTTAACACACTAAGAATTAAACTTTTTCGGACTTATTTTGTGATATTTGTGGTAAGTACTAAGTACACAACAAAAGCTGAAAGAATGCCCCTTTCTGCACAGTGTCGTAAGAACCTCGCTTTTGTTGTATGTAGTTTTTATTTAAAAAAAGAACCTGCGATGCAACATGTCACTAAAAATTCATTTTATGCATTCTCATTTCTGCTTTTTCATTTGTGATACCAACTTTTTATTTAAGGGAAATTAATACTACTAGCTCAAAGTTCATAGCTATAATAATTTTCTGTGAGTATATACAGGAGTTCAAAGAATTATGGTTTCCCATGTGAAGTGTTACTTCGACAGGCGGTGGGCAAGGGCGTCGCAAAACTGAACTAAATGTAGAATAGCACTTAATAACATCACTTAAATTCAGAATATTCAAATTTGCGTTATGGTGATTAGATATTTGCACTGTAAGTCCCAGATAAGGTAAAACCTTATCTGGGGCTTATAGTGCAAATAAATAAATAATTTAAGGAATACCTTAAGTATTTACCATACTAATATAATTTGGATTATTTTTAAACAGGAGAAACTCAACTCTTACTCTCTTTTACTCTTGACTCTGCTCTTATTTATTATATAAGTCGGTTGCATTTATGCATTGTTACAAACATTTATGTGGTTATTGGATATTATTGCCAAGGACTATAGTTTGGCTTCTCAAATGCTGTGCTAGATCTGTGAGAACAAGAACGTACGAACGTAGTGCATTTAGTGCAACTAAATACCAAAACAAGGATTTCAGATTTCCCCTCGGAATATATAGTACTGAAATACAAAACCACACGAAACTAACGTCTGCATACTATTCCAAAATGAATTTAAATTTAGGTCATTATTAATTCATTACAGGCCAGAAACGCACAAGGCCTCACTACATATCTGTATTTTAAAGATTATTTATTTATTTATCAACTTATTGTATGCTAAATGTTGTCACTACCTTTTGTTTTACGTACGTAAGACTCAGGAAGCATTGCAATGGGTTTTTTGTAGCATTAATAGGCTATAAGCAATTTCTACCCAACAATATTTGGATGGAAAGATATCTATATGTACGTATAGGAGTAGGTACATTTTGTACAAATATTTTTATGATACTTACACATGGTATACATACACATGCATATGTTTATACATATTATATTTGTCAACAATATATCTTCAATGTAATTCTGTAACATGTTATTGACTAATTATGAGTCTCTATTCCAAGTCTGGTCGATTTGATTGTCTTATGTCTGCATGTCTGTTTATGTGCTCCTCTTTCGGTCATATTTTATTATTTTTCGTGGACATAGGCGTTTTTTATTTTGGGTTAGTCTCCTAAAATACGGTGGGAAATTGGTGAGGCTTTATTCAATAAGAGATATAGAGTATAGTTCTGTAAAAAAATGCAATGCGTTGCTGAAGTCAAGTAACGCTAACGCAGTAACTTATATAAATAAAGATATCATTAATAGAAAGATCGTAATAAAAGGTAGTGAGATTTTAAAACGTATTCTTGCTGTTATGAGTACATTTAGCAAACCAGCAATTTAAAAAAAAATTGACTAAATACCACAAAGTGCAAAGTTAATACATACGTGTCTCAAAACTCGTTTTACAAATTCCATACAAATGAGAATATTTCAGGGAATTAAGAAAAATGCAGACAATGCCAACGGACGGAGTGGTCTTAAATAATAAAACACCAGTGAAATAAAGCACTATAAACTATTCAAAACCATTTCAGCTGCTCACGTGTCTGTTACGGTTTGTCGGCCTTTCCCTTCACTGTTGCAAGCGATAAAAACCTCTATTCCTCTTGTATATTAGGCCTAAGGTCCCACGGGAACGATTTGCATTCCGCAATCAGGTGAGCGACGAGGGTCTAAGATTCACACATCTCAACAATTTCGAGTTTGTTGTTGACTGATTTTGTACACCGTAGCAAAATGTTGTTTTAAAACTGCGATAAAGTTGCAAGGAAAACTTTGTTCTTTAGTTTCATGTTGACTTGGAAATATTCAATGTCGTTTGTTAAGATATTTATTATATGACCTTAAATAGAAAATAGAACCCAGCAAACAAAAATTGTGTTAACCTACCATGTGTATGATGTCTGTAGTCGGACCCTCATAACTGAGGGTCGAAGGTCATCATTGGTTGGTTTACTCCTGAAATGTATTATTTGTCTCCCTTGTCCTTTGTCCATCGCATCTCTGATGGTCTTATGGTGCTTGGTGCCAGATGAATTCTTTATCTGGTCTGTCCATCATCGGATTGGTGATCCCACCTCTACAGACTGCTCCCTACTTCCTTTTCGATGGAGGGGCAAGGATGTCTTCAATGAACGATTTATTTTGAGTTTTAAAACTGTAAACGTATATTTCTTAGAAATTACAATGAACTCGACTTGCACAAACATTAATGAGAGAGTGGAGAGGGATTGTTACGCCGGTTTGACGCTGGATGGCATTGTAGGTACATTGAACACCACCTAAGAATTCGTAAAATGCAAGGAAATAGGGAAATAAAAACTTGAATGAAGCAAATTGATATTAAAGTTTTGAAGGATGTTTTGTGTATCAGTTCCAATCAGTTGCTGTGCGCACCAATCGACAACCACAGACTTTTGAAAAACGCAAATTAGTCTATTTTTTTCTAAATATCACTAGAGAGGAGTGTAACATTCTAGACATCAAAAAATTGATTAAAGTTTGATCACACTGTTAGTGTAAGCTACAACGATTTCTGTCTGCCTACTAGACTACTGATATCTACTAGACGTGCTTTGAAAAAGCATAATAAGTATATGGCACAATAGATAAAAGAAGGACTACTGAAATGAAGTTCGCGCGAATGGACAAGCACTTTCATTTACCCATTACGGGGTTTCTCTTTTTTTATCATTTTTCTGTTTGTGAGCAGGAAGTCTAGAGACGTGACGCCATTAGTGTTGCGATTATGAATGTTTATTTAGAAAACTGTGTACTCATTGGGCAACTAATTTGTACTAGAGATCACCTGGTGGTCGAACTTCGACCATTTAATAAATGTTTTGTTTTATTTCATTAACCTATTTGTCACATAAATTAAGCTATTAATTTTCAATATAAGCTGAACTGTCATTGTGTAGATCTTTTTACCATGGCAGGTCAACATAATAGATAGTGGACACGTGTAGGTACTGTACGTTGAAGTAGCCGTTACCAAATATTTTTTAAATTTATTTCGCATATTGTTTAAAAATGTTAGCTCTCTATATTTCTTCTCTTTCCATTATAGACTATAATTATTTCAAATGTTGCTTAAAAAGCGATACAAAGAATTATTATCACGTAATTAATATTGTCGTATAAAAGAGTCTCTTCTAAGTGTAAGGAGTTTAATTAAATCGGGTATTCCGTGTTTCTGTTAAGATTTTTTTGGGGTATAATTTATATTATACTTATATCTTGACTAATATGTGATTTATGAAGATAAAAGTATAAACGAACACTGTCAGTAATAATAGTTTTACTGACTATTGTCTAAAACGGTTTTTAAATTTAACATAATAGTACGCCAGCAACGAATCTTAGTAAAACAACAACAGATGACGATATTCATTTCTGGACGACGACATTCGCTTCGTGTAACTCCTCAAATCAAACGCCTACGTGATGGAGTGTATACTGTATTTAGTAATAAAACTGATATCTATGAAATTAATTTAACACAAAATATTTTATAGCAAAATTTGAGTGTTGAGTGTTGAGTATATAAAATTTTTAGTATCAAAACTACGCCAAATAACAGTGACCGAAATAAAATGAACTATGAACAAATGATATTATCATAAAATTCTAGTCATCATAGTTTATAGCCCATTTAAAAACTGGGACGACACTTACTGTAAATTATCTGCTGTCGGTAATGACGTTACGACGTTGTTAAAACTCGAAAATATAGGTATATTGAACAACATTGTTGTATGTCTCCATAATATCAAAAGTTTTGAGAAATAGCCTGGAACAACTTACGACTTACCTACTTACGCTAAGAGTTTTACAAATTAAAATAGTAGAACCTGAGATGTCAACGTTTAAGAAACAGACATACCAACTCTAAAACATTATAATTTTTATACAGTACCAGCTGCCTGGCTACGCCTTGTAAGTAATTTGCAATAACAAAAAAAAAATGTGACCTTAAAATGCGATAACAACTATCTCTTAACAGGACCAAACTGCACAGTGTGCAAAATTTCATTAAAATCGTTTCATTCGTTTAGGAGTTAATCGCGAACAAACAACGTGACATAAAATTTTTATATATGTATATAGATGTATACTAGTTGGGCCATCAGAACTGTTACAAATGAAAATGTTTATTTTAATTTGTAATTTTTCAGGTCCTTTAAGCAAAAAAAATGTATTAGAATCATCATTTGAGAAGTGGACAATTTTATACAAAGTTGGCCTTTCTTTGCTTTGACATAGGTCTTATATAAATTTTAAATACATATATCTTAAGTAAGTTCACGTCGGGTTTACACATTGTCATTATAGAACATTTAGCTTTTAACCACTACTCATTCCAAAGATTACTTGACAGACTCTATGTCATCGTGATGGTTTGAGGTACACAATTTTACTTTAGTACTGTAAACAATTTGCAGTTCAAGGGGTTCAAGGGGTATTTTTTTTCCTTTTTCACTTATTTTTTATATTTATTTATTTATTTTGTTTACACTTCAGAACAGAGTTCTTAAATCACATAAGAAGTCTTGCGTATATTAAAAAAAACGAAATCCCTAAGAGTATTATTCGTATATTATTCTGAGTCTAAGGACATATTTCACTATTTAAGAGAGACAGAAGGAAATAAAAAAATTATTCCCTTTCACAAAACTAAAGTTTTATGACTACTTTTTAGAAAATTTGATTGATGGCGGTTGGTGACTACACTTGATTTTTAAACAACTGTAATATAAAATACAATAAGTCACATTTCTTGTTCGTAGCTGCCAGTAATATAAAAGTACTGAATCTAATACTTTATGTTTTATTTAATAGTTGGTCACAATATCTTAGCGGTTTTTTTTTTTTTAATTTTTAAAAACTTACTTTTAAAAAAGTGGTTCTTTTTTAGCAGATAGCAGAGACTTACAATTAGTTCGTAGTGTCCACATGTAAATAAATATTAGCTTTTATTGAACAATATTAGCTAATAGGATAGTTGTTTAACATTTTACTGAATTAAACAACTTATAAGTGTAAAAAGCTACGCGTATGACTTATTCTTTATTCACTACTACCTGTAATTTACAAGTAGGTACTGAATCGTTAATGTGATCGGTTTAAAATTTCAGAAGTTCACAAATGTTCCGAGTCTGCTACTCGGTTTTCAACATACATAATTAAGATGTTCGAAAAAGCTGTCAGTCAATATACATAGTAGATTGTCCAATATTGTAAGCAATCTTTAAATAATAGCTTTAATCGATATCAGAATACATTTCTTTTAAAACGTCGCAAGCTCATGTTTTGTACCTAGTGGACTGAAAAGGCGACGGAAAGGGAACAGGGCAGAAGACGCATCGGTCCCTCCTTGCTAAACCACCTCTTGCTATCATGAGTGCAGGCCTAGGTATCTAACGGGTAGAGAAGCCCGTCACCTTAGCAGAAGCAGGTGACGTGTAACGCGCTCACCTACCATAATGGAAACCGGTGCGAGCAAGGCAGCCAGCATACTGTTTGACAGCCCGTCATCATGAAAGTAATCCCATGATGGACCTGGAAGGTCGCCATAGAACCTCCACATCTACTCAACATAACTCAGTCGTGTTTGAGCTCGTTGGATTGGTTTTGACAAGTATTATAGAACAATAGTGTGTCCATGGTCTGACGGATGGATTCGTAATATCGACGAACGAGCCTGCACGATTTGTATTAACAGTTATTACTACAAATCCTGGCAAAAATTTAAAGTTTATTTTTATATTATCACATACGAGCAGACGGGTCACCTGATGGTAAGTGCCCGTGGACACCTGCAACTGGGAGTACTGTGTTTGATTTTATAAAGTTTAATACTCATTACTCAATACATTACATAGCAGGTTTATGTAAGAATATTTCTAAGACATGTTCTTAATTTGATAAATTATAATCTACTAGTAACCAGCCCCGGCTTCGCACGGGTAGCAGAGACATCTTCAACAATCATCAACATATTTCAACCAATTTACTCAAAACCTGAACAAATTATATACCTAAACCTTCCTGATGAATCGCTTTATGTAATGGGGAAAACCGCATGAAAATCCGTTTAGTAGTTTTTAAGTTTATCGCGAACAGACAGGCAGACGCGGCGAGGGACTTTGTTTTATAATATGTAGTGATGTAGTAGTATTATTATAGATTATGTTTTATAATCAAATAACACAAAAGTGCATTCAAACTGCATGATGATTTGCTACTGACGTGAAAGGCCCGTGACAAGTCATCAGCCAAGGCCTTGTTGATCCAAATTTATCCTTTGTGTTAGTTCTACTGACCCACCTACTCTCAAAACCAAAAAACAAGAAAAAAACAAAATGTCTGGTTCCTTTTCCCAAATCATTCCTTACCATACACCGACTTAATATTGTTTCTTACGAACATAACATTGTAATTTCTCATATGTTTTCGTATGCCGTTAGATGAGATCCGCCGAAGGGCATATTGATAAACGAGCGCTTAGGCCTCACGACAAGCATACAAATATATTGCCGCATATATTTCATGTTTAACGTCCCAGCTTCCTGCGGTGTTTTGTAGTCGCTGATTCCAGATTCTTAGCCAGAATACGCCACAACGGGTCTTGACGAATCAAGTCAAATAAATGTTCTCATTGTGTCGTACATCTGTTCAAATTAAGGTCCTGTTTGTCTTGGTGAAATATCGGTTGCTAAGCGCGAGTGTGACAAATACAACTTTATTTTTAATTCTTTGTTTTAAAGATACACAAATGTTGTATTCGTGTACTTAAGTAATATAAGCTAATAGGATAGTTACATGTTAAGTCAAATTACTATCTTTTTATTGTAGGTTATATCAAGACATGTATCGCCTCTGTTGAAAAAGGACGACCATTTTCAATGTACTTATATAGTTTATTTTGAGCATAGTAATCATTTAATCGTCTCTGCAATCTGATAAAAAAGAAAAGGTAGTGAATGATAAGTAGTACTAGTATTTAGTTAAACAGCTAAAATTTAATTCTAAGTAAATCGTTTTCATGATTAATAGTGATGTTATTTATCTGGGACTTCAAATCTTTGTAAAATTCAATTTATTTTATTATATTTCTTTTGAAGTTAGTTTGTAGTAGGTATTAAGTAAAAGTTTTTTTGCTACACTATAAAAAGATTTATTTTTTTTACATAGCGGCTTATACAGCGAGTTTACAAAGTATTTGTCAAATGAAGAGCAACCTAGAGTCAATAGATTCCGATTGCTTTTCAAAGTGATCGAAACAAAAAAAAACGCTTCAACGCATTCGTCGTCAAATAATTTCCAAGAACTTTGTAACACACTCGTACATAACAAGCATAAACATTTACATAAAAAGTAACGTAAACCAAAAAAGTATACATTTTTTGAAGTCCGCCGACGCGTATTTACATACTTACTAGTAAGAAATATTCCATGTTGACTGTACCGGAACAGTCAACATGTTTCGTGGAATATTTGTGTGAAAAATGAAACTCCCCAAGAGTTTTATTTTTCTATAATGTTCGATTTAAGATGGCTGTAAAATATTTTACGATGGTATCTCCCCGGTGGCATTAAGACGAACTCCCTTGCCAATTATAACCGCTAACTGCAGAGGTACCCGAAGTAGAATATAAACATTTATTGAGTTAATTAAGATGAGGTGTTTACGATGACGTAAATTTCGTGTAGATTGTACCTGAAATAATTAAATATCACATAAGATTGTAACAACTTTAATTTCTTGTCTTAGGGCTTATTATGTAACTTGGTCGGAGAAAAATCCAAAAATACTTTTCCCTTCAAAACCTAATAAGATATAAGTAGGTATTGGCTTGATTGATTGATTGAAAATGATTATTTTTATTAGGGAAACATCTCACCCTGTTCTTTTACGGGCATTGTGTATGAAATTCTTATGACAAGGTTTTCCTCAACGAATTCTAACAACTTCCATACCTTGTTGGTCAAATTTACGAATTTCACGGGTTAAGGTCTATCCACTGCCTCCGAACAAATTCAGCGACAACGAGAACGTGAAAAAATACCCAAAGCTTCAAACCGAAAATAAAGGTTTGAGGTACAGAATAAACTTCAAAATCTGTCCAAAAAAAAAACAAAAGGCGTTGCCACACTATAATATCAATATACCAAACTACTTTTACCTTCAAAACCTTAATAAGACACAAAAAAAAATGTACTGGCCAGTATTATAGATAAACTTACACTGATTTAATTAAAAAATATTTTCTTGAAAATAGAAAAGTCTTTGCTAATGACATAAAATTAATGAATATTATTAGAAAGTTGTAACTTATAGCACTGTTTAAGACAAATTTATAATGGACCATACTAAAGGGCCACTAAGTAAGCCAGCTAAAAGCCACACAGTTAACAATAGAAAGTAATAAGATGTGATACAAAAGTAGTACACTACTTTTATATAGCCTATAGCCACAGATCAAGGATTTGATTCTATGATCTGAGCCTATAGCCCAATCTAGAATAAAGCTAATAATTTTTATATTAATAAACGGTAGATCCATTAGGAAGCAGCAATTTAGGCGCTGCTGAATATACTTTACTGTGCCTTAAGTCGCTAATTAAAGTGTGCGCATTACAATAATATTTAAGGTACCTATGGAAGTTTCCATAGGTTATTTTTTGAACTACCATAGGGAGTGATAAAATACGACTTTGACTGATCTGTTGGCCTAGTGGTTAGTGACCCTGACTGTTTTTTTTTATGGTATACGGGCCAACGAGCAGACGGGTCAGTTGATGGTAAATGACTACCGCCGCCCATAGGCACCTGTAACTCGAGAGTAACAAGTGCGTTGCCGCCCTTTAAGGTGGGAGTAGGAGAAAAGGGGGAGGGGGGGAAGAGTGGGAAGAGGGGAGAGGGGAAGGACGGGAATAGGGGAGAGGGAAGGGTTAGGGCCTCCGGTAACCTCACTTACACGGCGAAATGCAATGCAAGCATTGCTTCACTACCGGTTATCTGTGAGGCCATGGTTTCGAGTGGAGTCGAGCCGGCCCATACGTGCCGAAGCATTCGATTCCCACTCGAGTCTGGGTATTCTTTGTGTCCGTTGTTTGTATGTTTGTAAAGTCCCCCACGACACAGGAGTAATTCCTAATGCGGGAGTTTTCTTTTTAAAAACACAAAACACAATAAAGCAATACATTTTCGTTTTTATCAAAGGGACAAAATATATCGCTGTTTTCGTAGCCCACTACTTACCTGATATACTTGAGTACAAAAATATGCGTTTCCAATATTTTCGCAGTCTCGAGAGTGACATTTATTTACTATACCTGTATTTATAGTTACAGTTGCTTTTCATCATTTATACAGTTATTATACTACTATGAATTACTTACGTGATGCGGTCGCATTAACCTATGGTCGCTCGTGTTGGAAGTTTGTAGGGTATAGGTAACGAGAATAACACATTTATAAGCGGAATTTTGTCAAAATAATTATTTATTCGTATAGATCAGGTCTGTGACAGAATAATTATATTGTATGTTGTCGCCACTACAAAAATTCTTATTTATTTTAATAAAAACAGGAACAAACTGTAATAGATGATAACACAGTTCACTATTTAATAAAAATAAGTTAAAAAATATTATTTTGACTGGTTATACCAATAGACAGTGCTATTGGTCGATTGATAAATATTAATGAATAGTGGGGTTATAAAAGGGGAGGAATAAGTGGAGAACTATTGACTTGAGTGCGGATAGAGGTACGAACAACTTTGGCAATTACTGTTAGTTAGTGATTTTCATAGTTTATATTAGTGGTTGTGAGACTTCGAGTTCTTACATGTATATGTTTATAGGTATCATTTACTAGTTTTAAGCCTAACATGTTTTGATTCCCACACCAAAACTACCGAATTGATTATTATATTTCTGGTCATTATTTTTCCATCCCAAGGTCGCTTGGAAGAAATTGCTTTTAGCGATAAGGCCGTCCTTTGTATATATAATTTTTTGTAAACTTACTTTAAGCAATATTTACTGGTGTACAATAAAGTTTATTCTATTCTATTCTACCCACAAATAATTGACTTTTAATCTTACCGATGTTAGTTGGGATACGCATTTGTTTGTGACTTGTCGGTACGTTTTGATAAATATTAAACTTGAAGTTTGTGCGGCGATAAGACATTTTTTCTTGAATTTTTTTACTACTCAACAAGTTTTCACTTACTACGAAGACATTAAGAGAGTATGCCGTATTCTACAGGTCGCCCAGTGATCTTAAAGAGTCCAATTTGAGAATCCGCCATATTCTCTGCACCACATGTCCATACCACAATAACTTATTGCTCCTCAGCTTTTCATCCACTGGTGCTACCTATACAGCTAATAACAAGACACAATTGGTACATTGTTAAACTTTCATATTTTATAATTTTATAAAAATTGACAATTTGTTAACATTTTCTTTGGGTCATTATTATTATTATTATTGATTAAGTGGAAAATCTTCTTGCAAATTAGCTAGTCTCGTTACTTTTATAACGCTTGAAAAACCTTAATAACAAAGTATCAAAAGAACTTCTGGAGCTCAAAAGATACAAAACCTGTGCAGTAACAAGAATCCTCACCGGACACTGTAAACTGAACAAACATATGTTCAACCTAAAGTTGGGCGAGAACACAATATGTAGATTCTGTCGAGAGGCAGAAGAAACTGCAATGCATATTCTATGCTTTTGTGGTCCACTAATGCTGCACCGAAGTATTAACTTAGGGTTGCACATCATGCAACCGCAAGAAATACAAATAATCACGGCTGATAGGATCTGGAAGTTTCTCGAAGCCATATGTTTGAGCTGTGAACTTTAAAGCAAGAGTGCGCTACAAAAAACTAGAAATGGGTCGAGGTAGCATTAGGCACTTAAAATAATAACAATAATAATACTTTTTAAACGTCCCTTGTAAACCTTCAAACCACACATTACCTGTCTGAAGGGTGAACACTTCTGAATGAGCTTTAATTGCAGACTTTTAGTTGCTTTTAGTTATTTTGGTTACCATTTTAGTTATTTATTAATTCACTATAACTTAGTATTCTAATATATTCTTTGACCTCTAGGTACCTTTCTACCTTAGGTTATTGTACTTTATAGCGATACCATAGTTTTGGAGTTTAAAGTCCATGAATGTCTATATTTATATGGTTCGTCAATAGGTATTTTTTATTATCATATTTAATACTTTAACACACAGGCAAAAAGTTTGGCGGTTCTTTAGTTTATGGGTCAAAATCACAAAGGTGGCAAATTTGGTTCCAACACCATTTTCCCCAATAAAATCTTGAAATAGTTGGGTCACAATTATCTTTAACTAATCTAAACCCTTCATTGTTTTTTTGCTAAATGATGATAAAACCTTTTTTTTTCTCATGAAACTAGTGTAAATGTCATTTTGGCAACGCGTCCCAATCCCAATACGCAATTCCATGTATGAAATGTTCAGATAACAATGAAATATTTATTTAAAAATAAAATTTTAAATCACGTTTGATACACTTGTATTATAATATCAAAATGACATCATAAATAAAAGAAAAGTAGTAGTACCTAAGTAACTCCACATTTTACCTTACGTATAACTTTGCCCGGAAGTTTGTAGGCTTTTTTTTTTTAAAGACAACTCCCACATTAGGAACTACTCCTGTGTCGCGGGGGACTTTACAAACATAAAAACAACGGACACAAAGAACACCCAGAGTCGGGTGGAATTCGAACCTACGACCTATGGCATAGCAGTCAGGGTCACTAACCACTAGGCCAACAACCAGTCTTCGTGAAGGCAATCTATTATGTCCAAAATGTAGTGCCTAATTAGCACATAGTATGAGACAAAACTACGCAGTCGCGTGATGAAATCTTTCAAGTGTGCATAGCGTTCGATTGTTTTTTGGTAGTTTTCAATTAATTCCCAATATATAATAGAACATCATAACGGTAACGCCTCCAACTCGTTACCATAACGATAAGTGAAGATAATAAGTCGTAATTTATTTAAATGACACTGTTATATTTCCGCTGGTGACATATAATGGCGTTCAAGATAGCTGACGACTTTTTAAAACAATAGGAAGCGTTGGAAAATCATTTCGGGAATGGTCATTTCGAGAACGTCACCTAATATGACGAGCATTCCTGTAGTGACAACCTTAGGATTTATTCTTTAAATGCCTTGTATCGTGAATTTACGTTTATTAAATTATCTAATCTAAATTTTTAATAGTTTCTTGCTGCTTTGTCTATCTGGAGCAACGTCTTTTGTAAAAGTAGTCAATAGTATACAACAAAGTACGACTGTCAAATAGCGGCTGTAAAGTTCTATTAAAAATAAAGTTGTAAGTTTTCTATAAGCAACAGTCTGGTTACAAGCTCTGCCTAGGTAATTTTTGTGTCGTCTAAAAAAAGAGTCATTTGTTTTGTGTCAACACCGTGAACTCCGATCTCTTTTATGAATGCCACCAGATGCTGGAGCATTTCGCCTCGGCCAATCGTCGTCGATGAGCTGGCAAAACTTCTTCCCTTCAACCAATTTTGCTCATAAGCCCTTATCCATTACAACGGGCTATTGAAGAGCACAACGGTCGATGGGTCGACATGCCTGACTGCCAGCAGTCCAACTGGTGCTGATGAAGGTCTCATCACGTTTGACTTGCAGACTACTTAGTTAACCAACTCGACATTAGGATAGTTGTAGGAACCATTACGGTACATTTGACCCTCTATCGGCTGTATTCTGGAGTACGAGGGATTTGCAAATATCCGTGCGGATGCGAGGTCGCTCCTAGAAGCCTGTCAACGCCCCAGGAGGCTTCTGTGCTTCTAGAAAGTGCTAAGCTTGCTCAACTAGCCAGCCATATCTTTACGCATAATGGACCGTTTTTGAGTATAAATGCAGAAACAGAGCCCTCATCCATTACATTTGTTTTAGCTTTAACCTAGAAACATGAAAAGGTTTCCAAAAAATATCAGTAAAAATAGCTTACATAGAACAACACCAAGAAACGAATGCAAGAGAACGTATTTAGATAATTTAAACATTAGAACCGAGATAGTTAAAAAAAGCGAAGGATAGAATATTACCAAAAAAGGAGGCTACAAATAAAACAAAATGTATAAATGATTTGACAGAGAGGGAAAAGCGGAAGCAAAGAGGTCTGTGAAAAAAAAACTCTAGTAAATACAGGTAGAAGAAAAGAACTTAACAAATATAATAAATAATACTCCACCTCTTTCAGAAGAAGAAGTACATTTCAATAAAATAATTCAATGAAAAGTTACTTTTTGGCATAGTTTATGTTTCTTTATAATGTTTGATGACAATTTAAGAGTTTAAGGTCTCAAAATAAAGTTCCTACTTACACATTTGATGTTTCTTTTATACTAAAATTAGTTACCTATGTATATCGTTTAGGAACCTCTTTTGTCATTTCGTGAACGTCGCGATCATTCAGTGAACGTTTCATCATTTATGGGAACGTAATAAAAGTATTATTATTTCATTTAAGATAAAATGTATCTGCTTCATTTATTACTAAAATTAAATACAATAACAAACACTTTTCTAGAAAAAAACAATTAAAGGATGAAACCTTAACCATGAGAAATAAACAGAATCTTGGTGTAAGAATTTTGAAGACGTGCTTCAAAAGTGTTGCATTTTATTAAAATAACATCGGACAATAAAGAGAACAGCTTTAAGTATATTTCATTTATTATTTATTATAGCACCGTATTTCCAAAATAAGATTTATCAAATTCATATTTTTAACAAAAATATGCAAGTTTTGAAATACATTCCCGGAATGATGTTATGACACACCCAGTCTCTTTGGAATCCCGGATAAATAATTAAAATGTGAATATTTTGCACGCCTCTTTTACGGTGTTATTATTGATAGTACAGTGTACATTATAAGTTATTTTTTTGGATTTCCATTACGTAATAATTTAAACAGAATTTCACATTGTCAAATTCGTCACCGTGGTGATTTTGAGCCTTGTACACTGGTAATATCCGTCCGAATGATATCTCTTTGACCTTTCTCTGTTTCCATAACGATAAAGCTGTTATAAACAGAGATTTTTTTTTATTTTTAACACACGTACACACACACCTATGCACGCACTCAGATTAAAATTTCACATCTCGTCAATACCGCAATTCGTTCTGAAATAGCGGCAGTGATTTTTGTTGCAATATTTTTTTCTCGCAGGCTCAGCTTATTGCGTATAGAACACGAATTATTTTTAAATATTTCATTGTTTGTACAACTCCATTTTAAGTATAAGACTACTGTACCACAACACTGAGAACAGGGACTTCTCATAATACCGCTAATCCCTGTGCGCAGATGAGTAGTTGACGTTTATTAAGCCATATAATAAACACAAAGTCACTAAACAGAGGCAGCGCTTTACAACTGAAACGGGTCTCTGAGGGTTAACTTGAATAAACATGAATCATAAATGGTTTACAACGTTCGATTCAACCAATACCATGTAAATATATTTGAGTAATGACTCCGCATTAAGGTAGGAAGTTTTCAATCATCAGGCTCCTTATCCTATTCCATTTCCAATGTTTTCGCTCTCTTTGCATGAAAACATTCTCTTTTCTTTCTTTTTTTGTTTTCTTTCTCTATTTATTACCTTTAGCGTTGTAGCTCAAAACGAAACTTTACCCTAAATAACAATAAACGCTCTCATCTGAAATCTGGAGATTTTTAATTCTGGCGCTTAAAATGCATTGCGTGATCTGTATGTAGGTTACGTCCGACTCATAACCCATTGTACTAAAATTTGGCAAGGAATGTCCTTAGGACAGCAAAAAGAACCTGGATTATATTACATCATACAAAATAAACCATCCACGATATTTGTTAAGTGACAGAAGATAATATTTTTGCATTCGTTTGACCTCGAAACCGTTCGTAGGAGCTGGTTATTAAAATCTTCTTAATCACGTGCTTTACGTTAATATTAAGAGCTACCTAACCTTGACAGTCAATGAGCATAAAATTAGACTTAGACCCGGAAATCTCCATTCCAAGTCTTATGGTTTCACTATACATGAACTACATAACATTATTAAAAGTATTAATAATTATGAAGTTTATAAAGTCTTCCAAATTGACTATAAAAGTACTTTATTGTGTAGATTTATTTCTATCTAAATCTTGCAATAACTTAACGCTATCCATGCGTAGTACGATTTCTCATAGTATATTTAAGTTTGAGTTACGTACTCGTAAATTAACATTATAGTAACAAATTTGTAGGCACAACCACGCGATAAGATAATCCACCCCATTCCCCTTTCGCTACAAAATCTATTTTCGTTGGCTTTACTCTTATCTATAAGAGATACTACGTACATTCCACTTTAGCTCGGTACCCAAGGAAAAGTATGACTATGACACTAAATATACCTGAATAAGATTGGTAGCAAACAACTATTTTGAGAACACTACAGAAGATTGCATCTAACATATTTTTTTATGTGTTTCTTGGGCGAGTTTGATTAGTAGCTACATAAGATATTATGCTATCCACTGTGAAATGATTTCTCTTCGCCTTTGTCTGCCCGTGTCCTTTTTTGGCGTGTCCACTGTCCACGGGAGATCAATGCGGATTCGGACTTGAATCGGCCTAAATCATAAGCCATACTTTGCGCCGATTATATTATCAGTGTGTGATCAAAGCTGTGTCATCTGCATGAGACTCTCTACCATGTTAACGTCGTTACTTCTGTGTAGCTGGTTAGTACAACGGTTGGATGGGAGAACGTGTGGTAAGTACATAAACTTTTAGTAGTGTACCGTAAGTTTCCAAACGGGGGAGTCATCTGCCTTAATTCTGTAAAAGGAAAAGCCCCAAGAAATTATCCCAGGACGTATGCAGCATTAAAGCGAAGAGCCACCTAGAGCCGGAACCAGGTTTAGGTGGTCGCTGTAGTGCCTAAATGGAATATAATATTTTTAGCAGCATTATTGCTGCGATTATTGTAATGGTCGCCGCACTGTTGGTTGCTCTTCTCATGTTGCAGCAATTACAGCTATTATTTACCATATGGACGTTATTTATCTAGATTTCTACGTACTGCTGAGGTATAGTCAAAATATTTGAGACTCTAAACATTCTAACTGTACGAATAATAATAATAGCGAAAATGATGTAAAAAAAATATTTTGATTGGTTGTCTTAGTTAAGGACTAGCCCGTGAAGTCCCGTATTCGGTTGCTTGCTTCTGACAGCAGAAAATACTTCTGGCAGCATTTGATAGTATACCAACCGGCGTTAATGGTACTTTGATCCCGTTAAGGTTTTGACACCAGATATTCTATCATTCACCTATCTTTTAATGTATCGTCAACAGCTGTACAAACAAGTAAAATAGTATCTGTTACAAGCTATATATACCAGTTCTAACAAATAAGTAACAGAAGAACAAATCTCCAACATCTTGATAGTCGAGAACAAGTTTTTCATTAATATTCCATTCATATTCAAATCTGATTCGACAGGCGTTATCGTAGAACGTTTGAATGTTCCACAATATTCTCATCACGCGCCGCGGCGTCTCGCTTTGAACCGCGAATATCGCGGATATCGAACTCGTGATTGCGTATATTATCAACATTTAGGACGTTGGGATTTAAACAACTAGGTATTGTATACGAGTGGCGCTGGCAAATTGTTAATTTGTTAGAGACAGGCTTTAATATATTATTCATAGAACTCAATCGAGTTCACCTGTGCTCTTAGGAATCTTTACAGGCACCATAATTATGAGAAACGGACATTCATAGATTTCTGTTTTTCTGTTCAACTGAGTTTACAATCAATCGCAAGAAGCTTGATGAATAACGGTTACCGATGGCTATAAACTAACTAATAATATGATGATAGTTATCCCATACTATAAATTATTTAACTCACTACCTAAAATAAAAGCTCAGATTATTATTTGGGATTGGTACTGCAAAGATATTTTGCGTTTCTTGGAAACTATAACCGTGGGTGAAATGTCGAAAGAGACCTTTTACGCCTTATCAAAGGTATTGACTGCGACATGAATTATTTCAAATAACACACTAAAGATTATTTATGGGGCTACGTATCTGGTACTAGGTACTCGCATATCTAGGCTTGGCTTCTATGGGTACAGCATTACACATGGAGGTGTTATGCTGCGCCCATAGAAACCAAGCCTATTCTACCTATAATGTGCGCCTAAGATGACTTTTTTACAACTAGAGGTTGCACAGAGAAGTATCTTTAAAATTATCCGCTTTTAAGCCTTTTCTTTATCCGAAGTTTCTGTATGAGTTTTTCTAACAAGTATCGTGTTACAACACTCTTTAGTGGAATATAATCAAACTTTGCCAAGAAAACTAAGAATCTATGAAGTGTGTGATTGTACACTCAAACCCAGGACTTCGAATACTCGAAGATTCTTCCCATTTTTGATATTTTGATTAATAAAATAAATAAAGTAATTCAAATCTACCCATTGAGTAAAACAGCAATCAAAAAATCTTTATCTGATTGGCTTAGCAATATGTCTTATAATGAAGTCGAAAATCACATAATAATCCTTCTATAGCAATTTAAATTATATAATTATCCAATAAAATATTCTGTCTTAAAATTATCGTTGTACATATACAGTCTCAAACATCATCTCAACACGCATACACACACACGTCTATGCATGCGCCAGTTTTCAGCGCCTTTGCTTTACAAAATATAAATAAAAGTTACAATGTTAATTTATTATGTATTTGAGACAATAAATATTATTATTATTGATGTAAAAACTGTTTTTGAATCTATGTTTTGCTTTGATTCTTTCGGTCTATCTCAAGGTTCAGAGACGCGTAGCTGTTTGTACTACAAAAGGTAATATGGGCGTTACCTTTGGGGATGCAAAGATCGCTGCAATACAAATAAATAGTATAAGTAATTGGTGCAGACCTGCTTCGAGTGTATATTCTGCAACCGCTGATTTTCAGGATTGAGTTTCACCGTACGCAGTCCTCTCCACCAAACGTCAATTTTAGATAACAGTTGTAGGTGATACGCAAGTGTATACTAAGAGAGTTCTATGCGTTATATTTAAAGTGAAGCGTTCATCTGCCTCAGACAGACTTTGATTTGTGTGATCAGACCTTGGTGCTATGCAGTGCAAAGTTTGAGCGTACGTTCTCGAAGTGATGTTATCGGCGGTATACAAAAAACAAAACGTTTCTACACGACATTATTACAGGATCGGGCGCGAGTGACGCCAGGTTTAGTAAACATGCGTAGGTTATGGTAAATCCTGAGTATTGACATAATAGTATAAAACATTACAATAGCTAATGGAATCATGGAGTCAACTTGAATTTCAGTGTATTAGTGAATACTTGCTAAAGAGAATAAAATTCATAGCACGTAATTAAGTAGTAAGAAGTTTTTAGGAGAGAAATAAATTTTCAGAAGTCGAGTAGTCGACATTGAGCAATTGCCATACTTTATGCTAAGCTCCGTTTTTAATTACTGCTGAGCACTTTAAGTTCACCGCTGTTACTTAAAAGCGCACAAAATTTTTCATGTTCAAAAATTTATTTTGCGCCATTTAGAATTTGATACTAATTTAAAGAGCAACACTTTGATTTTAGAATATATGATAAATCGTTTAAGTATTTTGTTTAATTGGTAGTTTCACAAAATAAATAAGCAAATGGTGTTTACCCACCGCCGCCGCCGCCGAATTATAAAATCAATAAAAAAACTTCACTAACAATTCACTTCTGTTCAATTCAGAAGTGAAAACTTTAAACGACATTAGCATGTCATGTCATGTCATATTGCATGTAATGTTCTTACTACACACGTACGTCAATACTATTAATTAATATAAAGTACATACAGATTCCGGTATCCCTGGACATTTCGTGTCGTTAATTTTATCACTAAGTATTTTGTAAAATAACACTCACGACAGAACTCAATGTTTAGATTAGCGACCTCTAGTAGTCTATAGTAGTCTATAAATGTATCTTAGCGTGACGGTCACGCGAGTTCAGTGCTTTTCCCCATAGCAAAAGTGCACAATGTGTCTAAAGAAGTTTTCACTTCAAAAATTTGGCTTAAATTTAGTTCTTTTGTTAGTGTACGTTTTGCAATAAATAAGGCAAAGAAAGACAACCTTCTTGTTTCACATACATGTTGTATAAATTATTCTTAAACTAATTGATTAGGAATTGACTAAAACATCGAGTATAAACGTGTACCTCAATTCAATTCAATTCAATTCAACAAAACGATTGTCAGAACTACAAGCTAAATGCTGATATAATAATAATAACTCCACACATCTCACACACGGCGGACTAATCCCAAACTAGGCAAAGCCTGTACTATGGTAACCAGACTGCTGAAAAATATACTTATATATTTCTAAATACATACATATTATAGATAAATTACACCCAGACACAGAACACATTATCGTGCTCATCACACAATTATATGTCCTGGGTATGAATCGAACCCACGACCTCTGGCTTATTAGTCAGGGTCACTAACCACTAGACCAACAAGCCAGTTTATCCCAAGGATAAACGTCTCAAACGTACAAAGACATACCATGTCAGCATTGTATTTGATACCCTTCCACGGCTATTACAAAGGTATTAATAAATAAAAATTCCTCGCTTAACAGACTCGACAATCTTATTAAATCTTACAAAGCCTTAACAATCCAAAATTGCACAGAATTATTTTAATGCGATAAAATATTCTCGTACCTTCAAAATGAGGATTTGTTTCGTTTGCTGATGTAAAATGTATGGGTTCGATCCGTTCCTGATATAACAGAATTGTGGAGAGTTGGGTTTCCTTTAACACATCCTCGCGTCTCGAAATCTTTGGAAAATAGGAACATGTGCGCAACCAAGTGTTTCGGATATACCTTCCGTGTTTCTAGTCGAGTTGTTTGATACGGTTCTCTTTCATATTAATGCGCTTATTTTACTTATTTGGACTGAGTACTTTTATACATTTTCTTTCGGTAATGTCGGCCTCTTTAGGCCGATTATACATAAAGGATGTCATAAAAACATTTATAATATATGAATGCTCAGTCAACGTCAAACATGCGCGAGGTTTTATAAGTTTATTTTATTCAAATAATGAACTTAATGTTTTCAAATTAATTGGGCTCCACTTCTGCGAATATGAGTTTTTATAAGATCATAATTATATTTCATGTTTTAGCACATTAAATACAAACAATTACAACTAGATCCGATGGTTGTGTAGCTAGTTATGACTACAGACTCATAGCACACCGTATTTCGTTATCTCCGGCGATGTTCTTTTGCTAAAGCGGGATTTTTCAAAAATTGTGTAGTATGTCATTTCTTTTAGCGATATTTATTAGCTATCAATTAGGTTTTAAGTAAAACCTTTTTATAGAAAAATAGTTTAGTATTATTGTAAGTAGGTACACAAACAAGAGGAAGATTGTGTGGTTTTTTTTCGTCGCATTAGTTTCAAAACTGCAGCTGATGAACAAAACCTGACTAGAAACTCATGCTTACAAGTAGATCTCTAACTTTATATAACTTATAGGAAGGTAACTTCCAAAATCAAAATTACTTTTTTAGACGAAAAAAAAACCACATAAAGACACGGGTGCAACGTAGACAATGAAAATTAAACGGACATCAATTCATTTATTATTGTAGTTTACTTTGTGAACATACATACGTTTATTTTCTTCTTGAAATGCTCATTGATTTTCGGCGTCCCGCAACGCACTCGAGTATTTGCTGGCAAACAACGTTGGCAAACCTTTACACTGCTGCGGCTACCGTCAACAATCACAAGCGGGATACAGCTGCAATAACATGTATTATGCACTGCCTACCGAGTGTTTAAACACGTCAAAAGGTACCCATATTTTATTGGTGGTGTATGATTTATATTGGAAACTATTATTATTACAATCTGCACAAAACCGCTCTTTTTAGCATTTAATTATAGGAAACACTGTTCTAAGGTTCACGCTCAAACACTACGTGGCGCGCAGGTAAATAATCGTTATATTAATAATAATGTAATATAATGACTTGACACATCTCACATACGGCCGTCTGATCCCAAACTAAGCAGAGACTGTACTATGGTAACTAGACTGCTGATAAACTTATTTATATTTCCAAATACATGCATATTATAAATAAATTACACAAAGGCACAGAACGAATGATCAAACTCATCACACATTTATTTGTCCTGGGTGGGAATCGAGCTAGAGGTCGTAGGTCTCATCTAGACCTCAGAATTGTTCAAATATTTCTATACATGAATATGTCTATATGAATAAATAGGTCTAGATGTTCTTATGTAAAATGTGTATGTATTTACAAAAAGTATCAAAGTAGGTACCTGTGTTCACGAACCCATAGTACAAGCCATGCTTAGTTGGAATCTCGATAGTGCTGTGTCCTATGTCTCAGAATATTCTCATTACTCCGTTATATCAAATACTACGTGGGAGAGCCGTGCTTCGGCACGCATGGGCCGGCTCAACTCCGCTCGATACCACGGCCTCACAGAAAACCGGTAGTGAAACAATGCTTACATTGCTTTTCGCGTGAGTGAGGTTACCGGAGGCCCTAACCCTTCCCTCTCCCCTATTCCCGTCCTTCCCTCTCCCCCCTCTCCTCTCCCTCTCCCATCTTCCCCCCTCTTCCCCTATTCCCACCTTAAAGGGCGGCAACGCACTTGTGACTCTTGAGTTACAGGTGCCCATGGGCGGCGGTAGTCATTTACCATCAGGTGAACCGTCTGCTCGTTTGCCCCCTATACCATAAAAAAAAACTACTAAAATAGTAGCTATGGTGGTATATTATAACAATATTCTACCATTTACAGAGCTCGTAATACTTAAACAAAATGCATCGTATCACCATTAAATTTTAAGTCATCTGCACACAGCGAATTTATATAACCAAGTAACGTACGCTAGTTAGTGTAAAATGTTATACCGTGTTTAATTCATGCTGTCTTTTCACTACACCTTTCTTATTGCGCACAAGTATGATCGGGCAAGTACTCGTATTACCCTTACTATAATTGGCATCACTTGATATTAAGCGAGTGATAATCAAATCAAATCAGTTGAAAGTTGATAACCCTACCCTATCTTTCAAAAGCTCTAGTTATTCTACTTACCAACAAAAACAAAACATTCAGACTATTGCTGGGATTAAAGCAGTTTCCTGTAGGGTGGAAGTAACTCTCCTGACACAGTAAGTTTATCTCCTACTTGTTAATGTTGCCAACCTGCAGACCTAAAACGATATTGATATGTGCACTCATTAAATCATAAAAAGTCTTAAGTACAATTAATACTGCTGTTTCTTCTTATTTTACAGGTTTTTTGTTTGATTTTCGTCTCTCTTTGACTATATTAACAAAAACGGTGTTCGTTTCAAGACAGTTTAACTCTAGCTAGCAGCTATTTTTCATTAAAAAAAGGAGTTAACGTACCTCCAGTTATGGCTCTTACGGGAAAATTTACTGAGTTCAATTTTGCGACATTTAAAATAATGTTCTATAGGCCCATTTTTCATTTAATATCTTCAAATGACTCTTCGCCACCATTTATGCCAAGTTTCATGCATTTAAACCAATTTTCAATCCAGTTTTTCAATGTGCCTCAGATACTTCCTACACAACCTGCTGCTACTTTGTAGCCTTAAGTTGATTTTTTTAATTTAGGAAATAAAAAGAAGTCACACGCTGCTAAATCAGGGCTGTAAGAAGGATGACACAGAAGTTTGACCGGTGTACTATCCAGGAAGTCCCTTGTTTAGGCGTTTAGTTTTTAGATCGTATTGATAAATCGAAAATTCAGCACCTGTCGTAATATCGTTAACGTGTCGAGAATAACCTGCTTCTGAGCGCCACGTCGGTGAGGTTGTGTGGTACCAGCGCAAAATTATGCTACTCCTACGAATGTGCTCATGCAAAATCTTGTGAACGCTCCCTGAGCCAATCTTCAATATGTGCTGAATCTCTTTCTACGTGATTCGTTAATTCTTTTAGATGGAATATTTAATTTCTAACACGTTGTCTTTCGGAACAGCTGCCAAAGGGCCACCACATCAGCCAAAGTTTACAATTCAAGTTTACCTCGCTTAAATTTAATGAAAAGTCGATACACAATAATTTTTTGTGAAAAGGGCCTACACTATAATGTTAATTGTCATATAATCTCTGATATCGATATCAATGCTCCTATGGTTCATAGGGAGCTGACGTCATTAGAACTAACAAAAGGACCAGGTTCTGATAAACTATCAGCATCGTTTCTAAAATATATTGCTGATCATATTTATTTACCAATTCATCTATTACTCCGCAAGTGTTTTAATTATTACTAGCAATCTGGAAAGAAGCGAATTTGATAGCGGTTTTCAAGAAAGGTTGCAAGAATATCGTAGAGAATTATCGTCCTATCTCTATTTTGTGTTTTGTTCTTTGTGGAAGCTTTTTGAAAGACTGATTCATAACGACATTTATCCACCTCTACATAAGATCAAGCAACGAAATTAATTTTGTAAGCCAGATTTTTGAAAATGTGGACAATCGTAGTTAAACTGACTCAGTCTATACAGACTTCCAAAAAGCATTCGATAAGGTGGACCATGACTTGCTATTAAACAAAATAGCCTTTAATGACATTTGTGGAGATCTCTTAAGTTGGTTTATTTCCTATATAACTAACCGTACGCAAAAAGAAGTTATTAACGGATTTCAATCAGACACAAAGGCTCCTTTTTAAGCCCTTTATTACAATAAATAGATCGAGGTATTGCAAAATGGCCAAAAAAAATCTTGCGAACACTTCTTTATAAATGTTGCCACGGTTATCATATCAGGCATATGATTGTCTACTTCTGAAATACAATTTGTCGTCACTAGCAGACAGGAGGCTCCTTTTTGGAACTATGTTCTTGCCTGGCATCATTCATAACAAGTATGACTGTCTGTAATTATCAAATAGATTATGTTACATTGTCCCAGAATAGTCTTGCTAAGGCAGGTTCGGCCGCATCGTCTCTTAGGGATTACCACTAATCATGTTTCTAAAACAAACGCAGGCTTAAGAATACCTCTACGACAGTTTGTAGATAATTATATATGGATATATATCCGTACTGTTGAAATGTAATACCCATTTATATCATATCATAGATATCTTAATGCATTCTGCAATCAAATATAAAAGAAAATATTTACTAGAATCTTTGAATAATATATATAACTGCTTCCAAGTCAGGTTCCTAATTTCCTTAATACATATTTTTTAATTTAGACATATTTCGTATTTTGCACTTTTTAAATTAATCTGTTTATAACGAATTATTTTATTCTCTTCTTTATTTTTTTTTATCACGCACTGTGCAGCATGCGCCATTTTTGTAAAACATTGGGTAAAGTATGAGTGGACAATGTTGGTAGTATAATCAGCACATTTGTACTTAATTATATTATGTAAATTTGAATAATTTAAATTGTACTACTGTTTGTTATCCTAAATAAATAAATATTTAAATGTTATGACATTTAGTTCGTAATAAAATGTGGAGGGAAATTTGCAATAACAACTTTTGTAATTTTTATCGTAAGTGACCTTATTTTTTAAATAAAGTATAATCTGCCAGTAAAAACACACGTAAAAACTCTTTATCCTAAACCTTTCTGAGTTCACTGGTATTTTAATCGGTTCACTATCTATAAAAGCATTCGAGCGCCATATCTTTAATGACCGTTATTATTCCCATACTGAGCTCCTTATGGCGATAGGTGAGATATATGAAAACAAAGCATTATATACCATTATGCACTGTGCAGTGATAATACCAATTCTAATATTGATAAAGTGTACTATTTGTTTTCATATCATTACCCGACTCGACATCCACATAATGACTTAAAAATTAAAGTCAATATTAAACTTAATCATGGTAAATGGTGTTATAATAGTGTCATTAGTTCGATTAAATTACAACAATTCCGTCTATAAATTATTGTTATTTTTAGCCTCAAATAGGCAAATATTTGTATTGTTCACCGTATAAAATACTCACCACTGTTAATATTGAAATCCACCGAGTTTTATGACAAACAAATATTTATTAAGATAAATATTTAATATTTAAGACTCTAAACGACTATTTGCAAGTAAGTACCTAGTAATATTGATGGAAGTGAACAGTTGTGAGGACATTTACAACAGAAATGTGGCCCAACTGCCCACGGTCTACAATGGAAGCAAGCTGCGAACGATTGATGTCTGAAAAAAGATGACTTTTAAAAGTATCCAACTACTGAAAATGAAGCTTAATCCAATTTAATCATGTCAAAAAACAAATCTGGGCGTGCACTGTTAAATTTTACTGTAACTTCAGAATTCTAGGATAAACCCTCTTATAATCATTAAAAAGGATCCTTAGTGATGATTTAGTTTAAGTCCATATTAAAACGACAACTTTGCCTTAAGAGCTATTACTCAGTAGTGAATTATATGGAGAATAAAAACGCTTAGGATTGAATTGGTTTAGATTCACAGCTCTTTCATATACTTAATAGAAATTTAATGTGAGTTAATGTTTCTTATTTTTCATCTCTTTTATTTTTCTTTTCTTCCTTTTTATTTAAATTGTTTTTCCTTAATTTTCAGTATCCTTATTTTAATAGCCTAATTTTAGTTTTTTTTTTAATTTTAATAATATAATGGCGCACAACAAATAATGTGATGTAACACAATTTGCTAATATTATTAAAATATATGGTGTTTTTAAAGAGTGGCCGTGAGTTTGTTTGCCCGATTTCTTCTCACAAGGCTCAACCATTTGGAAACGGGCGGTATTACATCGACACAGACAGATATCATTTTTTTTATAATTTTGCATTTGATAAAGTAACTTGTTGTTGTGGTGACTCTCTGTGTGCTGATGTATTTTATGAAATAAAGATAATGAATTTGAATTTCTGATTTCTGATCTTTTTATAATTGACAAAAAATAAACCAACAATAAATAATAATTATCGCTGCTACTATATAATAATAATAACTTCACACATCTCACACACGGCCGTCTGATCTCAAAATAGGCAGAGCCGGTACTATGGTAACCAGACTACTGATAAACATACTTATATATTTCTAAATACATACATATTATAGATAAATTACACCCAGACACAGAACAAATGATCATGCTCATCACACAATTATTTGTCCTGGGTGGGAATCGAACCCACGACCTCCGGCTCAGCACTCAGGGTCACTAACCACTAGACCAACAGTACAGGCCAACAGGCCAGGAAGTAAGTGCTGTTTATTATCAAGTACTCGTACATATATTAGCGAGGACGCATATCCAAATATTATTTTTGTACACTCTTATATAGCATCACCAATGAAAATATAGTTTAGAAATCTAAAACTTTAAAAAGCCGGTCCTGTTACGAGTTTATCAAATCAAATCAAATCAAAATCATTTATTTCAAGTAAACCATTATAGGTATTTTTGAATTGTCAGGAGTAGTAGTCAGTCAGACTAAGTCAGTCGTGAAGCTAATTGCCTGTTCCAATAAGTAGATCCTGTGGAGAAGAACAGGCAAGAAACTCTAAGGACACTCTTTTAAATCATGCTTCAAAAGTGCTATATTCCATACACGTGCAAAAATAAATCAACAGTCGGAAATACAATGTAACGATACCAACACCAAATATTTTAGTTCACCAAAGACAGCTGTATTAGTATATGTGAAAATAATAAACACTTTTACAAAAAACTTAAACCGACTTCAAAAAGCACTATCGAAGAGCACTGAAAAGTAAAAATAATTGACACTTTAATACATACACTAGCTACCTACTGGTATAATTCTAAGAACGGAATATAACTCTAATGAAATATCTGAATATTTTGTTAATTATTAAAGACCAACCGATAAACTTATGTATAATAGTCAAATTAGGGAAATTTGTCAACAACGTAATAAAGCATTCCAAATTCAATATAATTTGAGACGTGCCGGGCGTGTTTTGGTCATCAAGAAGCCCTTCGCAATCGCCGCGATGGACCTAGCCTATCTATCAAGTACCTATTTAACTTGTCTTCGACTTCAAATAGAACAGTAAGTAGCTAGTGCCTTTATGTAGTTGCCTATTATATCAAAAGTGTCTTAAGTATGTAGTCTTCTCAATTAACTTGTAATCAATTATTTTTCACTTTTCAGTATCTTTTGAAGTTGGGTTAACTTTTGTAAAAGTGTTTATTTTTACATTTTTAGTGTAAGTTATTTACTATAATGTAAGAAACAGCAGTACGTTAGATTATAAAAAAATTAGACTAATAAGCCCGATTCGTTATTTAGATAAGCTGGTAACATTTTTCGTATGTCTAGCAACTTGCTACACTTGATTAAATAAGTTATAAAAAAGATATATATAGCCGAACGGAAAATCTTTTCCTTTCTTACGAAGTCTGTTAATAACAGTAACATTCATCACTTTAAACGTCAATGTTGCTTAATTTCCAGAAAAATCAACAAACACACTACATATGCGCTTAATTTCCGAGGGTTTTTCTTGTTTTCCTTCAGATAGCATCATCAGATCCGTGATAATGATACCAGCTTGGGTGCTCCCAAGGTGGTCTCATTAGCACCAAGTCCAACTACTCTTTCAAACAAAAGGATAATTTTTAAAATCGGCCCATAGATGACGGAAATATCAGCCTACATACATAAAAGATACATACGTATACAGCCGAACATAGAACCGCTTTCTTTTTTGAAGTCGGTTAAAATACAACATTAACAGTTACAGTACTAACGATACCAACAGCCTTTATTTAAAAAAAATAATATAATTAATATAGAACAATATTTCGCAATAAGACCCTTGTAGACGTCAACTATGTTACTAATTAATAAATAACTCTGAAAAAAGCCTCTAGACGAGTTGTTAGTTGAAAAAATCTCTTTGTCTACTAATTAATTTCATTAAATAAGATCATTATATTTTAATTTAGCAAGATTTTGCTTATTTAGACAAAACTGAAATGCGATCAAAAAATACCGTCGATAGTTCTGACATATAAGTCAAAACTACTACACAGAATGAGACAGAATAAGACGGTATGAAAACAGTGCAAGATACTTAAGAAACATACATTACTCAAAACTACAGTTTACAAAGAATTAGTCAAAGCTCACTACCTGCAAGGAAACTAGCCATATCATTGCGCCTTTCCAATCCTACCTATTTCGGTTACACGAGGAAACCCTGTCCACGCCACTACTATTTTGTATATAAGGTATGCGTTTACTATATTCTTATGCCGTATTTATGTATCTTGTATGTATCTTTGGCATGTTATTTTTATCATATTTTATCTTTATGCACCAGACACTGCCCCACAACTCTTTGTGACGTATTCTCTCCATTCCATGGTTGCCTGGAAGAGATTGCCTTGTGCGATAAGGCCGCCAATTGTACAAACTTGTCTATAGTTGTAAGATTTCTGTTTTTTTTTTCAATACCTAGTGTACAATTAATAATTAATTAATTATGAGCTTGAGACAACCACCGGACAGTGTTTTAAATATAAAGCTTTTGGATGTGATATGCTATTCAATCATTAATATTATTAATAAAAAGCGTGGTGTAAGCCAACGCTCGCCATATTATAATATATGTAGTTGTGTTATTAAAAAGTATACATGATATAATCACTCTGCTAACGTTTGTGGCGAAGGACTTCCATAATTTATCTCACGTCACTTTCGACCACGTCGATGTTACTGGTCTGCTAAAAGACATTGTCTTTTTTTAAGACATTTAATTAAAGGCAAAAGGATGTCAAAAGGAAGCTGGAGGCATCCAGATCACTGTCGCAGACTCGCGCACCATGCCACGGTGCGTGTTCGCAGAGTTGCGGGAACTACCTGACCTGCTGACCCAACGTGCACTATGAGCTGCCCTGCTGTTCCACCTGCTAAGCCCTTGCCTATTTAAGCAAATAATCGTGCTAACATGGTTTAGTCACTGTGCAAAAGTGGAAGCGCCGATCGCGAAATATTAGGTACTGCTATGTTTAGGTCCCCGTGGACCCTAATGATAAGGTGCGGACCGCTACGCCGAAAACCCTAGTGTTCACATCGTTCGCCTACACTACATCACTGATCACTGATCATCATCGTCAAGTCGTTTTCCAGAAGCTGAATTACGCACCGAGAGTGCAGCTGCTTGAGTCGCACTGCAACGTCATCTTCAAGGCGTTCGTGGTGTGAGTACCCAACTGTTATCTGCACCAGGTGTTAGATGAAAGCTTTTGGCCTCAAGGTATGCATTCCAGGGACAAGTACTAATAGACTGCTCAAAAACTAAGTGCAAGTGACGTGTTACTAACTTAGTTTCAAGTTATATTTACTAACATAGAATGTTATAGTATGTATATTTAGATTAAAATGTTTATTTGTGGGCCTATGCAGCCTGCAATAAATGATTTATTATTATTATTAACCGAATGGCAAACTGAACATCATAGAAAATGGAGCAGGGCTTTATCTTCACGGATCAAGATTAACGAATTGGTATTCAGATCTTTTACCATCATTTGTAAGGGGTTATAGATTAAGCCTAATTAATACATGCTGGCAGAGCATTTCACAAGCGTCTAGCCTACATGACAAAAGATTTAATACAAAAAATAATTTCCTTCGAAAATATAAACAGTAAATGAATGTTTAAAAAGTCCAATACTATTACAATTTAAAACAAAACATACTCGAGAACCTTGTTGATGTTAGACGTTTTAATAAAGGAAACGAGTTTACAAATAATAATAAAAAACAAAATCTGAACGAGATTGAAAGAATTGTTGCATTAAATAGCGAAGGGGAGAGACCTGTGGGCCACTGGGAAGTTTGTAAAGGTCGTTAGCTGTCTATACAGGGTGACTTTAAAAGGATTTTTAATGTCAAATATTTCTTGTTATTCGAGACGGCAGAAACAATTTTATTTTTACAAAACAAATATAAACATATTCGAGTATTCACATCATAGTATGTGATAAAAATAATAATTGTGTGTCATTCTCTTGATCTTGATCACGACTCGGTAGATCCTGATCGAGGAACGTATTGAAACTGACTTATTAGATCTTATGAAATTGTCTATATGAATCGTAAGTATTTAGAAAAACAAATATTTTTTTCAATGAAAAGTTTTTATTTAATTAAATGATAGTACTGTAGCAAGCAAGTACCAATCTAGAGCCATTTTATTATTTCTGGACTTCTGGCTGAATTTTAGTTTCCGATCCCTACTTCAAATTATTACACCGACACCTGCTCTATCGAGATTGAGAAAGATCTATGGTTGACATCAATTATGTTTGTCATACATATATCATAAAAACTGACCTTGTGTATAAAAAAAAAGAATGAATTATCCCCGATGCACATTTTTCTTTTGTTTAACATAGATTTTTTTTTACATATTTTTTTTTTTACCTCGATTGTTTTTTCGATACTCGACTTAATAAAAATCCAAGGAGGTAAGGCACAGGATTTTTTAATCAAGCTTCAGCCTAGTGGGATCCAATACCTTTGACCATGGCCAAGGAGAACAGGATTATTAGGGCGTGAGACACACGCATGGTATTGTGAGTATTCAAAGGCAGCAATAGCCGCCTATACTATAAATAGAGCTGTGTGCTTTTTTGCTCTTGTTTTTGTTTTATACATAAGTTTTCATAAGTAAAAGTTACTCTCTATAACCATAAAGGATACTGTAAATTTTTTTTCCGACGTATGTGTACGTGTGTTGCCTTAAATCTCATCAGCGCATTCCTTAAAAATTTCGAGTCCTAAAAATTATGTTTGTGTCAAAACATTTCTCAAAATATTTCATCAAATTTACCTAAATAAATAGACGTACATTAAAAGACGCCGTGCACCTATTACGCTGTTGTCAACTAAAATAAACAGTTTTATTGTCCCTGCGATGCGGCCACAGACCGAAGGCTAAATATTTGGTCGGAGGCGACTCGCTTATTACATTTCCTCGGACGGAACCCCGTACCTGCAAAATTTAATTGTGCTCTCCACATACGCTCCGATTCTTTAAAACTTGGGTACACCGATAGCTAAGCGAAAAAAAAAAATAACAGCGAGGTTACTGGAGGCCCTAACCCCGCACCCCTTTCCCCTATTCCCACCTTTCCCCTACTTGAGCTGCAGGTTTCCATGGGTAGTCAGTTACCATCAGTGCTAGTTTATTTTGTACAAAAAAAAGATACGGCCGTGTGATCTCAAACTAGGCAGATGGCATTTGGTAAATTACACTCAGAGATAGAACAAATAATCTTGCTCATCACAAAATTACTTGTCCTGGGTGGAAATTGAACCCACGACATCTGGCTTAGCAGTCAGGATCACTAACCACTAGACCATCAGGCCTATCGTATTGTAGTTTATATTTAGTTTTTGATATTGAACTTTTATTTACTTTTTTTATCTTGTTAGTTATTTTTACGCATTATACTTAGTTTTCAACAGCACTTTGTAAATGTTACCGTGTCTGAATATGGTCTGTATATGTATAAAGTTATATAAGCATAGTTATCAAAATAAATAAAGAAAAACACCATCAATACACACGAATACCTACTTCACACGAATATTGTTTAAGAGTAGCATAGGTTTTGAACGGATGTAGCTTATCTTCTTGTAGACAAGTATCTTTAAACATGTAGAGTTATTTCTTTAAACCAACATTCATTTTAACTGATGAGAATATTCCTGTGTGCGCATTTTACCTTCATGATTATTCGGTTTGTTTATTCAGTTATTCTATTATTTTGGTATAGGTGAACAAAGCTTTGTACTTTGTTTGTTCTTCTGCTGAGATCTAATAAAAACATGCATTATTCTTGTAACCATAATAGTTCAACAAAATGAGCCAGTCAGCTCCAGTCTTTTGTATTGGTAAAACATATTATAATTTGAATGTCAGCAACACGTGTATCATGTATGTATAAGCGGTCAACAGCACTTCATTGTTTTTATAGAGTTTTTAAAGCATGTTACAGCGTTTTGGGATAATAAGCAAAGGAACAAAAAACGCTTGTTCGGCAATGGTGTACGGTTTCATTGTACAAAGGCATTTACAATATCGAATATCGATAAGGTTTAGCAAAAATTATCCGTTTTATTCATGTTAATTAAGGTTCTGTATGTAAGAGTATGCATTTCGTGGTAGGTTATTCTATCGCATTAATACATACTAATGATTTCAAGCTCCTAAATCATTGTTTATATTAACTATTTCTATTGTGTTGGAAAATATCTATGCATCAGATCTCTCATACTCATCCAATTTAAAGGTGATTTTTTTTTTAGTTTTTAAGTTTGGAGAAAGCAACTGCGCCGGGGTCTTGCAAACGATATTTGTTAATACCTCGTTTTACTAATAGTAATAAGGATACGATAATTATACTTCAATGGCACTGGCCTTGCTTTATCCGTCGACGGTGATACCCTTAGCTTGTGTTAGTCTGGATCCTTTCTTGCATGAGCGCAAGCGTGACTTGCAAAACCAAATATGGTTTTGACAACCCTGTCTCAAGAGGTACAGTACAGTGATCCGTTTGTTTTATATGCATAGATGTGAGTGGCTTTGGATCAAACTTGGCGTCAAGATCTTCAAGGTGGACACGCTCAAAGTTTTCTAAGCTCCAATTGACAGTAGTTCGCCAGACCAGCAAGTTCCCTTCAGGTTTGCGTTTATCAGAATTAAGGATCTCGTACCAAACTCTGAGGTGTTACGTTCAACTAAACTAATCGGGATGAAGTGTCTTCTAACAAAAGGCCAACTTCGTTGGTGCGGACAGCTTGCCCCCCTGAAGACTACCAGATTTCCAAAACGGGTATTTTACTCCGAACTTAGCTTTGGTAAATATTTAAAATAATTTTTTTAACCCATATTGAATTCAGTATCACAAAGAGATAGTGTCAAATTATCCACGGCTAATTATTGTAATGTCTGAGTTTACATATTATGTGTTATACAAGGCCTTTATATGCCTTGTCGTCGCCGCCAGCTATTTGTGGCAAAATCAAATCAGATGGTATTATATGTTCATATTATAACGTCAATTAAACCTACACAATTTTCAAATAACATCCGGGTATCTTGAATACCTTTAAAACTTATGCGTATATATATCATAAGATTAGATACATGTTTTGTTAGAGCGGTACGAACGGCTTTTGTTTTTGAATATGGATTATTGACTTTTTTATTTTCAAATGAACTTGTACCTTATTGCAAAGATTCTGGTTTGTAGGTGGCTGCGTGGGAGCGCTGAGTGAAACAATATTTACGTATCTGGGAGGGAATGTTACACATATATATAGTAGCGGTCTGAACCAGTAATTTATGTACTACCCTATATTACATACATAACAGATTCGATAGTCACTTTTTGTCTAAGTTGTCTCATGTGCAACTACTCTGTATGTAAGTAAAATTACTTAATCTCTTAGTGTTAGTAGCTCTGCTACTGACACTTGCATTTGGTGGTGATGGTGAATAAATTTGAAAAATGATTCAGACTTCAGAATAGCTTTTTCCACTTATATAGGTACGAGTATTGACGTTTCGTTCTATTCCATTCGAATAACACATTCTAATACTATTGGTATTTCTTATTAGTCATCTTTATTTTGTACTAACTGTTGCACGCGAGCTCATTCTTGTGGAAATTCAAATATCGGGAACTGGATTGGATGAGCTGGATACAATTATTGTTAATACAGATCGCCTGGTGGTCGAATTTCGACCATGGTTTTTTCATTTACCAGTATAACTGGAGCTGTCATTGTATAGACTTACTTACCATGACAGATAATCATATTTACTGGACGCGTGTAATTTCAAGTTGTATAAAAATTTTAGCTTTCTGCACTTCTTCTGTATATAAACTGTAAATATTTCAAAATTCACGTTACTACGTTCTTTTTTTTATGGCATAGGGGGCAAACGAGCAGACGGGTCACCTGATGGTTAATGACTACCGCCGCCCATGGGCACCACAAGTGCGTTGCCGGTCTTTAAGGTGGGAAAAGGGGAAGGGTGGAAGAGGGGGAGAAGGGGAGAGAGGGGAGAGAAGGGCTTGGGCGTCCGGTAACCTCACTCACTCGGCGAAAAGCAATGCAACTTTGCTTCACTACCGGTTTTCTGTGAGCCACGGCCACGAGCCGGCCCATACGTGCCGAAGCATGCCTCTACCACGTTTAAACATTTCACGTTCGCGAAATTTTCTTAAAAAGAGGTACAAAGAATTCTCTTCACGTATTAATATAATGATATCTGTGATATTATGTTATTCATTGAAAAGTAATAAATCAGAGAAGCATGTGGTATTATTTTTATTTTTAGTTGCACAAAGCAAACATACCATAATACAATACATAGTCTATCTTGCGATAGTTAACAATACAGAACGTTAGTACACAAACCAGTCTCTAAAGCAATCTACTAAATCAACATTTACTACGAAAGCTATGTAAGCAATCAATAATACAATTCCTGTCAAATATTGTAAACTAGTTTTTCTTTATAGATCTAATCTATCTGCAGACGGAATCGAGCAAACTTACCTGAATTCACATTAAACTGCATTTCTCGAAATACGTAACGGGAAATCAATTTACTTGTCAAGTAATATCTAGATGGTTCCAATTGCGAGAACTTGTACAAGTAGACGCTGAGAGGAAGGGGGACTTTAATATTTTTGTCGAGGTCGAGACGACAACTCTCGCTTTGCACGACGAAGACGTTGCACGGTAATCAGGAAAATTATTTACTCATGTCTACGGGCCTCGTTGGAAATGTATGTAGGGTTCACACGCCTAACTTGTATTCTTTTTTTTAACAATTTATTCAAATAATAAACAGTCTTTGACATTCCTTTTTGAAATCAGAACTAAGATGAAAAATACTATCAACCAATATGTTCAAAATTAAGGAGGTACATGGTAGGTGCCCCAACTAGTAATTTCAACATTTTATATATGCTGAAACCGACGGCGAATGAACGATTAATCCTATTAACATGTACCTACTTCCTTAGTTGATTCCAAACTATTTAATATCAGTTTTATATTAAACATAAGTAGGGTTCAATAGATATATCTAATCTTGGAGGGAAGTGATGTGGCAACTTCCACACACAGCAAAATCATACTTCAATATCATCTAGCGAAGACGAGTTGATCTACGTAGTAACTCCTAATCCTGCATCGCGCGATGCATTGATGCAAAAATTGTATATTTATTATACATCTTCCCAAAATCAACCGTTGGGCTGCGGTCCTCCAGGCATGATCGCTTAGCCAGATCCTCCCTTTGTGTTGGAGGGACATAACAACCGTTCCTCCACACCTATAATTGATAATTTAAAATGCATAGTGATAACTTAGTTTGAATTCGACTACTCTGTTGAAGTTTAGATAAAAGTATCGACAATGTGAGTAATGCACAACTAAAATATTCACAACGGCCAACCCTGGCGTATTGCAAGCAAAATGAAGAGCCAAGGGGAAATACGCTCCGGGGACGCTTTGTAAATAGTCACCGCAATGGCTTCTTGCAGATTAATTTCAAGTGAGAGTGCATCGCGAGACTGTATTGAAAGCGAAGCGTACGGCACGACATCACATTACGTGCAGTCTCCAGCAACAATGTTCATTGCGTCCTACATTCTATGGCAATAAATAACGCCGTACAGCAATCCCCAAACTCATTGACCGGGCTGAAGTTAGCCGCGAGCAGAATGCAAAATTAAGGTAATCAATTAATTACAGGTAATTAATTAATCTACTTAGGAACTTTGATCTAATACTATATTAATATCGAAGTCATATTTGGTTAGTAATTTTCCACTCATTTGTACCGTTTGTTGCGCCGTCGGTTGCGCCAACTTCAGGCCGGCCAATAAGCTTGGAGAGTACTGTATTTAATTTATTGTCAATAATGTATACTTATACACGCTTGTACCAGTAGGAGTATCATACCGATGTCGTCGAGGAACCTCATACCAAAGTAGGCATAAAGAATATTTATTATTCAATCTCTGGCGGTGTCAAGATGGAGTTGGGCGTATGTGTGCAGAGTTGTTCCACCAGTCTTGTGATGCATTTTCTTCCTAGTCACATAGCACTACGCTTTTAGTACTTATTGCACGGTACCGGATTTTAGAGATTTGAATTTATTATTTCAAAGGAGCAATAGTTGAGTCTACTAGACCGAGCACAAGGAGAGAAAAGTAATAGTAGTTTTAATAGTCTTTAGTAATTAAAAAGTTTGGGGATTATATTAAATAGCAGTTATGCAAATACATCAAGTTAAAAAGTCAACATTTAAGTCCCTACTAATCAACCTACTTACTTATTTAACTACCTTAAAATAATGTTGTAAGAAGTATGGAAGTTTCTGGAAGGAATTACTCTTCATTTTGTGCTTTGGCTTTTCAGGTTAGTAGGCGATCGATTGAACTTCGGCTTAGGTAATAGCTAGCTCAAATACGAGGTCTCAAACAGTTAATGTATTCACTGTCGGTGGCTCGGTATTGAATCTATTCAGCTTTGTGAGGTACACGACTGATATCAGACGTTGCGCATTGTTTGTGATGAAAAGAGCCCGGTGTATATTAGGTTCAAATTATAAATTTGAATGGAATACCACTCATAAGCATAAACAAGCTTGAAATGATTCTGATTTTGAAACCTACTTGAATATATGAACAGAAAACGAATAAAACTGAGTGACTCTTACTTTAAGGTGGTTTAAAAAAAAAAAAAAAATAACTGTAGCTATTTTTGATTATCAAAAGGGATAGAATGCTTTATAGTATTCTATGACGTTATTAACTGTTTTTAGTTATTACCTTTTATTGAAATCAATGTATTAAAAAAACTTAATGGTATAGCTACTATATATTAAAAGTTATTATTCAGCGCAAACTAAAGAATAGTATATTATTTTCGAAGTTAAATTTAATCAGAGTAAAATGTTTCATGAAACACTGGCTGGTTCAGCCATCTCTAAACTTTGAACAGTACTCACTATATACTAAAGACCTCTACAAACTTGCTAGTATTCAAAGAGAACTATGCCGATATTAAATTAAAATTAATAAACAAGTTAATTTAGTTTTGATATCAGAAATGCTGTTTTTCTAAGACAGAGTTCATAATTTCCACATAATCTATTGATTAAAAGCCACTTCTATTCGCATTTCTTTTTAAATGTAGGGTAATGTATTTCTAAAACCACCACCAACCACCACAGACTAAGATGTTTAGAACATGACGAGATCAAATTAAAAATCAAAAGGAAGGTACTCATGATGATCTAGATATGTATAACATCGTCTAACAAAAGTAAATAAACAATAGAGTATTTTCCTCTATGAACGTAATGTTAAAACAACATAATACTAAAATAATTTAGGCAATAGGGAATCTGAAAATGTTAAATTCAAATCTTTAAAAAAAAACTTACAATACATTTCAATCAGTTTTCAGTTTTTATCTGTGCTACAAATATGCGAGACGGAAGCCACCATGACGTTACGTCATCGCGTCAGTAAAAAAAAAGGTAAATTGTAAAGTTTGCTGTAATTTTTTTAATATTGTTTCCTACCGTGTATTTTACTTGAATATTACCATGGACAACGGTTTTGTATAGGCATAAAGTACAATTGTACCCCGAATAAGCTCTTTCATAAAAGTGTTTTTTTTTTTTTTCAAAAACCCCGATTTTTGTTTTGATATCGATGGAATGTTTAAACATCGATGAAGGATGTATTGTTCTATCTCCATCACTAATCATAAGGATAGCAACTGGCAATAAATTGAATAATTTAAAAAAATTGAAATAATTTAGGCTCTTAAAACCGTCATGACGTCACGGCGGACGAGCAACATGGTATCTAGCATTTCCATCAATTTACGCACTGAATTAAAAAAAAAATGAAATGCATTTTTATACCACTTATGGATAAAATAAAATGTTGTAAAGTTTGTGATTGTTTACTGTTCCTCAGGATTAAATTAAAACACTTTTCAAAAAAGGGTGTTATATCCTATACCAATTGACAAAAAAAAAATAACAACTTAACATGACCTAAAAAAGAAAATAAATATAATAAGAATAAATATTGAATAAATGCTATTTCGAACATCGAACCGAAAAAAACATGTACTCAACCACAGATAACATAATACTGACTCAACACAAATTCATATTCATATTGCCGTACAAAGTGAATCGCGCTGTACGCACTGTGTGTGCCCTCGATCCATGGAGATTAATGTATGAGGCTTTTAACAAATCCGTTCCAGAGGGAAGACGCGTGTTCTCCTCGTGTGTGATCTCTTCAAAACCAGAAAGATATCAATCTACTCTTTTTCCTCTACTAGCCCTGATTTGAAGGTAATTTTCTTTACAGACAAGGGTAATTTTGTTATAACGCAGTACATGTCATACCTACTGTTTTTCCTAAATATGTTAATTTAAAACATTTTTTTTTTTCAAATTGAACCTTCAACATCTTTTCGTCCTAATTTTACGCATATGCCTATTTTTAAACTCGGCCCGTTGTAATCTATGGGTATCAAGTACAAAGAATCTTCCGATAAGCAACTATTTGATAAAATTTCAATAATGGTGATAGTGAAATGAATGGTGTTTTGAATGATTAAAATATTATTGGAAATTCAAGAAAATTACATTTTTCATCTCTAGAAGTTAACATTCTACTTGGGAAACTTATCTGTATTTACATATATCCCAACCAGACTGGAGTTTTCAGTTGATGAAGCACAAGGGCCAATAGAAAATCCTGCAGCCATGTTAACCTAAGATTAGATGATTGAATAAAAATAATTATGTTTGTCATTGTCTCACTGGTATTATTGTCTCTACACCCTAAACGCCTGATCCAAATACAATTGAATGGACGAGCGAGCAAGGATAGGATGCACGAAACATGGATAGGCATGAAATTTTATTTAATAGTTGATTTTCAGTATTAAAAAAACATATGTCAATTCTTGGCATACATTGATATTTTCTGACATTTGTTTTCACATTCATTAAATGAGAAACACCACCTTTATGTGACCTGTAAAGGTTTTTGTAAACATTACTAGTAACATGCATCACAAATTACTAGTATTTCTGTTAACCCATCCAGCAAAGCTAACATAAATGCATCCGTTAAGAGTAGATTAACGTCGGTAATGGATGAAGTTCGATCCCGCAACCATTTGAGCTCAACCCATCACGCTACTGCCGCCTTACTTTATTTATTATTATTATATGCGGACGAAACTGCATTGATTTTCAATCGTGATTTTTGGATAAATTGATAAACACTAACCACATTTACACAAGACACAAGAATCACTGAGAAGCCTGACGATTCATTACATCACATTATCTCACACTTATAACTTCAGTAACACAACCTGCTCATGCCCTAAGCTTAAAAGCACACGATCGACTAAATATTTAGACGTATTAATTGATAACAAATTAAATTTTCATCATCACATTGACCTTTTAGCTACAAGAATACGTAAGCTAATTGTAATTTTTAAGGCCTTGTGTCATGTTGCAAAAAAAAAAGTAATCAGAATGGCTTACTTTGCGCTCTGCCAGCCGCAACTGATGTACTGCATCACCTCTTCGGAAGGTACATTAAAAACCCATTTCTTAAAAATTTAAAGAACACAAATAGCCCTTTTAAAGTAAGCCTACGTCTTCTTTTTTATTATCAAACGCTATGCCTCTTTCAAAAATAGGAAGTCTTAACGGTCCGTCAACTTCATATTTTATATACTGTGATTAAACAGCATTCTCTTTTAAATTATGAACCAAATAAATATAGAAACCTGCGTAGTAAGGGTAGAGTTTACACAACAACTACATGTAAAACCAGCTTTACTCACCGATTTTTCTGCTAGCTGCTATAATAAGTTAAACAGAGTGTTACCAATATAGGTATTCCCTTCCGAAAAATAAACGCAAATCCTTGGTTTCAGAATGGCTGCAAACAGTAGACAATAACCTTACATAAAACTTGCACCAGATTTAGATACTGTCACTAACACTACACTAACATTACACACACTGCACAATCTAACAGAGAAACCCACAGTTTTTATTACTGGGGCGGAATCCTGGTGACATGTTTATTTGTCTAACTTACCACATATATTTGATTACTTTGTTAAAAAAAACACCCTCTTATATCATTAATCGAAAAAAGAACACTTATTAAGATATACATTGTTAATTTTTTTTTTAAATGTTAAAAGAAAATTTCAGTAAAAATAGTAAATTTTATTTTAATAAAATAAACGGTTATATAGAATTACAACACTAGTTATTTTATATCTTAAATACGGTGGATGATATTGAAAATGACAATTTTGTTACCTACTGTCGTTTTGCAAAAACATACAGTAATAAAATGTAAGTATACTTCACTTGATAACAAAAACAGCTCATTTATTTAAATTACGTCAATATCTAATTCTTGTATATTGTAACCTCTTCTTCCTCTTTCTTGACAGCTTGAATGAGGACCAAGGACATAACGGCGTTAATGACCTGTAATATAGAGTATTTATATAAATATAAACTAAACGCGTACCGTAACTGCGCACTCTCAACATTATTGCGGAAGAGGTAGACCTATTCTATTGCTCACTGAGTGGATTCACAATGATAGCGTTAAAAATATTTTGTTATAAATAAGTAGATTGTGTAACACTATCGCATTGGGAGTAAACCTGTAAAGATAGATGTTTTAATAGAAATAAATAAATAAATAAAAATAAATAAATAAAAGAGAGGTTAACATTTCTTAAAAAGAGGCTAATGAATCCGCTATCCTCTGTGAGCGAATGATAGTTTTAGTCAATCCGTCATAAAATGTACCGTGGGTCTACCATCTACACACTATGCAACACTATGCCGAGGATCTGCCAGCTGCATCGAACCTCACAAAAAAAAATCTCCTAAATCGTTTCCACAGTATACCTCCTTGTTTCCTCTTTCCATCTTATACACATAGATACTTTTCATAAAGTGTTACCGAAATCTCTGTTTTAGACTCAGTTTATAATCCTTTATTATCTTAAGCTGAACCTGCCAGCCCTCTACCAATTTCTACTGTTTGCTTATCAAGGAGAAGCAAAAAACGCTTCAATAATGACGTTCCTGCATTAAATGTGCATCTGATATACACAGGTTTTAATAAAGTGTTCTCATCAAAAGGTTAGGTTAATAATACCAGAATATTTTTCTGAAAATTCAACCCTCAATTTAATGTCAGCGTAATTTAATTCCGTGCAGTTAAGATGCTCAAAACTCATTAGGCTATAACGAGCAGCGTCGGGAGCATCGTTTAAGTTTTACGAGAACATATTTAAAACATAGTTTTATGATTTAAAAAAAATGTGTTCCAATAAAAGTGATACTTAGTAACTAAATAGTGTTTGGCCTACATTAATAAATAAAACATTTGTAAATATTCAAAATTAATTGAGCTGAAGAGCGCCTTTAAATGGTGAAAGAGTTTCACATTTTAATGATATGTTAAGCTAACCCTAAAAAACTTGACACACTAACAAACAACTTAACTACATTTCCTGTTAACAAAGGTTTGGGTTTTCAATAGTGAGTTATTATATGATAAAACGAGGATTTTATATTTATTAAAATTTTAACAAAACTGTAAAAAATCGGTGGTTTCACGTGTATCACAGGTATTTTACAAAGCTGCAGTAAATACTTAGTAGTTATTTAGTATTTTTAGGGTTCCGTTCCTCGAAAGGAAAAAGAGAGCCCTTATAGGATCACTCTGTTGTCTGTCTGTCTGTCAAGACCCTCTTTCTCAGGAACCCGTATAGGCAACGAGTTCAAATTAACATTAAATACATAGGTATGTCTACGGCCTCTTGAAGCTGTAAAAAATCGAGCTTCTAAATCAATTAAAAGATAAGTTTAAGCCGTACATTTTTACAAATTTGAACATTTCGCTGGTAAATCAAAACGTACAAGAATAAAAAGGGAAAGAAAAAAACCAAATGTCGTTAATTTCGTTGCTATAATATTTTTTATGATTAAAAAACTAAATTTTGCGGTTGAAAAGTTGACTTTGTAGTTTTATCGTATTTGTATGTGAGAGTATTTTTAGAAGTGCAAAATTTAGTTTGTCTTTTGGAAAAAAAACTGGCAAATATCTTCGAGAATTAGGCGCTGAAATCCCTCAGTAAAAACAATAAGTATTAACACTGGCTTTTGTGACAAGGTGAAGGTGACTGCCCACTATCAATACTTAAAACAAAAATAAGAATCGTGAACTTACAGCTATCATACAGGATGCAAGCACGATACCAGCCAGCCATCCAGTTTTGCCTTCCAAGAACCACGTGAGCTCATCGACACAGCCATGGAAGTAAGCGTTACCAGTAACCGAGTCCCGGCATTCAGAAGGCAGAGGTTTGTTAAGGTTGATGTAGTCCATTGGGCCATCGGCACCACAGCAACCGATCTAAAGAGGATTAAAATAAATACATAAAAAAATTATTTGTGCGCATCATTGGCAAAAAAAAATAATAGAAAATTATGAGAATGATTAAATTAATCTCAAGGTTTCAATTCTGAATGGGGGTTAATGAGAACATCAATGTACACTTTTCGAGCCTCCTTTTAAAGCGAGAAAGGCTAAAATGACTGCCTTATAATTATGTATTCACAAAGGAATTAACGCGATCACAAAAAGGTATTACATACCTCTGAACTAGGACACTGTTAGTATAGTATGTGACGGTACATGGCAAAACAAAAATATTAAAAATATCGAAAATATACGGGTGGATGAAGAACCTTCTACCTCAGGACGACGGAGGGATAGCACCACTGAGCCAGTCAGCCTGTGACCACGGCCCGTGCAATGTGGTCGAAACGTCAGGCAATTCAGAGGCATGTAATACTTTTTCGTGATCGCGTTAATTCCCGTGTGAATACATAATTATATCATAGAACGTGAAAGTTTAAAAGTCAGTATGAATCTCTAAAACCATATAGATTATTTATCAATTTACTTGTTTATGCATAAAACTCTCTTTCTCTCTTTTATATTTACATAAAATATATATCGCTCAAAAATTATTTAAAGTAAACTAAGTATTAAGGCTTTAGGAAAAAGGCTAATGGTATTTCTTTACTGTTAACGAAGTAACATCAAAATATTCTTATAACTGAAAATTAACTTAAATAATATTGTCGACACTATATCCTTACTAATATTATACATGCAAATGTTAGTTTGTTTGTTTGTAACGCTATTAACTATTCAAGCGATCACCGTGAAATTTTGGTTACACGTTGGATAACAGTGCCTTTATCACTATGTGCCCAAAAGATACCTGAATTGATGGACACAATATACGATAATGCGAGCGAAGCCTAGTACGATATAAAAATCTAAGAGCAATATAATAGTCTCTGAAAGATGCAAATTATTTAAATCAGTATAATAGTAATAATAATAACTGGCACACGGCCGTCTGATCGGAATCTATGCAGAGCTTGTACTATGTTAACCAGACTGCTAATAAACATACTTTTATATTACTAAATACATACATACAATACATAACATAGTACCTGGGAGACCGAGCTTTGCTCGGAAGCTTTTTGTAAAATCGTATTTTTTTTTGTAAAATTGCATTTTTACAGGAAATACAACTATGCAGTTGAACTTAAAATGCAAAAGCTAGATTCAGATTATAAATTTACATATATACAAGAATTGCTCGTTTAAAGGTATAAGATTATAGATATAGATATTATTTGTGATAGGGAATCGAACCCACGGCCAGTAGTCAGGATCACAGCTAACCAACCAATAGACCAACAGGCCCGTCAGTATCACACCGGCCGTTTACAACAACAACAAATTAAGCCAAGTTTAGTGAGTTTATGATTGGAGCAATGTTCAATCGGGCCCGGAACGTAGTACAGAGGCCTATTTGATTAGCGCCAGTATCGAGACTACCGACACGGAATGGAGGCCTACTACTGAAAATAATTGGCCTTATATTGACTACGCTATAAATTTTAAGTGCATTGGTAACCCATATTAATCCATTAAATCGGACACCTAACCTGTTCCAATAGGTTTATAGACGAGTTTTCTTTTTTATTATTGATTACTGTTATGAAATGTAACCTGCTTATTACCTTTCATAATCTTTGCTATTATGTGTGCACACAAGAACACAACTAGTACATAAGGCACACTGAAAGTTCTGCGCTCCTGGCCGCTCATAAATTTTTGAATTTCGAATGTTGTATTTTTAAACTCAATCATTGATTTAAAAAAATGGCGGGAAATCGCGTGTCAATTCTAATTTTTTTTTGCGTGTCATTGTTGTTTTTTTATCACAAGTTAAAGTTCGTCGTCCGTAGCAAAAATAGAATTAACGCGAAAAGATTTTTGGGCGATGATTTTTTATTGATTTTAAAAGTTCACTGACTCCGCTAGACTGCACTACTCGTCTTCAAAATGCTTTCGACATGGAAGCACCTTATTTGAGCACCGTAATGCGTTGGTACGCAGAGTTTGATCGTGGGCGTGTTTCTCTCCATGATGAAATTCGTGAAGGTCGGCCCTCAACTGCGATCACTGAGGAAAATGTGGCTACTGTCAGGCAACTAATTGAAGAAACGCCGGTTGCGTTTGGGGTTTGGTATGAGCCAAATTAAAGAAATCTTACATCAACATTTAAAAGTTATAAAACTTTATTGCCGCTGGATTCTTCATGAACTCACCCAGAACAACAACGGACTCGGACTGTTGATTGGTGTAAAAAAACGTTGTTAAAGTACGATCACGGACGGACGGACGATACGGACGTTCAAATGCTTTGTAGGACATTGTGACAGGAGATGAAACATGGACATATTGTTACATGCCGGAAAGAAAGCAACAGTCTTCTGTATAGGTGTTCGAAGATGACAGCAAACCAACAAAATTGAGGCAGGCGAGAAACGTAGCCAAAAAAAAATGCATTTATTTTCTCCCGGACGGTCTCCTAATTTCAATACTTTTTTATATAATCATTGCTTCTTCTAAGACAGTTTATCTTTACATGTTATTTTTAGCAATTGTTAATATACAGTTTTGTGATTAGATATTGTTGATCCTGGTATTAATTTTATTTTTCCTATTATTTCTCCATAATTATAGAAAATAGAGTATCATTACTTCGTTCATAATTGCTTATTTCTAAGGCTTCCTTGGACCCAAATCGCAGCGTAAATTTCACTTGGAGCCTTTACAACATAGTAATGTGTATCTATTTATCGTATTTGACTAACAAATTTTAGTAATAGTTAATATTGTGTAAACTCCAAGTTCAATAGTAGGTCCCAAAAATCGTGTCGTTTCTGTTTCGTCAACTGTCCAGCCGTACAACTGCAAATGCGTTTTGGTGTTTGCTTCGTTAGATGTTACGGTTTTGTTAGGTATTTTTACAGTCTGGTATGACGACAGAAATCACGGCCTACATTTGTTTTTAGGGTAACGTTCGGTCATATGTAAATTTTCTTTACAGTTGATTTTTACCTAACTGGAGAAATTGTCCATTGTCCGCTATGACAGAAACAAGACAAGTAATACGAAGCGTAATTAATTTCTCTGTTAGTTTTGTTATGAAATAAAAGGACTTTAGCTCTTATTAGTTCAATAACAAACATAGCAAAATAAATATTACATATTTTCTGCTAGAAAACATACAGAGCTGGTAACATAATTAATTTTATTTTGACTATCGCTACTGTCATAATACTTCATCTAATACTTACTCCTTCTTGCACCATCCGTAGAATTTCGCGACTGCCTTCGTGTTGAGGATTATTTATCAGCCTGACGATTACGTCTCTGATAAGTGGTTGAATGCTGGAGTCGTAAGTAGAGAAGTCCAGAACCACACAAGCCCCGACAAGGCCGAAAACGAAAAGGGCTATTTGGGTCCCTATGTACTGTAAAACAAACGTACATGCATTAAATCACATTATGATACTGGTGTGTAGTTTTAAAGTTGCTTTGTTTTCCTTATCAAGTTATACATTCTTCAAGATAACAAACAGAGGAGCGCACGTTGAAATATAAATCGATAAATTATTGTTAGTTTGGTATTTTAAACTTGCGAATTGAATATACTGTAAATAATTTACGTATTTTATTGATCGCAAGGTGTAAGTACAGCTTTATTTTTTTTTTAGTAATTTGCAGGATTTAATTAGCTAGTAGACTAATAGTGATACGGATGTAGAGAAATCTATCAATTTTATTTATTTCCAAGCAATTATTAATTGTTGTAATAGTTAGACAACACAGGTAAATTCTTGAACTTAGGCAAGAAAAAAATAGAAATATTTAATTACTAGAAAAGCTAGAAAGAACTTCATCATGAAAAACATCAATATGATAATAATACAAAGGCTGAGCAAAATGTTGAAGTTGAACACATTGTTATTGAATGTCAAGTTTATAAAAAATCCTTTTTGAGAAATGTTACAGAAATTTAGATATTAAACAATTTCCACGTGTTAAAAAAATTGGATAAAAATTAACAATTAAAGTGATGTAATTACGGAATAACATTAAAAATAAAGTCTTGAGGCAAAGTACATTTTCTAAATAACTGACGCCATCAAATAATGAAAATCCAAATTACAAACTTCGCAATAATCACTATTTACATCAATTAGTACTATAAATCTTATTTTTGCACATCGGGATAAAAATAAACTAAGGTAACTTACTGCGTATAATAGCAAAACATTTTCCATAAGAGCAGAGCCACACCCAAGAAAAGCTACCACCATGATGCCGAGAGATGCTATGAGGATTATGTAGATTCCGATGAAATAGTTTTGCAGTTGCAAGACCCTCATCCACTCGTTAAAGCCTGGCTCAATGCAAATCCATAGACATAGAGCGAATATGGATACACCAAATAACTGAAAACAAAGAAATACGTTTCGTTACTTTTTATAAAACATAATATATATTTTTTCTCGTTGTTTAGTGAAAACGTATGGATTGAAATATAAGACTAGTTTATTATTTTTATAGCATAACAAAGAAAGACTATAGAAAATTCACAATTATGTTAAGCTTATATGCCAGGATATACACATACAAGAAAAGAAAAATATATGACAATGTGTCAGAGCATAAAACGTGGTCTAGGTTTATAAACCATGGTTGCAGAAGAATGCAATGGCTATTCTCGCTCCCCTGATCATAGGCAAGTAGCGGAACACCGGGGTGGTTTTTAGTCGGTAAGAGTCCGACAGACCCCTTCGCCCCCCAAAGGGCGGAGGACATCCATGAGGATCTTCCACCTCGTCACCAAAAAAAAAGAAGTTTATAAACCATATATTATGCTCCTATTTCATGTCTGTCGATTTCTTAACTCGTTAAAGTTCTTAATAAATACAGATTAAAGGTGGTCGTTCTAAAGATTTTTCTGAAAGGAAAAGCACATTTTATCCTGGTCCTTGTAAAAATTATAGGTACACCTGAATTCATCTGAAATAAGCAGCTACATAAAAAAACTTGAATGGCCAAAAAATGAAATGAAACGAAGCCTATATCACCCGTGACGGAACATCGTGTGGTTTTAGTCTGTTCAACTCTGACATAACCACTTCGCCGTGTGCTCAGTGAGATGGTACCCAAGGGGGTTTCCAAACGGTTCAAAAGAAAGTAAAAAATAATGCAACAAACAATGATTTACGTATTTTGAAATCAGATGGAACCTTGCAAACGTTTTATTATTGCGTATTACGAAACAAACAAAATCATTTGTAAAAGCGTTTATTTTGTTGAATAGTATATAGTATCAAAAGGAAATATGAATTAATTTGTTCAGCCAGCTACATTTGCTTAGGTCAAATAAAATGTTAGTAATAAACAAAAACAAAACAGAAACGAATTGATTGGTGCAAATATTATTCATGAGATCAAAGGCAAACAGGTACCGTGTTTTTATTAAACATAATAAATACTGTTGGAAACGTACACCGTATGTAGAGCTATGTATATCATATATGTTTGCCGATTTTTCAACTACGTATTAAAATAGCACAGTTTTGCTATGTAGATGATTCACTCAGTTTTTATTATATTCAGAACGGCAGTCTTGGAGTTTCCAGTGGTTAGTATAGAAAATAGTTGCTTATAAGAATCACTTTAAAAGAAGTTTTGCAAGGATAATTACACGGTGAATGAGAGTGAAAACTTTGTACTACATAAACAAACCAGATAAGAAGGTATGAATTGCATTTATCGAGCACTAGCAACCCGCCCCGGTTTCGCACGGGTAGCAGAGACATCTTGAACAATCATCAACATTATTTCAACCAATTTACACAAAACCAAAATTTTTACCAATTATATACCTAAACCTTCCTCATGAATCGTGAAAGCCGCATGAAAATCCGTTCAGAAGTTTTTAAGTTTATTGCGAACAGAAAGACTTTGTTTTATAATATGTAGTGATAGAATCCTCAACGTTGAAAGCACCATCAATGAAGTACGCCACCTTAGTAATTAACGGTTAGTTTTGCCATAACATATTATGTATTTGCATGGGATCATCCCATTAAAAAAAAATCATCCCATGTGTTGAGACATATCCACACGAATCACAAAGTCGCGCACACACTAATTTAATACCGGTTAAATCACTTCAGCAGCCTGTTTTAGCAAAAAGAGGCTTCGCTGTTCTTCTACAAAGTGTGAGTGCACTGTAAGTGACCAGACAAAATGACAGAAGAGATTATACGAAAGACATGCTGTCTTGCATTTGTATAGAGGTTTTTGGTTGACTTGTTCACTCTTGTCTCGCTATATCGCTCAAGCTGAGACAAAAACTGTACTGAACCGGTAAGATTTACGATAAGAGTATTAGAATAATTTATTGCAAAACCTCATTGCGCTAACGGTATTTAGGAGCTCCTGGAATACAAGCTTCATAATATATGATGTAATAAAAAAGAACTTGTGTGACACACGTCTCATATAAGATAAAACTAAATAGTGCGATAAAGCAGGCAATAGAGAAGTTCAGTTCTAAAAGTTTTATAATCTCATTAATGCCGCGAGTGAATCGTCGACTTTTATACCAACGTCTACAGATCACGGGATTTGTTATAATAGCTTTGTTTTTGTCTTCCAAATAGCCAAAGATAAAACTGGGGCTATTGTCTGGGTAATATTTACTTTGTATACTGTGATATATATATTTATATAGCATGGGAATGTTATCCACACAATGTAGAACTACGATGCTATCAGAACGGTAATTTACACGAGTTTACGATCGTTACTCTGTAGTATTATAGGTATTTTTATTTCAACGTTATAATTATATTATCTAGATTCTGTATCAACTACACAATGACAATGAAAAAAACATTTTCTACACTTTACATACAGAGTAAATTGTACGAAATAATATTCGAGCTGTAATACAAGAGAAAGAGCACAAATAGTTTCTCTGAATTTTCCATGTTGACATTTAAGAAATAAGAACTTTTAATACAGTCCACGATCCAGCATAACTTTATATATGTTAGGTGTATACTACATGTACATGAGATAAAAAGGAAACGGAATAAGTTCAATTTCCTGGCAACATTCTACGCTTATTGTTTTGTTTTGACAACGTTGTGTGTTCTGCACTTTGTCTCTAAACAAAACATCTGCATATGCTCTGCTTCGGTCATGTTCAGGCTTCAACTTAGTCCTCTATACATTGTACACGACCAAGTATTTGTAAGAAGACTAATAAGAAAAACATCACTGAAACCATAATGGAGTTTTCAGGTTCAAATGTACAATAAACAGTAGTTGCTGACTTATAAAATACATTGTATCAATCCCACTAATATTATAAATGTGAAAGTGTGGATGGATGGAAGGATGGATGGATGTTTCTTACTCTTTCACGCAAAAACCAGTAAACCCATTGGGATGAAACTTGGCATGTAGATATCTAGAGACCTGAATTAACGCATAGATCGGGACTTACGCGGGTGAAACCGCGGGGTGCTGCTATTGTAATATATGTATGTAATATAATGTATTAATAATTAATATTAACACTTGTTTTTAAATAAAAAGGATTTCTTTCTTTCTTTCACTTTTCAAAGAATTCGGAAAAGTCAAAAAAAATCTGCCTAATACATACATAATATATATGTCCCTATGTACCATTCATTATCCTAGACACGATTGTATACTTAAATCCAGTGCATTGTCTGGAAGTTCGTTCCAATCGCTAGAGCCCTCAACCAATTATAACAAAGTCAAACCACAACAAAAGAAAAGAGGTCTAGCATCTTCCATGGCCAGGACGTATGACGTATAAGTTTTCCAGCCAATCATCTCCAACCACAAGATTGACAGCAGATTTTTTAAGTAATAATTAAACTTTTTCTCTTCTAGTGTCAGTGCATTGCATTGCAATTATAATATTAAACTGGTCGTATGATTTACAGCGCTTGAGTTATAACAAAAATAGTGTATAAAATTATTCAATACATTTCATATCAATACATTCAATGCATTTGGAACCGGCCTGTCTTGGTTATTTTGTTCTGTGTGAACGAACCGCTACAAACGTGTATTGGGACTGCCGTCACCCCGTACATAAAATAAATTACCGCGCATCTATTTCGTGGCGAAGTTCCTTATTCAAACTTTAACAATATTTAACGTTCACGTCAGTTCTTTGTTATTTTGTATGTGTTCGCTCTGGGGACATGACGAAATTGGTAGGATATATAAATAGGAAGTGGTAGAAATTATTATGAATATTAAAGTACCAAAGTTATCCTTTTAACTTAAAGTTTTGAATGGTTTTATCGAGAGGCTCGATGAGACCTGTTTTTGTGGTGACCTATTTTATCCAGTATCAACATTTTACATTCCGAAAATGTTTAATAGTATAGAGCCTTCAAACATTTGTGTGCTCTGAATTTAACATACTTGATACCAATAAGTAAATATATTAATATTTACTCCGATGACATAAATTACTAAAAAAGTTATCATGAGGTATTTCTTTATTAGATCATCAAAGAAGGTTTTTTTTTATTTATACCGTCTATGATCGTAATTTATTAAATAAATCTTTAAAGGTGCTTGGTTCAATGAATGTCATTGACACAAAATTTAAAAATTTGATTATAGTCGTTTTTATGGTGAATCATATTTATATTTCATATCGCAAACAGAACTATCTTACATAATCGTGTATAAATATATGCGAATGTATTATTATAGAATATTGCTGTGATCGATGTAAAAGAGCAATGGTGCCGATTCTATGTAGGTCAACAATCACATGTCCGAGTTTAAAAGCTATTTGTGTAGTAAAACTTTACTAAAAAAAGTCTAATCAATACAAATAAATAAAATTGAAGCGTCTGTTTGTTATGTCAAAATGATAGTTTTTTTTAACCTCATACAATACATATTTGCACGATACCTATGCCTAAAAAACAGTTTTTAATATTTTTGTCTCTCTGACTCTCTGTTTGTTCCGGCTAATCTCCGGAACAGGTGGACCGACTTCCACTTGGGACTTCCACTTCCACGACCATGGGACTTTCACTGGCAGATAGCTGGTGTTATAAAGAGTAACTTAGGCTACTTTTATTTTGGTAAAATAATTAGGGTTCCGCGTAAAATATATAAACTGAACTTCCTTTTTTTTTTTTTCGTGTGGAAACCCCCACGGGTCATCACCTCACCATGGCTATTGGTGAGGTGGTATGTCGGAATCGAACCATCGAACTAAAACCACACGGTGTTCCGTAACAAGTGAGTCTATCGCAAGGGACTCGGGTATACCCTAGGAAGGAAGTCTGGAACTGCTATTATGAGAATAATTTTCCACTCAGAATCTTCAAGAACAAAATAATTAACAACTTTATAGTGGCCATAAAGTTATAAACATGGTTACTTAACACCACGTCTTGTTCTTCCAAGTTAAGTAGGTATAAATAATTTATTTGAAACTAGCTGCCCCGCGCAACTTTGTCCACGTTTGTAAATGTTCCCCATTTTTGCAACATTTTTTGGTTGTAGCGTGTTGTTATATGACCTATAGCCTTCCTCGATAAATGGGCTATCCAACACTAAAAGATTTTTTCAATTCGAACCAGTACTTCCTGAGATTAGTGCGTTCAACCAAACAAACAAAGAATTACACTCTTCAGCTTTATAATATCAGAAAAAAAAATTAAAACACTGAAATGCACTGGTCATATTATGACAACACAGACTGATAGGAAAGGCTGACATTAATAGCGGTATTAACACCAAATCATATAGTTTTGAATGTCATTTTAAAAATTCCTGTTTTAAAAATCACGAATGTGTTTAAAATTGTTTGCTATTTACGTCATTCCGGGTGTCTACTATGCGACCCGGATATAAATATTAAATTCGCTTCGCTTCATTTTTAATTATAGAATCTGTAATAACCTACAGCACGAACAACTGTAGTAAGTATAGTATGGAGAAAACTATTAAGCTTTTGAAATGCTTTCTAACCGATTTGTAGATGTAGAACAGAGAAATAGAGCATAACCACCCGTCATTATACTTTGTCTGCAAAAAGTGCCATTGAGACAACAGCACTGTTCGCAATCCATTAGTATCTCGCCAAATGATGCGGAAAGTTGACTTGTTCGCTTGTAGAAAACTTATATAATACCAGACCAATATAAACACAGTGATTGTGATAATTTTGCACACAGACATAGACAATCACGTTCAAAATTTAGTAGGTCACTACTTTGTTTATAAGGAATTTATTTTTTTACTTCAAATAATCCTATGTGGGAGAGCCATGCTTCGGCACGTATGGGTCGGCTCGACTCCGCTCGTTACCACGGCCTCACAGAAAACCGGCCGTGAAACAATGCTTGCATTGCATTTCACCGCGTGAGTGAGGTTACCGGAGGCCCTAACCCTTCCCTCTCCCTTATTCCCCCCTCCCCCTCTTCCCGCTCCTCCCTCCCTCCCCCTCTTCTCCTACTCCCACCTTAAAGGCCGCAACGCACTTGTGACTCTCGAGTTGCAGGCGCCCATGGGCGGCGGTAGTCGTTTACCATCAGGTGACCCGTCTGTTCGTTTGCCCCTATACCATAAAAAAAAAAGCTTCAATTTGATCATTAAATGTACCTATGTTAGCTCTATAACTTAATTATCACTAACAGAACTGATTAAAGGAGTGGAGCCTCAACGATAATAATTTTACTGTCGTAAATCTATAAAAGCGAAAAGATATTAAACACGAAACCTGGAAAACTACTTCAACTAAGAGAATGAAATTTGGCAAGGAGATAGTTTATGAGTTGAGGATGTCAGGGGCTTTCGCAAGTTTGTATGATAGTTCTTTGGTTTTTTGGACTAGAGACCTGTGACCACGGCCAATTCAGAGGTATGTAATACCTATTTCGTGATCGCGTTAATTCCCCTATATATTACATAATCATAAAAATCTGAAATTTGGCAGGGAGATCCTCTATAAGTTGGAGACGTTAGCTAAGATCATATTTTGCTACAGCATTGGTTTTAGGGGTCTAAGGACTGTCGCAAGTTTGTATGACAGTTTTTGTTTTTTTTGTACTAGACCTGAAATTTGGCACGGCATTGATGTTGTCAGGTCTAACAGTGGAAATGTTTCACAAAATAAACGACTTTAAATATAAGTTGGCTAACAATTTACGAATGGCATTAAAATTTCAAAACGTGTTCTAAAATGGTTTTACGTCAATAAGTATTTTAAGCATACGAAGTCGCGGGTACAGCTCGTTTAATTTAAATCTTTCATAAAACAGACAAAATAATAAAGTTTTGCATCTGGCCTGTTGGTCTAGTGGTTAGTGACCCTGACTGCTGATCCAGAGGTCGTGGGTTCGATTCCCACCCAGGACAACTAATTGTGTGATGAGCATGATCAATTATTCTGTGTCTGGGTGTAATTTATCTATAATATGCATGTATTTAGAAATATATAAGTAGGTTTGTCAGCAGTCTGGTTACCAGAGTACAGGTTCTACCTAGTTTGTGATCAGACGGCCGTTTGTGATATGTGTGAAGTTATTACTATTACCTTGCTCTATAACATGCATCGTATCATAAAGATAATTGTAATTTTTTTAATAATACCTGAAATGGCATACTTATATATTACTAGTATTCTTGTTGACCCCTGCAACTACTCTAGAGTAAGATTAATAAATATTTTCATTATTTTCAGAGTTCCCAAAGACATAAGTTGTATTTTTGTAAAGTCCCGCGACACAGGAGTAATTCCTAATGCGTGAGTTGTCTTTTTAAAAAAAAAAATAAGAAATAAGTTAGGTATTTAGCAGGAAGCACCAATTTCTTTTTATTTCAGAATCTTGTTTTATGTACAAAGAAAAAATAGTAGCTTTCTGACAGAATTTCCCTGTTTTAGACACAAAAAAATTCACATTTAAAAATTAAACAATTTTATGATGCGTAAATTAGAAAAGTACTTGCCATTTAATATCACCTACTAATTTTTTTTTAAGATAAACTAGTTCATTTACTTAGTTTCAAAGAAAATTTGTTTCCACTGTCGGTTGTATGTCAGAAAACAAGTGCCTAAACTCAAGTTTTATTAAATTAATTTAGTAGTTGGATCCTACTGAATAGTACGCTCGAGAAGTGAGGTTATGAGCTCTTTTATGACAAAAGTTTTAGGCTATATCCAAAAAAATGAGTGTGTCAGCTGTAATAAAATAAAGATAAAACATTGTGTCCCGGAACGTCTCACTGTTTATCTCGTTCATATCATAAAAATATATGTTATGAAACTCTTTCTATGTTAATCCAACTAATTCAAAAACTTTTCCTTTCAAGAGTTATTATTATCGGAGTTTTGATTGTGAAATAACTACCCCCTATTATAGAATTCTTCTTTGTTTATGTATATACTTATGTTCTGTGAAGGAACTGGCTTCATGTTTCTTCAACATAAGAGAGGATTCTAGGACCAGGCTGGCCGATTGCGGGGAAACGGTTGATGTTGGCAAGTTATTCTAATCAGGGCGAAAACTGTCATTGCACGATACGGAAACGGTAGTTCTGCATATTAGATGGTGAGGTGAATAACTAATATGTAATATGAGAAGATAGATAGATAGATAAGACTATCAATCTCTAAACAACTACACAGGTTATAATGCTCCGTATAAAATTAAGTGACACGTGGCAACACAGGAGACAGGTCGTTACAGTACTAATATTATCACTTATTGATTGAGCTTGTTGATTGTCACTTTTTCCAAGACGTACATAATTACTTCCCGTGCAAGAAGGAAAAAGTCGCAAGAAAATAGTCGTATCTACATAGTTCCAGACTAGTGATGTAACGAATGTTGGATTTTTCACATTCGCAAATACGAATCTTTATATCCAAAATTCGCGACTGCGAATGTTGACTTTATTAGAATAAATATGAATAAAGTGCGGTAAAATTACATGTGTAACAAAGCTTACTAGGCTATAGGAATATTAGTAATTTGGTTAGACCTCACTTTCTATCAGATGACATGGAAGACAGATACGAGTACCTATTCCATTTTATGATTTTTTCTTTTTTTAAAAGACAACTCCCGCATTAGGAATGACTCCTGTGTCGCGGGGGACTTTACAAACATACAAACAATGGACACAAAGAACACCCAGACTCTGGTGGGAATCGAACCCACGACCTATGGCGTAGCAGTCAGGGTCACTAACCACTAGGCCAAAGGCCAGTCAATTAAAAAGAAAACCTCTCAAGTTCTTTTCTCACAACAAGGACTTCTCTGACGTTCGGTGGTGTGGCGATAGTACAGATCGGGGGTCGCGGGTTCGATTCCTGTTCAGTGCAAAGTTCCGTTTGCTAAATATATTCGCTAAACTTTAACTTAAAACTTGCGAATACAAATGCGAATGACAAAAATAATGCGATTTTTCGTGACATCACTATTACAGTCATAATGAGGAGGAAAAACAACGCCGGTTTCACTGTCCGGCGACCTTATTTCATTAATTTGTTACATTAATAATACACAATAAAGATTGGAAGTGGGTAATGTACTGTATCTGCCAACGACATTTGTTTTTTGCAAACTCAAATCTCACAATATAACCTGGTATTTATTTTTATTTAAAATACACCTTTGTACTCACCTGTGTCTTGAGGATGCCCGACTAGTTTTGGTCACGACAGGTACGCTGCCGTGGTAGTTAAGATAGCAGTAAGTTAGGCAGACGCCTCTTCTGACTTACTGCTATCTCGATTACCACGGCAATATGAAATATTTGCTGCGTCGGTCATACCTTAACCCCCGAAGCTAGCCGGACATTCCCGAAGTACATCTTTATTTATTTATTTAAAACAGTGAAAACTTACAGCTATGAGTATTAAATGCGATACAAATTTCAACAGTATAAAATTATTAACAATTTGATGTGCAATTTAAAAAAGTATTATATAAATTTAAAGACTAAATGAACTAAAACATTATCTCACTGAGCCGATTGGGTTACATGTGCATTCTACATCTAAATATTAAATTAAAAAAAAAGGTTAAAGCGCTTTCTAGCCGAAGGAACACTGATAACGAGGGGATCAATATCGTGCTGTTTACATAATTTGTTGAAGTATCTGCTTGCTCGCACAATATAGACAGAATCTATAATAAGATGCAGTTCTAGGTACACTTAGGATGGATTGCAACGAGTCGATTTACATGAGACATTAAAATAAGTTTTGGCTAGCTCGGGGCAATTTATATCATTGTCTAATAGTTTTGAAAGGAATAAATAGTCAACTATTTCACGTCAGTTACAGAGCAGTAATATGTGAAACTTTATACAAAGTTGTAGATAATTATTAGAATTGTTTAGAAGCTCGCACTGGAGTAGTCGCAAGTGGACCTTAAATCAGTCAGTTCATCCTTGATGGTATGCAGCTGGCGTTTCATATATCTTATTTCACTAAGCACCATTCCCAGTGATGCAGGTGGTTCTTGAGTAGACCTTACCGGCAAGGAAAGTTTTATGTAGCCTGCTTCAGAGATACTCGCACCGCTAAAGTCCAAAAGTTTAATATCACACTGGACTCTACGAAACTAAATTTCGTATACTGGTTACATATTTATTCAGACTACATTGATTTTACTGATCACGTTGCCAAGTCGCCAAGTTTTGGGGTTTTGATCATCGAATTAATTTTAAGACTCAATAACAGAGTGTAGACATCGCTCTGTCTTTGACAGCGCAACGGTCAGTCTAACCTGGTTAAAATGTGAGATGATGTGGAGGTACCTAGACTATCATATTGTTTCTAATTAATATATGTAGGTGTAGTAATTGTTCCGAATCTGGGTGCACTATGTGTCCATTAATTGTATGTGTGTTTGTAAACTTGACATAGGGCTAATTTATGGATGCGGTTAATCTTTCTTACAAATTTTTTTTTTTTTTTGAACTGCCCTACCTACCTAAAGAAGGTTTACTATCTAAGACGTTGCTTAGATGTATGGAGTGGAGTAGCGTGTAACAAGCCAACAATGTTTTATTTTTAACTAGCAGCGCCCCACGGTTTCGCCCGCATATGTCCCGATCCCGTGGGAATATCGGGATAAAAAGTAGCCTATATGTTAATCCAGGTCACCAGCTATCTACATACTAAGTTTCATTGCAATCGGTTTAGTAGTTTTAGCGTGAAAGAGTAACAAACATCCATCCATCCATCCATCCATCCATCTATCTAAACTTTCACATTTATAATATTAGTGGGATTCTTACTAGCATGCCTAATAAAAATGCCTTACTTATACATTGATTTAATCATTGTGTGAAGAAGTCATTTTTACACTTAACGTGCACGTGTGAAGCAGACACACGTTGTCTCACAACATATTCTCTCTCTACTATAAGTATATCTTGTGAGATGTTTTAGGAACTCATTTGTAGGAACTAATCAAAATGATACTGCCAGTACATAATAGCCGGTCGATATATCAATGAAATTTTACACACTTCCTAAAGGGTTTTTTATTTAAATCCGACAATCCGGTTTCCTTTTTAATTTATGATATTTGAAAATTCATCTACCTTACTCACGGTTTAGCAGTAATAGGTTAGTCAAGTAATATTTCGGCCAGCAAAAAAAAATCTTAAATAATTTTAATACCTAAATATATACACGAAGTGCAAGTACCCCGTAAAGATAATAATTAAGAAATGTAAGAAACTATGCTCTGAAGTAAAGTGGCAGGAGCCATGAAACCTTATACATGCAGTCGTAAAACTTCACAACTGTACCTAAACAGTTTTTAGTGTACCGTACTGGAAACAGACCACTTATGGAATCACTTTGATGTCTAGATGTATCTGTCACGCTATTTCTGCTCTGAGAATTCTTATACATTTTGTAACAAACCTATTTGGTGTTCTGCACATGCTTCTACAAATTTTATTTGAATTGAATAATTTCTAAGAAACTTATCTTGTTAGAGGATCTCATTTTAAGGGAATAAGAATCTCTTAAGAGAATTGACTTGTAATCGATGCTATGATGACCTTTAATGTAAAGATTTTCGGTTCATATCATTGTATGGTCGTGAATTTTGAAATGAATGATAGAAGTTTCATTAAAATCATGATTTTCTTAAAATTGTAATACTATCATAATGAATTAGGTTTTCAAAGGTTGAAGAATTAAACCCCTAAAAAGCTTAAACATAAAAAAAATCATAATTTCATGAAATAGTTTACCCATTTGACCCGAATTGCGGTGTGGCCATAAACTGTAGATGTAAATTGTATATTATTTATATTCATTTATATACAAATGAATTCAGTTAGGGATACATTTTGTAATCGCGCCAGAACTACGTCTGGTTTTCACTCTTCCACTGAGCAAAAAGACGTTGTTTTTTGCAACGTTAAAAATTTATAGGGTCGTAAAAGCTCGCACCGAGCTCGTTTGCCATGCCAGGAGTGGTTTCTAGGTACGAATATGATGCTATATTGTAACATATTTAAGTGATGTGCTGAGAATTGCGTCACTGCTCCTGTCATTCGACGCTAAATATCAGAAATTATTTTTAAGACGTGAACTAATGAACGACTGATACTAAATTAAAGCTACGCCCGCGACTTTTTTTGCGTGGTAGTCGAAATCAATGTTTTTGTTCATTTGCAGTTGACACAATTAGAGTTAAATTGAGTAGAAACATCAGTCAAAATCGTTTAACTTTTACAGAGATGAGGTCAGAAAATAATTTAAAGAAGTTTTACTCAAAGGTAGCAAATTTATTTAACCCTTTATCTTTGTACGACTTTTGATTTTTGAAGAACAACGTTGTAGGTAGAGCACACCAAATATATCGTTACCCAACAGACGACCACGGTTGATGAGAACTACTAGATAGTGGGTTTTAACTTGTTAGGGGTTACCATAGATGCATGAGGAAGGGAAGAATGGATGATAAAGCCGCCAATTTTACAAATAAAAATAATTTTTATTTGTAAAATAATTTAAATTTAAAAATAAGTTTATTTTTGTATTTAAAACCTGGTGTACAATAAATAGTATTATTATTATTATAAAGATACGTTCCGAGCAATTATTCCAAAAGCGACGCGACCTATTTTACCCGCATTATGATTAAATTTCAAGTTTTTCTCCCTCGGTTAACCGCGACTGAACTCAAACCTTTTTAGAGTGAAAAAACACTACTATTTTGGTCGCAGCGTCCCGGTTTTTCACAACCGGTAACAGCCGTCAGTCCCGGCTCCCATTGTATCTCCTTGGAGACACCTGCAAAGCTGGAATAATAAAGAGTTTTACAACGTTTCAAAATGGGACTTTTTCTCGCAATTCAACCGCAACGTGCACTTAAGGGATTTGAATATCTTATATGGTACGTTTTATCTGTTCCACGCAACTCCCCACTGAACGAATTCGTTTCAGCGTTTTAAGATCTTTAAACCACTCGTTTAAGGTTCCGGTAAGTCAAATCGGCAATTGGATTCATTGATAGCTTAAATATCTATAAATATTTTATGCTATCTTCGAATCGTTCAGAATGAACAAAATAACTACTCTGTTCTATATAATATATTCTATGTCAACAATATAATATGGTAGCAATAAAACGGAAGCAAACAAAACATGACAGAAATTCTGTCATACTACGCACTTCCGCAATTCGTTCCATTGTTGTTTAAAAACATTTATGATTTACACAAAAATGAGGTTGAATTCCACAAGTATATCCGAATTCCTATCATTACCTGTTTACCTATTTTCAGTGACAGTTTGTTTCATTCCGGTCCACGGTGCTAGACATCTCAGATGTCTGATGTCTGAATGGGTGGCCCTTGCTATATCTCGGGTCACAACAATGCCCCCGCCAAGTCGAGCAAAAAAAACAAAGACTCAGCCGTACGATTCTTTTCTCGAAGCCATTCAAGACGTTTTTGACCCCACTGTAACTTCTTTGTGGATAAAACTAAAAGCCAATTGGGCATGGTATAAAAGTTTTTATTCCTAAATTATATTCAATTTGAACTGTAATTTAAAAACTATTGCAAGTCAAAATTTCTTAATTTTGTCACTGACTCACTTACTCACAGATCATCAAAATTCTAGGGTACTTTTAGAAGACACATGAGCTTCAAATTTTAAACGCCGTTAACGCTGTTTGGCCTATAAATTAGGTAAAAAATTAAATGTACCGTTGCTGTCCCGTTTTCCAGATATACAAGTTACCTAAAGTAACTTTGTAATCCTATACAATTGATATGCAATTGTGGAGTTAGTTCTGCAGTTTATACATTTTTTGTCTCTTACAACACCAATATCGACAGACAGGTAACTACTAGTACCAAATTCGCATGTAGAAGTTTATATAAATTTTATTTTTGTCGAATGGGTTTGTACTTATTACTTACCATAGTTATGAAACACGTTATTTATTTATGCGTTTGCGATGAGCAGGTAGGTAAGCTTTTTAGTCATGTATTCTATGCCTATATTGATTGTTAAAAGGCAAATAAAATATATTTTGTCAAAGTGTTTTGAGCGTAAACTGGCTAGCGAATTTCACTTCCCGAACTTACTATTTCACTAAATATTTATACCTCAATCATTAATTACATCACTCTTAGTTCTCTTTCGCTTTTGAACCATGCACCTGCACCATGTACAACAATACAAACAATTTTATAGGCAAATGCTAAATCTCTGAAACTACCTCTATCCAAGATTAATTATTTTTGTGTTTTTAATTGACATTTAATAGTAAAATTTGTATCTCCTCTTAGTTCTATTTGTTTTTAGGGTTCCGTTCCTCAAAAAGAAAAAAGGAACCATTATAGGATCACTTTGTTGTCCGTCTGTCTGTCTATCTGTGAAGAACCTTTTTCTCAGGAATCCGTGACCACATCAAGTTGAAATTAATATTAAATACATAAATCTGCTGTCCCTTGAAGCTGAAAAAAAAGCCGCACAAGCAAAGGAAAAATCAGAAAGTTGTTAATTTGTTTGTTAAATCTGTCTGTATGTCTGTGTGTCCGACAAGACCCTTTTCCTCAGGAACCAGAAAAGGCATCAAGTTCAAATTAACATCAAATTGTCAGCGGTTACTTGAAGCTGTAGAAAAATCAAGCTTCTAAGTTAACGCAATCAGAAGTTACGGCCATTAAGCCTTAGATTTTAACAAATTTAAACATTTCGCAGGTAAATCAAAACCTACAGGGTTCTTCCCATTGACCTAGAATCATGAAATTTGGTTAGAAGCTAGGTCTGATAGAACAAGTAAAGAAAAAATTCCGAAAGTTGTTAATTTGTTGTTATATCATATAAAATAATAGTTTTTGTGATTACAAACTTATATTTTGCGGTTGGATTGTTGACTTTGTCATACATCGCAACCGCAAAGTTTTGCCTTTCGAAAAAGACTGGCAAAAGTCTTCGAGAATTGATGCCAGAGATGGACGTACTATCTAAATACATTGTTTGCTTGCGGAAACCTCGGTGCGCGAGTCAGACTCGCGCTTCTCCGGTTCTTTTTTTAAATAATACGGCTGGAAGTAAAATACTTTGGAAAGAACATCTTAAATGAAGTAAAGTATTCATTTCCGTGAAATAGAGACTTGCAATGATAAACTAAATTAATATACTCAATAAATGATTAATTTACGTAATTATAGCTATGATGCTAACAGTAAAGGCAAGAGATCAACTATTTGTTCAACGTTTTAATTAATATTGCCTTTTCTATGAAAGAGAAACCGAGTAAGCGCAGACTAGCACAGTAAAATGAGGCAAGGCGAGTCAAAGGCTTGAAGTATTTATTCAATAGGAAACGATTAAGCAAGGCGTCTCGGAAACGTTATGCTTCCGTATTTTCAAAAGTATGATCTTAATGTACACATAGATCTCAATTAAGATGGCGATCTAAAAGAGAATTTAATATAACAAGTTATAAAAGTGATATAATTGTTTGCAGTAAAATATTAATTCTGATGTAGACAGCGAATAATTCTAAAATTTAGTAACTGTGGGGTAACTAATTAGATATAAATGCCTATCGGGTGATTTTGTAATAATGTGATGACTTTGTGGTTCTTGTTATTTATACTGTATCAGTGAGGATACGTGTGATCACGTGTACGCATGTCGCCTCCCGGCAAAAAAGTGTCATAATACAAAAACAGCTATTTCGAGAAGACACGACTTTTATGCCAGTGAATCGAACAGCTCAGTGGAAAAAGGGAACTTTGTCCCCTTTTTCACTGAGCTAATAACGATTTTTTTACAGCTGACCAAATGCAACATTTGCTATTCAATGCTATAAAAATGTTAAACGTACCTAACATGTGATATGACACTTTTTTGCCGGGAGGCGATGTATGAATTTATCTCTTTTAATGTACATAACGACATACCTCTTTATTTTTGTATCTTTGCTTTTAATACAGTTTGTTGATTTACGATCAATGTAATGATATTTAGAACTTTAGAAAAATTATATTCAATAAAGTAAGAAAAGAAAGATCCAAAATTTAAACAAAGTATAACCTTATTTTAGTTCACTTTTGTGCATAACGAACAAACGATATAGCACTGCATTTTATGTGATTCATTTGAAACGCTACATCATGACTGCAGAGATATGTCAGTTTGGTCTCCAATGTTTTCTAATATTTAAGTCGAAACAATAACAAAATGTAATCACTTAATTATGTTTATAAAATTACATCATAGGTAACGGTACATTTTCAAGTCTTTGACAACAGTTTACAAGCGAGACTAATCACATTCAGTAATTTATGGGTTTTCAGCTTTGTCAGATTTGCCGATTCCTGCGTTTACAATTAATGAAATCTATTCAATCCTACAGCTTAATAAGACGCTTGTTTTGGCTCCAATCCAAAAGTCAATTATCAATACTGAATCGGTAACTTCGTTCGTAACTTCGGCAATTATTTCAAAAACACCTTAACGACTGTTCAGGTGGAGCTTGAATGACACTCAACGTCGGCAGCCCACAGTTTTTGGCGCAGACTCCACACTCCAATTTATAGTGAACAGCTCGGATGATTAAAGAACAGTGAAGTGTTGTGTTTTATTGCATTGTTTTGCTGAAGCCGTGCTCTGTATACTTATTTTAATGTAATCGAAATATAATGAGCGTATTGTAATGATGTGAGCGTATTGATTGATGACACAAATTTAAGATTCACAACAATATGTTTTTTTCCTTTAAACCGTTTCCGTCAGTAACTCAATCCCACTAATATTATAAATGTGAAAGTTTGGATGGATGAATGAATGGATGGATGTTTGTTACTCTTTAAACCACTGAACCGATTGCGATGAAACTTGGTATGTAGATAGCTGGAGACCTAGATTAAAGCATAGGTTACTTTTTATCCCGATATTCCAGGGGATCGGGACTTACGCGGGTAAAAACCACGAGGCGCTGCTAGTATCGAATATTTTTTACATTTTATAGTATTTATACACACGTTCTTCTTAAAACTATGCTACAGTTATGGACTCTATCCAGCCATACATATCGAGTCTAACATCTGAAAATATACAAGACAACTGGTTCAAAACTAAACAAACAGATGAAATGCCTGCAGCTACGTAGCTGAAATGTAAATGTTGAGATGGATGTGTAGTGTGACTAGGATGGACAAAGTGAGAAATGTGTCCTTGTTATTAGATGGAGCCTGAAAGTAGTGCCAGTGGATAAAAAGTTGATGCGCCATAGGTTATCGTGGTGTGGACATGTGATGCAGCCCTCCGCAAAATATGCTGAAGAATTTTATGTATGGCAGTTAACCACTAAAAGAGAAGAGAACTCAATCAAAATCAAAATTATTTATTTCAAGTAAACCCATTGTAGGTATTTAGGTAGTAAGTAAGTACCCAGGAGTAGGAGTCAGTCAGTATAAGTCGGTCGTGAAGCTAACTAGTTGCCTGTTCCAATACGTAGATCCTATGAAGAAGACACTCTTTTTCAACATGTTTTTTTTACAAGTTACTTGTTACATTGCTTATAACTACCAAAGAAAAGATGGATGAGCTGTGAGAAAGAAGATATGGCTAGAAAATCAGTAAGTAGTGAAATAACAAATGACAGAGTAAAATTTATGAAGAAACATAAAATTGGGTTGAAATTAAATAAGATTGGGTCCCAAATAAAATTGTAGAAATTTTCAGTAATTGTCTTTTTTTTTTGGTCTCGAGGTGGAATATCCGCATGGATGTCTTCCGCCCTTGGGGGGGGGGGGGCGAAGGGGTCTGTCGGACTATTACCGACTAAAAATCACCCCGGTGTTCCGCTACTTGCCTACTTGCCTATGATCAGGGGAGCGAGAATCGCCATTGCATTTTTCCGCAACCCTCGATAAGCATTGACCCGTCTCACCCTAGACGGGTCCCGTCACCCAGCGCGAGCATCACCCGTCGGCCATACTCCTCTGAGAGCGCACGCGGAACACTGCACGCTACCTCTCGGGACTGTATCTGTACGGACCATGACTTCCCCAAAAAGTTCGCCGTCGCTCGCTTCCTAAGGTGGCCGGAGATCATTAAACGCCCTCCGGTGCGTCTGCTGTGGGTAGAGAAAGTTGTATTCCGCTCTCTCTCCCGTTCCGCCGCCTCTTTTGCGGACATCACCTCCTCGCAGAAAGAGATGATGGCGTTCCATGCGATGGTTGGGAGCGAGAGACTACCCGCTTCAGTAATTGTCTACTTCAACCGCGACTAACCCTGCTCAGGCACATTTATTCAGGAAGTACACTTAGTGTGAAATATTTGAAGTTTCAAATCTTTTATCATAATTATGTATTCATTCAGGCTTACCATGAACTTTAAAGATCTTTTTTTTTAATGTTATTGAGTTTGATAAGGTTCAAAATACTTCGAAATTGCGAGATTTTTTTAAGGAACTATTGTTCATTGAATCATAATTACATTTATTATAATTCTTTAAAAAAAAACCGACTTCAACAAAAAAAAACTATTCATAAAAGACTTATATATGGGTTTCTCATGGATGCCATTGTCAGAACAGGACCAAATTGAAATGGGACCACACGGGAAGCACCAGCTTAAAAAGAATCATCAAAATTATCAATGCTCGTTCCCGAATCGATAGCTTTTCGTAGCTTAGTTTTAGTGCTCCATGAATATTGTATTTGAAAAATCTAACTGTTTTTACAGATTAATGATATACAGAGTAATGAAATTTGAAATTCATCTTTTATAGGGGAGAGCCGATTCATGTGCTATATCGTATAAGGAAGATTCAACATTCGGAGGATGTGACTGAACCATACCGCTTCATTTTAGTCTGAAGCAGTCTCTACCGTTGTTATATTTAGCAGTTAATGTTAAAATTGAAAATAAACACAATAAAAAAAGCAATTTTTTTATTATATAGTCATTGTAATATATGGCCGTAGCCTGATGGCCTGAAATCAATGTTTATATTGACTAATAAACCCAAATATTGCTATAAAATCTTGACAATCTCATTGCAATAAATAGCTCTCATTAATTAAATGGACTCAGTACCCGCTATATCGCAAGTTCGCAAGTAGCACAACTTGCTAGTCCAAGATTTAGTGCGGCAGACGCCACGTGTCCGTAATGTCTGTTACTTGCCACAACTTTACTCGTTGTATAAATTATTTACAACTTGATCGTGGTGTCATTTTGACAGTTCAGCGGTACTCTGTAGTGTAAAGACCGACAATTTATATCTCCTACATAACTTATAAATACAAGCTAATATAATAAATAAAAACTATTAAGCTCAACTTCAAGATTTACAATCGGGTATTTTTTTTTTAATTTCTTTCATTTTTAGTATGTTATGTAGAATCATTCGATTCTTAAAAAACGTTTTGCAAACTGTTATTGTGAATAAGGTTGTTAAAAAAATGTTATGCGCTTTTAACCTGTATATTTTGACATCATTCAATTATTTTAAGCATCCACTGCGTTCACGTCAAATCGGTTTATACAGGAATTGAATATTGATCTCGTTCACAGCGACAAAAACATGTAAAAATCATCTTTACTGACCTTTATTTTGAACCGATTTTGAACCCTGGTCATAATACAGTATATGAAGTATATAATTTTATGATGATGAGATGTTTTCATAAGCCAGTCTAGTAAGTCTACCTATATCGCAGAGAAACCGCCTTTTAGAGGAATGAGTTAAGTGAAAAAAATATAAACAATTAATTGTACTATCGGTAACTGTTTTGTATGTGTTCCTTCTATGTGTATATGTTGTGTATGTGTGTACTAAGTTACTCCTTACCCCAAGAGTTCAAACAGTTTATAAAAAGTGGATTTATTACTAGTTATAAAACATTAAGACAAAAAAAAACAGAAAAAAACAAATTAAATTAGAACATAAGAAAGCAAATCAAATTGATTAATACCATTGAACTGGGTTATATAAGTGGTCTCTAGTAGGTCTACTTCAATACTATTAACTTATGTTGTAAACAATACAACATGAGCAAAGATATTCTATTTGTAATTTATTTACTTTTCGAATGCTTATTGGCAATGCATGCTAATGGAGTGTATTGTTTTCAGGAATCATGTATGTTTGTAAGTTTCTTTTCTTTATTCCAACAAAACTTCTAAGTTCCTGAACGAATTTGGATGTATGGGATATCGTTAGAATGAATATATTTTTTTATCAGTTTAGCGGCTGTATGGCGCGTATTTCATTTTTTTTGACAAGAAAGTTGTTCTTTTTTTAATTTTTTAAATTATTAACTTGTTTTATATTTTTTAATGTTCTTCTTCCTTGTTGAAACAATCTCTCGGTGCGAATTTCGCTAGCGGAGTTTGACACTGATTTATGAAATTACATTAATACTGCTAGTTTATTATAATATGTGTTTGTTTATTCAATTAAATTTCAAAGGTTAAAAATATTATTTTTTTTTATTTGAGGAGAATCATCTACCTCTCTTACGGTTTTGCAACCCCAATGATGGCAATAGCTGATTATAAACCTCAATGAATTGCTATAAACAGGTAAGGTAAATCGCACAAAGTGATACTTCGACATATGTTTCGCTTCTAGTTTAGAGGTATTTGCTACAACCTTTAAAGCAGTATTTGATGAAGGAGTTCAGTTTGTCTTCTCCATTTATTGTAATTTGTGTATTTTTAACCGAATCAAACGCGTATGACTGGCCTGTTGGCCTAATGGATAGTGACCCTGACTGCTAAGCTATCGGTCGTCGGTTTGATTCCCATCCGAGTCTGGGTGTTCTTTGTGTCCGTTGTTTTTATGTTTGTAAAGTCCCCCGCGACACAGGAGTAACTCCTAATGCGGGAGTTGTCTTTTAAAAACAAAATGAAAAACAAATTAAATTTATAAACCTTCAGAACCATTAATCACCTAAAACATTATCAATATTTAGAAAACATTTATTAGTCATCGCCTTAACAGGAACTCCATCTTATTATTGCGGAAGCAGAAATAAATAATAGTAGATGGAAAACACATATGAAATGTTTTATTATGAACATGAATCACATTGTGACTGTCGTCCGTACTTGGAAAACAGGACAGCGTTATCACTCTGATAAGACATTCTTAATGCTGGGCCCTTTATTTTAGGTTAGTTGCGTGATATCAGACCGTAATCAATAGCAAAGGCTAAATATAATGGCATTTAGTATCATTATTATCTGCACTTTAATGTTTAAATTCGTAGAGAGATAGAAAACATGGCGAACAGACATTTAAGTAAGTATAGATGCAGTAAATATTAAGAATGCTATATTTATTAAAATGTAAGTATTATAGATTATAACATAAACATAACTATGATTTTCATATCCTTTTTTTACACTTTACTTAATTTAATTAAACATTCAACGCTGGCAATACTGACGCTTGTCGCGTGCTAATCGATGCTCAACATGGTGACTCAGATATAAATTATAAAACTGACTCATAATATGAGCACGCCTTTACAATTTATGGTGTATCTTAATATTCGTAATTATAGAAACACACGCATAAAAATGTTGACATATCACAATTATTTAAATAACGCGCGAAATTAGAACGCTTAGAATACACGAAACGTGAGTCACGTAATATCAAGTTCACACATAACAACCTCATTTCAGAAACTATTAGTAAAATGTTTGTAAACTAATGTTTAGGAGTTCAAAGTAAATACTAGTTCACAGTATGAAATAGAAGGGTTCAACAATGATTTCAAATTGCGCTGTACTCACCCACAATACGACATTGAAGCAAAACAAGGTGTATTTAAGACAATATATATTAGATTCCAGTCTGCCGACGACCGGCCCCTGCCCTTCGCCTCTACCAGCTCCAGCCATTTCACAATAATAATACTTTACACTAATAAAAACTTTATATTCGAAAACTAAATAAGTGGGGTCCACTCACTGTCTGCACGAAATCGAAACTGGTGAGTTATCGGGCCAGATAAACGTTAGCTAGGTTATCTATGTTTGCTAAGATAAAAACGTAGGTACTAAAAGATAATAAGGTATGAATTGCCACACCTTTGATAGTAGTAGCACGCATGCGTTTCTCATTTTCAATAGATTAACAAAACTTTTGCTCTGCATTCATATCCAAAATTCCATTCCTTCTTTCACATCTACCCACAATTTTCTGCAAAATCCAATATATAGTCAAAATGTAGTAGCAGAATAGACATTTTTTTCTCGAATAAATAAGCGTCTTTCTATATTCATAAGGGAGAACGATCTTGGCCATTTGAATATTCTTATTGTATCCTCATTCGTAGCGATTCTTTTCTTAGCGGTAATTTTATAAGGGTATCCGACCACGCTTATATATCAAGTCCACCGATATGGGATTCGGCCGAAACGTGTTCGAAATCCGATAAACGGATTCAAACTATATACGAAATGGAAGCGGCCGGTATAAGCTGTAAACATAAATAAGGAAGATCTACTACATTTTAGAAAACCCCCACGCACGGAGCGTTCACCGTAAATCTTACACTTGCAATGATATAAATTTTAGCATTCCGAACAGTATTTTGTACAAGTGCGATCTACGAAAATACTTTTCGGTTCATTGAATTACTGTAAATTTTTATTTATAACTATTATTACTATGAGTAACTATTATTGGTAATTAATATGTTGAGGCAATTAATGATGAGGCAACCTGGTTATCAAAGCAAAATTAAATACATTGTTATTGTTGTATCGAAACACGGATATTTTTTTTATAATCCAAAATGAGTGTCATTATGTAAAATAAGAATTTCTAGGACCTCTCTATACAACGAATTAAATAATTTAAATAAAATATTTTAATATAAGGATATTTGTATTTGAACATTATAAATTAGAGATGCCATATAAATTAAAAAACAAAATAAAAAATTCTTATATACTTTTATATTTATGATTTATCTTCAGCAAGTAACTTTATAGATATACCTACTCTTAATGAGTAATGTTAATTTATTGTGCAATACTTTCTTATACAGCAAGCAAAGTTAACAATAATTATAGGTACGAGTAATATAACAGTACTATGTATGACTATGACTATTATTATCTCTTTTCCAATTCATAGGCTGACGTTACCATACATTATAATATTTTAAAATTAACTTTGCAAGGAAATCAACAATTATAAAGGTCTTATGATTTACAACAAAAATCATCTACAGCTTGTCAACAAACATCTGAAATGTCATGACACAATTGTATTGAAAACCTGCGTTTGAAATCGGTTTAAAATAAGTCTTCAAATGATTTCTATAAAAGATCGTCGTGGTATCGTGAAGGTATTTTGATTTTAAACGTACGCATACAGGTTCTCACGAAACCTGCACAAATTCTTCCATCCTTTACTATGCACAAAAACCAGTATACCATAATGATTCTTATCTAATAATCCTATGATAAATAACAGTATCCTTTGTATCTAATAATCTTAATGATTGTTGGTGTCTACCTTATTTATACAACCGCGGCAAAATGAGGAATCTCCCTTTTCCGTTCGAGACTGGGGTCCATTTCCTTAGCATAACAACGAACGTCGCGGCGGAAGGCGCCCGTAGCTTGTATGAGTTCGCCTATTGCGTCACAATGCGCTTCTACCAAAGCAACAAAAGCTCCTCTCCCTCTCTCTTCATTAAGGATAAAAGTCGACAGAGACATCTTTTCAAACCCTTCAGAGCTCTACTTAAAATTGACATCTTTGTAAAGAAACATAATACTGTACTGTTATCGCTTCATTTGTTACCGTAATAAGTTGTGATCCGCCGACGTTTGATATGTTTCTTATTGAAGGAAATGTCAATATCTGACATGAATATATTCTTGTGACTTTGTCCCGTAAATCTGTATCAAGTGAAATAAATAAAATTGTCTCTGTCTTTTTCCTTAGCCTACTCCTGTCAAATTTTGTGACACATTTTTGTGTGAGTGTCCTCATAAACATAATGCTCTTATGACACTCGCTTTATGTATAAAGCCATGCTGTGTTTAAAAACGTCACTTTTGTATTATAAGGGTAACATAATTAAAAATGTACTGATATATGTGGACCTTATCCAGGGATTGAATGGAGCAGCGAGGGAAAGTTTATTGTTTAGGGTTCTGTTGCTAAAAGATCTGAGTTTATATTACCAACAAATTTACACATAATATTTCTTTTTAAAAATTAAATTAAAATTTTACATGCCTTTCATACATCCGAAGCTTATTCGTTACTAAAAATATAGTTGATTTCTTTTTATATAGTGTACGGGGCAAACGAGCAGACGGGCGACATCACCTGATGGTAAGTGACTACCGCTGCCCATGGGCACCTGCACCTCAAGAGTCACAAGTGCGTTGCCGGCCTTTAAGGTGGGAGTAGGAGAAAAGGGAACAGGGGGAGAGGGAGTGAGAGAGGGAGAGTAGGCATTGCTTCACTGCTGGTTTTCCGTGCGGCCGTGGTATCACTCCGGCCGAGCCGGCCCATACGTGCCGAAGCGTGGCTCTCCCACTAAAGATGATTGATGAAATTTTGGCGTCACATCCACATTTCATTAACTATAGGTATTTTTAGCCCCCGACGTAAAAATGAGGGGTGTTATAAGTTTAACATCTGTATCTGTGTATCTGTGTGTGTGTTTCTGTGGCATCATAGCTCCTAAACGAATGGACCGACTTTAATGCTGTGTGTTTTTGTTTGAATGGTGACTTGATTGAAGGTGTTTTTAGCTGTAATTCAAGAAAGTCTGTTCAGCCCTTCGAATCAGCTCTTTTCTATTAAGATTTTTGAGTCGGGGGTATTTTAAACATTTATTTTTGGTATTGTTTTTTATATTAGGAGGTGAGACTCTTGCCATCTACCAAGCATGCTTCCAGAGTCTTAGATTCGAATTTAGAACCTTACAATTGTTTTTTTTTTGTATGGCATAGGGGGGAAACGAGCAGACGGGTCACCTGATGGAAAATGACTATCGCCGCCCATGAGCACCTACGACTCAAAAATCACAAATGCGTTGCTGCCCTTTAAGGTGGGAGTAGGAGAATTTAAGGGGGGGTGAGGAGAGAGGAAGTGGAAAGAATTAGGGCCTCCGGTATCCTCACTCACTCGGCGAAAAGCAATGCAAGCATTGCTTCACTGCCGGTTTTCTGTGAGATCATGTTATCACTCCGGTTGAGCCGGCCCATGCGTGTCAAAGCATGGCTCTCCCACAACTTACAATACTAAAAATATTAGTACTCAGCACTCGAAGAAAATAAATAATTATTTTTGATGTTACCGTTATAGCGATGCGGTCCAGACAAGGAATCTCACTCAGAGGCACTTTGAGTTGTTAGATTGTTTACATCACACGAAACTCGCTTGTGAAACTTGCTCGCCTGCCTTGGTGTACATGTACAATGCTATTTGGACGCCCTCGTGGAAAAAAATTGCTGATTTTAAAAATTGTTTATATGTAACATAAAAAATTGTTTTGTGATTACAAACTTATATTTTCCGTTTGGAAAGTTGAAAGTTGGTAAATCAATGTATTGAGAGTATTTTTAGAACTGCAAAGTTAACTTAGATTTTCGGAGACAACAGGCAAACATATTTGTGAATTCATTGCCGAAATGGACGTATTATCTACATACAAGTTTGTTTGCTAACGGAACCCACAGCGTGCTAGTCAGACTCGCACTTGTCCGGTTCTTTTTTCTAAAATAACTCTGTCTACCTGTCTCTCATAGTTTTGTTGTATGTGGTAGGAGCAAATAACAAGGGTGTCGTTTTCGTTTTTAGACAGCTTTTCTGCAACATTTAGGGAGGTTTCCTCAAGTTTTGAAGAAATTTTACTATTGGCATATAGTAAAATGAATAGTTATAAAGCGCAAGTCTTTTCTAAATAAAAATTCTTCTTATTATTAACCCTTTCAGATGTATGCATCCATCTAAAGTGCAAGAAAGTTTTGATATTTATTTCTATAAAATTAGAAAATGGGAAAGCATTTTTTGTGTACTGCAACATTTCATAAAATAATTTTACAAAAACTTTATATTAAAAACATATTTTAAGGCGTTTTGAATAACTGCAATCAAGACACCGGTTACATAAAAAAATATTTACCAAAACCTCTTAAAGAAAAGAACAAAGATACCCGGCCACACGTTGCTGTGGCTAGGTAATTTGGAATAAAAAAACCATTGTTCAAAATTTCATCGTTCATTTCGGTTCATTCGTTTACGAGTTCATCGCGACCAAATAACTTGACAAGTAATTTTCATATATAAGATATATCTGAAGGTTACAGCTGAGGTAACATTGTGTGGCAAGCCATAAAATCTTGCCACTAAGTTTTTACCCTAACATTATATTATATGGATTAATATTAATAAATAGTGAAGCAAAATCTACGTTCTTTCTCGAATTAATATGTACAAAATTGTATTCATATGTACATAAAAAATCGAATTAGTAGAAAACCGTGTTAAATACTTTATGAAACAGAATTGTTACTAATCAAATAATTAATGGAATCTACTAATTAAATTCCCACTAGTTGCAAAAAGCCCATATTTGATCCAGCTGAGTAAAGTGTGTCGAAGAACTAATAGAAATTGAATCCAACGCATTCTTCCACACATCCGGACAAGGGTAATATCCGGCGAGGAATGTTTATAGTCAACAAACATGGACTTAGAGCAAACAGATCCAACTGTGAGCCCTCAGCTTAACTTTCACTAATTGTTTGCTGGCCAACTTTGTTACAAATGGTTGCTGATATTCGCTTTACGTAGGAGTAATCTACGTTCAACGTTGGTAAATTACTTTATATTCTGTCTACAAAGAGAATAAAATGTAAGTGCTACAATCATTTTAATGAAGTTTGGTGGCGCCTGGATGCTATCTTGATGCTATTTTTTTTTGCATTTTTCATATGCTAACTATTTTATTGCGATTTCTACCAACTAATATTCGGAGTGAGACATAATTATTTTAGTGGAAAAAACAAGTGACGTGAATGAAGGCTGGTGCATGTAAAATATGTAATTAATGTAAATATGAAACAAATACTGCTTATAATATTACTGCTTTTTTATTTTTCATATTGTAGGGGGCAAACGAGCAAAACGGGTCACCTGGTGGTAAGTGACTACCGTCGCCCATGGATACCTGCAACTCAAGAGTCACAAGTGCGTTGCCGGCCTTTGAGATGGTAGCACCCTCTTTTCTTGAAGGTTTGAAGGTCGTATCGGTCCGCAAATACCGCAGGCGACAATTTGTTCCAGAGATTGGTTGTGCGAGGCAAAAAGATTCTGGAGAACCGCACAGTGGTGGATTGCCAATTATCCTGGTGATGGGGATAAAAGTGGTGCTGCTTACAAGCCTATTATAATATTAGTATATATAAAATACTAATATTATGTATAAATATGTTTATTTACTTGTATAAAAAATTAGCAGCCAGTATGTATATTTATGGCCGACAAAGCACATTGATGAGCAAAACTTTCGTATTGAAAGAGATCTACTGAAAAACACACTGTGTGCAGTCTGTGCACGTTAATACCATGATGGAACTCAAATTCCAAAATAACGCGCTGTTTAAATTTTTCTGTTGTCACAGAAACATCAAGAACATCCAAGGAAAACAAACGAACAACTGGTTATTTAACCATCTATTTATTAGTGTACACACGTTTTATCCAGTATGTAATATGTTATGTAGCTACTTAATAATAAGGTCTAAATTCTAACAAAGAATAAACTTAACCTACTTAAACAACTACAGATCGAATAAACTGACTCTGTTAAAATGTAGAAAACTAAAAGTAGCGCGGCAAAAGTTTTTGAATATATTAAACATAGATCGACCCGGAGACTTCCACTAAGAATTGATTCGCAGATTTTACTCGAACTAATCGGATTCATATTACGAACGATTTTGCAAATTCTAAGGAAACGAATTCAAAACCACCACGGACGTTTCTATTGAAATTAATACTTGGGTTAAATAGATTACCATTTTCTTACGGGATTTAGAGTCGGAAATATTAAAAACGTTGGTGAACTGTCTTCAATTTCAATTTCTCCTCTTAAATTGCGTTCTTGCTAAAGGTGAATATACCTATATAATTTAGTCCCGTAGTTGTATCTTTATCCTATATCTATACAGGGTGTTAGATAAACGCTCTCGAATACGAAGACAGACGATATTACTAATGACACCTTTGCAGATGGGTCAGAAAAATAAATCGATTCCGATATAAGTTTGGTGTTTCATTGACGAGTTTTTTTTAGTGAAGTGATGTATTTTTTATGAAAATATTGTCACATTTAGCTGTACTAACATGGTGGAGTCAATAATGCTACTAAAACTAATTACTAATTTTTTTTTCTTCAGCATCGATTTTTTTTCTGACCCATTATCAAAAGTGTCATTAGCTCTATCGTCAGTCTTTGTTTTCGGGAGCGTTTACATAATCCCTTGTATATTAATACGTGAGGAGGAATTCTTAGTACGCATTTTTAAGAAATTTTTGCGAACGCAGCAACGTGAAATTTAGATAATCTACTTAAAGTTTATATATAGAAGTGTGTTTTAAACAACATGTGTTACAAATTTAACGATTACGTGAAAACACACAAGTCCAGTATAAATGTTGGTATGGAAAGCTATACAAAGACAGTTCAAGTTATACTGGTCAATGAAATAAACCAAAAAAAAAATTAAAATGAATGAGTTATGATCGACTTTTGGCCAGCAGGTAATTTCTAGTTATTATTTATTCAAACGCGTGTAAGGACAAAACAAGTGAGTGTCTTTGAATATAGAAAGAAAGAAAGAAAAACACATTTATTTTGGTGCTAAGACACAAGACAAAAATTAATTATTCTAATAGCGTAAGTACTTATATATCTATAAAAAAATACGAAACAAAAAATAAAGACATAGTAAATTTTACTTTAACAAAAACATGATTGTGTTTCGTATATCTCACTTTAATTTTTACCCATCAACTTAGTCGAACACTTTTAATGATTATATACTTATAGTTACTATCTTTAAAGATACCAATGGGTTTGATACCGATAGGTAATTTTATGAAACAGGCCATTTTAAAATATAATTAAACAATTTTAATCGTGGGAGAGTCATGCTTCGGCACGTTTGGGACGTCTCAACCGTAGTAATACCTACCACGGCCTCATAGAATACCGGCAGTGAAGCTATGCTAACATGGCTTTCGCCGAGTGAGTGAGCTTACCGGAGGCCCTAACCCTTCCCTCCCTCCCCCCTCTCCCCCTCTTCCACCTTTCCCCTACACCTACCTTAAAGGCCGGCAACCCAAGTGACTCTTGAGTTGCAGGCCCACGAGCGGCGGTGGTCACTTACCCTATACCAGATTTATTCCGAACAAGCTTTTGCCCACGTAGTGTTGTGTCTACGGGACATGAACCATACCCTATATCCTTTTCTGATTACCTGGCAACGTGTATGCAAAATTTGATGATGACCGGTTGAATAGCTGAGGCGAGAAAGCGTAACAAACAAACACACATTAGCATTCATAATATTAAAGATTACACAAAGAAATGCTTATGTGCATGTTAATATTTTAGATCCCAAAGCTTTAAAATAAAAAAATAAAATAAAAAATATAAAAAAATAGATAAAAGAATTAAGACTAAACCCTCATAATCTAAACATAGAACATCCCCTGTATTTAAACATCCCCCGATTTCTACCTATGATTGAAATGTCGTTCGTATCTTTTTTATAAAGTACTAGCTGCGCCCCACGTTTCCTCGCGTAAGTCCCTTGTTAAGTTTTCTTAAATTTTCTAATTTTCCGCGCAACTTTCTAATTTTTTTTGTTTCATAAAATCCTTTTCCTGACAATAACAAACACAAAAAAAAATTGCGAAATCGGTTTAGCCGTTCACGCGTGATGCCGTGAGACCAAGGGAAATAGTGATTCAGCTTCATATAAATAGATAACGCTTATTAAAAATTAAAAAGGGATGGCCTTAGTAAAATATTGTTGAGAAAAATATTGAAGAGTAATGTTGAGTTTAATGTGAAATCATTAAATATAATTACGTATAATATAAATAAACCTGTAAGTCTCCAAACCTACTGTAAATAAAATATAAGTATACTTTAATCAAAATAACTTTCCTCTCTTTTATAGATAAATTATTTCGGTAAAATCCAACGCCAATCAAAGGCCCCAAAATAAGACTTCTTATTGAATACCCAGCTCCACATTTTATTGGTTCGTACGCCGAGAAGTGAGCTCATATAAAACCGAATGCCACGTCCAATTAGGTTGGAACATCAAACGGCCAATCTACTGCCGAGCACTACCAATATCCGGCACAGAATGATCCAAGGCTTGCCAAGTGGCCTACTATGTAAATAGTGCCGACTGATGTGTAAACTGTCAGCATTAAAGGAAATGAACCCTTTTGCATGATCTTTTTAAAAAAGAATTGGAGATTGCCGGGAAATGAAAATAAATTAGATGATATTGAATTTAATAGCAATCGATTACCCCCGCCATTTTTATAATAATTGATACGAAGGAGGAGATACCTGAGCAAAAGGAGGTAATCAGCTTCAGGTCAGCAACTGACATTTTGTGCTTAATATTGTTCGTTGTGCTGGCTATTCGAGGAATTAAAAAGGGTTTTTTGGAAATGTAACTGTCCTGATAGACTTGGGTATACCTGTAGGTGGTAAATCACTGAACATATATCAATAAAGGATATCTAGTAACTAAAAAGTTTCATCTAAATAATACACACGTAACACACGTCTGTTAAAATCGTTAACACTCAAGTTTTACTGAATATGCTTGTTAGCATAATTTAGTATTATGACAAAAAAATAATAGGATTTTTATGTTCAAATAATAATATTTGTAGTACAAAAAAACCATTTCCTTAAAGACGTACATTTAAATCAGTACAGTTGGTAGCTACGTAATCGCCTGGGAGTTAGTTTCCTAAGTGGAGATCAATTAGGTGAATCGAATTCGGCGTGAAATGGAGGGTTTGCGGGTAAAGCCTCGGTAATAGACTTATGGGAAGGTCCCTACACGTTCGTCTATATGTGTACACAAACAAGCTAGTTAGTATCAAACTTTATGCTACAGGGATTTTGATTGGCTTGCTTACTTCGATGGTGATGCAGAAGTGCATGCTTTTTTGCAGCGAAGAATTTAAAATTGTGATTGGAATTACAGATCCTTGTCATTTTCCTTAAAGTTTCTTTTTAAATGTCTTGTAGGTATTAAACACTATTACATCTGAAATTTATCTCTCACAATATTCTTAAATCAACAACTAATGTTGGTACAGATGAAATCAGTACTTGGGTGGCTCATATCAATAGTCAATCATGTTTATTTAATAAAACCGTTTAACGATTGCTTGAAATCGTCTTTGTTTACACAAAAATAAAAGATGAACAGACAAAAGTTAAAAGTAAAATTATCAAAACAATGGATAATAAAAAATACAGTTTTGCAAATAGTTGAGATCGCTGTCGGCCTGTGTTAATCTATGACCGGCGCCCACTTACAAAAAGTTAAGCCTTGTGAGAAGAAACCAGGCAAACAAACTTATGGCCACTCTTCTATATCATCAGATGATGATGATGACCATATATGCTGAGGGTCCACCTATTTTCTAGTACACGGTCTACAACCCTTGTTAAAATAAGTAACTGTTTTATTTTGTAGGCTTAGAAAATTTTATACCTACATATGATATAATTTCTGGTAGTGTAAATTATGTATTTTGGTATACTATAACACATAAGTAAACGTGGTCAATAATGTGGGTTGGCGACGTTAGTGCTACAGCATGACATTGACATATCATTGAAGCTGAAGAAGGTCAAGATTGAGAATGAAAACAAAGAAATAACATGCAATCAAAGACAGAGAAATCTGTGTGCCTATATATCTGTCTGTGGCATCATAGCTCTTAAACGAATGGACCGATTTTTAATTTTTTTTTTGTTTGAACTTCATCAGCTCTTTTCTGATCTTGGAAGGGATTTTTGATTTGATTTTTTTTATAATGTTTCGGTTTTGTTATATGTGGTATCTTATTGAATAAACTCATTTTCGTTCTTTCTTTCTATGAAACTAGTTACATTTTCGTTTAGTAACTAGTTATAAGGTTATTCTGAATTTAATAATCATAAATTTAAAATACCCCCGACTCAGAAATCCCTTCAACGATTAGAAAAGAGTTGATGATCTTCGAACGGCTGAACAGATTTTCTCGAATTATATTTAAAAACACTCTCGATCAAGTCACCTTTCAAACAAAAAAATGCACTTAAATCGGTCCATCCGTTCCAAACACACAGACGAGTCAAACTTATAACACCCCTTTTTTGTCGGAGGTTAAGTTATATAGTTTAGTTTAAGTCATTGACGTGATACTAAGAGGTTTTCAATAAAAAAATAATTGTAAAAGTGGCCTGCTTGGTGACTTTATCGACCCGTCGAAGGTAAACCGTCTCTCCCAGAAGTAGGACTAATGTCGGAGACACCGTGTGGTTTTAATCGGTTTGACTCCGACGTATCCACTTTGTCGTAATTACGGTGGATCAGTGGTCCCTTAGGATTTCCACACCAGACAAAGGATTCGCTAGAATATTCATTCTTAACATACAATGAGTAAAAGTAAAATCATGGATATTCCATATTTTTTGTCAAACAACAGTATATATTTTAACCGTAGTAATATTACTTCAAAAATAGATTTGATGGGAAAATATACCATTCAGTCAAAGGTAGAGAAACCTGTAATATTCATTTCCGGAAAAGGTATACCAATAATAAGGAAAATGTTTCAAGCAATTCTCTATACAGGTGCCAACATTTTTTACCTTATTTTTTAGGGTTCCGTACCTCGAAAGAAAAAAACGGAACCCTTTTAAGGTTCCGTACCTCGAAAGGAAAAACCGGAACCCTTTTAAGATCGCTTTGTTGTCCGTGCGTCCGAAGGTCTGTCTGTCTGTCCAGACCCTTTTTCTCAGGAACACGTGGCGGTATTAAGTTGGAATTTATATCAAATACTCAAGTCTACTGTCCCTGGGAGCTGTGAAAAAATTAAATTTCTAGGCCAACCCAATCAAAAGATACAGCCGTTTATGCCGCAAATTTTCGACACTCGCAAGGGAATCAAAACCTACAGGGAATTTGCCGTAAACTCAGAAACTTGAAATTTGGTACGTAGCCACGTCTTATAACACAGATAAACAAAAATTGCGAAAACCGTAAATTTTTAGTTACATCATATAATAAAAATATTTTTAATAATTTTAAACTTACTACCCCTTTCCTCATGAGCGCGTAGAGGTATTAAATTAAAATTTATATCAAATACTCAAATCTACAATACCTTTAAGCTGTAACAAAATCAAAGTTCTATGTTCGCGCATGTTCAACGCAATCAAAAGAAACAGCAATTTAAGCCGCATATTTTCAAACTCGCAACTACTCGCAAGGGAATCAAAACCTAAAGAGTACTTCCAGTCGTCGTAGAATCTTGAAATTTAGCATGAAGCAATGTTTTATAGCACAAATAAAGGGAAAATTGCGAAAGTCGTTAATTTGTTGTTATATCATATAAAAAAATAGTTTTTTGTGATTACAAACTTATATTTTGCGGTTGGATTGTTAACTTTGTCGTACATCGCAACCGCAAAGTTAAGTTTGTCTTTCAAAAAAGACGGGCAAAAGTTTTTGAGAATCGATACCCGAGATGGACGTTCTATATACATACAAGTTTACGGAACCCTCGGTGTGCGAGTCAGACTCGCACTTGTCCGGTTTTTTCTTATGTATATATCGTATTTATTTAACAGGATTCCGGCTTTAATTAATTCCAGCTGGTTTAAACATCAAACTTAATAAATATTTGTATCAATTGGTCACAGATGGCGGTGAAACCTTCAAAGTAGTATTGTTTGAAAACTCTGTATTAAGTTTCTGACCGTCCGATACGAATGTGACTGTAATATTAATTTACTTAAAGTTTTGGATCATAATAATATTTTCGATTATATTGGTAACTAAGTGTTAGAAGGAACTTATTTATTGAAAGATTTTCATGTTGTTTTATCAAGTACAGTAACTCTTACAGCAAAACTGTGACAATAATTTGTTACCCAAAATACCATTAAATTATAATTGATAATTTTTTTAACATGCTAGGTACGATATAACATAAAATGTGAGCACAAGCAAAAGTCTTAACTTTTTGTTTGTTAAACTCTGGTATACACAACAGAAAAACCCTCTATTTGTTACAATTCTATATGACCTAACGATTTTTTTAATAATGGCATTCGTCAAGAAGTCATTATGCATTAATGCAAGACTTTTATGACTCGAATCGCTTTTCCAGACTGCACTTAGATAGCGAATGTGGCTAAGGGTTTAAACTGAAAAGTTAGTAAATATGCTAAAGTATACCATGGTAATATATTAATCATTGTAGTGATGATATTAACTCCATGTTCAAAACTACATTTGTTTTTTTTTCTGAGACACTTTATACACGGCCGAATGATCCCAAACTAAGCAGAGCCTGTACTATGGTGACCAGATGCTGATAAACATACTTATTTATCTAATAATATATTAAATACATATATATTATAGATAAATTACACCCACCCTAATACACAAATGATCGTGCTTGTTAGATTATTAAAATATTTAGATAGAACTGTAATTATTTTGATGTAAAATAATTATAATTATTGTAAATTTTTAAATACTATTGTATAGTTTTCTGATATTTATAGGACTTAAAAGTAATTAACTTGTAGTAAACAACTGTGTTGATTATGATTGGTGCAGCATAGATCACGATATTATTCAAATATATTTGGTGAGAGAGATTGAGAATAGTGGGGGAGTCCGTTGGGCTCGGGCTGTTAGATTTTATTTTTAAGACAGTCTTGGAGACTGGGCGAAATCGAGCAGACGTGTGAGTAAAGTTTGTGTACCTATTTTTAACTATAAATTTCTAAGTAATAACCTACAACATAGTTCTAAGGTAACCTTTAGTTGTTTACTTCTTTGAAATATTAAACAATTTGATTTGTTTATTTGTAAATACTTAAAAGTGGTGTTAAAGTGAGTACATAATCTACCAATAAATTATTGTGATTTAGTCTAATTATGATTTAATTATTGAGTATTATACCCTCAACCACAATATATTAGCCGTAACCTTACTTTATCTGCATTTTAATTGCTACTGAGATTTCAATAGGTTAATACTCCCTTTTTATATTCCATTGAGTAGATGACGGTATTTAGAAATAACGACTTTAGTCTAATCTTTTATCTAATTTCTACAAAAGCTTGTTTCTTCTACGAATATAATCGAATCGAAGACCTCTGGCTTAGCAGACAGGATCACTAACAACCAATTTTTTTAAATCTATATTTTGGTTTCTAAATGTATTTCAAGTCCTAGCCTTTGAATACTTCACAAGCGATGACATTCACCTATTGCCAAACCTATCGTAATCGATCTCTGGCGATACTACCTAATCGTAATCATAAATCCAATGCTACCCTAGCAAAAGTTGGTAATGCGCCGTCTTGTTTGAGTAAAAGGACTTTGCCGTACTGGCAAAGTCCCGTAATTCCTGTAGCTCCAAAAAAGGAATAATAATATACTGGGACATATGGACTAAGCACAGTTTGTGCTGTAGGTTCTAGAGCACAGATAATTAGAAACGTTTCGATATGACACTTTATACACGTGAGAAACAATCTCACCACTATTGCTGTAAACCATCAAAATCACTCAATTAGTACTCAAGTAATTATTATCAACTTATAATGCAAGCCTGTCCTTTTAACACCCCACTATTTTTAAAAGGCCAATAGCGTAGCACTACCGGTATAACTAGTTATAATAATGTGTATTAAATCATTTTGATTGAATAGTCAACTGTTTTATCATCTCTTATAGTTTGCCCTTATTTTGGCGATAGCATACATAACCGAATGTGTGATGATGAACTGGTTACCATCAAACGGACTATATACTTGTTTGTCAAGTACCTTCACAAAATGCAGGTTATACAAAGAAAGAGAGAGAAGAAACAAAGCGTAGAAATCGTTATTTATTGTGAATTTAACACAGTGGAAATGCGATAGAACCAATAGAACTTCATTAGGTTGAAAGGTAAAGGTTATAAATCTCAATCTCGCCGAATCGCTTCAATAAAGCATTAAGTTTAGGATCAGCGTGTACAGACATCTTGTTTATTTGTTGTTGGAACACATTCGTTTTTAGACAACTGAGAAGTGGGCTACTTAATGCGAACGAGGCTAAAAGAGAATCCTATGAGTTTGCTCACGAGGATATCAATAATGAATCGAAGGAAAACTGCAGATTGAAGACATCAAATTTCGCTGAAGCCGCTAATAGATGTGAAAATTGCATTGAAAACGAAACATTTAAACTTTTATATGGTTTTTGTATTGCATTATAGATACACATTATCAATTATATTTAGTTACGGCGCAGCCCTGTTGCTAACGTTAAATAAAGCATTTAGGGTTTTTATTATTAAAGTGTTTTAAAATATTTGTGTGATTACAATGATTTTTTAACATTATTTAATCTAAATCTAGTTAACCTACACGGACAATATGTTTATGTCCATAATGTGTACAAACATTTTGTTATTAAGGCTTGACAGTATTTTTAAGGCTTGACAATCCTGGTCCTTATCAGAATAAAACACAACTTAATTGAAACGTATGATTGATGCTTGTATAAGTATACCTATGTGTTTATAATTTATACATGTGTACCAATTTACTACGCCACTCTGCTGACAGCGACTTCTTAAAAGAATTCTGTTACCCAAAAAATGCTCTTTTAAAAATTCAATTCTTAACAAATCACCCTTACGTACGACTACGTGTTATGTATGCTTCCACAAGTCACGAAAGAATAATCAGTTAATCGCTTATCTGCATTACAATACTGCTTCCCTTTTTATACCGTATTATAAGATATGCAAATAACACACACTACGGTTTCCTTTCATTCACTGAATGTACGGAAATGAATTTTATTTGAACGAGACAACCTTATGAAGCAAACATTTTGTTCTGCACTGAGAAATCTAACGTCATCACAAACATAATTATAGGTACAGTATATTCTATATGAGTCACAGTCATCCACAAACAGCCTATGTCTAGGATATTTCTTCAAAACCTGTGACCTCTTACAGATGTGGCAGTGCTCTTAAATTTACCTATGTTTTAAAAATATATTGCAACTTATCAGCTCACGACCCGCGAATACTACCAGATGGCTTGTCTTAACAAGACTACATTAAAATAAATGGCAGCTCTCGCAACAACCTATATGTACATAGTAAATGTATATGAGATGATTCTAAGTGTAGCTCGCACGCACCATTTAATATAACCTAATACAACTCCAAAGTAGGTTCTAACTCCAAAGTAGTTTTAGCGACATATTCATCAGTGTATTATTATGAACAAAAACAGCAGATGTTGATCAACGTTTATTACTAAAAAAACTTTGGAAAAGCATCTCACAATGTAAGGACTTTCACACATAACTTGATTAGAAAGAATGGCGATTGTTTTATTTTTTTACTGTATAATGGAATAAGTGTTTGTCTTCCTCACCTGATAGAAAGTCATGATGAAGACGATTATGGTGCACGCCTATCCAAGAGAAACCTATTCACTCTACTCTTGAAATTTTCAGGATTATAACTGGCTGGAAAAATAGACGCAGGCAATTCATTCCAGACGACTTGAACCAAAAAGGAGCTTTCAAAACGTTTCTTTCGACTTTTGTTGTTTCGGCACCGAAAGGGTGTAACCTCTGTCTGCGTCTAGTCGTGAATTCAAAGTCTCCCTGTATAGTAAGCAGGTTTCTGAACGAAAATTCCACTACCACGTAATAAGTTACAAATTAGCTACTACTAGTACTATTCGCAGTGTCATGTGTATATATATTTTTAATTAATTTTGTAGTTGAAGAGTCCAGAATTCAAAAAGTATGTGAGTTTTAATTGGGCCAATCACTGAAATACCTACTTCTAAAAACAGCTAATTCTGGCATAACCCAATTCTATGCGTGTCTAATTTTGAGAAATATGTATCAGCCTGATGGAAATGATTATAGTACCACTGAACGCACACTGATTGCGGTGTGAGACAGGATCGACATAACTCAACTGTGACTTTATCGAGCGAGAAAGCTGTAAGTACGTCACGTGTCCAGTACGCAGTCCCCTTGAGGAAACTTGTTCAACAATCAACCTCAGTGGCCGACTTTATTTAGCTTTGTACCCCTAATACAAGTTCAGAACTAATTCAAACGGATATAGTGTAGTTAGTTTAGTTTATACTGTTGCCGCTATGTTTCAAATCCCCAAACAATAACTCTTATTGATTAAGTGCCTTAAGGACTGACTGGAGAAGTTTTTGAGGAAGGGTGGAACAGCAGGTTTTTTTACTAGTATTGCAGCTATCCGAATGAAACAGAAAATCATAGAAAGAAAGAAAGAAAAGATTTATTTTGGCACATAATAGAGGACACCTAAATTCTTAGCAAAAAAAAAGAGAAAATAATAATATATATTAAAAAGAAAAAAATATTAGTTTATCACTTCTGCTCACTGGCAACACCACGTCTTCCGCCTAACCAATCGGAAACCGACTGCCTCAATCCTCCTTTTATGGTTAAGGCCAGTATTGTCAGTGAGCAGCGATACAGCCTTAAAACTATTTAATCCAGCGTATACATTGTCTTATTTTTTTCTTGCAAATGATATTTATCCTGTAGAATATTAACCGTGACTAAACTGTACTACTAGTATGATGTTATTTTTTGTGCTTGTGAAAAGGGAGAGATAGAACGAAACCGATGTTGTTGTATCCGAACTTACTTTACTTTACCTTTTAATTTATATACTTGTTTGATATCGCGGTAGTATTAAATGTTCAACATCAAGGAAAATATACATATATGCAGATTGTAATGCATTTAGCAAGACAAGCTTGCTGCATAGTGGTTTCGAGTCTGTAGACGCGTTCCCAAACCCCTATTTGGCATGTTGCCCACCAAGTGTACATAACCTGCTACGGACTTCATCAATTGCGATGGCGACGGCTTGCTATCGTTATCCTGCAGATGCATTACTAATTTCTATATGGCTCTAGCAATACGCGTACAAATATTCGTGTAATCCTATCTTCTAACTAATATTAAAATGGGAAAGTATGTTTGTTTATTTGCTTATTTGTTACTCTTTCACGCTTTAACTAATGAACCGATCATTATGATACTTTGCACACATGTCGTCAGGGGTACAAAAACGTAAATTTAAAACACTCCCGACTCTAAAATCTCTTCAACGATTAGAAAAGGGTTGATGATCTTCGAACGGCTGAACAAATTTTTCTAGAATTATATCTAAGAATACTCTGGATCAAGTCACTTTTTAAACAAAAAAAAACGCACTAAAATCGGGCCATTTATTTGGGAGCTACGATGCTACAGACAGACACACAGATACACAGAGACGTCACACTTATAACACCCCTATTTTTGTTTCGGGGGCTAAAAAGGACATAGAGTATCTTTCATCTAGAAAAAAAATCTGTTCCCGAGGTATACCTGAATTGATTGCCGAAATCTACATTCACGCGATTAAAAAAAAAGGAACCAACTAAACTGTGCTATAATGAGTGGTTTGCACAGTTATGCTTTCAGATGCTTCGCGTCCGCGCTAGCTATATGGCGTTTCAAGTGGAGTAAAAAAATAGGAAAAATATACTAGAAGTACAAAAAACAATGAAATCGATAAGTTTATTTTTTTTTATGATAACTGTAATGTTTTAAAGTGTACCTAATATGGGCACTGTAACAAATAATAATTTAAAAGTTAGCTATTTTGAAGTTTGTCATTTTCACTTTCGCAAGCGTACCTGTGGAACACGTACCGCGAGTCTAATACAGTCCGTTGTGGTTACTAATAAACTACAAACGCTATACATTGAGATCTTTGTATCAAACTATTACAACACACATATATATATATATATTATATTTCTTTAAATATAATATATATGTATGTTGTCCATGATGACCATACAATGAATATCCCTGTGGATATTCATTGTATGGTCTCGTTAATTATCAGGACGGCTTATTAAATTATTTTATCGAAGTTTATCATGATTATATATTATTGTGCTTCACAAATAGAGTGGCGGATTAGGTATTAACCTCGCCTAATTTTACGGCTTGTGTGTGATTGTAATTAGTGAGTCTGGCTGTGCTCTATGTCCGTTTGTTTTATGTTTCACATCAAATTAATTTTTTATCAGTATAATAACAATTATATCTTCTTCTATAGACACCTGTCTGATCCCAAACTAGGCAGAGCCTGTACTATGGTAACCAGACCACTAATAAACATACTTATTTGTTACTAAATACAGACATATCATAGATAAATAGATAAATTATACCCAGACACAGAACAAAAGATCGTACTTATGACAGAATTATTTTTCTTGGGTAGGAATCCAACCCACGACCTCTGGCTAGCAATCAGGATCACTAACCAATAGACCAACAGAGCCGTCCAAAGAAGAACTAAGTTATAAGATGAACTATAAATGTCTTAGTCAATTTTACAAATTAGATGGTTTTGTTGTACTTTCATCGTCTTTTTTACATGCTATGAAGAGAGAAGGAATTTCCCTTTACGCTAGTAGTATTGCTCAAAATGGCAGTAAGTCGTAGACTTAAGCTTGTCGCACGGACACCTCCCACTACCTCCGGGACACCACCACGTTCTAGAACAGGCCGACCGCTACCAAGTTACAAGCCATATTAGACTATTCATTCTAAACGGCCTGTGTTTCTTTGTAGACATGAATGGATATCATGATGCTAAGACAATATCAAGGGAAATGAATTAACTAGTAATAACGGTGGGAGCGCAACTTCGGCTTTGCGATTTAGTGGGTGCGGCTTCCAATCCCACTCAGTACAGGAATACTGCCAGGAATACAAACAATAAAAGGCCCATGTTATTTTTAGTCCAACCAAAAACAAAACAAACAAGAAGAGTTAGCCTGTGACCACGGCCAGTGCAACCGGGTCGAAACGTCCTTGCTAGGGTACACCTGAGGCCCCGGCAAGAAGACCAATGACGGAACACTGTGTGGTTTTAGTCGGTTCGAGTCCGACATACCACCTTACCGTTGCCCCGGTGAGGTGACGACACGTGGGGGTTTCCACACAAAAAAAAAAAAAAAAGGCAATTCAGAAGTATGGTAATACCTTTTCGTGATCGCGTTGATTCCTGTTTAAATACATAATTAAAACAAGAAGAAACTCATAGGGCATTCTGACAAAAATATTTAAAATACATGTTTATCCAAATACTAAACTCGATAATTCCTTTTTTGTATTTCACATTGATTAAGCGTTTGAGTAATTATCGAGTAAGTAATAATTGAATAACTAATCCTATCGATTTCGAAATCAGTTCTAATTGAAAATTAATGATCGTATCTAGTCTTATCAGGATCACAGATTAATAAACGACTCCCCAGCACGATAGCCGTGTGTGGGATAGGATCAATATTATTGTGTTAATTCAGTAGAACAGACTAAATGAGTGAGCTTATTGTTTCACGTAAAACGTTTATTACAGTGACCGACTTTTAGTGACTGTTTTTTATCTTTGTATCTGTAATATAAGTAAGGAGCGATTTCTAGTCTTCGAATCCTAGGACGTGTAAATTGTTTTGGGGTTTTACTGTTTAAAACATTTCTACTTAATTTAAGACTTTTTTCTATTACGAGTGATCAATAAATACCTGGCAAAATATCTGTGTAATATATCTCTGCCTACCTGTTCTGGGATATACAAGCGTAAGCATATAAAAAACCAACTGATGATAGGTATGATAGCTATACGTAGCTATGCTTGAAAATTATATGAAACAACCAAGCAATGGAATATTGCATTCACATTAGCCGTGGGATCACAATCTTAAAAGCATGATCTACTAGCCTGATCGCGGAATCCTGTCTTTGTGTCGAAAGGACATAATATCCCTTCCTCCACAAGAAAGGATTTTTTTGGTAATCTCAGGATATAGGACAATCAATAAGGTTTTCAGATTTAATAATGAATGCAATGTGATTGTAACATTCTCAAACCATCTCAAGTTTAGATGTATTTCTGTTGTTTTTATTCCCGCTGTCCCGATTCAACAACTGAATAGAGTAAACATTCTAAAGTTATGTATTACTAGCTGTTGCACGCGGCTTCGCTCGCCTTAATGTAAAAATTCTTGATGATACGTGAGTAGTTAAGATATGAAAGGGTAACAAATAAAAGCAAATTTACATTCAAAGACAAAGACATTTATTATAAATTATCAAAGTATATGGGTATATGTAGATTTTAGATTCGCATTTAAAATATTAGTTTAGATGTACACACATACTGTAAGTTTCTTACCTAAGGTACTATGATAAATTTGGTACTATCACTATTCAGCCTACAACATATAACCTTTATTACTCTTTCGAAGGTTCATAAATGTTTATTGTACCATTCTAGGTTGCACCTACAATGGTATGTAATCCCAACAGATTGTCCTACCTCTACGTCGAGTAAACCTTCTAGTTACGCCTGGCAACATTCGTTTTTAACCGACTTCAAAAAAGGAGGAGGTTCTCAATTCGACTGTATGTTTTTTTTTATGTTTGTTACCTCAGAACTTTCGACTGGGTGAACCAATTTTGATGATTCTTTTTTTATTTTAAAGCTGGTGCTTCCCGTGTCCATTTCAATTTGGTCCAGTTCTGACAATGGCATCCATGAGAAAACCATATATAAGTCTTTTATGAAATAGTTTTTTTTGTTGAAGTCGGTTTTTTTTTGAAGAATTATTAAGTAGCAAAAAGGATGCTTTTGGCAATGTATCGATGACATGTAAAGCTTTTGAAATTACGAAACAATAGAGGATTCGTTGTTCAAAACAGTCAAAAATAATTTCACTCATCTGTTCTGACGACACCGCTACGTTAGGCTTGTCTAATTTAATTACCAATAAGTTACGAGTATGTGCCTATTACTCTATTTTTGTGATTAAATAAACCTAGGTTAGGTACTAATAACTCTATAGTCTAAATACGAACAGTGTATGTATGAACAGTACATAGTCAGTAAGCATTGAATTAACGTGTGGCCCGAACGGCGCGCGGCAACCCACTGAATTTTGGCACATTTATGCCCCGTTCCAATAAACAAGAAACGATTCGTTTTGCTTACGGACGGTAAATTTTTTATTGAAAATTCAACGAAATTTTACCGTCCGTATGTAAAACGAATCGTTTCTTGTTTATTGGAATGCGGCATTAGTCCAACCCCGTCGTATACTTATAGCATTATACCTACACTGTGGATGTACAATCAGAATCAGAATACAGAAATTTGTATGAAATAACAACTTTGGCGCCATACTTAGCTTAAATGTAAACCCAAACATTAAAAAAAGATTTGACTATAACTTATCATTATAATTATATTAATAATTCTCATATTAGACTTAATTGTTAAAAAACTAGTCTACCCAACCCGGGAATCAGCCAATCAAAATATTTATGTTCTGTTGGACCTCGAATCAAGGAATATTTCTACGCAACCGTACAGCAATTCTAATTGTCTTTTGTAAAGCAATTCTATATGTATCAATGTTCTGTCGATTTGTTACTCTTTCTTAACATTTACTGTATTACAGTGGTGTTTACCAATAACTAACCTTACTATAATCTTGTCCGGTCATAATAAAGAAATATCTATAGCTTGCATCCCACTAGTACTCTCGTAAATATTAATTACTGACATTGTCAACCCAATATCCAGTATCATTATTTCAAAATTATTTTAATTCTTTAACTAAACCATGGCTAACAGTCTAAACGAAAGGTATCGACGTTGATAACAATATAAACGTTGCAGATTCTTTTTTCCTGAATCGCTTTTTTGCTTTACAAACTTGATAGTAAAATTAAAAAAAAAATGTCCGAAACATTCGTAACATAAATAAAAAATTAAAGGATTTTAAAATTGCACAAATTTATTTAGATTACAATATTATTATTCTAACAGAGTGCTAGCTAAAAATAGATTTAATCCCAAGAATAGAACAATATTTATTCCGAAACGCATATTAATCAGAACAGTGGTGTGGTCGTATCTGTAATAGTAATTTGAACAATGTCTCAGTATACGATCCAAAAATGGTAGATACCGATTGTTTAGTGGTAGTCACAGATAGAAATAACATTTATTTGCTTGTACAGATCACCGTCTATTGTTTCCATGACAAATTTTCTTTGTTCTTTCGATGAACTGTTGCTCTAGCTATAACGCAAATCTAAAATTTATTAACTGGAGATTTGATATGAATGTAGTGTCCAAAAGATTTTATTAAAATATAAAAGTGTGTCTAGATGATTCAATAATTAAAAACGCAAGTAGGTATGGAAACATTAGTAGTTTTATTTCACAGAAACCAATCAACATAATGAGTGTGTGATTGCTTTTAAATAGAGTACAAAATAGGTACAAATTTTTGGTATTAATATTTAATCCCTATGTCTCTGACGTGAGAATGGCGGGTGTGTCTTGATTTTGTTAAATATTCGTTTAATAGAGGTACAATTTTTTTAGGTATAGTTACAATTTAGTAGAATTTATGTACATTTTTTTAGTATTATATGAGATTGGGTTTGTTATAGTACACCCACCATTTTGACTCTTACGATCATAGACTTAAAATAACGATTTTTCTTATATTACACAAAAAGACTTTTAGTACCGAAATGCTAAAATATAACGTTATCGGCTAAACTTTCACAGGACAGTCTATAATTTAATGTTGAATCAATCATTTAGAGATACTGATAAATGTCGTTTAGGTCTTACTTCCTTATATCATTATATATTTATAATGATAGAATCATTTTACCTACAAAACATTATCTAAAGTTGTCAGACTCACCTCAATGTCGTGAGCAAAAGCAACTTTTCTCATTTTACACAGAATACACCATTCTCTTATCCGCTTAGCTTCTATAGATCTAATAACCAATAATTGAACGTACAGGTATGAAGCTTCGTAGATGTTTACCTACGTAGGCATACAATCGTAGCAGATGCAAACGTAGGCCCCACTGCAGCGAATATTCAGTCATTACAGGCTCATTGTCCGCCTCACTACGTGTTGTCTATCAGGTATATTTACAGTCACTTGCGGTGCTATACTACACGGATATTGAACAATTTCCTCTACAGCTACGTAATTGCTTTAATACTACGAGCATGCACTTTCAATCATAAATGTTGTTCAGTTAATAAACTTCTCCAATTAATGCAATATGCGATTGGTAAGTTCGATTGTATTACAGTTTTTGTTATGCAATTATAATACGTGTACGTGTTTTCAGAAATCCAAATGCAATCGGATTTGTAAATGTTGGTATTTCTAATAGTACACTTTAATTATAAACATACCAATGAAATCGTTGTATCTAGTCGTAATTGCAAAACTGTCCAAAGACTGTCAATGTTTTTTATTATGATTGAATCAGTCACACACAAATTCAATAGTAGAAAAGATACCTTAGTTTTACAAGACATGTAAATCATCACACATCATCACATCACATCACTACACATAAATAAAGTTCATTATTGATCATAAACCAAAACCCACCACCTAATGTTTTATATTATATTTATAATATTATACTTATACATAGTATAGACTATAGAGCAAAAAGAAAATACAATTTAATTTCATTGCTAAAAGAAAATGTAACTAGAAGGTCGACTTTCATATTACTTTATTCTTAAATAACAACTTTATACACAATCAACACCGATCTCAGTACCATCTAGACAACCAACACGCCATTATTTAAAGAAATTTTCTCCAAAGAAAGTAAGCAAAAAATCTGATTGAAACTCTAATCTCGAAAAAAAATCCGTCTGATTATTCAAATGTGACAATCCTTCGCACGACAAACAATTGAAACAATTTCAGCGAAAGACAAACAATTAAAATGAAGACCAGTTCTAGAATAAACATGATGGCATGTTTTTGGAAATGTTTTCGTCGAAAACTAAAACATTTTCATTCCTTTAAATCCGGATTGTACGAAGAAATTCTGTTTGTGACATGTTTTTCTCGTATCTCATTGGCATGCAATTAAAATTTTCCAATCTAGTTGCTACGTTAAATACGGCTGAATCGTACCTATATATATGTTACTCAAATAATACTAAGCACTACACCATAATTATACCGGCGCCATTATTGCATTCACAGAATCACCACCAGAATATGTATACCAATCTTGGCAGTCATTATATTTTGACTGGAACTCACTCCTAAATACACAACCATGTCACCATGCAAGGTAAAACGTAGAAGAACAATTTTATTTATGTAACTAAATACTATTATATTAGTGTGTTACCAAGGAGCAGCAAAAATAAATAAATTCTACTTGCCATTTCCATTAACAAAGTTACTTAATTTAGAAGTCTGCCAAAAAACTCAGCTAAAACATGAAAGCGAAAAATTATTGCACATATTTACAAGTTAAAAGCAAATCGACCTCACCTGAGAGCGATTTCCTCTACATATTGCTGTTCGATAACTCTTTTAGGAGTTTAAGATAACCGCCCCTTGATTTCCAAATATTTAGGGACGCCTCGGGCCCCTACATAATTGCATTCCGTTTCAATCTGGTCTCTCCTGGTGCTGTATTAAACGATCCATTACTCAAAGTATTTCAGAAGCCATGATCGACTTGTACGTACACAGGATTACCGATGGATTGACTGAATAAATATTTGTGCTATAGCCATTGATTAAATATTTTGTTCAAACATGTCTATGATAAATGATAAATGTGTATGACGGATATGTTTTTTGTTTTTCGCAGTGATGACAAATATTATGAAAAAGTCTGAAGCCGGTCTTCCGTATTAATTTATTGTTTGGTTTATAGACCTTTATAATGGGTATAGAAATTTTGTAGACCTGTTTTGACCTGATAGAGAGAAAAACAAATACCACGTTAACGACTGTCTTGGTTTTTATTATGATTGAGTATATTCTCATTATTCCTTTCGTTTGAAGTACATATGTTGATGAATTATAACATTGTTTTATTCAATCCAGCTTTTTTAGCGTTCCGTTCATCAAACGAAAAAAAGCAACCCTAATACGAACACATTTGTTATCCGTCTGTCTGTCTGTCAAGACCATTTTCTCATGAACCCGTGGAGGCATCAAGTTGAAATTAATATTAAATAATTATGTTCGCGTTCCCGCTTCTAAGTCAATGCAATCAAAAGATACGGCATTTAAGCTTAGCTTAGCTTAGATTTCAACAAATTTGAACATTTCGCAGGTAAATCAAAACCTATAGGGTACGTCCTATTGACCTTAAAATCATGAAATTTTGTAAGAACAAGGTCCCACAGGACAGGTAAAGGAAAAAATGCGAATGTCGTTAATTTATTGAACCACCACAGACCACATAAAAATATTTATTGTGATTACAGACTTATATTTTGGAAAGTTGACTTTGTCGTATATAGATATATGGGAGACTATTTTTAGAACGGCTAAGTTAAGTTTGAACGGGCAAAAATCTTCGAGAATCGATTTCCGAGTTGTAGATGATTTATATACAAGTTTGTTTACTTACGAAACCCTCGGTGCGCGGGTCAGATTCGCACTCGCACACACGGTTTTTATCTTTTTCTAAAAATCATGACATCATGAAGTTTCACTATTTTTCTTGTTCCTTTTTTTGTTCAATTCGTTGAAATTGACTAATCGAATCGAAATGACTATCCGTAAGTTATAACTTTGTCAAGAAAAGTGTTTGATTTTTGCAAATCATTGTGTACAAAGTAATACAATTTAATCAAAGATCTTAGAGTTATTTTAAACAATTTCTGAAAATAATAATATGCAATAAAACTCTTTGCATATACCCTACATGAAGGGCTGAACAAAAGGACCGTAGCTTAATTAAATACAACGCTGGAACATTTTCACCGGCCATTTTAATGTTATTAAATTGTTCGACGGGTACTTAACCTGCTATTTTACGATGTGCTTGAATACCAACGAGATTAAAATTTCCACGTATAATCAAACGTGTAAATTTGATTTGCGACCTCGAATAATTAAATCTTCTATTTATTTAGATCTAGATTAGTTTTCGTTTAAATTGCTGTTGCTGAAAACGATTTGTTTTTAATTAATTTAGCTTCGTTTAGATGTGTAAACATGTGTCAAAATAATGGTGTTATAATATATAAGTATATTGTTTTGTAGTATCAACAAGTTTTTGACTGTATAGGTGTACAAAATTTAGTGCTTTAAAGGGAATATGATGTCACAAGATAAATATATTTTTAACACATCTCCAAAAGTTAACATAATCAACCTTAATCTGGTCATAATTTTGTAAACGTCAACATACTCGTATAGTTAGTTATATTTGAAAATTCTATTTTAATAATTAAATTAAATTTTGTTTATATTATGTACTTGTTGTTTTGTATATGTAGTAATATGTACTTAAATGTTATCAGCTCATCCTATACATCTGAAACGTTATGAGCGCAAATTGTCTAGCTTGTTGTAACTTATCGAAAGCGAACGAAATTGGTACCGATTATATAAATTGCTTAGTTCGTTTTTTCAGAGGTTGTTTACTTTTGTTTAGTTAAAAGAACGATTAATGACATATATAGAATTAATATTAAATTGTTATTAGAGTGGCAAGTTATTCTAAATTTTCAAAAACAAGACAATTGGTTTAATAAAAAAAATATTTCCAACTATAGTATTACATAGAACAATTTAAAGAATAAACTACATCCACCATTTAGAGATACGCGAAAAATAAACTACACATGTCCAGGAAACATGTGTTGGAACATAAAGAATGCTGCAGGACACGAAAAATACAATACAATTTGTAACAAAACATGCGACGACAACTTCACTTACACAATGTACCCGATAAGAGTCTAACGACACGCCTTTGTTACCCCTGGGGCACACCTATCGCCATCTGGTGGTTCTACGCAAAATTCCAGTTTTTTAATAATCATTACGATGATTTAATAATGCTCTAGTTGTCGTTACGTGGTAGTTGAACTTCGAACATAATGGATTAAACTTAAAATGTATAACGTTTTGAGGTTCTTCTGTCAAAGAGTATAGGCACGTCTATAGTAACTAGATAGCCTTTGGTCGAATTTCGACTATGATTCATTAGCCAGTATTACTTGAACTGTCGTTGTAAAGACTTAATTACCACGACACTTCAACATATATTCTGGACGCTTATAACTTCATGTAGCCATATTCCCGTCATGTTTAATTTTGTAGCACATATTGTTTAAGAATTTTAGCTTTTTACGCTTCTTCAATACATGAACTTTACGTATTCCAAATTCTACGACCCTGTATTCACGAGATTTTCTTAAGAATGCGTACAAATAATTCTCTTCACGTATTATTATATAGAAGATTCGCTCAAATATTTTTCAACTATGAGATTAAAAGCCTGAAACTTAATTAGCCGAATTGAAATTTATAAAAGTCTTTTACGATAAACGCTTTTTCGCGACTGTTTGATCGCAGACAATTTTAATCGAATTCCAAATCAGCTAGTATTAGTTTTAAATGACATTATTAGACGTATTTAAATAAATCGTACTTTAAAAAAAGTAACAAAACACACTACATGGGTGACAGATTATTGTGCTTTAGAAAATTAGAAATAAAAAAAAAAATCAGTTTATTACTTTTTTATAGTACGCTTCTTATACCAAGTCCTATATATAATGAATTATAACCTACGCCAGAATACAACATTGTCAATAAGGCAAGTAACAGATTCATAATATATTCACATATGCGTTTGTAATAAATAAATAAAATAAAAAAAATAAAAAAAAACATCATTGTGTGTTATTATTATTTCATTTACTTAAATTTTCCTCCAGTGAATGATACACATTTCATCAGATTTCCAATGAGAATCTTTAAAAAAATCCGGTTTTTACACATCTCTATTTAGCCCATGGTTAACTTTTTCGGCAACAGAAAGGGACGGGACTTTTGAAGGGAGAAAAATACCACAGATAGCGTCGTTGACCGCCAGGTAGCGGCAAGATATGCCTAATATAGACAGACAGAGCAGCCCGCGTGGACCTTTCGGGTGCTTCTCAAGAAAGAGAAGAGTGTACTCTTGTCCCAATAGCCACTACGAGCCACGCTTCGTGTCTTTATCAGGTTGATGAAAGAGGGTTGAACTAAAACTATTTCAATTCACTTTATTGTTGCCAGTTTATACTTTAATAACTCCCGTAAGCTTAATTTAGCCTAATGTCACGTAACATCAATGATTTAACGTAACATCATTGTATTCTTCATCGAAAAGTGGTATTAGAGCTTATGACAAACAGATTTGCTGAACTTTGGTGAAGATAATAAGGGATGTCATTAATAAAACCGATAGTAAAGCAAGCCTAGTCTATTTGATTTTATCGGCTTATAGAGAAGAAGAAGTACTCCCAACTAAAGCATAATAAGTTGGTACGTATAATGAATAAAATTGTCTACCTCTGCAACACGCTAGATATCATAGTAAGAATATAATAAAATTCGATACTGCCAATATCAGCAAATTTAAGATTAAAGCGTCATAAAGTCAGACGTCATGAATGGAGCTAGTTGGTAATACTTCATACATTTTATGAGTCCTCTAGATGTGTCTATCTGAATAGTAATAAAATGCAGGGAGCGACCCGCGTCAGAAACAGTTATATCAAGTAAAATAGTAATACTATATCCCGACGTAGTGAGTTGGCACTAAATTTAACGTTTATGTTAGAAGATAGGTTTTCTGTAGACTGCGACACTGTTTCCCTATATGTAAGAATTTGTTTATGCGGTTTATGTGGTCAGGGACGGTGTCATGTGAAATATGGCCGTAATTTTAATGAAGTCCTTTTTGAACCGTAGGAACTTAAAGGACACGAATAAAAATATTCTACAAACTTTTTCTTTTTAATTCGTAGTACCAACTATGTAATCTAATTTAAAAACCAAGTTAAATATTTTAGCTAAATATCTACTATGATATATAGAACAGTATGTAGTCTTGGTACAACAGAAATATCAAGGTTTTAGACCGGTGAAGTGAGGCGTGGATGGGATGGGCGAGATTAAAATATCCATAGCAAAATTTCTACACACGTCTTTGGTCTTCCATCGGTCTACTTCGGTGAATGTAGGCCGATTCATAACAATAAACAAATAAAATTAGGTGACAAATCGATTCAGTAACAAGTTTCGGGTAGTTAAGATGTCTAAAAAAGTGACCTAATAAAATATACCTACAAACAAACATAATAAAGTTAGTAGGGGACAGTGTAGGATATTGGACACCAAGCAAATTAAATCGCCCCTTTATCTTAAACATCAGTTGCTTACTTTTTAATTCCAACACCGAACACTGTTCTACATTGTAACTACACAAGAATAATATTTGCCTTGATAAGTCGTGTAACAGTGGTTTATTTTCAGCTAGAGCTAAATTTAATACTAGACTATAATAAATGTTTAATACTAATTCACGTAGAAGATGTAGTTGATATTTTGACAAAAAAGTAGGTACACTACACACGTATATATGTATGTATGTATACAAACACTCACGCCTCTATCCTCGAAGGGATAGGTAGAGGCGTAATTAACGCCCACATTGAATAAGAAGTAATGTTCTCAATTTATACAAAAATTTCACGACCAAACATTAGCCAACCCCGGAATATGTATTGTCTATGTAATATGTTGTACACCAGTAAACACTACATGGACGATATCTTGTCTTTGTTGAGTAATGATACATCTAGTTTTATTATAATCCATATGATGTATTTTAGTCATGATTTTGTTAAGATCCAATTTAACGACTCTGTAATCCAATTAACAGAATCAGTTATCTAAATTGGAACGAAGGAAAACTCTATTATCTTGTGACAAAGAAATAGTTTGTTTGAACTGCAAAAAAAAAAGTATAAGAAATAAGCATTTGAAGAAAACATTTTCCGGTTTTGCCCGACTTTCCCCTAGTAGATACAAGCGGCTAACGAGCAATATTGTTAATGGAAATTCTTTCATATCACAAGGGATATAGATCAATTACTTTTATTCCGCATGTATTTATTTTACCTTTTTAAATTAATAATAATTTAATAAAATCAAAAGCTCCAAAGGTTTTTTGGTTTAATTAAATTAACGTTATTATTATAATATTCAGGTAGGATTTGGTAACAACCTATGGGCTGTTCTTGTTACCCACAAATGACAATAGTGTCCGACCTCCGACCGTCTCCGACCTCCATGACTGCTGGCCTGGGGCCAGCGCTCATCATTCTGCGCTCTCCGGCGCCTGGTGCCTCTTCTTCAGGACGGGAGAGTACTATCCCACTGCCGTTCCCTTTCCGCCGCCTCTTTGTCGCCATCATGTCATCTCTTACCCTCACCGCATCACTAGAATTGTCAAATATTGCTATAGCTACTAAGCAATTTTATTATTTACTAGCAGCGCCCCACGGCTTCACCCGCGTAAGTCCTGATCCCGTGGGAATATCGGGATAAAAAGTTGCCCATATGTTAATCCAGGTCTCTAGCTATCTACATACCAAGTTTCATCGCAATCGGTTTAGTGGTTTTTGCTTGAAAGAGTAACAAACATCCATCCATACATCCATCCATCCATCCATTCAAACTTTCACATTTATAGTATTAGTGGGATTTATTTATATTGCAATATGCATCGTTTTTCAGCTAAAAATGTCCACTTCTGAAGATCAAACATGCGTAAAATTGATTTAAATATTAAGTTGGCTTTGATTTCAAACTTTTTTTGCATGTTGTATATCCGTGATTAAAGCCTCCAAAATGTATTAAAAAAGGATCACACCCAGGTGAACAGGGCTTAAATTAAAAGACGAACAAAGGACAATTAATATATATTGACTCATTTTACCCAGGTCCCTTTTTTTCACCCAGGTGATATCACCTAGCTGTGAAAATGAACCTGGTATGTAGAATATAATTAACCCTGAATTATGGTTGTGTTTCTTAAGTTTTATTTTTTATGCATTAACTCATTTATACAATAATCGGGTTTTGAGTATTAAATATCAAAATTCATAACCAGCGATAGTACCGCGACTTTATGTACATATTGTAAACTGTCACAGGACTTAAGAAACAGTCAAGCGAATAAGCACCATCCCATTTCATAGCACCCATACTTAAAGATGTTTTAACTAGCTGCGCCCCGCGGTTTTACCCACGTAAGTCCCGATCCCGTGGGTATATCGGGATAAAAAGTAGCCTATGCGTTAATCCAGGTCTCTAGCTATCTACATACCAAGTTTCATTGCAATCGGTTCAGTGGTTTTTGCGTGAAAAAGTAACAAACATCCATCCATCCATCCATCCATCCAAACTTTCACATTTATAATATTAGTGGGATGCAATAGCATTGCCAAATTTATCCTACCGTCCACGAAAGCGGTTACCAGTGCATGTGAACACTTACAATGCCAACAGTGGTATTACATATGTGTTGGCAACTCTATGCAATTCCATGAAGCTCTAGAGCTCCTACCCAAGTAACAGCACTAAAATAACATCACTATGTTAACAGTGCTGGGTAAATAATATTTTGACGGATCAAGCGGCTCTAATTGGGACAGTGATCTGGTGTATAGAAAGGTATGCATTCATAGTACAGAATCAAAACCAGTTTCATTTAAAACAGTCTTAGAACATTCTACTCGTTTAGAACATGTTTCATCAATTAATCGATACAGGATACATACGAAACGTGTAGTGAGACGACGTCTTGTGAACATGTTCAATACAATATATCGAAATCGGAGCGTTCTATTTCAGTCTTTAGGGAGAAATGATGTAATCATGAACCGATTTTCCGTTATGTTATTTATCTTTTTTTGCTCACATTGAAGTATGAGTACTTCACGTCAAATATTTAATAATTTGAAAGAAAGTATGATGAAAAAGGAATAAGTATGTGACGTGGCCCGTATTGTTAGGCGCCTTTGCCTAACATTAGGTTGGTTGCTAGCTTTGTTTTTTATGTTGTTGTTGTTGCTTGCCATACTGTTCATTGTAATACTAACAGAGGACAAAAATAGTTTACAATAAAATAATCAAATTGAAACTTTTTATGTGCCCAAGTCAGCTCGGACGAACGTGTCGTGTCGTAATTTTTTTAAATATTCTATAATGATGCGTGCCGTGAAGCGCTCCACTTTAAAGTAATCGGAGAAGATCAACAAATATTCTTGACTTGTACTTTCCATTGACCTAGAACCATAAAATTTGGTAAGAAGCAAGGTCTGACAGTACAAGTAAAAAAAAAATCTGAAAGTCGTTATTTTATTGTTGATATAACAATAAAATAACGAATATAACATACATGTAACACACATGTACATACATACATATAACATGAAAAATAGTTTTTAACAAAACGGAATTAACTTTTTTAGGAGACCTAACCCTTCGTGTCATCTAATGTGAACCTGCGTTTATAATTTGTATATTCTAATCTATTATAGAACCGGTCAGTATTTGTAATTTCAGTTTGATACCATCGAGTACGCTAGTAATAATAACTCAGTGTTTGATACTGGGATTTTTATTTGAAAGAATATTTAGGTCCAAACTATTTCCTACCGTCAATAATATTGGAAAGGCTCTCTTTATGTTGGGTGCATTTTTGTAAAAGAGAATTCATTGTCCTGCTATTTAGGAAAGAGTGCATTCGTACTAGTACAGAAATATATTTAAAACTACCGGTGTTCTATTAATATACTGTACGAGTCTCGTTATATGTATTTCGTATCATGCTGTTATTCTTTGAGCCGTGTCAGCAACTTACTTCATTCATTACTCAAATCAGTTCGCATTTACATTCGACTATCAGTTGACGTATTGCGGCTCACATGTATCATTATCATTTTTATATATCAATAAAGCCAGTTAAACTTATTTCTAAGTTTACTGATTTACTTACGTAATTACGTACGTATACTTATCACGTCGTGTATTTTGTAAAATATACTCTTAGTTTTAAAGTTTTGTGTACTTACTTAATTGTGTTTTAAATAGACTGTAGGATTATTTGCATTTTACACTCAACCAAGATAAGAACTTTGCTAGGGAAAATTGCTTTCACAATATTGCCAAAAGTTTTGTAGTTTAAATAAAGCTCTGTGAGTTGGTAACTCTGCAACAAGCACCAAGTCAATAGGATCTCGTTAAAACTTATCCCTTGCACTGAGTGTCTAAAAGTTGCGAAAAGAAATATCGAAATAAAGGGACTTTCTTTCAAGTGAAAGTAGATAGAATATCCTTTATTAGACATAAACAAAAACTTGTAGGTTAATAGAAACTTAATGATCAATATGAGTACGTAGGCGGTCTTCAAACGATCTCTATCAAACACTATTGATGGATATTATGACAAGACTTTGGTAAAAATAGCAACACATCGTTATTCTTATTTCTTACCTTCGCTGAGGTTGACTATACATCTACGTATCTTAACTTCTGTTTTGTGAACATTTTCATTTACTGAAGACACTCTAAGACACTTCTACCATTTTAATTATTTCAGGTCTCAGGATTGTAGGAACAGAATTGCTTTCTATAATAGCCCATTAACATGAAGCGATCTGGAATCGAACATTAATTTACAACGAAATACGATGAAATACGAATTTCTGTCCAAACTTTGTTTTGTTGTGCTAAACGATTACTAAGGCTTCACACTTAAATTGTATTTATAAAACAAAATGAGAACCTGTTACTGATGACTATTCTCAATCCAGAAGTTTTCAGAGTATTCCATTTACGTCGCAGAAAACTTTTGATTCATTATCGTCAGCTCAGCGCGTCGCGTCAACCCCGCGATGCCTGCCTAATGGTCCGATGTCACTTTCAAGTTTTCCCATTTTGTTATTGTTAAACATTTTTCAAGTTGATCCCATTTGTTCCCGTTCTCTTTGTGCACTTTTGGTAGAAATAAAAGTTGATAATAAACTGGAACTAAACAAAAGTTTTGTTGTTTTATGGGTTAAAGTGATGTGTCTCCTGTTGATAAAACTTCCATTATACGCACAACTCTGAAATATGTTTTATTATTTGGGTTCCGTACTAAAACGAAGCTGACTTATGATTTTTCACGTTTATTTACTTATCAGTTCTTATATCTCAGCTGTTTTAGTGGTAGATTCATTACCACAGGATAGTTGATAGATCTTATTATCCAAATGTATCCAATTTATGTATAGTATTACTAATGTTTGTACAAAACCAAAATCTTAATACATTCAATGATTAAAGTAAGACCCGATACTATTGAAATAGCTTACCGTAAAATACTTCTTTACTTCAGGTTTCAGATTACTAATACAATAATTTATGATTAACTTTATAAATTATTAGACTTTTGATGACATTCACAAATATGTAATACTAAATGCATACTTAATTCAATTTCATATTTATATAATGAAAAGCGATTTTGTTTTTATTCTTTCATTGTATGTCTTTGAAATTGAGTGTCACGGGTTTGATCCTCACATAGCACAATATGGGATTCACAGAAGGTAGTAGGTGAACTGCTATTAAAATTTTTAATTATCATTTAATAATTACAATTTCTTTACTTATTACTAGTGGCAGTCGAGGGGTTAAAATTCAACCGAGAAATTATTGATATATATAAATATTTATATAGGTTGTAAACCCATATCATGTCTTTCTATAGAGCACGACGAAGGCTTCCCTTTCTTTTTTAAATTTATCTCACTCTAGAATAATTTTAGACAAGTGGACCCAATTCGTTGTTGCTTCAAGCTACAACACAATGAAATGATATGAATAAAAATGATGTAAAATAATTTCAGTTTTAGGAAGAAGGTTCATTTCATTTCAGAATGCATTGTCGAATTTTTAGCTATATTTAATGTAATGTAACGTGATATGATAAATGTTCAGCTCTGAATCTGATCAGCTGTGCGTGCAAAGGCATTTAAATCAAACTTTTAATGTATGGGATATTTTTAACATATGTATATTAAAATTGAAATATTAGGTTTTTCGGATAGATCTGTTTGCTTTAAATGGTTTGAAAATAGTAATATCATATGTGTATGAAGTAAGGAAAGTCAGTCAATCAGATTTTTGTGTTCTTTTTGTGTCTAATAAGTGCAAATGGTCCCTTCTTCTAGTAAGTAGGCATACGTTCTTGAAACGTTTATACACTCTTGGTTTTTTATCCCCTGAGAGATAGACATGGGTAATACAACCACATTTCACCAGCTATATTCATACTCTTACTGAATAGGAAGCTAGCAAGCCATTATCTATCGTGGTCGGTTTTTGACTCTGTGCAATTATTGATAATTTAATTTAATAACAAAGTGCTTGGTTCGACTAGGGAATCGAACCGAGGACCTCACAATCGAATCCAAACATAAGCACCAACTAATATCTCGGTACTAAATCCTACTTATTTGCGAAATTTAAACTGTGCTAGTATGTTGTACATAAATCAGCTCGAGGACCTTGTATAACAAATAACAAAAAGTAGGTAGTTGACACGAACGACACGTTCAATATTTAAAACTAAAATTTAATTGTGAAAAAAAAAACGCTTTCTGTATCTGAAAAAGATTGGCAAGCCCAAATTTCCGAACATTAGGACTCATATCTGAAAGAGTCTATTCAGCACTATGTAAAAGTTTACAATATTCATTGGATAACATTAGATTTTATGTTCCAGTGCTAGCTGCAATTGAGTTCGTACATTTCTATAACGTTTTACTGAACCAGGCTATGAATGCAAGCATGAGCATTGTTCCAACAGTTTTATTCTATTACAACAGGACTAAAAGTTTAAAGAGGGCTCCCTCCCGACTGGGACAGCTATAAGCACTAAATCAAAACTTTCCCGTTAGAGGGCGCTTCTCAACTAGTTCGAGTGAATACGTTCGGGGATGGGTGAGCTTACCGAAATGTCCGTTTTCCATACAAACTCTTCAAAGAACAGGCAACGATGAGAATTGCTTCCTTGGAAGTTTATGGTAATATTTTATCCTGTTAATATTGGTCATGAAAACAAGAAATATTTAAGGAATGTTGTGTTTGAAATTGTATGGTCTGGTTAGATATGTAGGTATGCAATACAATCCCTTACCCCGACTATCGACCGGAGCTTTCAGGGGACGAGAAAGAAAATCTCAAATAGGTTGATCATACCGTTGCAAAGCCTCGTCGGGGTTTCAAATGAAAATCCTCCGTACAAAATTACCCAAATGGCTTGGAGGTATAATAATAATAACTTGAGACTATGTATTATTAGTACCAGTATATATTAGAATGGGTAAAGACATGCTGTAACCTATTTACTTGATAATTTAGGAGGGTTATTTTTTTATAAGCAGAGGTAGTCACCAAAAATGTTGCCATAACCTGCCCAGACTGGTGGGTCAGTCGCCTCACCTAACGTAAACCATTGTTCTGAATATCTTATACATAAAAATGATTTTTTTTTAAGTAAATATTGTCACCTGTATTTTGATTAACTTTTTCATGTATGTATGTACTAAAAATAATACTATTACCATGAGCCGCATATTACTAAATAGCTGACACGCTTTTTGCAAAATTTTTCATTGATCCTCCGCTCCTATTGGTCACACCATTATGTTATATAGCCTATAGCCTACCTCATATGGGCTAAATATGGCATATGGGATAAATGGGCTATCCAACACTAAGATTGATTGTTCCTGAGATTAGCGCGTTCAACCAAACAAAAAACTCTTCAATATTAGTATAGATAAACCCATTAACTATTCCATCAACATAAGTTAACTGCTTGTATTCAGAATCTAAGTCCGAATACCGGTTACATAATTACACATTATAGGATAAGATTAAGTTTACGTAAACAGAGCACAGGATATTTCTTGATTAGTTCTTCTTTAGAAGCTCAACAAGAGTAGCATTAAGACACAGAAAACTGTAATTAAAAAGTACTATTAGCGTAATGCTGTACTGTAGATGACGATATGAACAAGTAACAGCGAATGACACGGTTATAGTTCCGAGTGGTATGTGTTTATTTGCCACAGTGGTCCTATAAAGGGAAAGCAACATTTTAATGCAAGATTCAGGGAAAGGGAATTATAGAGTCAAAGCTTCAACCGTTTCGCTATAACCGCTTCAAGTTAGTTCGAATTTGAAGTGCTTTTTCGGGTACCAGGAATCACAAGCCTCGACAAACTAACTCTGTCTAAGTACAGTATTGGACAGCGGTCACTGAGAGTTTGCCAAGCGTAACTCCTAAGCTGGATTCAAGTTATAAAACGAATATGATTAAACAGCTAAGTACTTGTATTTTAGCAGCTAAGAGATCAGGTTAGTTTATTTATTCACTACTAGCCATCCCTGCAGTTTCACCCGCGTTTCTGGTTACTGCTACGCTCCTATTGGTCTTAGCGTCATGATATATAGCCTATAGCCTTGCTCGATAAATGGGCTATCTAACACTGAAAAAATTTTTCAAGTCGGATCAGTAGTTCCTGAGATTAGCACGTTCAAGCAAACAAACAAACTCTTCAGCTTTAAATATTAGTATAGATAGATAATAGCTTTCGCAAAATGGGTCATTAGGATGTTAAATTCATAAGGTATAATTAGGTAACACTTTATTTAACCTTACATGATTAAATTGGGGAATTAAAAAAATACAACACAAAATATTTAAAACTATATAATCATACCTTGTTAAGCTATATTACATTACAGTTGATCACATAAGTTCTTTCTAACTTTTTATGGTGCCGTAATCAACAAGGAACGTCCGTCTGTTTGCGGCTTAGCTGAGAGACTCTTAGTACTAGAAGCTTGTTATTTGGCATAAGTAAATAATACATGTTAAACTACGTAATAAAATAAAATCATAAAAGAGGTATATTTTACGCGTAGGGAAGGTGCCTTCCCTACACGTAAAATACTTCCATACTTCTATAAAGTGGGGGTGACTTTTTTTCTCGTCCATCCTATGCCTGAGTGTGTCAAAACGATTTTTCGATTCAGGGATTCGTTTGCTATATTAAGCTATAATTAAAGTGCTAATTTTTTGTTAGAATCAAGATAAATACTTGGTTTTGGATAACTGTGAAAACTATGGTAATAGAATAATCACGGTAATAAAATATGTAACAAAGTTAAGAGGAAAACTATCACAGCTAAGTAGGCTTTAAGTTATCGAGTTGTAGCAATACAGAATAAATACTTATGTGGAGTCAGTATAAGTTGTAAGTGCTAAGTAAGCAATAACGTAGCGTGGTGGCCACCGCGCCAGTATATCTTATAGTGGCAAATAAACCGTGATTGGCAAAGGATGTTTCGTTATTATAACTCCCAAACTTCAAGGATAAGAGCACGTATTCTCATAAGATTAATAGTCAACCAAGTTATAAAATCTACTAGGAAAAGTTTAAATCAAAATTTTCAACAAACTCCATTGAAAATTACTTAGATAAAGTGGTCCACTCAGGAACCCTGAAATGTACATGTGGGGGTTGACGTGTTCCTCCAACACAAAGGGAGGATTCTCCAACGAGGCTAGCCGATCATGCCTGGCGGAGCGCGGCCCAACGGTTGATCTTAAAAAGTTTCATATATACTAATCGGCGGAGAACTTTAATTGCTTGGTTCAGGATTAGTAGTTCAGCTCGGCTTCACTAGATGATGTTGAAGTATGTTTTGCTATATGTACGTACAAGTCACCACATACAAAGGTGGCCCGACACGCAGTTGGCCGTTTTATTTTATTTTATTCATTACTTTTAACTATTTTAATATTTTGTTTTTGAGAAATTTTCTTTGGTAAATGGTTATATTTTATTGCCATATGGGAGCCATGAAAAATATACTTTTATTAAAATATCCTGTTGTATAAGATAGACCAATTTTATTTTGTGTCATAAAAAAAATCGAAACAGATAATATCTTGGATTTTGTGTGATACAAAAATCTTAAATGAAACAGATAATATCTTGGTTTACGGTGAACACAAGCTGGCTATTAATAAATGTCACACACATAACGATCCGTCGTCAATTACTATTAATAGTTGTGTCTGCGGCAGGATTCGTTTCGTGGTCTCACATCATTAGGGACATGACATTTAGAGGTATGAGGTGCCCGAAGTTGTGTGCCACTTCCTTACCTTTTAGTGATAGGACTATAATAATATATATACGCCTTATCACGGTACATGGACTGTCAGTATTAAGTTTAAACATCGTTCTTCAAAATGTAGTAGGTATGGCTTATACGTAGTACTTTTTTGCCCCCGTTTTTAAATGAAAAAGATTTTTTAAAATTAAACATAACAGATAATAGTTAATTTTGTTTGGTCAAATCATTCGTGCTGTATAACATATATAAGCTTAAAATGCAACCTAACGCGTATTTCACATACATCTGCTTCCTGCCACAAAAATGTGACGATCATGTAAGAATGATTAAATTTTACTTCAAAATTCGTCAATATTATCTACTTACCTAATTGTTTTATAACAAACACAACTGGTTTTTTAACTGATTCCAGCTTCAAATACATTGTAATTTGTACTAAGTCGTCAATAAGACCTGTAATATTTGTATTATCAAATTATATAAACTATGTCATGGTTTGTAGCTAGACATCTATTTTCATTAAGGAAGTTGTGCCGTTGAATTGTTGTGTTGTATATATTCTAAAAAATCCCAGCTCACTTATTTCAAACCTATTTTGAGGGTAAGAGTAGTAAGTTTTCAACATCAAGAGTGTGAAACTACGACTAGGACTTGCGTGTGGAAGTTACATCTATTTGTGTTCTGCCCTAAAAGTTTACAATAATCTGGCTGTTATTCTGCTAATGATAGAATAACCATATTAAAAATGAAATAGTACCTTTAGATGGAGAGCCTGACGTAAGACTGTCGAAAACGACCATTTCACAAAGATTTCTGATCTTCACTCCATACATTTTTAAGTTTCAGTAAAGATAGGTACATTTTTTTTTTATATAAGCCCATATACAATGTTAATTCAAAGTTTTGAAATTAGAAAGCTTAGCATGGAACAACCTCCACCAAAAAATATATAAATATACGAAGCTCCTTAGTGTAACACCACTCCGTCTTTAGTTTGACACGATAATTACAAAAATGAATTCTCATAGGTCATCATAGGCAATCATTATTTTAAATTCATTAAAACCAGCACAAACATCATTAGTCTGTCTACAAATATTATTTTACAAAATAACCTTCAAAAGTCCTGCGACCTTCGGTTCTGACGCCAGCCAGAACCGGCTCGTTGTGGTCTTGAAGTGACTAGGGTGATATAAATCAGTCAAGCACCCAATTAATAGCTACCGTAACTGCCGCTGAACACGCACATAAGTGCCGCTGATTGGGTCATTTTCATTCATTTAATCGAATTTTATTTTTAGATTTTTAGGACTCATTTACAAACTTTGCTAATACGGTTAAAACATAATGTTATTATTATTTAAATGTGATTAAACCTAGCTATTGGTTATGAAGTAGTCCTAAACTCACAGTAAAAGAAAGGGTTTGTCATTCATCCTCTTTCATCTATCACCTCTCAACCTGGCAGAGCACCTAGGGCGGAGGGGGGAGATCTCACGTAGTCCTGATTCGAAAACCTATCTTCAGAACAGTTATCCAGTTTGAACATAAAGGTCACAGGACCGTAAAGGTAAAGAAATGTCTACCCAATAGAACTACATTTCGCCGGTGACAAAAACTATGTCGGTTAATTTGATTCTTCGACAGTTTTTTGTTGCGAATGAGATCTCGTAAAAAAAGGATCCAGTATAAAACACAGCATAGTTGCAACACACCATAGTTGCAAAATACCATAGTTGCAACACACCTTAGTTGCATGGGTTGATACAATTTTTTTTCCAGTTTTGTAATGGTTATACACGATAAAGTGCTTATAGTCTTAACGTCATACTCATGTATTTGTGCTAAGTGTGGTGGCCTTGATGCAGATCCCCTATTTACATATCGAATACTTATTCGATTATAGTCGTAAGTTTGTTTTTATATAGCCTGCAAGTGCGGTAGTTTCCTATTTTTATTTTTAATAAATGTAAGTGAAACTTCCCATTATAATTTGGCAGTGACGACTTAATTGAAATGTTAAATAACGAAATTAAATTAACTACTATTGTTGTTGCGTGATGGGCGCACCTTACTTTCTAATATACAACATTTTATTATCAAGATGTTTGGTATCTTTGTAGTTACGGACAGTTGAAAAAGTGAACATTGCCAGATCAGTTCATTGTCAGAAATATTGTCGTGTTTATTGCCAGGTTCTTTTCTTAACAGTTCTACGTGTAACTAATTTGATAGTAAAGAATTGTGAATTTAAAATGTTTAACGTTCAAGTGTTGCTTTGTGACCTAAATTAAATAAGATATTGATGATTTTACGCGTCTCATACAGAACTACAGGTACATGGTTTAGATAAATGGATATATTACACTTTATCATACACCAGGATGTTACAAAGAATATGTAACAGGAGATGTATCTTATCAATAGTGTACAAAGGCCTTATCGCTCTAAGCAATCTCTTCCAGGCAACCTTAGGATGAACTGGAGTTATTTTATTAAACAGGTGGTAATTTAGGTTTATTAGTGGTTCCTTCATATTAGTGTTATAAGACTTATTAGAACTGAATTCTCTCCGACGTGACACCGACCAAAACGTACACGTTCCGCCTAAAGGTTAACGATTACAGGTGCCCATTAACTCTCGCAACACCGGCGGTATCAACCCTATACTACCCAAGGAGAACTAGGACTTTAACACTACGTTAGGTTTTCGGTTTACCACAGTCTCTTGAGATACAAGGTACTTTAAACGCTTACACTCAGATGGATTTTGTGCATGTTTGTATGGTGAGTAGTTCTGGCTTCATTCGGGAAGAAGAGAAATTTCCTTATAGCAAGCGAGAAATGTTGTAAAAGCTAGTTAATTCGTAACCCTGCCTACATATTCATTGATGCGTCAGTGAACGTTTCCCTAAGAGTAAATCATACTGGACGTGAGTATACGTTCAATACTGTGATTGGGGCTTTCTTGGGAAAAGCTACAGTTGAACATGTAAACATCATCGACAACTATTAAGAGCATCTTCGACTACAGAATTCTCAGTACCAATAAATCTTACTTAGATATAGACTAGGGCATGAAGTCATAAAAGAACTTTTATCATAAACTTAAAAATTTGGTTCAAATGTAATATATGTGTATGTCATAATCATCATCATTTCAGCCATCGGACGTCCGCTATTTGACATAGGCCTCCCTTATTGACTTCCTGCTGGACTTCCTCTTCAGCCACCGACGGCCTTCGATCTTTACTAGGTCGTCTGTCCACCGCGATAATGGACATCCTACTCAGCGCTTTAAGGTTCGTGGTCTCCATTCAAAACTTCAGACCCGTCGACCATCCCTTCTACGTGCTATGTGCCTTGCCCATTGCCACTTCAATTTGCTGACCCGTTCGGCTATGTCGGTAACCTTCGTTCGTCTGCGTATCTTCTCATTTCTGATTCGATCGCGCAGAGCAACACCAAGCATAGCCCTCTCCATAGCTCGTTGAGTGACTCTGAGCTTTCTTATCAAGCCCATAGTGAGTGTATGTACGAATCCACCATACAAAATCCATTTGAAAATACATCTAATTTGAACGAAGTAGCATATTGTAACTAACAGATACCTATATACTTTGACGTACCCACATTCAGTTTCAGCTAGTATCTCGAAGTTCTTTGAAGAATGTTTTGTACTTTGTATTCTATGTAAAATAAATTTCTTTGGTCTACAAAGTTGAGAATAGATCTGTTGAGTTCAACCGAAGTCTGTACATGTTTTACACTGATTCTGCTCAACCTACGACATTTGTCTACAGTTCGTGTTGTCCCTACAACATTTCGTGTTTAGTATTCCACTTTCATTTAGCTATTTTATTAAAAGAGAGACAGGGGAAGACAAATTTCCTAATGTGTTTCTAAAAGGGTATAGATAATTTCATCGCTAATTGAGCAGAAAAAGTTCGCTATTAGTAAAGTATTAAAGTTTTAACTAGTGCTCTATCTGTTTATTATCTATGTTTTTTCAGAGCACCATTAATAATTACGGTAATAAAATAGATTCATGTAGTTTTCTTTATAAAGTACAATATGAGGACTTGGAGATTATTATCTACTCGGTTTGATTGCTCAGTCGTCACTTAACATATTTAAATAACAACTGTAAGCTAGACACGACGTAACTCTTCAGGGTTTACAGACGCTATAAATAACTAAACGACACATATTTTTTATTCAAAACAGTATTCATAACTTTCCTTGTAAATACTTACGAATGAAAGGTTATTTATAACCTAGTATTAGAGACTGAACAGTTTATGTCAAGTAATGTGATAAATACGTTTAATATACAAAAGTGACAGGGCAAATGAACTATTTAATAAGAGGCAAGTAGTGCTATATTGACAAGCCAAGATTGCTCACATCACATGTTGCACGACGATCTGTCACCGACGAACCAGATATACACCGTCTGTCCGTGATTGATCGACGGTATATTAAATAAACCACATCGATATTACATTTCAAACATATCGTTTTCCACAACAGCTAAGATTGATCGCTCCTGTTTATGCAGGCATAAAATTTTGACCTTGACAACTTAAAGAAGGTTTTACACGAGAAATTAAATGCTTAACTACTTTTCTCTGTTTTGAATCCAAACCCTTGTCTATCATCAATCAAAATGTTTTAAACCCCGTTACAGCTAAAGTGATAAATGTGCTAAAAGCGTATTTAACGGGAGCGCGGTTATCCAGAGACGCGTCGTTAATGGGAAATTTCTGATTTGTAAGGTCGCGTCTTCCCACAGTGAAGTCAGAAAACAAAGAAATATTTCACTCGTGTAATGGATTGAAGTGAGCTTCAAACTTTTCACATTCAGCAAGTTTTCGAACAAATTTATCTCTAGAGGAACGGGCACAAATACATCAAACTTGAAGCAATTTCAAACACTTGTTTCATGAGAACGTTTACAAGCAGTCGAAATTAATCCTGTTGCTACAGTTAGGTTACAGTTGTCTGCTTACTTACCAACCTAACTATAGATATGCGAAACTAACATTATCACAGGCAGGCTGAGCATCTAATACAACATGTATAGTGTGTTTATTAGTACGCAGATCTCGCTTAATTAACGCAAAATACATTTACATTGAGAATCATAATTGCCTGCCGTGTTTTGAGTGAGTTTTGAGTTGAATTTTTAATTGCATAAAAATATTGTATTTGATTTCAAGTGATGTACTTTTATGAAATGTTGATGGTATTTTTATGTGATAAAAAATAAACGGGTTGAATTGAGAACTTCCTCAGTTTGTTCGTTGGTAAACAAAAGGCTTGGGGATGACAGCTTAGGCCCTTGACATGAAACCTTCATTGCAGGGGCAGTTCCAGCGTGGCTTTGCTCACCTGTATATATTTCTCACATTTACATAAATTTATTTATTACATTTTTTTATATTTTGCGCAGAACCCTAATTCTTTTTCCAAAATAAAAGTAGCCTAAATTACTTCTTATAACACCAGTTACCTGCCAGTGAAAGTTCCGTGGAAGTCGGTCCACGGGTTTCGGAGATTAGCCGAAACAAACAGACGGACAGACAAAAAAATTTAAAACTGATTTTTAGGCAAAGGTATCGTGCAAATAACTGTAGGAGCTTAAAAAACTATTATTTTGACAAACAAACAGACACTTCAATTTTATTTATTTGTATTGATAATTTTCGGAAAAAGTTTATCTAGAGTCAGCCGCGTTTTGGACATTTTTTTTCTTGTGATACTTAAATTACCACGTGACGCAGCTGAGAAACAACGATTTCGTTGGCAGGATGAGCCTTTCATCTTCTTTGCCCGTCATCTTTTCTGATTTAAGTCTAAACTTAAATCAGAAAAGATGACGTAAATTTCATAACTGATTTTACGAGGAAGTAGCAATGTAATTTTTTAATGTATTTACGAAAAACAAAAGACAATAAGACAAGAGGCAAATTTCTACAGGTTCTTGATTTAGATTTCTGAGATGTAAAAGACAATCAAATCCTGGTATCATACTACATATGTACAAATTCAGTTTTATGTTTTTTTTTTTATGGTATAGGGGGCAAACGAGCACATGGGTCACCTGATGGTAAATTACTACCGCCGCCCATGGGCACCTGCAACTCGAGAGTCACAAGTGCGTTGCCGCCCTTTAAGGTGGGAGTAGGAGAAGAGGGGGAAGAGTGGGAAGAGGGGGGAGAGGAGAAAGACAGAAAGAATGATATAATAATATAATTCAATTCAATTTTATATGTCAGGTCGACGGGTTCACCGCTATAATGCGGAAACGTTGCGCTTCCATGCTCACGCGTTTGCGCTCCTCCTCCAACAGCATACTGAAAGTTTTTACAGATAGGTGGGACTCCCCCCTCATTCACAGGTGGATTTCCGTTCATGTATAATATAAATAGTTTGTTTGTTAAATAAATTTATTTAATATTAACACTAACACTAGTTTAAGATACACTGCTACTAACATAATATGGATTTAGTCCGAAATAAATAATTTGAATTTGAAAAATATGTACAAAGTCAAGCTTGTATAGGCCATGGATTACAGCTTGTATGCTATTATATTAACCTAATAATATTGTTGGTTTAGTGTCCGACTTTAAGTTTCCAATATTTGGAACATCGAATTTTATTCCATTGTGTTGTTTTTGTAATCATACTTTGAACTACAATAAAACCTTAATTACCTTACAAAATAAAATAGATCTAATTGTTTTTTTTTTTTGACTAAGTAGATGAACTTTATGATAACATTTAAAATGACTTCAATTATATTTATTAAAACGAAAACCTTTTATGTAGACATTTACGTAGAAAGTTACATGAATTTTATAGGTCGTTTTAATTAATTGAAAGGTCAAAGTGCCTTTTCGTAACTTCGTTTTTGCAAAGTGGGTGGCGTTAAGGCTTTACGTTTCGTTTACACTATTTCTAAGTAGATTTTTTTCAATAATATATCAATTATAATAAGAGATATAGGCATAGCTTGGCATATTATAAGTCTTGAAAAAATAACATTTAAGTTTAGAAATATGTATCATAATTTGATAAATCCTCTAATCACGTCACGGTAATATTATCTATCCAGTATTGTGACTCGACGCTGTCCTTGAAATAATTACCTACAGCCGCGCGCACGTAAACACGCGAAAGGGCTGACCGCCTAAAGTATTTTAATTTCATCTACTTACTTGAGTTTCTTTCTAGTTTTGTGATTGTAAATATTATAATATAATTTTTAATTAAAAAAAAATGGAATTTGTTGTGAATGAAATAGGAAGTGTTCAATAAAAATACATTCTGTGTTTTTTTATTAGTTGATTCAATAAATAAACCACCCTTATTTTAAGACTGAAAAATATTTGCGCCTCAACTGAGACGTACGAAAAGTTTTATTGTTAAATTTAAAGGTATAAAAAATACATTGCCATAATAAGTAAGTACTTGTATCAAATACACAAATCGCGAGATTACAAAAGCATCGCACTGTTCGTTCGTCACTGCAGCGCATTCGCGACTGGTTGTCTACCGAGTGTTTACCGAACTTGAGACGCGCAGGTATAACTCGCTTTCCGAGACCGTTAGTATGAAGATAGAATATACATTATCGTCACATTATCGTGGATACTGTATAGATAATATTACCGTGATCACGTGATTAGAAATAGCCGTGAGTGAATTCTATAATATTCAGAAAAAAAATGTTATCCGTTCTTAGTTAGTTTTGTTTACGGTTTGTCGTCTTACGTTCACCACGTGATACATTTTGGGTTAAAAGATAAATGAAAATGATGAAAAATAGCAACATAAGCTGCTGCCGCATAAATGTTTTTCTTACTGAATACTAAATGGTGATTATTTAGTAATATTTATAAGAATTGCAACTTTAGATATACAACATTGGTATGTATATACAATTATAATAGTAAAGTTGTACATTTAATCAAGAAAACAATATCTGTACTAGGAAAAAAAATTAATTGTAGTTAAGATACTACAAAAAACTAATACGTTATACTGAGGGAGAGCCATTCTTCGGCATGTATAGACCGGCACGACCGGAGTGACACCACGGCCTCGCAGAAAACTGGCAGTTAAGCAATGCTTGCATTGTATTTCGTCGAGTGAGTGAGGTTACCGGAGGCCATAACCCTTCCCTCTCCGTCACTTCCCCCCCTCCCTCCCCCTGACCCCTCTTTCCTCCCTTCCGCTACTTAAACCATAAAGGCTGGCAACGCACTTGTGACTTTTGAGTTACAGTTACCCATGGGCGGTGGTAGTCACTTACCATCAGGTGACCCGTCTGCTCGTTTGCCCCCTATACATAGCCATACCCATAAAGACAAAAAATTAAATATGGCTTATCTAGGAGGCAGGCAAGGCAGTACATATAATTTGAATTACAAATTTAAATATAATATAACTAGGAATAAATATAATATGCCCCAATTATAACATAATTATTTACTAGAACCATTCCACAAATCTATATTCTTTGAGGACTTTGTCTGAAATAAAGATTTATTATTATTTATACCCGTTTTTAAGCTCGCGCACGAAATAATATTAAATTTTAAGTACCCACTTAAAGTTTATTATGTAGAATAAGTGGCAAAAGATAAAAAAATTAAATAATGTGTGAAATAAATAGCTTGATTTGTTACAAATAGGTTTAAAATTTAATGAATTCCGGTCGAAATTCGACCACCAGGCGATAAAGGGAATCACCAGGCAGGAAAACTAAGAACCACCTTTTCTTGGAGTCGGTTAAAAACGTGACCTCTTGCTAATGTATCCAGCTAGATGTTCCAAGTATGTCCCGGTCAACTAAGGAACAAGTTTTACTAGCAAGGGTTGGTTGAAGTCATAAAACTTTCAGAACAATAAAGTTTAAGAAGTTTGAATGATTGATCTCAATGTGTCGCGGTCCCACGTTTGTTTTAATGGTAAAGTTCTGATTTATTGTCCACTACTAAGATCTCGGTAGGTGAACTATTATCATGATAGTAATCGAACTAAATCCTCAACTCACAGCTTTTAGAACTAAAGCTATGGGATATTTATCCAAAATGACAGCAGTTATCACGAGACGGCTGGTGAATGAAACATTTATGATTGTCAAGAAACACAAGTTCTTACCCTCTAGGGGCTTGGTGGTAACCGAGTAGGTTAGCGATTTGCAATGTCAAAGAATACTAGCCAGGTCAGTCTTAGGATGGACGACCACTCTTAACACATCAATACCTGACCGTGCCTTGGAAAGCACGTAAAGCCGTCGGTCCCGGTTGCTATACGAACATCTGTGGCATTGGTTACGCGTAGTTGGAGCCCTAAAAAGTCCGACAACCTGGTCTAACAACAGAACTTGAATACCGCATAGTACTTGAGTTGTGGAAATCTTAGGGCAGTCGCTTCACGTAAAATATCGAAGTTCGACCGTATCGTAGTTAGACTGAAAGCCGACCTAGTTTAGTTAGAAAAAGGCGCCCAGGATGACAAGCTCTTACCCTCTATCTACTCTTTAGGTACTTAATTATGACGTGACGCTGAAAGATGTGAAGACGACTGAGGACGATGAAGGACGAAGTAGTCAAACAGCACTGCTAGTGTATACAGAAGTATAGTGATAGCTTAGCCAAACCAATCCCTATTAAAATGTATTAATCACTTTCTTTAACGATAAAGTAAAATATCGCGAAGAAACCCATGTACTAGAAAGTTCTAAATACATTGTTGATAGTTATTAAAGTTAGAGCACGTTAACCGTCGGTCCCGGTTGCCACACGAACATCTGTGGCATTCGTTACGGTTAGTTGGAGCCTTAAAAAAATTCTGACAACTTGGTCTACGTGTCGTGTCTGTCTGTAGCATCGTAGCTCCCAAATGAATGGACCGATTTAAGTGCGGTTTTCTTTTTGTTGGATCAAGAATGTTCTTATATGAGAATGTTCAAGAAAATCTGTTCGGCCGTTCGAAGATCATCAGTGTTTTTCTAATCGTTGAAGGCATTTTCGAGTCGGGGGTGTTTTCAATTATAAATTTATAATTATTTACCATTTATTTTCTGAAATAAGTTGAAACACACCTAGCTTTCCTGATGCGAGTATATATTATGTAAAGGCACCGGTAATCACTTGCCATTCGCTCTGATGTCTGATGTTAGTCTCTACAACGTTGTTAATATACATACATAATAAAGTCAAATAAATAATTTTAACCTTTTAACCATGTGTGTCGCAATCTGATACTTTTTTCCAGTCACAAAACCACATTAATGCCGCGTTCCAATAAACAATAAACAATTCGTTTTACTTACGGATGGACTTCATTGAAAATTCAACGAAATTTTACCGTCCGTAAGCAAAACGAATCGTTTCTTGTTTATTGGAACGCGGCATAAGTAAAATACATAAACAAATGTATTGGAGTACAACAAATTTCACTAATCCAGAAATATCACCATTTTCTAATTGAAAACAAAAGAAAAAATCTAACACAATAAAGAAAACGCTAAATAAATCTAACAGATCACAATATTTCACAGACGGGAGCTGGTTAAAAAAACCACGTGAGGGCTATTGCAGGAGACATGGGGTCTGTTTATTCGGTGCTTACACTGTTCTTCATCAATCACGGAAGGGCTTAGTTTTTCGGGGCTATCGGTCCCGCAGGAAACGAGTTGTAGTCGACGTCTCTTGACGGGTTCGCCAAAAAAAGACAGTGTCCACCCTCGGTCAGAGATATAAATTGAACGTGTTTTTCGTTGGAACCATTTCGAATATTTTTTAACTGTAATAAGAGTGTAAATAGGAATGTTGTTAACCTTGACGCAATGAGAAGGGTGATACAAGTTGAACGAATACGTCTGTCTGTGTGTTTAGTACATCGTTACTCCGAAACGTAATCGATTTGGATATATTTTTATTCAAAAGCTGGTTTCACTGTGGTTTACGGTTATGTTTGGTGAAAATCTGAGCCATTTCAAAATGCACCACTATCTGTGTCAAGTGTTTTTAATGAAAAAGTACAGTACCTTACGAAGGGTGATTGGCTTCACAATCGAGGAGTTGTAGATTTAACCTGAGCATCGAAACCTGCCATTGCATATTAATTAAAATATACTACAACAACGTCAACGTTAGAAACGGAAAATAAATTAGATCGAGGTCGATTTGAGTTATATTCAACTTTGGAATCGCCTAATCTAAACGATTGCAACGATTTTTATAACCCAAATTAACTTTGGTTATTACTTAATTTTTGTCTTTCCTAATTCAATGTAATGTAATCATACCTATACTCAAAGACGCCATCTCCTATGCTAACTCACAAAAGCGCACATGCGCATTCTTTCACACAGACATCCATTTTCAGCAATACAAATATATTATTTTACCATTCATCTCGCTTTTTACAAAATACGATGTTTTTATTACAAAGAAACGATTGAAAACATTCTAGATTTATTTTTAATATATGAAAATGGCATGTGATAAACGTTTTACCAAAAAAAAAAGATGACATTAAAATAATATTATGAAACTGGCCACATTTTAGTCGTAGTCTAATTATTATCGGTTGGCTATATAAAAGAAAACTTAATTTGCCATGTCTTTGACCGAAATCTAATCATATTTTTACCAAGAACCTTATAATCCAGGTATTAAATATCTGTACTTAATCAAGAAAAAAGGTTTTGAGATAAAAAAAGAACGATTCCTGTTTCTTAGATATCAGTAATTATTATCAGGAAGTTACCTGTAAAAAGCGACTTGGATAAAGTAATTATCTATTTAATAACTCTGTTGAACTTATTCAGGTCGAGCTCTCGCCGGAAGCGTGGCGACGTTAGCAAAACATTACCCTTAAAGTTCAACCTCTTTTAAAAGAGACTAGCATTAATTGCCCACCCTTTTTGGGGGCACCTTTGTAATATTGAAGTGTTATATCATCCTATTATCTAATTATAACCTGCCAATTTGATTGCGGAAGCAATTTATAAACAAGTTACCTTCCTAACATTTATGTATTTTCATTAAAGAATATTGGCCAAATTACAAGAATGGAATTACAGACAATTATAGACATCAATCGATACTTTACTTGGTGATCAAATCGCTGATTCTTCGATCATTCATCCACAAATAGATCCTATTCTATTTCGGAGTACAAAAGTTTACTGAGTGCTGTAAGAGACTGCTGATGTAAGCGACTGATCAGACGTCGGTGTTTTTGCATGTTGATCATTACGAGTATCATGTCCATTACGATATTAGCTCGGAAAAAAATTACATTTGAAATCAGGGTAAGAGAAAAACACATGTATTTCGGATTGCCAAACGGGATACTATAATGATTCGCTATTTTACTTCGTTGATGCCATCGCCCATTTTGTGTGTGTGTCATGTATATTAAAGGATGCTGGTCATTTTAACTTGCTAATTGAACTCAATAGCTTATCTTGTGCTCATCGATGTGAATGAATAATGTCGAATGTCTCTAATGCCAGTTAGTTTAAATAATTTAAAGTGGGTGTATGTTATTCTGGTATCCATACATTGCGGGAAATTGATAGGTACTCGGTAAATGTTGAATAAAGGAAGGTAAAATTATTTCCCACATTTGAGTTATTTTTAGGGTTCCGTTCCTCAAAAGGAAAACAGGAACCCTTATAGGATCACTTTGTTGTCCGTCTGTCTGACGAGATCCTTTTCTCAGGAACCCGTGGACGCATCAAGTTGAAATTAATACCAAATATATCAATCTGCAGTCCCTTGAAGCTGTAAAAAATCAAGCTTCTAAGTCAAGGTTATCAGAAGATATGGCCTTAAGTGGCCATATCTTCTGATTACCTGCATTAGATTTGACCAAATTGGAACATTTCGCAGGTAAATCAAAACCTAAATGGTACTTCTCAATGACCTAGAATTATGAAATTTGGTTAGAAGCAAGGTCTCACAGCACAAGTAAAGGAAATATCCGAAAGTTGTTAATTTATTGTTATATCTGTCTGTCTGTCTGTCTGTGTGTCTGTCAAGCCTGTTTCCTCAGGAACCCGTGGAGGCATCAAATTCAAATTAACACCAAATACTTATGTCAGCAGTCCCTTGAAGCTGTAATAAGAAAATCAAGCTTCTAAGTCTTAGCAAATTTGCACATTTCGCAGGTAAATCAAAACCTATATTGTACTTCCCACTGACCGGAAATTTGATTAGAAGCTAGGTCTGATAGCACAAGTAAAGGAAAAAATCGAGAGATGTTAATTTGTTTTTATATCATATAAAAAAAAAATGTGATTACAAACTTATTTTTTGCGGTTGGAAAGTTGACTTTGTCGTACATCGATGTATGGGAGAGTATTTTTAGAACTGCAAGGTTAAGTTTGTCTTTCAGAAACGACGGGTAAAAATCTTCGAGAAATAATTCCCGAAATGGACGTACTATCTACATACAAGTTTGTTTGTATACGGAACCCTCGGTATACAAGTCAGATTCGCACTTGTCGGTTTTATATGTCATTGGCAGTGTAGGCAGGGTTCATTACCAGTGAACTCTATAACGAATTTTGTGTTCGACCGATAGAACGATAGCGATACAAATGGATCACTCACTAACAATACTGCGTAACTAGTGCCGGCAAGTGGTGATACCGCGTAAATGGTCAGGGAGTGTATTGTGGTTAAAATCGTTGTTAATTTAAAGTGCAATTAAAACGGGCAATATTACAAAAGAAGAATATCAATAACATATACCACGAAAATATTTAGCTAGAAAAGAAAATAAACGCTCTCATATTACGCGTAAAATCCAACTATGACCTAGTAATTAATATCTTCATTTAAATACACTACGCTGGTATAAATAGAAGTATTACAAAAAACACAAGTTATACCCAACTTGGTAAAGTAAACATCTTTACCCAAAAACGTCTTTCGCTTAGCACTCCTTGCACTATTGTGTCTGACTTTCTGAGCTATGTCAACTACCTTGGTTCCCGGTACTTCGTTTCGGATTCGATGGAAAAACAACTTTGAGCAAAGCTTTAGCTGAATGACTTTCGAATTTTCGCGATTTCGCGAGCGTCGATTTAATCCTACATGGGGAAAGTAGAATGCATGCAGTTATTATCATTTCAGTAAGGATACCAAACAGATAAGTTTTCGTAATCCTAAAAATAGGGTGATTGGCGGTAATTTTATTTATTTATTTATAACTTTATGCACATTTGGTACATTGGCGGACTTAATGCCTAAGGCATTCTCTACCAGTCAACCATTGGGTGATGCAGAGAAAAGAAGAAGTAGGTGCAATTAAACATTATGTTAAATAATTGTACAGTAAATGGAGTATAAACTAACATTTTCCACATAATACACAAATTTATGTAACCTGTAGCCTAATACATATATATACTATGTAAATACATATCATATACTTAATTTTCAGTTAATAGGAAAAAAATCATAATATATACCACCACGGAGAGCCATGCTTCGGCACGTATAAGCCGTCTCGACCGGAGTCATACCACGGCCTCACAGAAAACCGGCAGTGAAGTAATGCTTCGTTGTGTTTCGCCGAGTGAGTGAGGCTACCGGAGGTCCTAACCATTCCCTTTCCCCCTATTCCCCCCTTCTCCCCTTACCCCCACTCCCACCTTAAGGGCCTGGTATCCCATAAAAAGGTATGGTTTACTTTTAAATCTCTAAATCTTCGTTATGATTTAGATTCAAACTCCTTCTGTCACTTACCTTCGTGGATAGAGGCTTCCACGTGAAAAATAACCGACTCAAAGTGCGCTGTCAGGCTTCTGCTATGGCCACTGCTACCCGTCACCCTCAGCCTTCTATTAAGCTGGGTCGTCTAACATTTATAAGACCATTTGAAAGGCCTAAACACAAATCTTTGACGACAGGCGATATTTATACGTTATTGCAGCTTTGTATGTATTCATATACTATTGTATAAGATATATATTACAACATAGACAAATACGTTTACGGCATTATCTAATTTTCATTATTAATTCATATATCGTAACGGTGGACATATTGGTTTATTTAGGAGGGTCGCTTCATCAAGTTGATAGCTTCTTGAAACTGTACAACATTAGCCCTGAAGCGATGTTACTTAATTTAAAGGGTCCTCATAATCCCGTTGAACGCAGTTCTCCAATATCTATTTTAATTAAAATTAAAGGTACAATAAACACATTTAGAAACTAGAGCGTAGATAGGCAACGCCTACGTTAAGTGATAACAACGATTGAAGGAAACATTTACATTTCATTTTATACAATGTATCTCGCAAAGTACGTAATAGTCTAATAGCAAGGAGATATCTTTAGAGAACATCTATTGTTATCATAAAAAATGTTTAATTAAAACATCTCATTTTGAATAAAAATAAAAAAAAATTAAAAAAGTCCACTCCGATCCCTACTCGACGCAAATTTGCCCATAACACGGGCCGCGTTTCCAGCTGTACGGCAATGGACAACCTTTGCGCCAAGCTGGACCCGGAGCGATTGTCAAATCCCCTCTCTCAAATTGTTATCATTGTTATGAACGTCTTTCTAAAAGCCTTTCAAATTAATTATACGTACGTTATTCGTTCGTGGGAGAGCCGTGCTTCGGCACCTAAGGGCGGGCTCGACCGGAGTGATACCACGGCCTCACAGGAAACCGGCAGCGAAGCAATGTTTGCATTACTTTTCGCCGCGTGAGTGAGGTTACTGGAGGCCCTAACCCTTACCTCTCCCCTCTTGCCGCTCTTCCCTTACTCCCCCCACCTTAAGGGCCGGCAACGCACTTGTGACTCTGGAGTTGCATGTGCCAATGGGCGGCGGTAATCATTTAACATCAGTAAAAAAAATGATATTTCTACATACAATTTAGAATTTATATAACTAGCTTTTTCCTGTAACTTCGGCTTGCGTTAATGTGAATTTTGTCAAACAATTCGGGTATAGGAACTTGATAAAATTATGTATGCGTACGAGAATTAACGCGATCACGAGTCAGTCCAACCTGGTCGAAACGTCCGGCAATTCAAAGGTATGTGCCACCTATTACGTGATCGCGTTAATTCTCGTACGTTAACATAATTATATACCCAATGTCCTTTTTTGTACTCGTGACAACGTGTATGCAAAATTGAATGATGACCGGTTGGGTATTCAGAACGTGAAAGGGTAACCAAAAAACTCATTTTCGTATTTATATTATCATTTCAGATTTGTTGGTTTAATTTATTCTTACTAGCAGCGCCCCGCGGTTTCACCCGCGTAAGTCCCAGGTCTCCAGCTATCTACATACCAAGTTTCATCGCTATCGGTTTAGTAGTTTTTGCGTGAAAGAGTAACAAACATCCATCCATTTAAACTTTCACATTTATAACATTTGTGGGATTATTATTTTATAACTACCAGTTCCAACGCAGCTTCGCTCGCGTGTTCCTATTTATATATTTTACGAGGAACCCTAATTCTTTTTCCAAAATAAAAGTAGCCTAAGTTACTCCTTATAACACCAACTATCTGCAAATGAAAGTTCCGTGAAAATCGGTGAACCCGTTCCGGAGATTAACCGGAACAAACAGATAGACAAAATTTTTCAAAACTGATTTTTAGGTGTAGACATCGTGCAAATAACTGTATGAGCTTAAAAAAAACTATTATTTTGACATTACAAATAGACACTTCAATTGAAAATTGAGAGGGCTGACATGAATGAAACTGTAGGTATTTAATACCAAGGATGTTGATGGAATGTACAGATGTTTCTGAAAATTTCTGCGTAAAAAAAGAACTAAATTCATAATGTGTTGTTTAGAAATGTGCACCTACACAAAGAAAAGCATTTTCCAAAGAAAAAAAATTTTTTTCAGGCTAAATCAACTATTTGTCAGTTATACATAATGCTTCCAAAATTTGATGACCCCTTTCTGCAACAACCTGGTTATTTTATACTGTAGATAGTTTTTAAATCATTTATTTAATTTGAGATCAAGACGTTTTCCTGTTTTCTTTATTTGAAATAGAATAGTAATGTATCAAGTTCAGGTAGCTCCGAGTTACGGAATGCTCTGTTCATCTCAGTGTTCTTTTAATCCAATTAAGAACTCGATACTGCTAAAGTCTTTAGGGGAAGTAAAAGAACATCCGAATATCACCTAAGGTAGATATTTGTGACAAAACAGACAGACACTCGACTGTACAGAAATTCAATTCATTGGCACCTAACATTAAAGTTTTAGAAAAAACGTCTCTCCGCCTTCTTGGGTCCCCGGTCTTGGAAGATGGTTTTCAATCTTTCATAGAAGACAAAATTAAAAATTTTGGTGATTTTTCGGATCGTTTACTTAAAATTCATGTCCATTCGGCTTTTACTATACTCCGTTTTTGTCTTTTCGTACCAAAATTTACTCATGCCCTTCGATCATCGCAACTTTGGAAACATTTAACACTTTTAGAAAAAATTGACAAAATTATTCAAAACACCCTTAGCAAAATTTTAAATGTGGCTTTGAACGACCGAGGCTGGCTCCAAGCATCCTTACCAGTTCGTTTGGGTGGTCTTGGCGTTCGCAAAATTTCAGATGTCAGCCTTCCAGCATTTTTGTCTTCGGTCCATGGCACAGAAGAGTTAACCAGGAAAATTCTAACAAACACACTGGTTAATTCTGAAGTGTCCTGCAAGACCGATGCCATAAATGCTTGGCAGATAGCTTGTCCCAATACTCTTTTACCTGTTAATCCATTCTCTCAGAGGCAATGGGACGCGCCGTTATGCACCTTACGAAGGAATTATTTAATTGACACCGCATCCAATGTTGCAGAGCGCGCTCGTTTGTTGGCTGTGGGAGAATGGGAATCAGGCCTATGGATTCAGGCACTTCCATCGCCCAACATAGGCACCTTGTTGGACGATAACACATTCCGCCTTGCCACTTGCCTTCGTTTAGGAGCTCCTTGTGTTTCTCCTCATCTTTGTCACTGTGGAGAAGCTGTCGACAGTCTCGGACACCATGGCCTTTCTTGTAGCAGAAGCGCAGGCCGTATATCTCGACACGCCAATCTTAATGACATAATCCGTCGTGCTCTTGTCACCGCCGGCGTGCCAGCCGTACGTGAACCTAGTGGTCTGGTACGAGACGATGGGAAGAGACCAGATGGTATGTCGTTACTGCCATGGAAGATGGGTAGGCCTTTGGTGTGGGACGCAACCTGCGTTGACACCCTCACGCCATCACATCTTCCAAGTACAGCTGGTTGTGCTGGCGCTGCTGCTGCATCAGCAGAAAACCTCAAACGGCGTAAATACAATAATTTAGTTGGTAACTATGTTTTTGAGCCGTTTGGGGTCGAAACGCTTGGGTCATGGGGTCCGAGTGCTCGTTCCGTTTATAAGGAATTGGCTAAGCGACTGATCGACACTTCTCGTGACCAGAAGGCGGGCCTTTTTCTTGCACAGAGAATTAGCATTGCCATTCAACGTGGCAATGCTGCCAGCCTTCTGGGAACACTGCCAGTAGGCGACGATGTGGAGGAATTTTATGACGCATGCATGTAAATAGCCCATATACAGTTCTTTTTCTTTTTTTATTAGTTTTAATGTGTAAGTTGTATATAATTAAAATTTATGATAGAAGTTGGTACCTACACAGTTTATGTCACTACGAATAATTAAACCTAAAGGTAGATAATTTAGTGTTCATCATAACTTACCTGTGTTGAATTTCTACTAGTTGTTTTTCGTTCTATTTTTAGGGTTCCATTCCTTAAAAGGAACCCATATAGGAGCACTTCGTTGTCTATCTGTATATATATGGGCCTACCTGTCAAGACCCTTTTCTTCAAAATGCATGGAGGTATTAAGTTGAAATTAACATCAAATACTATTATGTCTGCATCTAAGCTGTACAAAATTAAACTTCTAAGTCTTGAAGCTGAAGCTGTACAAAATTAAACTTCTAAGTTAACGCAATCCAAAGATATGGCAATTAAAGCCATATATTTTAAGATTTCACATTAACCTAGATTCATATTTGGCGAGATCAAGCAAGGTCTCACAGCACAAGTAAAAGAAAAAATCCAAAAGTCGTTAATTTGTTATTGTGTCAAAAAAAAAGTTATATTGCGATTAGAAACTTATATTTTACTGTTGGAAAATTGACTGTAACGTACATCGATGCATGGGGTCTCCGATACACCGATGTACGTTAAGCTTGTCACTTTAAAAAAACGGGCAATAATCTTCGAGAAACGATTTCCGAGATGATCTATGGAACAATCCACATATAAATTTGTACGGAACCCTGGGTGCACGAGTCAGACTCGCACATGTCCGATTTTTATTGGTGGTGATTTTAATAAATATTTTGTTTAAAAAATATAGGTGTATATCTCTATATGTGAAATATTTATTTGTACCCTTTTTAAGCAAAATTTCGCGCACAGATGAATGTGATATTTGGAATTACACTCAAATGTGTGGAGAAACAGTTGTTATGTCCCTCAACAAACAAAGGGAGGATCTTCCGACAAGGCTAGGTGATCATGCCGCGGCCCAGGGGTTCATGTTAGGAAATTGTATATAGGTATACTAATCAGCGCGAGAACTCTCGTAGCCCGATGCAGGATTAATAGTCACTATGTAGTTCCGGTCGTCTTCGCTAGATGATGTTGATGTTTGTTATTGCTGTACCTATGTGGAAGTCGCCACAAATGTATAAGTAGTGGAGAAAGCTGAAAATTTTAACTTCATACATACATACACTCAAGCCTATATCCCCGAAGGCAGATGTGTATTAAACACCCATATTTTGCCAACTATATTGGTCACACACATGTAAAAGGAGTCAACAGGTCGTCCACCGGGCACTTTGGGAATCAAAGGTGGAAAAATTATAAGTATATTGAAAGGGTCAGGTAGGTAGGAAGGGAAGGTAGTGGACGGAAAACGGTATTGATTATACGGATGGATTGGAGAGCATATTGCAATAGTTTGAGCAGTTCAGAGGTGCATAACTCCAACTAGCTGTTCCCAGGAAGTTCGAGACCTCTAAGGCTGCTTTTCCACCAGAGATGCGCGAGGTAGCTGAGCGGTGCGAGGATGCGTAACGACGATGTGAAACGATGTGAGCGTTTCCACCAGAGATGTGCTAGGCCGCTGAGCGGTGCGAGGATGCGTAGCGACGCTGTGAAATGGTGCACAAATGAGTGGTGCGAGGATGTGTACAATACACATCGACTTCTAACAAACACCGTCTAGCACACATCCCTCGCACACATCTCTCGCACACTTCCCCCGCACACATCTATCGCACCCATCCCTCGCTTGTTTCAGATATTAGAGTTCCATGATATTCTAATAAATCTCTCCATCTGATCTTGAATAATGTTGAGTTATCCTCTTTGTGACACAAAGGAAAAAAAATTATAATTGAAATCTAAAAACTAAGTAAAGAATAATTATGCGGCGAAATCTATATGCGGCAAAAATATAGTTCAGTATCGCACAATGAAGACAAGCTAACTACTGATCCAACATCGCGCTATGAAAGTTTTCGCGCTGATTATCAGGTATAAAACTTCTACACATCAACCCTTGTAGTCCGAGAGAAAACACACACCTGGACACCTGGAGAAAACACCTGGACGGAGGATTATTTGTGTTGGATTGATCTATTTAATTGTATGTATGTATTAGTTTATTCTATGTTCGAAAAATATTTTTAAGAATTTACAACCTTCTCTCGAAAAATCGTTTAAAAGTACAAATACATTGTCTGAACGAAACTTGCACTACGTACCGATTCGATGTTGCCAATGTAACGAACTTCAGATTCCGTCTACAGTTTTAGCTTATTACCGTCGACCCCCGTACCGCCATATCTAGTTAAGAAACTTATACCGAAATCATAAAGTACAAATTTCCCGTTCGTTCAAAGTTCACCAAAGTCATCACAGTCGACGAGTTTTCATCCACTCTGACACTCTTTCAAATTCGTATTCATTTTCCGTTTTACACAATTGAAGTGGCCGTTTTAATCTTGTCGCGAGGTTACTTAACAATTTCAAAAGCCCTTCCAACAATACCTGTATAGAAAAGTTGTAGTCCCTTAAGGGGAGTCCCCTTCGAAAATGCTCCTAAGAAAATAATTAACATGATTGAATGAAACTTCTCAGCGGCGAGGATAGCACAAAGGGCCTAAAAGGTCCTGTGAATCGTTACTGTAATTGAAAAAGATTGAAGTTGGGGAAGTGGACATTGTTCGCTGTATAACAGCTGTTGAACAACTATATTAGCACATTAGTGTGCGACAAAAGTAAGATCGCAGTAGGGTTTGTAACATAGCCTACGTCTATTATTTTAAGGGGCCGTCTGCAGTCTCCGGTCCGGGTACGTAGATTGCTTGCTTGCTTAAAGTGCTATGAGATACTTTTTCCCGTTCAAATCCAATCAGCCTCTCGCACAATCACGTGCATTTTATTAACTCTGATGAAATCTGCACCGATTGCGTAGTTTTTTAACGAGTCACCTTACCTACGTGGCAGCCGGTATATGTTGAATGTTTTCGATTCAATCGAAGTGGGAGAGAGGCAGGGAGATTGGTCGAGTCCATATGTCCGATGTGTTGCTGCTTCGCTGACTATTAACAATTTGGAAATTGTATTTTTATGTTCACCTTTCTACTTCCACATGGCATAGGTCAAAAAGAGCATCGTTACTCGAGACTGCAGCATTCGACACACGGATTTTGTCAATTATTTTATACAACATTATTTGTTTCCCGCACACACCTTGGCCACAAAATTAGTGAACATCGCCTTAGTTCCAATCCATTGAGATTAATGGTCAGTGAAACATAACTGTACAGTACAATGGAGCATGCCATATGCACTCTGCAACTGATAGGGCACTAACTCTAACTACTGGTTTGTCCAAGTTTATGATTCGGCAAGCATGAGCGGCTTTTAGTCGGTCTATATAATATATCTACAATGCCATTACTTTAGGTTTAGATACGTTACAGGTGGTTGTCATTATCGTTGGTTCGTGAACAGATGCTAAACCTGACGGCCAGTCATATTAGTATGATTTTTAAATAGTATTTATGGTATCCGTTATTTTTGATCCAGGATTTCTATGAATTTTGAAATCATTTATAAATTAGGTGATTGTGGATGTTCCCTAGTATTTGATATTTTTGTTAGCGCAAGTATGAGTAAACGTGGTGTTACTTTAAAAACATAAAAAATGCAATAATATCGTGGTGGTTAAACTGACTTCAACTGTATTTTTATTTTCATTCTAAGTAACTTTTAAAAAGCTTACAAGAAATGACTTGACTGCACGGGTAGCGCAATGGTTGCAGTGGTCGCCTCGCTCTACGTCGGCGCCGCACCGAGTGTTGTGGGTTTGATTCCCAAACGGGACAAACATTTGTGTGATCAACAAATAGTTGTCCCGTATTTGGGTGTTCTTTGTGTGAAATGCTTCAATGTTTGCAAAGTCCCCCGCGACACAGGAATCTTTTCTAATGCGGTTATCTGTTTACTGTTTAAACCAGTCACATTAATTTCCAACCTACATCGCACATTGCATAAATTTAATAAACATTTACTAAACGGAAGCATATAAAACAAAACATTGATTATTCTCAGTTATATTTAAAATCTACAGTATGCCAGAAGACGGACGGCGCCGCCGTGCCTAGACTGGCCGAGAAAAAGGTGGACTGATGACCTTGACGCAAGGCGAGGGAGCTGGTTCGAGGTGGCCCAAGAGAAAGATATTTGGAATGATTTGATGGAGGCCTTTGTCCAGTATTGGGACAGTAGGTATAGGCTAGCAAAAAAAACTTTAAACATATAAGGATTGGTATACACACATGGGTAATGAAGCATTGTTAAGTTGTGACATTAATAATTGCTACTTTGTCATTTTTGTAACATCTCGATCTCAGTCCTATGCATTTTACCTATTATGCTGACGTCTGCCGTGACAGAGTCTAGTTGACTAAAGTTTGCCATCCCTTTAACTGTTTCTACCGTAAAAATACTTCAAACATAGATATAATTCAAAATTATACATCGAAAGCTTCAAAAATACTAACTTACCGCCGACTTTTGTCACGCATCCAACAGCGAAGTGAAAATGTAAACAAATAAATAACACGTTATTGCGCTATAAATGGCTACAGGAATAAAGGTTCTACCACACCGATGTTATAACATTCTGTTGCGACGTCATAAACAACGGTAAAGTCGACATTGTGTGAAACATTGTGATGAAATGTTTCAATTTTTAAATTATTAAATGCAGCACGCAAGCTTAGCCGTTTTAGTTGCAAAAAGAACTTAATTTAAGTTGTTCCACTCATCTCGCACACTCCACTCCAGCAGAGGTAAACTAAATTATTTAGATTTTTTTAAATTGTGGACTTTAAGTGATATAATATACGAGTATACAACAAATCCATCATACACAAACCTACATAAACTTATTGCAAACAAGTTTAGGTAAACCAATTACCAAATTAACGTACAATAAACTAGATGGATGCGGATTGCCCAAGACCGGGATAGTTGGCGTTCCTTGAGGGAGTTCTCTCCCTGGGCACCTTCATCCAGCAGTGGACGGTGATAGGCTGATGATGATAAAACTAGATAAGTAATGCATGTAATATTTGTAAATTTATACCCAGGTCATATCAGTCTTGCCTCTTCCGAGTTTTTTTAATGTTCGGTGCTGTTTTCAATATTCGCTTCAGACGCTGTTATTAATGTTTTATTTTAGGTATTACGTTTCTAGAAATATGATTCTTATATGCACGACTAGGCTTTTAATATAATTCGATTTGGTTGATGTGAATGCCAATCCAGGCACTCTAAGAATATAAAGCTAAGTACCTAATTATTCTGAGTTTGTGCCATAGGACGATCTCATTAACGGCACAACTATATCAGGTACTTTATTTCTACTACAAGATGTAAACGTTCCAAAGAGCAATGGGAATGGGAAACATAAATCATTTGCAAGTTTGAGAGTTTTTATAAAAGCCGTAGTCGGTGACCATGGCACGCACTGATTAAAAACTTTAATTGCTAATTGCGGGGGCAAATAGACCAAAATGTATGATGAACCTAGAACCAGGTCTGAATGCCTTTAAGAAAGTGTTCGCTCAACAGGTGTGGCAGGTACCTCCGAAAACAAAATGTATAATCTTCCACTGGTACGAAGTGATACTTTGACATGTGTTTTGTATCTATTTAGGGATGATTTTCAAGCATTCGAGTAGAGTAGAGAGAGAGCCCTCGAACACATTTTTTCTATATGCTCTCCCAAGAGTCAAAAAGTTAAGAACTGCCTTTTAAAAAATACCATCTGCAAATGGGTTAATCATGCCACTTGAAAATTATGGAGGTTTAATTTCTTTTTTAATTTTTAATGTGGAGGATGTTAGAGAAATGACAATAAAAACCTGTTCACAATTGACAAAGACATCGCGTAACTTACACGTGAAAAAAAATAGAGTGGAATTTACGAACAAGCGGGTACAAAAACAATGCCGCTCTCTTTAAAACTCTGATCACTTAAGCACAGACGGGACAGACGGCTTTACTCTTATATCTTCTACACAAAGGTTTACAGTGATATGTTATAAAATGTCAGCCGTCTATATAAAGACTGACAATATTACTAAACAAGAAGGTTCAAGCGATCTGACAAGATTTACCCCTTCTCCAGTAAAAGTTACATAACGAAACATAAATTTGGTCTGAGTACACCTTTATACCGTAGCTCGTACCATTTATTCACAACATTTTCATTACAGACTATTGTAAAGCCATATACGTTGCCATCCTTTAGGAAGGCCTTAAATTGTTTCACAATGATATTTAATTAAACATGTTTAAAATCCATTTTAATAAACATAGGTTAATAAATTATTATTGTCATACTGCGTTGGCCTTTAAACGAAAATTAATATTTGCAATGTTAATAATTTTATGATTCTACCGCCGCGCTGTTTATGAAAAGCGATTTGTACAAAATAATTTGTTATTCCTGTTGGTGCGTGGTTTGTTACAATGGGGTGAACGTTCTCTTGGGACAATGTCAGTGGGAATGGTTCGCTGCGAGAGGGCAACTTACGATTAACGTTTGGGAAGAAAAACGTACAGAGGGACACAGACATGGGGTACACCCGCTCTTCATTTAGAACTTTTCTTGTGCTGAAATAATAAGTACCTACGGATACACGGTAGATACACGTACCCTCCCGCGGCCATGCATTTGTTCACCAACTCAGTTAAAAGAATGGTAATAATGGACTTCATAATATGAATAGTAGACAATTTAGGTATAACTTTAATTTTAAGTTGGTGAATAAGCAAAAAAAAAAACGCAAGTGTCCCCTGTGTACACTAACTGGGAATAATCAGAACTGGCTCTTTAAAGCTCCAAGAATATTAACAAAAATACTTTTTCCCAATAGAAAAATTAACAAATATATTATATTTTATTTACAATTTTATAATAAAACATATATTTCCAGTACATGACCAAAGAAGAAACAAGCCTTAGGCAACATTTTAATACATAAATTTTAAACTATTTTTAAATCGTCAATAATTGTGCTATATTGTTTCTTTCGAGACGTTTATACATATTAAATGTGTAAATCGGGACGTGTAATCCTTTCTTAATTGTCCACCAGTGACCACGATCGGTGTAATTCGGTGAAATATCGGATAACGTAAAAAGATATTGTAAATTGTAAATATTATCTCGATTAATTGTGCTATGTATACTATCAAATCAATCAATCAATCAGCCTATCATAGTCCACTGCTGGACATAGGCCGCTCCCAATGTGCGCCATAGCACCCGGTCCTCCGCTTTCCGCATCCAGTTCATCCCTGCTACCTTCTTCAGGTCGTCGGTCCATCTGGCTGGGGGGCTACTATACACCCTGCTAAAACAACATTCTCTACTGACCTATAGCCGAACTCTCTCCAGTGGCAAAAGACGATTCAATCCTGTGCAACGCATTAAGTTTTTAACAAGAAACTCCAAACTATTCTTGGGTCACATTGGCGGCTTCCTGTACAATAAGGTCAACAGAATTACACCAATATTCCACCTTACAAAGGCCACGTGTAAAAGAACGCTGACAAATTATTTGAAGGGGCTAAACTACGACGATACTGAAGTGATGCTTTCCGTACCGGTTTAGAATTTAGCTCACGCATCCACATATACACGTTCACGCACATGCATACACCCAGTCAGGCATACACAGACACACAATAACAATATATGTACCTATCTAAATACTATGTTACTAGAAATAAGTTTTTAATATAGTAGAACATTTAAGTTTGTAGTGCCCATTTCTTATAGTTAATTGAAATATAAATATACACGGGGTGGAGACCTGGTGTCCTGAATGAAACACAGGCCTCGAGCCTAGCTTAGGCGCCAGTCTCCCACAATATTATTGTAAGGATTTTATGTATATATTTTTAAAATGTAATGTCTACTATATTGTTGTGATAAATAAATCATTATTATTATTATTTTATTTGTTAATTCAAATTATTTATTTCAGACTAAATGTTAGTAACAGTGTGTCGTAAACTAGTGTTGGTATTGAATAAAATTATTAACAAACTACATATTTACATTTATAATTGTACATGAATGGAAATCCACCTGTGAATAAGGGTAAAGATAGGTGTCGTATGGCGTTAATGGCAACGCATTCCACAACCGAACAGCTTCAACAGAGAATGACTTGTTTATAAACTGAAGCAAGTGTCTTGGTTTTAAGTGCTACAAACTTAAGTAAAGGTATATATTGGTCAATATTATCTCCTTTATCCAGCCTCTTCTACAAGCTAAGTGTAGGTAACATCTCGATTTTTTTTTTGAAAATTTGAAAATTTTGTCGCCCATTGAGATATACTCTGATAGCACCATGTCGATATGACCTAAGCTAGCTTTAACATGAAGCAATATCATCCAAGCCGCAATACATTATAGGCACTCTATATTCCGATAATGGCCACAGTTGCAAATATCCGCGTCATTTTGCCAATGATATAATGGGTTTCATTAAATTTATATCAAAAGAACAAGCATGCTTATATTAGTTAAAATAAAGCCATTTCTACTGGTTCTTGATACTTTGAAACATTTTTTTGTAAATACATACATATTATGCATAGAAACGCATTTGAAACAACGCAAATAGATGTAAGTATAAATAGTGTATGACATATTTACACGACCCTTGATGTGGCAGTCGAATGCACTTACCCACGCGTCATACATATCATTCAAATACAAGGTACGTTTTGAAACAGTTTGCGTAAAATTTATAGAAAAATTTTTATAATCACTAATACCTAAAGAAGATAACGAATGTAGTGATTATGTCATTGTTATTGTATACCTTCGACAAAGACGGTTATGCAACAACATCAACCCTATAACCGCTGCCATGCAGCTCTAATTGCTATTCATCAGTTGCTTGATCTTTCGGAGCGAAGAGGGTCCTCAACAGCTGAATGACACCTCTGATGTTCACTGTTAACAGGTAACCGCTTACAGCGTTCAAATTTAAGGCCTCCGGTCATGCGACCTAACAAAGATGCATTTAACATCGGTAGGGCTATAAATACATAGTTGTCTTTCATCACTTGTTGCATTTACACAAGTATACAGACAGCTTGACAGCAACAGCAACAAGACAAAGCTCATCATAAATTGGTTCAATGACATTATTCTGTTTACCTTTTTGTTGACTCAAAGACGTTGCAGGCATTTTTTTTAATTTTAAATTCGACTTGACCAACTCAACAAATCGATGGTGACAGCAGCTAGAAATAATGTGATAATAGTTATCAAAATTATGTCAATATAAAATGATACTTTAAAAAACTCAAGCTTAGAACTACGGTACTATTCGGATTTATAATTTTAAATAAATAATGCAGTTCGTGTTTCTTCTCTTTACAATATTTTTTCTAATGATTTCTCCGAATCTACACAAAGACTTTTTTCTGCTTACAATATTAAATCAGTTCATTGATTTATGGGGAAAATATTCCATTTCTTTTTTAAGCAAATCACGAAGAGATTGCCTAACTTTACTCTTAAAATGTGAGCAAAACTCCGCGACATGAAAAACCTTTTATTTATTAACACAGTTCATCATTCGGTACAGTTCATTCAGTATAAATAAAAAGTGCTCACAAACGACTCTAATTTTAAGAGTAAATAAATCCACTCTTACAAAAATTGTTATGCTATGTAAGTACCTAGAGTACCTACCTACTATATAATACTACAAGGTAAAAAAAGATTAGAAATTTGGAACATTAACCGGCTGATACCCGAAATTTCGATTTCCAAAAATTGATAATAGAAAGGCGCGTATCCCGATCGCTGAGCGCTCTCATCTCAGGCTCCCGAACCCGACCAAATGTCGTCATCAACATTTACTCCGACCCCTCCCACCCCGCTACCTTCGGAGCATGCGCCCGTAATACCATAGGGTAATCAAACTGCGATAATATGCTACTACTATTTATGTATTTTACCTATCCTGCATGATTTTAATTTTATTGCAATCAATAAAAATTGTTTTCTTACTACTCACATGCATCATTATTTACCTGCACCATCTAAAAAACAAATAACTTTTGTAAATCTAACAGTATTAGTCACACTAATTTCAATAGTGTTACTAATTGTTTACATTTAATAAATTGTATTGAATTACAATCTTGTGGCTTCCTTAGAATAAATACGTTACTAAGTATTTTGCCGCCAGACCGTGTGAGAGGAACGCATGCGCCAATTCAAAACGACCCGCAGTAAAACGACGGGTCACGTGACTCGACGCGGCATTCGCTCGTCGCTCTTCGGCAGTTGTCGGCGAATCTGCCCTGCGTGCGGGAGTGTCCTTGCGCGTCGTGACGAAACTATCACATAAATGTCAAATGAAATGATTTCGAAAAAACGCAGTGACATGTGCTTCGTTATAACCTAAACATTCGTCGTAACATTCACTTTTTTAATTTTCGGTAGTGCTAATGAATATACTAGTCGTTTTTAGTCTCTGATTTTGTGTAACAAAATTTACTTATTACCCCGGCTCTATTCGTGATTGTGTTTTCGCTAGCTGCTAAACATTCTAGCGGTTTTACTTAGCTTTTTCACATATGACTGTATATTTGGATTAGAAACCATTTAAGTATCATAATAGTGTTTCGTGTTGACAAAAAAAAATAATAGCTGCCAATGTGATAAATGATGGACCGCGTAAGTGGCGTGTGTAGATTCGGAGGAGTGATGTCGGCGGTAAGAACCAGAACAGGTCGTAGTAAAAGACGCTTGACGGGTCAGAATCAGATGCCTGAGGATCTGCCCGAACCACCGCGTCGTGGTCTAGGTGCTATCTTGGTTCTTGTCTGCATACTTGTTTATCACAATTGTTTATACTGCGGGTTTGTCTTCGATGATATAAGTGCCATAAAAGAAAACAGAGACTTGAGGCCACAGACACCGATTTCAAATATTTTCCTGAACGACTTTTGGGGAACTCCTATACACAAGGTGAGAGAACTTCACCCGTAGATAGATTCACTTCATTTAATAAAACTTTATGTTTATTTTCTAATGAAATGAAAAGTGATAAATAACAAAGAAATAGACGAATAGAGCTGTATCCTATAGCTGTATTATTATGTTTTTCATCGTGGAATCATTTGTTTATTTATTTCAATACAAATAAAGAATCAGTAGAACGTCACAAATAATGTTTAATTTGATATATAGGTATGCCTCATTCCTTATCCACATAGAATAAAAATAATGTTATTCAGTTGCCTTTGCACTCATTTTCACCTTCCTACCCAATTCTGATCTTGGGGAGATAGAAATTGTTATTGCATAGTTAATTAGGCTTTCTTGTCTACCCGGACTCATATATACAAAATAGACCCCTTGAGACTAGGCTCTTGTACGTAGATTATGATACGTACCTATATTTTATTAAACAGTGGATGTTTAAGACATCAACAAGATAGAACTTTTGAGAAAAATAAAATGTACCTATGCTCAACTTTTAATATCTAACAATTTTTTTGAAATTGATATGCCTAATTACATATATGCCAAATAGTCATATTACTTTAATTTTTATTATTAATTTATTTAATAATATATCTCAATATAATAATGATCTGTCCGCTGTTTTAATGTTTAAATTTACTACCAGAACTGTAGTGTAAGTCCATCGATAGCCTCTAAAAGAGGGTTGTTAAACTAATATTTTAAATAGTTAAACCATAATCGTTGATCCTGACCACTTTGCAATCCGCTGTTGCACTTGCAATGCACTAGCACAGTACCTTTTTTGCAAATAATAAAATTTGCTTTTTAGATTTATATTCAACGGAAATAAGACTAATCTATTAGTGACCCACTTAGCGAACATAGGCATAATGTATTATAACTTCCACATAGTGCTGGAAACATGTCCAAGAGATATTAAGTACTATTATGAAAATTCATAACTCTGTAAAGTGAATCGGCAAAATGAATAATTTTAGGACCGTACAGATGATCTCGTTATTTTATCCGACTCATGTCATTTATCTCGACTAATGTATTTGCACGAATGTGCAAATATAATTGGTGGACGTGAAATACAGCGGCACATTTACTTCTCTACGAATGGGATAAATCAACCATTTACGGGCAGGTAACCGGGAAATTTATGGTTGTAATCATCATGAATGTTTCAACCCAGTATATTGTGTCCAATCTCAATACGCCATTTCAACTGTGAAATTGTGTTAAGTTAATTTAATCTATTTAGTTTCGTAGAAATCTGTCATTAGGTATTTAGATTGGCGTATGAAATGTAGCAAAAGTCATTTTCACATTAAAAATGCATGAAAAATTTCACATACCTAATTCAAACATTATTTTATGTTGAACTCTTACAGTATTCTACAAGTATTGTAGTGTTCAAACCACCGTTGAACTTGTCAGAAGCTGGCTGGTAACATAATATTTAAGTCACTGTATGTAGAATATTTAGCTCCGTATAAAGAATAGAGAGAAAAAACAAGAGGCAGTGACGAGGTCTTGACGTGGACGTCAGACCTAGGAGATGTTCCTCGAGTTTCCAAGAAGTTATATTTTAGAACGTACAGTACAATAATATGTACTTATTTGCAGTCTATATTGTTTGATTCCAAACTTGCCTGATTAACGCACACCCTTATCCTGACTACCTTTTCGCTACAACCTAAAGTGCTACAGTATGTAACTTTATTACATATATTCTTAAATCTCCTTATGTTTGTGAGAACAATACAGATGTGGTTTGCCTGGGGTATTGTAAACGGAAAATGTAATCAAAGTAAACGCACCTTCTTCAGACTGAATATATTTTGCATAAAGCGTTGAATGGAATGTCAGGGAAAGGGACGAAGAGTGAACAAATAACTGAGAGATTTGTACAACACGGTACGTGTTTTGTAAATAAAAACTTGAAATATTAGAATAAGGTTACCTTTGTTTATCGATAAAAAATTGTCATGACGAAAATGACATGTTAAGTTATGAATTGACAATGACAATAGATACAACAGACTTTTGTTATACGAGGTGAACACTATTACACAGGAACAAAAGACACTTTGTTTTTAATAAAAAAAAAACATATTAACAATAAAGTAAAAAAGAAATGAATTTCATTTCTCACTGTTTTTGACTGATTCTGCTGTATCTTATAACCTGCTAATCTTCGCTTCGCGGCTCCGTTCGCAAGGGTGTTAGCAATCTGTGGTAAATTTCATCCAAATTCATTTAACGGTTTCCTTAAACATCAATGTTATAATAATACAACTTAATTTCAACGACATGTACAATGTTCAATGTATAAATCCACGATACAATCATCTACGTACCGAATAACGTACAAATCCGTTCTGTAGGAGTAATAATAATCTAAACTTATGGGTCCAGGCGTCTTTCAGTAATCGGTGAACATACATACAAAAAAAACATTCAGTCGAATTAAGAAACTCCTCCTTTTTTGAAGTCGGTTAAAATGAATCCTAACTAATATAAAAAAATGCGAATGAGTCTGTTTTTTACGCTTTCATGGCTATGACTATATATGAACTATTAAACCAATCATCATGAAATTTTTCATACAAGTTGTCAAGGGTACAGATGAGGACATATGATACCCTAGGTTTCATCCAGAAAAAAATACCTACTGTTCCCGAAGGATACCTGAATTATCAAATAGCAAAAAAAAGCAAAACCGCGGGAGAAAGCCAGTTGGCCATTAAACATATAAAGTCTGAAACCAGACAAATGTAAATAGAAATTGGTATTCATTTGATCATTACTCAGGTTAAAATAAATTTATACAAGAGACCGGTTCAAGAGGTGAATGAAGCAGCTTCGTGATACAGCTTTCAAGGGCAAGATTAAAGAGCATTCAAGAATACAATTTATGTTCTAACCACTTTATTATGTTAATCTTGCTGCAGTCCAAAAGATACTTAAAACAAAATTCACATTTAAATTAACCATTGATCGCCCAGAGCTAAAAATTTGATCGTAATTATTTAAATTTATTGATAACACTAAAACTCCATTGAAGGTAGCGAAATAAAACTATTTCCAAAATATTTATATTCAAAAAGCTCATCAATAGCTACTAAACAGAAAAAAATGCTTTACAAACAGACAAGAAACGTCTGCTGGACTGTTTCATCTTTATTTACCTACACCTATTTTTATAATTTATACATAATTCATTTGAGCATCAAGAATATTATACTTTCTACATATTATATCAGATGGTAATTTTATGTCACAACCTAAAAAATTCATAAAATTAAAAGCTTCTGAATTTTACAGCTATTACTTAATATATCCTGAATTCCCATTTAGGATAAATTCTCCATGTTCCCTTTTTCCTATTCAAATATCCTGAATTCTCAATTCCCAAATTCCCAATTCACAAAAGTGTACTTTTACTAAAACGCCTTATTTTAATGAAACCATCATGAAGGCCCATACAAACCTAACTCTCTTAATTTTAAATTTATCTGACGACGCTGGAGTCATTTTAACGAAATTTCAAGATTCTAAATCAGTAAATAACATATGCTTGGAACTTCAGAAGACTAGTAAGTATTTATTTTACGACATTCCATTTAGAATTCCAGTCACAAAGATGTAGTTTGATTAAATCGAAATGCTACTACAAATCGCAAAGATAAAATAGAAAAAGAAATTATTTATAGTAAAAGATAACATCGAATGATGTAAATCTGGCAAGAGCTTAAAAGGACAGAGCTTTGACCGCTTTGGCATACCTTAATATTAAGGATACAAAAAAAAAACAAATTGTGAGAAGACGGTATTCCATAAATCCGGAAAAATATAATTTAAAGTAAGGCTTAATATTTATTATTCCAGGAAAATACTTTTGAATTGCAAAAGAGATGGGTACAAAATTATTTTACGGAGCAAAATTTTAAGTTGAATTCGAAATGTGAGTGATAATTTTTTTTTCAGTATATTTATTAAAGGTCCGCTTTCAAGGACGGTGATGAGGTTGGTGGTGATTCTTATAATTAAAGTTAAATTATATTTAAAGCAGTGCACATTATTATTACCGTTAAGAACGAAAAGTCTAGCTCTCGTCCCTTTTCGATATTCCCAACACATTTTCCAGTCAGAAATCGTTCTTTTTACGCATTAGATTAAACAGTAATGTTTTTTCAATAAATAAACTTCAAAAACCTTCCTATCTTAACAAACTCAGGAAAGAATAGATATATTGACTCAGGGTCAAAACAAAAAGCAACGCAACATGATGCAAGTATTTTAAATTTGACATCAACGTTACCTCTATTTGTACCATGTTTGTCGAAAATAAAAGATTATTTTTAATAATCGACCAAACACAAAGGATGGTGTATTAATATTTAAATAAGAGATAAATGTCGTTTTAGATGTCAGCTTAACGTAACCCTGAGTTATGTCACTAACTTGTGAAATGCAAATAAGCCGTCAGAAGATACATAATCGCGTATATTGAATTTATGAAGAGGGAAAATATTAATAATAGAAGCTGTTATTAGCAATTTTTCAGCTAAAAGCTTTTCTTGTAAGTACTAAAATGATAAATAAGTACCTTCGTAAATTCAATGACTGCTGTGTATTCTGTTATCGCAATATAAATAAGTATATGTAGGTATTTGCTACCTTTGGCAAAATGGTCGCCAACGTTAGCGCGTTTGCTGGCTCATCCATCAATGTCAACAGAACAAGTTTTTCGTTTGGTTCCGTCGAAGCGTCCGCGAGATGTTTTTGTTTACAAACTTTCAGCCTGTATCACTTTAAATATTAAATTTCTTAAGATTTGATTGATACAGCAAGTTTCGCCGAACTACTGTATAAAAAATTTAATGAATTATAATGATCTTTGTTATTAAGGCTGGCATTATTCATGATAGCAGAATATTTTGTTTTATGTTTCGTTTTAGCCATTTTATTTCTTATTCCAATCTTCTTTTACATTTTTATTTCTTTTTATAAGACTGTAATTTTTAATGAACGTAGTTTAATAATGAAGTATAAGAACAGAAAACTACGACAATTATTTTAAGATTTTAAGTTTATTACGCATACGTCTAACATTTGGGTGATTATCACCACAGCTTATGGACACTTTAAACACACACACAAAAGACACTTCTTAACGCTTTTTTGAAGAAGCTTAACTGTTGTTAAGCGGAAATGAAGATATCTGAAAAACAAGGCACATAATGTAAAACATGTGTAATTGTTTGATCGAATACCTGATGAACAATGTTCAGTTTTAACGTCGACGAGGGTGACAATCGAGAATAAATTATTTACCAGAACAAAATAACATTTTATATTGCTTATGCATGGAATACCAGGGATTGAGCCGTTCAGAGCGAGCGCTTTGTCTCTTGATTATTTTATTCCACGCCCACCAATGCCGATTTATGAGAGGTCCGCATCCAATGATCCACCAGTATTTTTTTACCATTCGATTTTCATGCTCCCTGTCTGTCGTTTGTTAATTACAGCTGTGGATTGACACTTTTACAAGTTGTTTTACAACACCAGCTGGACTGGCCTTGGAAAGGATTTTTAAAACAACCTTGCTTCCCGAGTTAATACTGTAAGCCCTTTTCCTGTAGTGAGATAAATGTATTTTTTACTTCACGTTTTCTCAAGGCTGATACAACAAATTGTAAAGCTTAGCAGCTAGCAGGTTTCTTCTAAATTAGGTCTGTAATAAGGCTTTATTCACTCATTAAAGAATTTAATCAAAGGTATTTTGTTTTGTAGCAGAATATTATGAGCTTTAGAACTTTATTAAATACGTTTTTGTTTCATGTTTTCGTTTTCGTCTTTTTATTAGGCATGTCTCTAAACTACCGGCTGCACTGAATTCACTCGCGCTCTCTTTCGTTGGTGTCGTGTATCCTTATATTTTCAGTCAGGTCGGTCTTGCTTGGTGAGTAAAGCAAATTAAAGAAGTTCTCGGTGATGGTGATAGGACACATACAGACTCGTACATATGTGTAAAGATAATCTCTGTTTATTTAAATATTCTCCCGGAGTGAACCTTCTTTACGTCATTGTTTTTGCAATTCTAACAAATTCTAAGCATGTATTACGTACAAATGTCACAAGTCCCTGTTTCAGTCAAGTTTCAACCCAGGCACTTAAATGGGCGTTTCAATAACACAGGTAGCTATTATTTAAGGACCGGGTAGTGAATTACAACTAGGTTAAAACCGCAGTTAAATAATACAACAGGTAAATATGTACAAAGAGTTAGAAGTTCGCGTGACCGGACACTAACGTGAACTTCTAATTTCTACGACCTTTTCAAGAAATTCATTTGCATGTAAGGCACTCGACTAATTTATGAGATCGCGTGGACGTTGTTACACGAGCGATAAAACAGTTGAAATTGTTTATTAAAATAACATAATATGTAACACGGTAATGCTATCAATCACATTGTTGTCACTTTAATTGGGTATAAAATTTTAGCATAGGAATTATTTTCTTTTGTGTTAGAATATATGCTAGCGACTTCACAAATAATTTAGATATGAGGCGCGTGCCAAATTTGTATTATGATTGTGGAATAAACCTCTTTTTTTCTTATTCTAGAAACGCTTTTCTTTATGGTCTATTATATGTAGGCGTCACATATCTGGGGGTTAACTTTGTTCTCCTTTAGCACACCTCAATTTTCAAAGTTCATGTGCGTATCAGAAATTAATTATTTACAAAAACTTCGCATGAACATCTGTATGCATATGTTCTTAAAAATGCGTAAAGTGCACATTTGAATTGGACTTCTCTCAGTATAGGAGATGGTCATTATGGTCAAGCAGGGACAGTTTATAACCAAGTCTGATATCGCTCGTACATTACAAATATTTTACCCTTATGAAATAAATTATTAGTAGGAGCCCCTAAGAGCGTTTATCTCAACTTCCCCGGTATTTTCTGTTACACTTTATTGACTTCAGTAACGAAAAACTTAATATAATGATACTAGTCTGCAATATAAAGCATAGAGGTTCTATACTCGTTTTCCATGCCATTTCATATTTTTAGGTTGGAAATATAACAGGCGACTTAGTTCGAAATTGATAACACGCCCACTCGCATCAGCTTAATTAATATATATTATCTTGAGTTTGCACGCGTTATACAAAGTGTGCCTCTTTTTACAGTAATTAAAATTTAAAATCGATTGGTAGTTTGGGTCCTGTTTACAGGGTAAGAGCAACAACAACGTCACACTGAATGCGCGCGTGACTCTCACTTAGTGAGCCCCCAAAAGGCAACCGTTCGGATAGTTATATTTAAGTACTTTAGCACTGAGTTAGTAACCTAATACATTTTTTTTGACACGTGATAAAAAAGGCTTTCGAACGCATAAATTTTTTTACGTTAAAAATTATTGCAATCCTACAAATTACACGAACTTTTAGTAGTAATATTAGAGCCAACAAACTTTACAGTCTTCTTAACTTTTCGTTCTGCTTTTAATATCTTTGTGCTAACTAATCCGAAACGATGACTAAAGGAGACTTATGGTCAACAAATTTAATATCCTAATCAGTCTCAGGTTTGTCCTGTTCATAACTGTGATTCTCACAGTCAAACACACACACACAAAACACAATCTGTGTTGCTCTGGAATACGCTATTTCTTGACCTAATAATATTTTTAACTTGGCACTTTCAGAACTTATTTAATAAATGTGCAGAATCAGTGCAGTGCTTTTGTATTACGTTTTGTATGTACGCAGTTAGGTTTATTTATGTGTATTAGGTATCCATTATAGATTTTTGCTGTTGTTCCTGTCCTAGTGGCTTCTCTAGTCACAAGAAATACATGACATTCAGGTACGCGACACCGACATCTGCGAGCTACTGCAGTCTCAGTCCCGTCCCCTATCCGAGAATCGCAGTATACTTTACCCTAGGTTCATTTTTCCTTATACAAATTTACCTTCTTTCTTCTTTCCCGTCTTAAGACGACTACATTCCCAAGGAGGGTAGGCGTCGGGCCGGCGGCCTGCTATAAAAGGTACCAGACAAAAACCCTTTAAAATGTTTACAAATTGCGGCGACCCCAATGATAATTGGGAAACGGGCAGCAAAATGATGATTCACATTATAGATTAGATTATAGATTAGATTAGATTTTAGATTAGATTAGATTTTAGATTAGATTAGATTTTAGATTAGATTAGATTTTAGATTAGATTAGATTATAGATAGATTATACGCTTAAATGTACCTATGCGTATAAATATTTTAGAGTACTAGAAAAAAATGGTTAATTTGACATTTATTACTTTCATCTGCATCTGGTTCATCATCCATCACAGAGAATTCCTTCGGCACTAGGTCCACCAATGTGCGAGCTACATCAAGTTTAATAAATTTTAGATTAAAAATAAATTAAGTAAGTATCATAATCAATAAATATCTATCAATGAGTGGGCACTCATTGTTACATATTACATGGTAATTTACAATACCACAATGATTCTGCGAACAGAATGGCAATAATTTTATACTTGTAAATATTTGGCTACAGCATTTAAAATGCTCGCCAGTGTCCAACGGAGACCCTGAATGTAACCACAATTTATGGGGCTTAACAAGACTATCTACCAATTTAAGCTGGCATCCCTCGCGGCGATTTACATACATTTTTATTTATTTTTGTTTCGTTGGAATAAATTTACGATATTTATACTTCACAAACCTTTGACTTACTGCATATTTTATATAACACTATATAAAGCTCGGATGACCATCAGTAATTAATTGAACGCAATTTCAAAAGGCATTATTTTCTTTTAGAAACACCAATGCCTAGAAACCCGATCCTTAATTTCAAGTTTCAATTGTTATTTGACGTGGTTTATCAAAACATTATATTTTTCGCTTTAAATTCCTTTACAAAAGGAGTACGCGTGTAGGTATACTCTAACTGCTCGCAACCATTAAACTTCACGTAGAAAAGCGCAATACATTTTTCAAGGGGGTTGTTTTTGTGTTGAAGATAAACGTGCAGCGAGCAATGTCGTACGGAATTGTACGCGAAATAAATTACTGTTGCAAACAAAAAATTGAACTAGAGGTAGAATGAAGATCATTTTACTTGCATGTAAGAATGTACTACTAAAATATATTTAGCTGTTTGTTTTTGAATTTTAAATTACTTATTACACCTGATTTATGTTATAATTTTTAGTTGATCGGAGGTTGATGGACCAGTTTTATTAATGTCAATGCCACCACAGCGATATTAAGTGTATTCAAAATCTTGTAAGTCTAGTGTTTATTATGTAAAGTCATTCACCCCTATTTTCGTTATTACATCACCTAAATTAATTTCATATTAAATGACTGAGAAGTTTCAAATAGTGATTACATATTTGCTTTTAATAAATTTATATTACTTAATTTGTGCTTTTCGTTGAGGTTAAGTTATTATAAACTAGTTAAAATATCGCAAAGTAATATGTAGGTATAGTGTTTTAATATTTTCCATTGCGCTTTAGCTATATAAATTCTAAAAAAATCAAGCACAAGCCTTTCAATATAGCTTATGCCTATGGCAAAAATATATAATATAGTGCCTTATAGAAATGGTGAACATACCCTTGATAAACATACATAACACGTAATAAAACAGTCCCGTCCCGCCTTTGTTCTTGCTTTCTATTTGTGAAGAGATATGGCAAAACCCCTTGCACTATATTATATACTGCTATTTATGATATGTATCCTGAGCAGTAGCATTTAGGTAAAAAACCTCCTACAAACGTTTGTAGGATTCATATAAATGCTACCGTATAAGAACATTAACCATGGGCCTATAAAAGCATGTTGGAGGCACCTGATAACCAACCAAAAATAATAATTACATTTCGAACATTTTACACTGTAGAAGATAAATGAACTACTCGGATTTTCAACAACGATAACAAATAACACTTACATTGAACATAACAGCAACCGTCAGCAAATAGTGCAAACAGATTGTCCAGCAACTTATAGCTGAGTCAGCATTAGCAAGGCCGTTTATTTCCAGTTTTCGTAGCTCCGAAGGAGATAAAATACATACAACTTGGAACAATTTTATTCTTTTAGGTCATCGGACGAATTGTTTATTTTGTGAAAATAATCGTGCCACCAGGGCATCAGGCCATTGTACTTCAAACTAAATATCGTATCCCGAGAAAGGAGCGTTGCTGGAGTTGCATAAAAATCCTTTTAGTCTAAGAAATGTAATTGATGATTGAAATTGTATAAATATCGAATTTTTGAGAATACTTTTAAAGTAATTCGATCGAAAGCAATTCGATCAAAATATCCGCCCAAACAGTAGTCCGTCCCGTTTGTGCCTATATGTACAATAAAAATTTACACTCTTTCTTGTATTTAATAGTAATATATATATGCACACAAGTCTTGAAACATAAAAATCGATTAATCGATTGAGGTCAGATTTTATTTCGTTGAGCCAAATAGTCAACGTTAATGTAAAATCGATATATTTTTTGGACCTCATAGACCTGAAGTTCGTAACCCAAAATTATATAGTACATTTTACATGACCATGTTCTGTCCAAATCAGGTGGATATTCAATATGCTCTATTATTCCGATATTAAATCCTCGTAACGTAAAACGGTAAATGATAGCATCTTTGGGCCTAACCAATAAACTATTTCCTTGTTCTGTACTTTTTTAGTACAGTATTGAACATTATTGGATTGATCTTTTCAAGAAGAATCTAAATGTATTCTATTTTTTTTAATATTCGTCCACTTGTCAAAGAGGCATTTTAACTTTCACCTGATTAATAACCTCTACCCACTGTAATAGATTTTGCCAATTTGGCATGTTATTACTACCATAATTAAGGAGACCATTAGTAGAACAATATAATTTATGTACATTTGAATACCTATATGTTTATGTAAGAAATACGGAGTCACCACTTTTTTATACTTATCCTATCTAAATCGAATACTGACTGAAAGATCTGCCATTATGGTTGCAAGCTCTAAACGGACACCATGTTGTTTTGCAAGAAAATTAATTGTTTGTTTATTATAGGTTTATACACCTCATATTTAGCTAACAAATTAAGTAGATAAGATTAATCAGAATTTTTCATGTATGTGTAAAACAGTTTTAACGCGCTTATTATTATTAGCTTCAAACTTCCAAGATTTGTTCACATAATTACAAACTAAACAAATTTCATTTTCAAAGTCTCATTTTGAAATGAAACTTCTTACATATGTGTAGTTCGGATGACAATAATATAATTTGACATCTTGGACATGATCTATGTGGAGCCAATAGGATCCACCTCTTGGCTCCATCCATGAGTGGAAGTCTTTAGTAGCTACTAGTATACCCCTCGAAATTGGGCTAATATGCGATTTGACGAGTCCAATGGATTTAAGCTTAGTAACAATGGTCCTATGATGGATCCAGGCGATGTATAATGTCACTCTTTTTTAATTTGGTTCGCCATCAAAGCGTATTTTTGAAGTGATAACTTCTTATGGGAAGGTAAACCGCTTCGTTACGTAACACGTTACGGCGCCAGTCTGTCTGCCTTCCCTTTCTCTCACGCATACGGCAGCGGTAGGCAGGCTCCTCCTCTCTCACTCAAACCCACAGCGCTAGCCGTATTAGTTTAAGTTATCACTTCTGTCGGGCGTCCCGAGACGCACACTTTTTTTTTAGTTTCGGTAAACTATAATTTAATAAAAATATTTTTTAATTCAAATACACAGTATCTTTATAAAAAATATCAATAAACTTGTCCTGAACTCTACTAATATCATCCTGGTAACCGTACTGAGTTTGAATTTCCTAGTGGCATGTGCAATGCAACGCGCCATGTTCGTGTCTGTATTTTAATGACAACTTTTTATGTCGAGTTCAAAATATCTGTGAGATTCATGAACTTATGAGAATACAAATGTTTTTACAGTGTAAGTAGTGCGTTGAGTTGTATAATATGAGATTTAATTATATCTATTTTTTACCTGCATCAAAGTAGTAAAGTCTACTATTCTAAGGCTATAGACTTGCCAACGAGTCAATGAATTTTATATAACTACATAATATGTTTATCAGTACTCTGGTTACAGGCTCTGCCTAGTTTGGGATCAGACGACCGTGTGTGAGATGGGTGAAGTTATTATTATTATTTTTTCCTAATTCTAAACCAAGACACAAGTTTTTATTAATATATTACCATTGGAACCCACAACTTTTTATAACCACAAAAGGAAAATTGTTTGTAAAAGAGGGGATCCTCTTTTCCCATTTCTTATCACCGCTGCATCTTTTGTGTGCACAAAGTGACTAATTTGTCATATCATCAATATAAATTGCCTAAATATAAATGTATAACCATCCCCAAAATGTATTTCGTTGTATCAACAAACTTCAAGTCATCTCTTGCCAGCAAATTTCCCTTCCCTATTTTCATTATAAGATAGCATTCAATTGCAAACTTTATGACGTCTACCTAAAGATCATTATAATATTTTAGAGGGATGGTAAAATCAACTGCGCATATCAGGTAAGATCCCCCAGACGAATTAGCAAACGCTCTTCGTCCCCGGTATATGCGTAAACAGCAATTTCGTCCAGTAATTTGTAGTATGCATTAGAGACGTCTTATCTTAACCGGTATTCCGGGATGAACCGAGACTTGAACGCTGGTTGTCTCCGGTAGAAACAAACGGAGACATAAATCAACGTCAGCACAACTTTATCGCGCCTTCGAGCCTCGCCCCAGGACGTGGACGCGATCCTTTAATGTGTTTGTTCTGCTTTGGAAAAAGTTCGCTTACCAACTTCTATGCTGATAACAGCAGAACTTTGTTATTTAAAAGCTAATAAAGTTTGCTGCGGCTGCGCTAGTGGAACATCTCATACTGTTATAACTGGGATAGTTAGTGATTAATGGAGAAGCGAATCACGTCATTATTTTACCCGATTATAAGATTTGTTGATTGTTGTTATTTTTATCCGAAAGCTTTTGTGTAATTAATTGAAATAGTTATATGACATCACAAGTGCGTTGCCGCCCTTTAAGGTGGGAGTAGGAGAAGAGGGGGAGGGGGGGAAGAGTGGGAATAGGGGGGAGAGGGGAAGGACGGGAATAGGGGAGAGGGAAGGGTTAGGGCCTCCGGTAACCTGACTCACGCCGCGAAATGCAATGCTTAAATTGCTTCACGGCCGGTTTTCTGTGAGGCCGTCTTAACGAGCGGAGTCGAGCCGGCCCATACGTGCCGAAACATGGCTCTCCCACAAAGAAATCCCATGTTTTACAGATTTCTCTTATTTCATATAGTAATACAAATTTATTGAAACCCGAACATTCTTGAATGTATAAGAGATTGTCATTAAATTGTGTTACAGTCGTCAGCGTCTTCCAAGCTGGGCAATTGGTTTCATAATTATAATCGACTACTAACAATTTACAAATGCAATAAATTGTAGAGAAATTAATTTATGAAGTTACAGAATAACAAAACCAATAATATAATAATAATTATACATTAATTACAAATACTAATTCAGTTATTAAAAGGCTGATTAAATCTGTTGGATTAAATAAATTTACATTAAACGATCATATTTATTGACCACAAGCAAGAATATACACATACATGTGCGTATGTGTACGTGTTGTGTGTGTGTGTGTGTGTGACAGAAGTGAAGAGTGTGCTATGCTTTTAATTTGAACACGTATAATATTTTCATGGAAAGTAATTGCAAGTTTAACCCGATTACGTAATACGAGTATGTTGTGATTTAATTTGTTCATCCACATATCTAACGCGGTTAATAATTTAATATTGAACCAATTCCTTTGTTCTCATACTCGAACTAACCTATTTTGATATCAGAACGAATGGTACGTGCCTGTCTGAAAATTATTACTATACTGGTAGACATACTTTTACGTGACTCAATGTTCTTGTCATATTTACGTTACTTACTTATATTCCCATTCGAAATCAGTTATTCATTTATTATTATCTCAACTATATAGAGATGATCATCCACATAAAAACATTTTTGCGCAGAACTGCGGTCATAACGAAACAGGGCACAAGAAATACATGTTTCCTTCTACCAAGATAGTAACTATTCACAATTTTTGGAATAAGGAGATACCATAACATAATATTTTAGTAACGTTTTTGTTTTAAAATCGCACATCTAACTTAACGTACTTATTTTTATAATTTCACAAGTCCAAATTATCACATGAATCCTCATGAATCACTCTGTCTATTAGTGAAAACCGCATGAAAATCCGTTCAGTAGTTTTTCCGTTTATCGCGAACAGACAGACAGACAGACAGACAGACGCGGCGGGGGCCTTTGTTTTATAATATGTAGTGATAAATACTGTAGTGCTCAAACCTCCGAACTTGTCAGAAGCTGGCTGGTAACATAATATTGGAATCCCTTATTGTAGTATAGTTTAAATGTATATAATTGTTAGAATTGAAATAACAGACGGCGTGAGAGTCTGAAGTGGGACGTCAGAGGAAGTGGACGTGCCTCAATTTAAAAGAAGTCTTTATTGTATTTCATTGTAAAAGTATTCAATTTAACTTCCAATATACTAATATATTTACAAGCCTATTGTTTGATTCCAAACTTGCTTGTTTACCCATTAATACACCACGCTCTACGGGCACCTTCCTCAACTCTCATTGCCAAGCGAGTCTCTACAATACCACCACCACCAATACCACTTTAGGACGATACGTCGTTGCTTGAAAACATTTCGTAAAAGAATTAAAAGGGGAGTAGAGTCAAGACCACAAAACTGAGAATAAGTAAGAAATGCGATGTAGGCAGAGCACGTGCGCCGAAGCTAGGAGCAACCGCGCATAGCTTCGGCAAACACGTGCAAACATTTTCGTACCCGCTACCTTATACTGATCAGGGTAAGAGTGTATTTAGTATAATTATGAATGGCGTTTAGGGTTCATATTTAATAAATTCTCTTTGACAAATTAGCGTGGAGTTCTGTTCTGTATGTGTGTAAAATAATGATTACCGTCTAAGCGTGTGCAACTGGCGACACATGAATTCGAAAAGAATGCAGCTGATGCCATTTCTAAATACATTTTCTCCGTTCTGTGGTCAAGACATAGTGAGCCCTGCTAACTGAGGTGTTGTTAGAACAGCAAACTTGTCTTGGCTGAAAAATTGTAATTATTGTCTAATGATTTACATGTCCGTTATAATTAGTTTTACTTACTTAATATTTAGTGGCCTAAGTTTATTTTCTAAAACCGAAATGAGGGAGTTCCCTTACATATCTCTCGGGGTAAAGGTGCTAACTAAAAGTAGCCGTGTTTAAAAGGGGACCTAATAACAAGTCTCCACTGAAAATATAGCAATTTGCTATGTTTATCTAATGGAAAGTACAAAAGCCCTTTGACCCTTTGGGGTAAGAAACGCCACAAAAAGTAAAAGTGGACGCAACAATACGTGACTCCAAATAAGTAGAATAAGAATAAAAAAAACAAAGATTTTATTGGCGAGTTAAGATAGAACTATAAACTCACTTTTTATTACCCCATCTTCCGGTTAATATCATCTGCGCGTTAGAGGAACTTGTAGCATTATAAATTCTGATTAAGTATTTTAAATACGTCTAGTATGCATTATCTGATTTTCATGTCGATAGTTTGTGATTTGAAATATTTTGAATTTGGAATTCATCATTTTAGAAGCATCCTAGCATCTACATGAATGATGTAGTTAAATTATGGTATCTATGTTACATGTGCATGGGACTTAGTAACCTAGAGGACGAATTTGAATTACAAACTCGCAACATGGCACACTGCTGGCTTCATAGAAATATTTTATTCAAGTTTATAAAAGTAAAGTTTAATTCCAGTGATGAGTTTTTATTCAACGTTATTTTATTTCAACAGGATATACGATACTATCATTTGAATGTGCTGCCCTTATTTTTTTAAATTTATTACTGTAGTGATATGCTAAGTAAATGGGCCTGCGACACGGTGTTATATTAGTAATCTGCAAGATAAATGAATATTCAATAACTAGAAGCATAATTCTGGGCATAATAAAAAACTTTTTAATAAAACATTAAACCTAAAAAAAGAACTAAAAAGCAAAAAATAAACAAACCTTGTAAATCTTGAGTATTGAGCTTATTTACATAAACTATCAAATTTTATATCAACTAATTTTGATTCGGTGCCATACAACAAACTGATTAATTATCTAAATTTTATATGTGGGTACGAAGAAATGGAGAAGGCTCTACGTAGTAATCTTTTTATTATTTAGCGCCGACTCAAAAATAGTTCATATAAAATTTGCTTGTTTATGTTAATAAGCTCGATACTCAAGACTTAAAAAGGTTTATTTATTTTTTGCTTTTTAACACTGTACTGTGTCCATATATACTAACACCAACAAAGATATCACGTAGCAGCAGAAATACAACTTAATTCTTTTAATACTGTTTACGCGTAGCCTTCTGTAGAGGGCAATTAATTCAACGGTCAGACGGTACTACAAGAAAACAATTTTATTTTGTTTCTGCAATATCTGAACATGTTTTCGAAATATTAACTTTACCTTAACAGAAACAAAGAGGGATACTTTGTTGGCTCCATTAAAACGCCAAAGAAACAACAAAATAAGCGAATAGAAGAAATAAATTACATAACTTTGTTTTTAGTTCAGTTAATATTAAAATGTATAATAGAAACTTCTAAGGAAACCAGTGGGGAAATAAAAGAGCTTGAATAAAATGAAATTTAAAGCTGTAATAAAATTTTATAGAAACAGTGGCTTGGAGTAAACAAATTAAGATTGTTAATTAGCTGGGCCCAATTAGTGTCTGTCTGTAACATCTTAGAAGTTATGTTTGTAATAAATATTAATTTAAACGCATTAATTTAAAAGCAAGCTCCTTAAAATGCGGTTTCAGACATGATGAAATTTAAATCAAAATCTTTGCTAGAATTCTGCAAGAAGGCCAAGAAATGTTCATAAACTTTATATTTTGTATTCAGTACAATTTAGACAAGAAAAAGAATATGTTTTAACGTTATTTACTCGTATCGTTGTTCGCTACTTCAATTCCTGCCTAACGAACCAGAAAATTATGGTGACTTATTTTTTTTTTTCAAACCTTTTTGGCGCCCCTCGTCTCGTTTTCTGGAAATAGCCATGTCCTCTCCCCAGCCCTATCGTCCTAGACAATCGGAATTATTCAAGCAGGGACAGACATCTATAGTACTTTCTTTGTTGTTTTCATTTACTAACTAGCTACAAATCAGTATATCTTGTAGGAGTATTAGACAACTTAAGATATAGCTTATTTTCTTTAATAATTATCGTAGCATTCATATTTTGTTTACATAGACAATTGAGGAGACTCTCTCGTGAGAGAAATAGTAATAAATAATAATTCAAAATCATGTTCTTTTTTACTTTAGTAATAAAGTTAGGTGATTCTAATACATATATAATAATATTGATGATGTAATTTGTAGATACGCTTTCGAGCTGTATCTTTTACTACTTATCTGCGCTAGCGCAACTTAAATAAACTTGTGAGGACTTAAGTAGTTTCAGTTTTATTTCAGAATGACAAGGTCTAAGTAATTAAAATTGCTCCAAGATCCCGCATCGATCTCAATTTTTTTTTTAATACTCATACTATTTATTCCATACATACCAACATAGATACATACACGAAAAACTAAACTGGAATGGTATAAAATGAGATATAATTTAAGATATTTTAAGACCGCGGACATAACAGGGCACGGTAAAGGAAAACTGGCTTGAGTTAATGTTTAAGTAATAGATCTATTTGATTGCTAAGTAAGTTTAAGTAAGACAAGTCTGTTGAAGCGAGCATTGTGCAAAAACCTTGCAAGATACTTTACTTTACACAAAACTTGGAAAGTTTCCTGTTCGACTCGAAACATTTTTATCGTGCAAGTTACTTCCAAGTTAATTCACTATTCCGTGTACTTTACGTTCTTTGTAATGTTACGGGGGACATTACAGCTGGTATTTTATTCTTTATTTTTTCAATGTACGTTAAGTGTTTTCATATACGTTCAAATATAAGTAAGGCATTCCTGCCATTCCCTTCCTTTTACTTTCCATATGCTGCCTATTTTCCCATCTGTGATTCCCAAAGTATCCGGCTGATGACATTAGACTTGCCCCTCATTACGTAAGTAAGTGGGGCTAAATTACATTTGGCACTATGTGGGTGTTGATCTCACACACAGGATCAATGTTGGAGCATTTTCTCCTTACCAATGATGTGTTCGAATCTCAGGAACTTTCAGCAACACTTACTTTCATTACCTAATTCAAATTCAATATCTTTATTTCATAAAATTGGTCATCAATTATACGAAAACATCAATTAAAAAATATATATACGAGTATGTCGCAGAGTGAGATTGTCGGCCGCCATTATCTTCGCCAGACATCTCGTGGGCGTGTAGTAGGTTGTCGTGCGAAATGAGGAAATACTCTTCGAGTGTTCTAGGTAGGTTACAACAACAAAATAAGATTAGGTACGAAACGGTAGGACAGTTCCTAGATGTGTTCACTCGACGGTCAACGTATCGTGAATGACGACTTGCCGACACGAGTGATCACACTATGGCTCTGCCGGAAGCGCACCGACCGAAATGAAGTTGCGGCGACATGACGCGCGACAGTGGCGCCTCTTGTTTCGTTAACCAAACGTGATTATTTCCGGATACGACATATATATAATTGAAAATTTTAAAACAACACACACAGTTACCGTAACAATAGGTTGCTACGTCAAATGTAAAATTATAAAATAAACAAAATTGATAACAAATAATGCCGTATCTGCCTGTATCTATCTATAACCGCCCGTTTCCAAATCGTTGCGCCTTGTGAGAAGAAATCGGGCAACAAACTCACGGCCAATCTTTTAATCTCACCTCCACCACCTTATATGTATATTGATGATTTAATTTCTTTACCGAATTAAACCCGCTTTAATAAATACCACATTTAATTTGATTTGTAACATTTTCTTAATGATCTTTCTTTTAATATTTCATCCACAACAAATTATTAAAATGCTATTTTACGTCAGTATGTGTATAAAATGGTTGTTTGTGTCTTGAGTACATATTTTCAGTCAAATTTCAATGCAGTTAGAATTCAATTCTGCATGAAATGGAGTTCCTGATTTATTATTATCCAAGCTTCGTGAAGTTTTATTAGTTAGTAAGTTAGAAGTTAGCTCGTTATCCGATGATCTTGTAGCAACCATTAGCGTCAACTGAGGTCGAACGGTAATTCTGTATGTTTGACCGTTATTTGAAAATTCCCGGGGTAAGCTTTTCTTTTCTATGAAATTAAATGGAACAAATAGATTGAATAAGAACTTTATTTTAAATGAATAAATTACATTTGGTTTTATGTATTTATTTTAAGCCAATTACTATTTATATGTAGCCTGCGAGTGGCATATGAAAATTTTGTGGTACGATTAAATTTCATTTTATCAATTTAGTGTGTACCATAATATATTTCGTGTTAAAAGTCCTAAAAAATTGTTTGTTATCTTACTAAGGACCAAGATTTGACTCCAGTACGCACCCCGCCCTATACTAAGCAATTTTTGGTGTCTAGTATTAATAAGTATATTGTCGGAGTCCCTATTGCTACTGAATACAGTCGCTAGAGATAACGAGGATGTCCGTTTGTGATAGACTCATAACAAAACGCAGAGTAACAAAAGAATAAACATACATACTAGCTGGCCCGACAGACGTTGTCTTGTCTTAACCATGAATATTGAATTCGAATTATTCCAAAAACATAGTTCCGACCGATACATCTGTTTTAAACGATCAAAAATTGTCAAAAGCGCTATGGTAAACGTTATCCTGCCGGAACGTAAAAAAATATTTTTTCTGTAACCCTATCGCAGCGCCATCAACCGGGTCTAATTGTAAATCTGAACCATTCTCGAATCCACCTGAAGACACACAAAAAATATCATTAAAATCTTTCCATCCGTTTAGGAGTTCAATGACATACACACGCACTAAAGAAATATATATATAAAAGAAGATGTATACCCCTTTAGGGATAGAGCCATATATACCAATATATAGTTGGTAAAGTGTGGGTGTTTAATAGGTTAAACACCCACACTTTGCCAACTAAAGTTTGGTCCTACTCAAGTAATATTGCCCCAAGCCTATTGCCGTCAACCGGTACTTTATTATTGTTGAAGTATTTTTTATTATACTACTAATTTGACAAACAAGTTAACCCACGCTTTATGATAAGCAGTCACTGCAGCGGTATGGACGTTTGCAAAACTAAGTGTGGCGCACGTATTACCTGCTCCGTTAAAACCTTTTAATGCCTTTGGTAATAATCTCGTACGGTAGTCATGGTCACTTAGGTTGCGTACTGTTCAGCTCGAACAGGTATTAACCTGTTCGAGCTAAATAGTACGCAACCTAAATTTAAACGAGTGAGGAACCTCTTGTCGGTAGCGAGCTTGTTTGGTAAAAAGTAACCACGGACATTATATCGAGAAAAAGTTAACTTGGGCATGAAAAAAAAATATCTAAATAAAAAAAAAAGCCATACATTGGTATGTCACTGGTGTGCTATTTATTTTCTTTTTCTAAAGTTTGAAATGCACGTATAAAAAAATGAACGAATTCTCCACCGTTTCATATGTCATTTTATTCTGTTTTTCATTGGTGAATTACTACTCCGTCAAGAAAGTACCGGGAAAAGGTCAATAAAACACAAAATGTTAACTATTCTTCCAAGTTTGTTGTCGAAATTACGTTAAGCAATTACGTTTGGCGAGTATATAATGTAAATCTTAGATGTAAGTTACTATTGTGAGTTAAATAAATAAAAAAAAGAAAGAAAAAAAAGGTTCATGGGTATTCGCTCGTAGTGTACTAGCAAATATCGCTATAATTGAATGTTATACAACTTATAAATAAAAAAAGACCAAATTTTTTTTTTTTTTTTTTCTGTTACTGTACTTACAAAACTTACTTATTTCTATAAATAACGCAAATCGTTATAAAGACAATAAGAAGACTAATATCTACTATAATTTTATACATCTAATATTATATTATTTTATTAAATTAAGTCTGAAATTAACTACCTGTGTCGACTGGCCTGTTGGTCTAGTCGTTAGTGATCCTGACTGCTGAGCCATAGGTCGTGGGTTCGATCCTTACCCAGGACAAATAATTGTGTGATGAGCATGATCATTTGTTCTGTGTCTGTGTGTGAGATGTGTTATTATTAATATTATTGTTCCAGACAACTATAATCCTTGATAGGCGTATACCATCTTCATCTTCATAGTCACTAGCCATCAGCTCAGTTGGAAGACAAATGCCTATTCCACTATTCAATAAAAAAAAATCAACGCCTGTAAAACTAAAAAAATTTTTTTAAACTATAGCAGTCAGACAATTGATAAAATAAACAGCATTGTGGTTAGACTGTTTTATACCATATTAACAGAGAACTACCAACAAACAAATACTATCTACTAAAGCTCTTTTTCTCTTATCAATAACTTTGAACCTATGACCTTTTGATCCCGAGTCAACGCCTTGTGCCTTGGGGCTATTGTTGCTTCAATGATGATGAGTTCCCGCATAGTCCCCTTCGTCTATTGAATACATTTCAACTAAATGGGATTTCGTATCTCGGAGCAATATTCGTTTAGAAACATATATATGCAAAGCCATGATCATATTTTACATGCATTGGTATATTTACTTAACAGAAGTTACATCATTTACTCGCTATATATCCTACTAATTTTATAAACGTGAAGGTTTATGAGGATGTATGTTTGTTACTCTTTCACGCAAAACTACTGAACCGATTGCGATGAAACTTAGTATGTAGATTGCTGGAGACCTGGATTAACACATAAGCAACTTCTTATCCTGATACTCCCACGGGATCGGGAGTTACGCGGGTGAAACCGCGGGGCGCTGCTAGTAAAGAAATAAGTACTTAAAGTAAACAAATGTGTTGTGTGTGACAGATGCGTTAATGTTTCTTCTTACTAATATTAATAAGGTGAAAGTTTGTGAGGACGTATGGATGTTTATTACTATTTCACATAAAAACGGCTGAACAGATCTGGATGAAATTTGTCACAGAGATAGATTATAGTCTGACAGAATACATTAAAAAAAATATATACAGTGGAACAAAGAACCTCCTCCTTTTTTGAAGTCGGTTAAAAAGGTTGCAAGACCAATTTGTGTACTCTATGAAAATTAGTTTACCATTTAAAATATAGACCTGGAAGCGAATGTAATATTTATTCACTTCACTTTCAAAATACCGCATTGCCGTAAACCACCCAATCATTCGGAAATACAATACAAGACTTATCAAAATCATGATCCACCGATTAAGCACCAAAAACATTATACAACCACAACATTCGTAGCTATTAATAAACGAGGCGTGCTATTACAGATGGGGTAAATCTCTCGGCTGTTGGCGAGGTCTCACAATAAAATAGGCAGCTGTGCCAAGGCGCCCTGCCAAGCAAGTTTAGCGGACTCCTACTAGCTAGATACGCTAGTATGCACGAACGTCATTACATGAGTTTTACGTACGCCAAGTGCTCACATTTATCTCGTCCGTGTTTATTGAGTTGGTGATACTTTTTAGTATAACGTTCCTAGCATTATCTAGCACGTGCAACATTCACTTCACTTCCAGCTTCGTAAGTGATGTTCCCCATAACTTCTCCTCGTAACTTTAGATGCAGATAACTATTTATACGACAGAATTTTGAGATGTCGACGCTATATTATAATCAAGTTTGTAAACTTCGTCACTTCGCACAATGCAGCTTCCAAAGTTACACGTGATGATCACGTTTAAGAACGCTTTAAGTGCTCTCACATCAACATAAAAGATACGTGTTACCTGTTTGTTTCTTTAAATCTATTTGGCCAAAAGGATTTTGTACGCTCCATCTCTAAGACATAAGATTTCCTTCTTAAGAACATATGTCAGACCACATTTTTGCGATATTTCACATGTTTTCCTTTTCAACCGTAAATTGGATTAGGCAAAAAGGACTGTACCGAAGATCCTAGTTTATCTCATCCTTTGTTTTACTATTTTGTCTCAGCAAAGGAAGTTTATATGAGTACTAACACAGATACTATCTTAGTGAATGATTTTGGCAGTTTTGTTCAGAACAAAAACAGGAAATTCTACAAGTATATGAGATCAACATAATAAAATTTGCAAACTCGTTAGTGGTGTTATTCTCGTGTTCATATTTAAAACTTTTAGGGCATTTATTTATTTTTAGCATTTAGATAAAAGTAAGCATAATGCTTCGTTAACAGTAAGTGTACTGGTTGGGCTTTGAACTCACAACCTCTTAATCGCAAGTCCATCCCTTTAATCATGACCTTACAGCTGTATAAATAAATAGCATTTAAGTACGTTCAAGTAAAGTAATATCTTGATATTACTATTATATCCTGAAAGAGTCTTTAATTACATTTAGAGGTGCTCGCCGGGCTGAACTTTAAGAGCAGTTGTGTCTCGACCATCAAAATGTTTACGATTGCCGTCGTAAGTTCCCTGGGTCGCGTAATGAGTCTTCGCCCACCCCAAATGTGGGAACTATAGACATTATATTTAAGTTTAAGATTTCAGTCATTGTTAAGAGTTCTGAGTTACTAACTGCACTTAGGACTGTTGGTCAAAACGAAGTGGGCATAACGACTAGAAGGTTTATTTTGTAGCATTTTGAAAAGGTAATTTGTCAATTGTTTGGTTGGAGATATGCAAATGTGAAAATAGACAATTTTGCTACTGTGTACATGATTTACGTTAGCTACATAATTTCTGTAAACCAAGACCTGTTACTTTTATATATTTATAGATAGTATTTTCACACACTGACACACAACAACTTTACAAAAAAAATGTGTGTTAATTACTGTCGTTTGAGTATTTAGTAATCATCCACCACTATTCCAAACGGGAATAATGGTGGATGATTTTCTATTGTTCATTTGATCATAAGAATAATGTTTACAAGGCTCGTGACAAGGGAATGAGGAGTGAATCTTTGTTACACCACTAAGCGGGAACGCGCACTACCCACCTGATTAAAAGCACTCACAGCACTAGGTTCATGACTCGTGTGTTGCCAACCCTATTCTTAACGTAGCTCTGATGACTAATCACCAGCAAAAATACAATACTAGGATACTATACGTGAGATGGCTCAAATTCGAGCTGAAATTCGCTATGTCCCACCTACCCTGAAATCCTAAAAAGTAGGTAGTCTTCAATAACATTTATTTGTATGTTACAAGTATTGACTATTTTGTTGCAGGTAAATACACGCGGACTACTTCGTAAACACACTGCTTACAATGAATAGGTGAGAATTGAAACTACGAAAAACAGAAATACCTACTTTTAATACCTACCACAATGAAGAATCCTTTGAGTTAGTAACTCATATCAAAACAAGTCGCAAAAGTTAAAGTGGGTCGCCTGCATTGTGTCACTGTCTCGAAATTGAGTTACAATACTTGGAAAGGGGAAACTTTAGTCCTTTTCAATGGCACGTTCGAAAATTGCACATTTGGCTCGGACGTAGCGAACAGGACCGGATCGGGCACTCGCCGCATCAGTCATTGTCAACAAAGTTTATCGCTTCGCCTCGACTCGCAGCGAACGGAATCACCCAAATGTGTTTGTTGTGGTCTCGAAACGAACTCCAGCATCGTGTCGCCGCTGCCGCGGTCGCCACAAGTAAAATACAATAAATTGCATTTGCAAATGCTAAGTTGTGCATTTCTTGTTAAATGCCAGACTGCGCAAACCCCTTGAGTATAAACTTTGCAAAGATTTTCTACCACAAGTTAGTATATTTACATTTGTTAAGTTCATGTTCACAAAGCTTTTTGTCGAACAAAGCCAACATGAACGTTGTAAATGAAATACATAGATATACTTAGCGCTTTCTAAACAATGGTTTGTTTACCTTTACTCCGACCCTCGGCTTGTGTTTCTTTTATAAACTGAAATTAATTCAGACAATTTCTAATACGAGTTCCGAAAACAACCTCTGATTTTGTTATCACAGTTGGTTTCGGTACATGGTCTTAATTAATTTTGATTTACTCTTTCAGGCCATGAACCTCGGCTATGTAATAATAATGAAACCCTTTTAAATTTTAAGCAAAGGGCCTGATAATGTATTAAAAGAAAATTGAATAACAATAATAAATAACAATGAGTAAAAATTATAAACTAGGCGGAGCCTGTACTATGGTAACCAGACTGCTGATAGACATACTTATATTTTACCAAATACCCATTCGATTCCCACCCAGGACAAATAATTGTGTGATGAGCATGATCATTTGTTCTGTGTCTGGATGTACTTTATTTACAATATGTATGTATTTAGAAATATGTTTATCAGCAGTCTGGTTACCACAGTACAGGCTCTGCCTAGTTTGCTATCAGACGGCCTTGTGTGAGATGTGTGAAGTTATTATTATTTTATTACACCCAGATACAGAACCAATGATCGTGCTCATCAAACAGTTTTTATCCTGGGTGGGAATCGAACCCACGGCCTCTGGCTGAGCAGTCAGAATCACTAACCACTAGACGAACAGGCCCGTCAATGAATTACACATTCTTAAGTTAGCACACGACCAGTTTGATAGCAAGCGGTACCTATATACACCCTCAACGTAGTGTTATACTCTGGTTCTCAGCTCTTTATCCAAATTGTCTACAAGAGGAGAGTCTCCATAGTCAGCTGGTGATTATTTGGAAAAGAAAACATTTGTCCGCTACATCACCCTAAAAACTATTTGCATGCCCTGGGCCATAATAGTACCTTCCGATATCAAATTTTTTTGACTTATTGACTTACTAAGACCATTTACCGTATGTTGCTGACCAGGATTTAATTATCAAAATGTAAAAAAATATTCCAAGGGTCTGGATTGAGCCTATGTGTACACTTACACTTTACGACAAGTTCCGTCACCTTCTCTATACATTTGATCATAGTGCCCTTATAGTTATCGTGTCAAAATGTATCCTTAAACTATAAAGTTCTTACTAGGGAATCGAGGCGCGATTAGACTTGGCAATTTTTAGATTGGAAACAAATGGCCCCTGGTAAAGACATCTAAGGTAGGTAGGGAAGGTTTCATGTCGAAAAAAGAAGCGGTCATAGCGCAGTCGCTACCGCTTCTTTTGTTAACATGAAATCGATGATGTTAGTCGTTAAACTCGTATAAATAAAAAAACACATATTTTCACAGATCTCAATAATCCTTCGAATTAAGACTAAAAAATAAACAGCAAAGAATACGATATGTGTATTCACATATTCCTGTTGCAGATGAAACTGAGATTGATTGATCGCAATGTATAAAATTACCATAGACTATGCGAGAATCAAGCCAATCCTAAGCCACCTTCTATTTTAAATAAGAAAAACAAAGGCGTACCATCGTGACGTCAGTCTACCAATCATAGTCTCTACGTAACAGTCTCATAAAACCGGGATCTAATATAACATTTGACAGACTCAACGTGCAAAGCAAGACAGAGAGAACGATAGAGCTTACTTGAGGAAGTAGCTGTAGAAACGGTACGGAGTGATTTCTAGAGAGACTTCATTAAGTTGGGCTCAGACTGACGCAGGATCAGCGTTGGTTTATTGATCACAACGCGACCCACCACGGAGCTGATCCGCACAGTCCGGAACCGCGTAATCTACGGATTACAGAGGGACAGACTTCACTATGTCGTGTGTAAACCTTAAATTAATAGAAGACACAATGGATTTGATGTAAACATATTTGCTATAATACAAAGCTTTGCAAGCCTACGTTCATTAAGCATAAACGCGATATAGATTAGAACTTATTTATCAAAAAATTAAATCGAATTTGAACGTTAATTTAGCTACATATGTTTCAACCACACGCTGAATTAATTGCGAACTTTGCGCGCTTCAAAGGCTTAATACACTTTGATTTTTTACATGCCAATTTGTATCTATGCCTAATAAATAAATGATGATGACTGCACGGATGGCGCAATGGTTTAAGTGGTCACCTCGCCACTACGCCGCGCCGAGTGTTGTGGGTTCAAATCTCCTTGTCCTGAGTCTGGGTGTTCTTTGTATTCGTTGTTTGAATGTTTGTGAAGCCACAGGAATATTCCTAATGCGGGAGTTGTCTTTAAAAAAAAATGCTAACACATTGGTATATGCCTAAATGGTTTTCTCTTCGTTTAATTTATTTTCATGAATTAAAAAGTTTTAATGCCAATAATAATTAAAATCTCCTGGCTTTCCAGGCTACAAACTAGAAAAACCTGCTAATGCGTTCTGGGAAAAGAAAGACGCAACGCACCTTTCTCTTCATTCGATGCTACTTCTGGCTAATGGCTTGACGAAGTGACAAGTATTAGTTTACTCTGTTTCTCCGCGCGTTTGATTCGCAGTGGCAGGAAGGTTTTCACTGTCTCTGACTTGTTTCAAATTTTTAACAAATTCACTTAACTGCCTCGGCGGTGGTTGTCCAACTGGGGGTTCAGAACACAACTGTTATGCTTATCGCTACAAACTGTGCTAAAAATGCAAACTAATACAAACTGGAACATTGCCAGAGTAATTCGGTTTCGTGAGTTCCTAATCACTTGATAAAATCAGCTTAAATGTTTATAAATACGATAAGTGCGTGCTTGCTAGTAAAATGCTCTGGTTTAAATTTGGTTTAAGCAACTATAATTTAGTTCTAAGCAATATAATAGTAATGCTACATGCCTTATCCTACATACAATTTGATATGATGTCCAAAGTTCCTTACCTAAGACCCTCTGTCAGCAAACCTGTCGGCTTGATTTCTGAATTTATGTCAGACTTGAAGCTTTGTTAAAATGGAGATGTTGAAAGACATCGACCAACATCAAATGCGTATACAGTATAAATGTCGGGAGACTTATTACAATGTACATGAGTGACAGTGCGTATGAGGAGAATACAATAGTGACCCGTCACTTAACTTACTCTTATAAATTACTTGGAAAATAAACTAGACATATATGATTTTTTGGTGTAGTGGGGTTGGGTGTATCATCTTTTATCTATTCTTATATTATTTAGTAAAGAAAGGCAGTTTTTCCTGTGAAGATAAAATGACGAGCCACAAAAGTACAGCTCTTTACCACCTTTTTTCTTTATTGTCATAGCATGGTTCTTTTCTACTGGCATTTTTTGCGGTCCTTACCGTCGCATAATACTTCGACTACGTCTTTTGGAGTGGTTCAAAACTAAACTAACTGTAAAGTAGAATACTCAGCTTTATTATATTTCTATCATGCGATATCTACCTAATTGCTAAAACTGATATAGGTATATTATTTACCTTTAAACTGAGAAATATTATGTAACGAGGCATTCAACATAATTCCCAGAAGACACGATAAATGCTCCTTAAGAAATTTTATTAAAGATCGAAATCTAAATTTATACACCGCAAGAATCCTTGTCTTGCTATAATCCCGAAGATAGAGCGTTTAGCGGCGAGATGGCTTGCTCTCGCCAACGAAGGCTTTATTGATAGCGAGAGGCTCCGATGCAAGAAACCGTCTCCTAGAAATAATAATTATTCACGTCTAAATCCAGCTTTAACGTCCTCGATGCTCCGCCTTTCCACGTACAAAAATACATTTGTATGTTTTTTTTATGTTCGGTTTTATTTTGCTGATGTAGATGAAAAGTAATATTTACATAGTGAATGTTGTATTTAAGTATAAAAACGTGTTCGTATAAGAGATATAAAAAAATATTACCTCTCTGGTTATTGCACTTCGGTGTAATAAAGAGACAATATGTTCTGTTATAATAGAAGAAAAGAAATACGAGTGAGATTGAATGAGATTTAGAACTTGAAATAAAAGAAAATGGTGAATTTATTCCAGTTTTTCGCTTACGTGCAATCGGTTAGAACATATACAGGTACCAGTTATTTCTTGACAAAAATCGTTTATTACGCCGCACTTACATAAATATAATTTATATTTTGTGTATAATCAAATATATGTTTAATTAGAAAGTTACATATGCGGTCGCACTGGATACAGTGGGCTCTGTAGCAAATCAAATCAAACCAAATTCTTTATTTCCAAATAGGCCTTATAAATAAATTTATATGTTGCACAAATGAAAAATATGGTGTCTCCACTAAAATTATGTTCGTTTTAGGCTATTCTTAGCAATGTAGTTCCGTACCTTCTGAACTAGTTGAGGCTGTATCTCAGAAGGTAACTGTTCATCAGTGCTAATAATATCCCAAATTATAAATTTCATATGTGTGGAGATAGAAATGCGCAAAATCAATATGCGCAATTATAATATCATGCTTTATTTTTAAACTTAAAAAAGTTTTCTTAATTAACCCTTTTCGACTTTCATCAACTTGCTAGTCGAGTCGCACACAAGCGGTAAGTAGGGGGCAGGGTCTTTAGCAACCAGATCGACAGTTAAATTGATCAGTAATGGGTTTTGTGCTTACTATTAATTTACTTTAATCGCTTTATGTTTTAATTTACCATATCTCAAGTCGTATAGGCTAGGCTTACTAAGAACTATGTGCATGGCAGGATATATTAAGTGCCTGTTTACACATCGATTAGTTGAAATGTTAATTAATACATACGTTGCTTGTCCTGCATTGTCTATTCACCATTTATAATTATGTAACCAATACTGAAGCTGCTACATACATAGGTTAGCATATCGTGAAGCATATCTAACATTAAATAGTTAGCTTTAGCATTTTGTAGTAGCATTTGCTGGAGTTGGGACTTAACCAATCGGTTAAACTACATAGACTACAGGTCCTATTACCTCCGACTGTCACTTCCGGCCGTCAATTTTACAGAACAGACGTGAACCGGCGGAAATCAAGAAATATAAAAATTTAGAACAGTATGTTGAGTACTGTTTTATAAAATCTTGGAATCCTGACAGTAAATGCAATCGTCATCGTAAATAGCGCCAAGATACGAAAGTCGTAAGTTTAGTTCGTCGAAGTACCTACAAACAGTGCAAATAAAACTGAAGGCAAGCTGCGGGTAGCTACTGAAAATCACACATCACAGGGGTGTCTCAGAGCTCCCATCATCCACCATTAACTCCCAGACTTTTTGACCTCCGCAGAGCTGTAATCATGTCAAAAAAACCATGATTGCAATTCCATTGAAACGTCGTATAAATATAAAGGCATTTATAAATATTACCACGACTCAGTTTTGATTTATACATCTAAGGCCTGTTATACTCGTATATTTACTGATTTTTTTTGTACGTTTTAATTCAGTTAAACTTAGTTATTTACTAAATATTTACCTCACATATCGCACGTACATTTAATTATCTATATTACATATAAGACATAGGTACATATGTATATAACAGTTGCGTTAGTGCGCCGTGTAACTAAGTTTCAAAGCCAATTCAAACAAAACAAAGACAATATATATGTATATGAGAATACATTAATCAATGACATCCTTGTGTATCCTGTATTTAATCTTGACAGAATATCCAGGGATACAAAAAAATTAAATCTTACATCTGTAATCTTTTCGTTGTACTATTACACATAAAAACGTTCTTATTTCCGTGAGCTGGCTCGCTAAAAATATTCGCCCTCTTTCCTGCTTACCTAATAAGAAAAGCTCAACCTAAGAAAATCCAGTTCTACTGTTTACTAAGGTAAAATATATTACATTATAATGACCAGTAGACTTCAGGACTGTGTACAGTGTTTCATAGTTTTATTAAAATGAATTTCCAATAAATGTATTTTATCGACAACCTTTCATAATTTTGAACGTTCTGACAACTTTTTTTTCACCATACCAAGCTGATAAATAATATAACAAAATACAAAAGGATTTCTCATTAATTTCAGTATAAGAAAGACTAACTTTTGAACTAATACATTGGGATTGAAATGATTTCATTCTAATCACGCTCAAGACAAAATACGTTAAACCAAGTATACAATTAAATGATTAATTGATTGCCAACTTATTAAACTTTCTTTACCTATATTAAAAATTAGCATATTAGAAACGGTAAGGTGTGAGTGAGCTCATCTTTGTTGTTTTGTTTAACTTCGTCAGCTAAGCAATAAGTACGAAGGAAAACAGTAAAATAAAATTCATTTTGTGGTCAACGTTCGCGACGGTTACTGATGCTTAAATTTTATTGAAACTTAGAAAAGTTCAAAGTAGGAACTTTAAAGGGATGTTAAGGTTTTAATAAAAATGGGTAGTTTTTTTACGAACCATTAAATACCTAATAGTTTGAATTTTCTTACAAGATTAAAGTGAAATCGAAATATACCAACGGATTAATTTTATCTCATGTGTGCTTTAGAATTTCAAAGATATTCGATGTTGCTCACGTTTCTGATATCCTTTATTCTTCCAGAATAGTCTCTGACACCATTACCAATCTTGGCAGTCATCAATCAATGTGTTTGGATCACCGAGAGTGTTCAGAACTTGGTTTTTTACCGAATTTAAGCTTGTTGTGTGTGTTGTCGATAATATTAGTTCACGATTTAAAATTTAACTAATCAATGAAAATTATCACTTTATAACCCATTATAACCAAAATCAGCACTACTTTCCTATAAATACGGAATACATTATTAATGACTAGTAAAATGCTATGACACTGTAATGAAGTTAAATTGACTTAATTTTGTTGGGAACTTCAATTAGCGAGGTTGGGTGGCTATTTACGTCGAACTCAGCCCGCTGGTTTATTTAATGCACAATCATTTTAAAATTGAGTAAACATCCCTATTTATTTTACACAGTTGTAAAGCAAGGAAATTTAAGATACCTTTGTGAAAAAACAAAAGAGAAAATGTACAGATGTTTATTAATGTTTTTTTTTTCGCAGTATCCAAAGAGAGTTCTTCTTTTAAAAACAAAGCGGTTACATTATAAGACCTAAAAAATGACTACCACCAAAACACTTATTTTTATGTCATTACTATTCTTTCTTGGATTATTTTCTATTTTATTTTATTTATTGGGATCTCCAACAAGGAATACACCTTACATGCTATATTAAATTTATAAAAACAATGAGTTAATGTGCTTCCGTTACAGGATATGCAACTTTTATGAGTAATAATGTGATGGCAACATTTTAGCTGCCACCAGAATCTTGTTGACTAATGAACCTTGTCTAAGCCAGAAACGGGCAACAGACTAAACGCACCATTATATTAATATCATAAGAGTATTCTAGAATATAGTATTTTAGGTCTTATCCATTTTGATCACATAAAATATTATTACGTTTAATATAATTTACGACTAAGAGCTATACGACCTAAATAGCGGACAGATGCGATAACACTTTTTGAAATTAAAGGTTCCTATACAAACCGAGACACATCGACCTTCCATAACTTATTACGTATAAATATTACCTGCTTTATCATAACTAAAGTTAAATTTGTCTATTATTAGCTAATTACCCCGGCTTCGCGCGGTTAGTAGAGACATCTTCAACAATCATCATCATATTTCAACCAATTTACATAAAACATTAACAAATTAAATACCTAAACCCTCCTCATGAATCAGAATCACTCTGTCTATTGGTGAAAACCGCCTGGAAATCCGTTCAGTAGTTTTTCAGTTTATCGCGAACAGACAGACGCGGCGGGGGACTTTGTTTTATAATACGTAGTGATAAGAATTACTTCTAGGTGGCCAGTTGATTTTCCTGTTCTAGAGGCCTCTCCAATCAAAAGACGAACATTCGGGTATGCGCTTCTTCGAGCTACTGCAGTCTCAGTCCAGTTTCCCCATCCGAGACCACTACCCCTTACCCTAGCTCCCTCGCCATATCCGTTTTCCTTACCCCAATTTACCATCTTCCTTTGTCCCTACTGAAAATGATTACATTCCCAAGGGGGGTTGGCGTCAGGCAGCTGGCCGGCCATAAAAGAAACTAGCATAAACCCTTTGTAATGTTACCTATATATTGCCCCTTTCCCAAATAAATTTGGGAAAGGGGCAGAAAGATGATGATGATGATGACTTCGAGTTAACCATACGTTAGTGAGACCAAGACCAGACACGGAAAATTAACCCATCTGTCATCAAATTTATTTGGGAAAGGGGCAGAAAGATGATGATGATGATGACTTCGAGTTAACCATACGTTAGTGAGACCAAGACCAGACACGGAAAATTAACCCATCTGAGCTTAAATCTGTCATTTTCTTCGTGGGAGGGCCATGTTTCGGCACGTATGGGCCGGCTCGACCGGAGTGATACCTCGGCCTCACAGGAAACCGGTAGTGAAGCAATTGCTTGCAATTGCCTTTCGCCGAGTGAGCCCTCCTCTCCTCCTCTTCCCCTACTCCCACTTTAAAGGCTAGCAACGCACTTGTGACTCTGGAGTTGCAGGTGCCCATGGGCGGCGGTAGTAATTTACCGTCAGGTGACCCGTCTGCTCGTTTGCCCCCTATACCATAAAAAAAACATTTTATCTAGAAATTTATTTAAAGTACACAAAACTTGTACCATAACAAAAGTCACATTAAATAATGAGCTCTGTTTTAATAAGTTAATAATATAAGCTTGTTAAAATATATTTTTAACCCAGAACTGTTTAATAAGAATACCAGTTTCTTATTAGATTCATTTCCTGTCAGCTTTGTGCTAAGAATTCACTATCGTCTGCATTGTAACAGGCAACTGAACGCGTCAAAATATCGGCTATTTTGGAATTACCTTCATTCTTAAGTGTGTTCTGATATGCACTGAGAGCACTGTAAGGTGTGACGTCAATTTAGTATACTGCGAAGCCGTTCCTTTATAGTTAGCTATATTGGTTACTGTTTAAAACGGAACGCAGTCCAGTATACTGTCAGTTGTCAATTCAAGTCAATTGTGAAATTGCATAACAAAAGTGACAGCACTGAGAGCACCTTACCTCGAAAGCTCCAGTGCTCACAGTACAAAAATGGCGACGTTTATGACGTCATATATTTCTCTATCAAAATATGGCATAGTTCTTTTTTTAAATAGTACCGGCTATTTTGAAATTACTTGCATTCTTAGAATACTCATCAAGAGCAAGAACCGTTTGAATCCTTTCTTTATTAGTGTTCTTTGCTTGCTGTTTATAATATACTGTTCAAGTGGAATTATGTACGCACATTAATCTGTGGAACAAATTGTCGCCAGCAGTATTTCCGGACCGATACCTACAACTTTCAGACCTTTAAGAAAAGAGTGTACTCTCACCTTAACGGCTGGCAACTTGTGACTTTTGAGTTACAGGTGATCATGGTCGGCGGTAGTCACTTATCATCAGGTGACCCGTCTGCTCGTTTGCCCTCTATACCATTAAAAAAATTTAAAAAGAAAAACATTTTTTTGCGTGGTATAGGTACATTTATACGAATATGACAAGATCAATTCTGGCGATTTGAACCTTTAATTTATTAAATAGGAAACGTTTATTAAATAATAAACGTTCCAAATTCGTTATGAAAATAAAGTATTGAGATCAAAGTATCCATTTCGAAATAACAACCCAGACGAGTTCATACCAAATGTAAAAATATACACGACAAAGGAACAAGCCAATTACATTCGTAATAGTTGGATATGTTAATATCCCCACAACAAGCAAATAGGATTAAGTTTCGGTAGTACACGAAATTTAAGTCGTAAGTTTTAATTGATATTCATGAAGTAATTATGGGAAATGTAGCTGAAAACGTTGTCGAAAACTTCCACTCCGTAGACGCTCTAATTAGGCTTGAAACGAGTACCTGAGTTTCCTTCGTTAGCTGCCCTCGCTAGTTATATATTTTTATTCAAACACTAATTAAGCCAGATAAGCAAGATAGTTCACAAAAACGAAGCTGTTTGACTTTACAAGGGGTCAGTGAGTAAGAATTTTCTAAAAGGAATTTCATTACGCTAGTACTAACATGTTTTGCTTACCTGGTGGCATTTTTTTGTAAGATTGGTGGTTCAACGTGTTTATAACTTTAACCTGACACTTAGCAGCAGTCTATGTCTTGCAAACAGGACATTATTCTTCGGATAAGTCGATCTGTAGCATCCAATATCATGTGCACCCACTTTCCTACCCCGTAACTTTTTCGATCAAAAATACTGTAACATATTGCACGCAAATAATAATTATTTTGACATACAACTAACAATACACAATATAGTTAGTTAGCTCTAGTGTTATCCATCTTCATTCTGCCAATCTTATCTTTAAGAGTGACGCAATCATCACCTTAAAAGCGGTAATATTTTGATTTTTTCTCTTTCGTAATCCGTTTTCCTCTTCGAATTCAGCTCTCGAATAAGCTCATCACATTAGTAAATCGAATCGAGGTTGATTTTTGAAAGATAAAAAGGTACGTACGTACGTCAACCTTAGCTTTTAAAAAGAATGTCAGAAAAAGCGAAACGAATTATAAAATGGCGTATTCATAATTAAAAAGGAATGGAAAGGATTCTGCGCTCAGCGACTTTTGGAGAATTGTTATCTTTGAATTGTTTGTCTTTTACTTATTTTAATGGAGCAAAAGCATTAGCATCAATGTACATCAGTATCAGTACCGAATCGTCTAGCGATTTTACGGAAAATCGAAGGTTCGCGTGGCTTATGTTCCAATTACCTACCACTTCTCCCTACAGCTGTTGACCTACATACCGTTGGTTTGTTCCCTGAGTCAAAATTCTCAGATCAAATTTCCTCAAACAATTTAATTCCACTCTTATTGTTCTCCTGATAAGGTTCTTATTAGTCGAGAAGGAAACCGCGTTTGAAACGATTAATATTCAGTAGCTTTTTACTGTTCGTACCTATCAATTTGTTTAATAAATGATACTTCACACTTTCTGTTCTTTTGCAAGGTTCCCCAATCTGGGCCGCCTGTCATCAGCATTACTTTTCATTTGTATATTTTGCGACAATGTTTTGAGACTGCTTAACGTCATCGTCTTGTAGATAGTTTTGACGTATGACTATTGAACAATATAAACATACATAAAGTTTTTCATGTGTGAATGCTACCTACGAGTATTTGGCAAAATTCCTTAAATCTCTGTTAACTTAACTCCTATCAATTACTTGTATTATAAGCGTGTCTTCCGAATAAAAATTTCATATTAAATTGGACAGATAAATTGTTCTGAGCCTGAGGGCTCGTTAATTATATTTTCGTTATATCCCCGCAACGTATGAATTTGGGAATGGTCTACACAAAAATATTAACCACATATATACCATAACACGTCAATTATAAGTCGATAGGGATTTTGTTGATGATCGTTTGGTAAATGAATATGGTATTTATAACTAGCTGCCCAAAATAGTAAACAACAGATAAGTTGTATTATATTATATATAAGTGTATTATATATAGATATAGAGACCTTTTTATTCAATAATTTTTATAAATTTTAAAAATACATATAAACAACTCGCCCCTCAGACCAAAATCACTTTACCCTGTGGGACAATAACAGAAACAAAGTAAACCCAATATTAGAGCAACTATACCACTTCACGCAATGGCAATTCATAAAATGTCCAGTAAAACTACTGCGCCGTCTCTGTAGTATTATCTTCTGTATTACATGAGTGCTTAATGCCAAACATCATCATGTCTAATACAGCATGCAATGAACGAATTTAGAATCAGTTTAAAATTTTCAATTTGGTGATGGAACACTTCACGTTCTACGTATATTACGCCTTAGAATAGCTAGCAGTGAAATCAATAACAATGTAAGACCTCATGAAACGCTCAACTCGTTGCTTGTCAGTAACAAAACATCGTTAGCAGCTAATTTATTTAAATTGACATGCTAAGGCATCTAATAAAGGATATTTACGAGCTCTAATTATTGTTTTTATTTATAGAATTTATATTGTACCCGTCGAAGGCAGAAATATTAAGTACTAATTAATATCGATGCGATGCCACGATTTCGATGTCCGAGTAAAAAGATTACACTTGTAGGATTGCTTAATCATATAACTTAGAAATGTAGTTATTATATTTTCTTTGAAATGTGAAAACATTCTGACAAAGTCAATAGTGTAAAATACTGTGAAGCGTTATGTCAGGATAATTGATTGAAAATGTAAGTTACGTCCCTTGATATTTAAAAAAAAATGTTTATAAGTGTGTGCGTATATGTACTCTGTGATTTAGTCAGTTTTCTTGAGATTATGTGTGTTATATACGTTTTTTCACACCGTCTTTTACAGTATATATTATACTGAGTACCCTAAAAATGAGATGAGGAAATCCTTTTGACGTTGTGCTGTCCAATCAAACGTGCCCCATGTTTTCAGCTTTACCTGGGTAACGCTGACAACGTGGGGAAATGGAATTGAACCAACTGATACCAAATATCATTTCCAAAATAAAAATTATTGATCTACGCAAATGAGCCAATACTTATTAATATAATATTATATAGTCTATTACACTTATTGTGTAAAAGCACATAACAGAGCCTGCCGCTACATATAGTAATTATTTCCTGAGTTTAGAAGGGATATCATGTATCAGTTCTAATATTAAAGGTCTTGATATTAAAACTATCGCATCACATTCAAACAATATCCGTTGCTTCGTTCAGATATTACTTGAGAAAACGATTCACAAAGAAGCTTGTGCAATATACATTATACATTTACATTTATTATGTAAAATTAATTACACTTTGTTTTGCTATATACATATTATTTTGTTTTATATGAGGAGTATAAATTCGAGGTGCATCGCTGTAAATCATCTTACGGGGCGCCCTGAGTAACAGAAAATATTAACGCCTTTTTAGGTAGTGTCGAGATCGCTCCTTCCTTCTGCTGAGACTGGAGTGGAAGACATTTTGGGGAAACTTTTTTCCTCCAGGAATACCTCGGATTGCAGAAGATTTTGATAATAAAATATTGTAGGGGTTTAATAAGTAATTTGAATAAAGTCTGTTCAGGACTATTATAAAATAGTCCTGAGCGGTAACGGATAGGAGTGATGGCACTCTGAGGCTGCAAGGAGGAAAGTATCTGAAGGAAAAACATTGTACTTGTATCTGGCGTGTTCTTCTCGACAGTAAAGGTGGGTTTGCTTCACTCGAAGGAATTTGGTTGCCAAAAAAATGGTGTCCAGGAACATTTTTTTTGTCCGGGTTGGTTGCTTAATAGATCTGACGTTAGTGACACCGTGTGAACTTTTTATACGAAAAAAGGTATAATAATTAGACGCTTTGGAGGAAGCACATGATCAGCGGCCTACTCAGTATGAGACAGGGAAGGCTTATAGTACTCGTACATCACTTTAGACCGGTATGGATAGGTAGACTTTCTAAACTTTTAAACTCGATGTGTAGGTGTTCTTTCCTCCTCGCCTCAGAGTGAATATTCCCTACATGGTGTGACAACGATTTCTAATATACTCATGGTCTTTAAAAATGTACCTAAACTGGAATTGCGTTAACAGCGATTAAACCCTACCCCACCGGTATGGGGCGAAGACTGTCATAACCTATCACCACCTGATTGTTATTTAGTTAATAACCATTCCTAGATTATATGAGTTTACTTCTCAGAACACTTATTATTTTGATTCGATGAATTTGAGGGTTTCGGATGGACCCTGCTTCCATTCGTCCATTGATCTTTAACACAATGAATATTGCCATCACAATACTCATAATATTCAGAAAATTTAACGTCACAGCACAAAAATTCCATACATTTATGAACAAAATATGTCAAAATTCTTCTCGTATATTTCTAATCATCTAATATTTACATACGGCTGGATATCATTCAGTCCCTTGGGTAGTAACAGTATCAGAATTCGTTACTTCTCTGCCCTTAGTGCTAAATAATTTTACAATTCACTAGAGGCGAGTTGGGTTGTTGTACTCACTTGATTAGATACATCATACGTTTATAATGAAATTAAATTGTTAGGCTGCAGATTTTAGTTTAAAAGTTTAGTTAAAAGGTGAGCTTACACAACTACAAACAAGTATTTCTGAAAATAAATATATGCTACGGTTTTCCGAGGTTTGTTTGAACAACAAAGAGTTGATTCGACCTGGCCCTTATCAAAAATGTATAAAAACATATTTGTTTCCGTCGACATTATACAATCAAAATAAAACTTATTGTAATAATAGTTAAAATAGTGATCACAACATAATAACTGTAAACAAGTTTTTAAACTTTAGCGTTCCACGATGTTGACGGGAATTGACGCGATCACGTACTTAATAGGTATTGAATACCTTTGAATGACGTTTCAACTAGGTTGCACAGGCTGTAGTCACAGACTGACTCAGCCACAGGTATGTAATACCTATTAAGTACGTGATGGCGTTAATTCCCAACAACATAGTTATATGGACTAAAGTCGTTGACATAACACAAGGCAGTAGTGCCACGTAAGGTTTAGTTTCAGCGACTGACATGACGTGAAATTTACCAAGTAATGTGACAAAGAATAATTCCTTTAGGTAAAAATATGACACAAAGTCAGGGGCTTCCAACAAATTAAGTTTACAAACAGCTTTCAACAGATCGTCAATATTTTTGTGGAGGCAGGTGGGCCAAAATGGAATCACCATTAGAGGTCGGTGAAAGCGCTCCAGCATTTTATCGGAAATGGACTTAACGATGACTTTTCAGGCTTGAAACTGAATTGAATATTTATAAGCCATCCTTTTTTTAACGCTCTAGAGACAATACTTTTAGGTACGCGATACGGTTTCTTTGTCATATTACCACTTACATTTCGAGAATTGATCTTAACTTTCGTGAATCGTTTGACTCTGTATGACTGAAAACGCAAATCTCAAACTCATACATACTGTTGTCCATCACTACATAGTATAAAACAAAGTCGCTTCCTGCTGTCCGTCTGTCCCTATGTATGCTTAGATTTTTAAAACTCCGCAACGGAATTTGATGCGGTTTTTTAATAGATAGAGTAATTCAAGAGGAAGGTTTATATGTATAATAGATGCATAATATAGTAGAGAAACACTGATAACTTTAGAGGTTTCTAATGTGATGTCGTAAATAAACACATTTTCTTTACGTTTACATAGCAACCGCTGGCTGAACCCTACGAGATAGATCAAAATAATGTACCATAGTATTGTACACCTTAAAAAGGTCTACAAAAAAAATCCGCGATGGTATATATCTATCTCTTAGGGATAACCCACAATAACCATTTTTATCCTTTACTTTTTTTGAGAAATAATGGCTTATTTACGAAGCGATTTTAAGCAATACAGCATTAATCATCAGCAATTAAGTACCTTAAATACATTGTGCATTTAATATAGATCAAAATGGCCCTTGCCAGTATGTAATTTCAATGAATATTTTCGAAGATATTACAGATTTAAAATGCAGGGACATAGCGGTTGCGGCGGTACCGGCCAGAGGGCCGGACAATTTCCGGTAAAGATATCTTTTGCAATGACCATTGAATTTGAATGTTGCAGGCTTAGATTTGAGCGTTGCGTGTTTTTCATATGGCCAATTATATGTCGCTCTTTCAAGAGAAACCTCTGAAGAAAACATGTTTGTATTGTCTAATGACAAAAAAAGCTGTGAACGTTGTAAATAAAGACATTCTGTAGTATATTTAGTATCATCATTGCACCCGTGCGAAGCCGGGGCGGGTCGCTAGTATATAATAAAAGGGTAGCTTTCACGACCGTGCTCATGCTAATCTTGAGATTCTCTTAATATTAAGAAATATTGGGATCTGCGTTTATTCAGAAAAAAATATTCTTCAAGTTACCTTAAATAATAGTAAAATCAAATTTGCAAAAGCATGATTAGATTGCTAGTGAGCTAAATGTGAGTTTTCTCTTTATTATTCTGTTCCTCTTCTGATCTAGCACAGTGTTATTGAATATAAAATCCACCACAGAGCAATTACTATAGGATTACTACAACTAGAAAGCAATTTGAATGTATGGCAGTTGAGTATATGCAGTAGTCACTTAAGTCACCCATCTTATGATTCGACTTCGCCGACATTACTTAACTTATAAGCATCGAATCGTTTAACTTATGCTGACCTTACGGTTTTATAGACACCTCAAGCAAACACAATCAAGCTATTTATTTTCTTTAAATACGTACATTATTAGTGTTTGACTGACCCAGTTTTGTGAATTCAATATGAACCGTAATCGATAGCCATTATTTCATAAAATATTTATAGAAACAACATTTCGTAGTAGTGAGAGAGGCCCAAATACTAACTATTCTATTTCTTGTTGGCTTTATATTACAGAGTTAGTGATTTTTAAATAGTTTTAAGACATGTGTTTGCGTGTTTAACATTATAGACAAACTTCATTTGATTCGGTATTAATAATACCGTGTTTTACACAGCAGAACAGCCATCTTCCTACCGATATCTTAATTCGTGAATTCTTATTCACTCTACTTTTTTATTCTGACCTGTACTCAAGGTTGTATATATAATTTGACTACTCCATGTAGCTGCATTACAGTAATAACATTACTCCACACAGCGAGCATGTGACATCCAAAATGATTCGGGCTTTCTAGACAAGTGACTAGAAATGTGATAGAACTTTGAACAACAGTACATTGCGCGCCTAAACCTTTTTTATTTTTCTTTAATTTCCTCTTCTGGTGCAAATCAAGGTTAGTCACGAACACTTACACGATACGTACACGAACTTATTCTAACACTAATAATACTAACACTAGTTTAAGACACACTGTTTCTAACTTTTTTTTATGATATAGGGGGCAAACGAGCAGACGAGTTACCTGATGGTAAATGACTACCGCGGCCCATGGGCTACGCGACTCAAGAGTCACTAGTGCGTAGCCGGCCGTTAAGGTGGGAGCAGGAGAAGAGGGGGGACAGCGGGAAGAGCAGGAGGAGCCTCCTCCTCCTGCTCTTCCCCTGTCCTAGGGCCAGAGGCCCTAACCTTTCCTTATCCTCATAAGGAAAGGTTAGGGCCTCCGGTAACCTCGCTCACGTGGTGAAAAGCAATGTAATCATTGCTTCACTGCCGGTTTTCTGTGAGGCCGTGGTATCACTCCGGTTGAGCCAGCCCATACGTGCCGAAGCATGGCCGAAATAAATAATTTGAATTTTAATTTGAATTACCCTGATTTTCATTCTACACATGATGTTTCATGACTTGTGAATCTCAAACCTCACAAGATATTATTATATGAAGTCGAGATTGAATGACATGTTTTGTTTATGGTTGGCTGCCCTCACTACAGTTACAGATGTGTGGTCGACTGGCAAGACACCTGATTAGCATTTGCTAAGCAGACGATTAAAATATTTTTGCTTTAATTTATCTAAAATCAGACATATTTGTGTGTAGTTTGATTTTGGTGTGAAATGAAATATATAATACTTTAATGTGGACTTTTGTTAATACCTACTAAGTTCATTGCATATACGAATGTATCTTAGTCAAGTCAACCCGGATCCCTCCTACTTAAGGCGCAGTACGGCACACCGTGTGGTTTTAGTCGGTTCGATTCCGACACACCGCCCCACCGAAAACCCCGGTGGAGTGATGGCTCGAGGTGGTTTCCATACGCACAAAAAAAAATGGCCGAGCAGTAAAATGCGCGAATCCTTGAAAATTTCTCTCTCTCTCTCTCAATCTATATTTCAATGGAATAAGGTTAATAGGTAGGTTTTTAGTGTAGATCGAAAAGGTTTCTCTTGGATAGGCGTGTATCATCTTCGTCTTCATCATCACTTTCCATCAGGTGAGTTGGAAGACAAATGCCTATTCCATTTCATAAAAAAATACTAAATTCACAGAAGTAAGAGTTACAACCTGATGGATAAAACCATCCACACTTTTAACACATTAAAAGGAAGCCCCCCAAACCCTTATATATAACATCTGGGCAATAAGAAAATGGATTAGTCACTGGACTAACTCCATTCCAGACAAATTAGAATCTCATAAACTCTAGCTTGCAATGTTTGTATGTGTGTTCGGCACAAATCTTGGAAGTTAAATTAGAACCACTTCCCGATGTCCGATTGGGCTTAAATTTGGTGTACATGTGTATCTTCGGTGATAATACAATAATATGGTACGATGGAGATGTTCTGATGAGGGAGCCAGAGGACAGCCATAGGAACTTCTTAATTAAACAAGATAAACCCATCGATTTTGGGCTCATTTGTTTTGTCTTGGTGAGTACTTTGGTGATACATGATATTAAGGGTATGATGGAGTCGGAAGGTGGCCATAGGTACTTCTGAACTAAAGAATATAAACCAATCGAGTTTGGGTTCGATTAATCATCAAATCTACACTTAAATAAAATTTTGTTGGTATAAAAGCTTATTTTAATAAAATAATTTTACAATTAATTTATCTTTGCATACAAACTATTGCATGGTTTTTAAATCTAGAATCCTGAATCTAATAAATTCTGTGCAAATGTATCAAACACTAAAGTTATTAAATTTTCCAATTGTAAAACCGCTCACGAAACATTAAGTATCACGGCAAAAACCTGGACAAATGAATCCTACTAATATTATAAACGTGAAAGTTTGTGAGGATGTATGTATGTATGGATGTTTGTTACTCTTTCACGCCAAAACTACTGAACCGATTACAATTAAACTTGGTATGTAGATAGCTGGAGACCTGGATTAACATATAGGCTACTTTTTATTCCAATATTCCCACAGGATCGGGACTTACGCGGGTGAAACCGCGGGGCGCTGCTAGTGCACACATAATTCTATTATTCTTCTATTAGAATAATCGTCTTTTTTTTTGTGTGGAAATCTCGCATCATCAACTTCAATGGAGCTAACGGTGAAGTGGTGACTTCATCTATACTAATATTTGAAGAGTTTGTTTATTTGTTCGGTTGAACGCGCTAATATCAGGAACTACTAGTTCGAATTCAAAAATTGTTTTAATTCCAACACTAAAAAAAATTTTCAATTTGAACCAGACACGATAAGCCCATTTATCGAGGATATTATATCGTCAGGCTACGATCAATAAGAGCGGAGCATCAAAGAAAAATGTTGCAAAAACGGGGAAAATTTACAAACGCAGACGAAGTTGCGTGGATCAGCTAGTGTTGCATATTATGAGACACAAATGTAAATTCGACTGTCAATACCGACGCTCAATAATCACGATTTTTTATTTTTTGTTAGATCAACACTGAAACAGACAATTACACAAAAAAAACTGCATCAAACTAAACAAATTTGTATATGCCCTCCGCAATTTACAACGTATTGCAGGCATACCTACCACATTAATAGCCACCCACCACCACAACACTCTCTACAATACCAAATACTATGGATACGTAGAATCCGTCTTAAAATATGGACTATTACTGTAGGGAAATTCGACGGATATAAATAAGGCCGTTATTTGTCAGAAAAAAATATATACGAGCACTGTGTAATGCCAATTAGTTTCATGCAGACCCCTTTTAAAGGATCACAATATACTCTAAACTAAACTTGCATGATTGTATATTATAGAAATCTGCATTCAGTGTAGCAGTGCAGAGTTTTTAAATTAATACACCAGTATCAATAAAAGCTAAGCTTCTCTTTCATATTGTAATTTTAAGACGTTTTGCACAGTCTGACTCCCTTTGTTTGCTATGTAAATATGTTTCAGTCTTTGACTCCACCCTTTCACCTTGAATACACAAAAGCACTTCAGATATGTTTGTCGAAGCTAATTTGCTATAACATCTTGACATCTTCATATTGAATATTATGAGACAAATGTAAATTCGACTGTTCCGACGCTCAATAATCATGATTTCATAATTTTTGTGGAACGTATTTGTGATACAGGGCTTTGTTAAAATTTGCCTGAATTTTATAATGAGTTTAAATATGGAGCATCCATTAACCAAAGTTGTTCAGACTGAGGAACTAGCCATGTCAATTTACATCTAACTAGAGATCGTGTGGTGGTCGAATTTCGACCATGGTTTATTTCATTGGCCAATATTACTTGACCTGTCATTGTATAGACTTTTGTACCATGACAGGTCAAAATATATATTAGAAACTCATAGCTGTATGTAACAGTTTTTGCATTTTTTTTTAACTTTGTAGCAAATATTGTTCAAAAATTTTAGCATTCGTCACTTCTTCTCTGCATAAACTATAAGTGTGCGAAATTTCATACTCCTCCGTCCGCCCAATTTTCGTAAAAAGGGATCCAAAGTTTTCGCTTCACGTATTAATATATAGATTCCAGCATCTGTACGAACGTGATGCTAGTCATAAAAAACAATAAACTAATAAAGTACTTACTAATACTTTGTATAGAGAACAACACTACAAATATCTGTATATACAGACTGTTTTTGGTTTTGTTAGTGTACAAAAGAATACTTACGTGCTAGATGCACGAAAACAAAACAAAAAGTCTTGGTTTATTTACCCAAACGCGTAAAATACGCATAGGTACTAAGCATTATTATTAAAAAGTACTAGTGGCATGGACGGATCGGGATTCCAATGCCATACAATATCATATTTTATTAAGTAGTAACAGTAAATCTCTTGTACGTGCTCATATACCCTTGCAGCCGATATACATAAATATTTATAAATATGATGTGTAATAAAATAGAGCAATGTATCCCCATCCAAGTAAGTGTGTGTGTGTTGCTTTCAATTAAATTAATAAAGTAATAATAATTGGTATTCCGTGTATTTCGTTCTGTCCGAGGATTAATTGTGCGACGCCACACAGACTAGTTAAGGAACATAATATATAACGGGTGTAAGAAACGGCCTGCTGAATCTTGAAATAGTAGATTCAGATCATCATTCTGAGTGGAAAATCATTGGAAATTTCTACCGGAAAATTCATAATTTTTTGGTTACAAGTGATTTGGTTAAAAACAATTTTTTATCGGTAACATGTTCTGTTTATTCATTGATATCCACAATGAATAAACAGAACATTTTACCGAAAAAAAATCAATAAATACCCCATACGGCCAAAAACTGCAATGTAATCAATTATAAAAAATTAAACAACATTTATACAATCAGCTGCTTCGACAGCGCCGAACGTTTAAGGTCATTCACCGTACCGTACCTTAAAAAAAATGAAAAAAAATTACTTTAAATCCTTATCTTGCATTTTTATAATGAACTGACTTTTGCATTATGAGAAGTATCCAAAGAAAGTCGTTTTTGTAATTTATTCACGACAGTGATACTTACACGCCGTATGTACATACATGACAGAAATTAACTGTTTGCTATTTAGATATTAAATGAGAATTTCAATTATTTGAAATTAATGAAATGCTGAAATCCCCTTCAAACGTGATACAATTTGGCACGCTGATATTACACGGTAAAAACATATTTAAATAACCAGGTAAGGTTTTATATTTATTTAAATACTGTTTTTAATGTTAATTTATGTTAAAACGGTTGTATAAGTCTATTTAACAAAGCCCCACACCTCCACCTCAGATATAACCGGGCGACAAAGTAGTTAAATTAAAAAGGAACGTGAAGTAATTCCACACGGGCGGCTTATGGCCACGATACTAGAAAATACGATCGAAATTTAAATTTATACATCTCAATATACAGCAGTAATGTTTCATTCGATTAGTTCAATTTGCCATAATATTAACATAATAATACAATTTATGAAATGTTATAAGAACTCAAAAAATCTCATCATATCGTCCATTGTTATATTAAAGCTAAATGAACAATGTAATTTTCTTCACATTAAGTAAGTATCTATTACACGGGCCCTATTAGGGTGAATGTGATTGTTTTAGTTCCATTTTGCCCATTAAGAACTTATTAGGGTCCGTATTATGGCAAAAAGGTCTTGCATCCAAGCGGGCATTTATTAAGATGTAAATTTATTCAGGGAAACAAAGCGCTTGCTTCGTATAACAAAAACTGTATGAGGTTAATGGCAGGGAGACATGCCCTGTTGGATTACCTACCGCGAATTTTGAAACACCCGTCTAATTTCTCGGCATTTGTCTTTTTTGTACATTCACGGTTTAGGGGAATTCAGGACAAATTCGCTCACTTACTTTTGTCTTTTGATTTTAGTTTTTGCTGCTAAATAACTCCGTTTAAATTATAGCAATTATAATTTAGATCATTCATTAGAAGCGCCAGTTCATTAAGTTTTGGTTTTAGCTTCACTTATATAGGAAAGGGTAATGACCCAGTTGTTTCGTCAAGTGTTTAATCTTTTCCATTTGGCTGCTTTGAACAGTCATCTTATTTTGGGTTTCACGCTTACGACAACCTTTTGAATAATAAAAGATATATAGGTAAGTAATAATGGAGTAGATATGCAATAAAAATACATCTATTTTTGTTTTTCAAACAATGAGCTAGTTACATTTCTTTACCTCTTGAAATATTATATAAAAAAATCTGTGTCAGAGGGTAGATACATTTCCTAAAAACTGGAGAGAAGCATTTGTTGTTACTATTCCAAAGACCGGTGATAAATCTGACGCCTGTAATTATAGACCCATTAGTATGCTGTCCGTGGTAGCCAAAGTCTTCGAATCTCTATTTTATCCACTGTTGAGCTGGCACATTAAACAAACCATCCATCTAGAAATTTGACAAACTTTGTCGATAGACCTCCAACTGAATTAAGTAGAGGTAATGAGGTTGACTTATACAGTGACTTCAGTAAACCATTTAATAAAGTAGATCACAATATTCTTGTTCATAAGTTAAGAATATTTGACACAACGAAGGGACCAGATGGTTGTGAATGGACATTCCTCTGGTATTTTTATCTGGGGTTCCACAAGGGTCGCATATCGATCGATCTGTACTATTTTTTATGTTTATTTACCATTTTAAATACTCAATTTAAAACTCGTACTGTAAAATCTATGCTAATGACTTAGTGTTCTAAATTTTAATTTACAAGACGATATTGATAACCTGTGTGACTGGTGTAGTAGAAACGCCATGCAATTAAATGTCAGTAAATGTTACCATATTAAGTTTCCCTGTGAGACGAAGAAATCCGATACAAGTTATACACAGGACGACGACGATCTCGGTTACACCCTAAGTAGTGTGACGGAAATCGGAGATTTAGGCGTTTTAATGGATTTTGAAATGCGTTTTAATAACGCTGTAAATAAGTGCTTAAGAGTCTTCTCATTTATCTATTGCAATACAAAGCAATTGAAATCACCGCCCGCTTTCAAATTTCTCTTTTTTGCATTGGTGCGTAGTCATAATAAATATTGATTTACTGTATGGTCTCCTATCAATCAAAACAACACGTAAAGAATTGAAAATATACAAAAAATGTTTGTAAAAAAACTAGTCGTAGTAGATGAATCATTTTGAAACGAAATCATTGCAGTGGCGCAGAATCTTTTTCAATGTATTTCTGTATACATTAGTGAATGAAGGAGTGGTTTGTTTTACTTTACGAAATTAACTGTTTTAGTAGAGTGTATCTTCTGAACAATAATAAAATTATAATTAAGTAAAACTAAAAAAAAACACGCTTTTATGACGAACCTAATTAAAAAGTAATAAAAAGAGTCATCATCAGACCATCGTTACGAAGCCGAGTCCGTTGGACTCGTCAAAACGAATCATATGAGCCCAAACTTGACGGGTTTATTAGTAACCGCTGAAGAGTTCCACTGTCCACCTCCTCGCTCCTTTATCAGATCAGCTCTAAGCAGCCAAATTATATTAATTATATACATAGGTAATTAAACTTTCGATACGACAATTAGAAGTAGGTTAAAACTTACTTCCAAGATTTGCTTACATTAATTACAAGTGAAGGTAATGAAAGCGTGTTAAAAATTTAGGGTAGAACTTAACGACAAAAGATTAACTTCAAACGACAACTTTAAAACTGAAACTTTGAGGCTCGTTACTACTACTTATTACCCTGATATGTTCTTTACAGCATGTATAGAAACCAGAGCTTCTTAACCTGGCAACGTTCCAATTGATACTGCTGGTAATGGATGCAGATATAAGCTGACGACAAAAAAAACTTACATCGAACACTATCATGTATGTTTCTATTGCAAAGCATAATAAAAAAAATGCTTTGCTACTTGGTTACCACTTACCACTGTCTGAAAGGTGTACCCACTAATCACTTTATCACCAATTGTAAAAGTTCAGTTCCAAGTGTAAAAAAATACATCTACAATGAAGCCTAAAATATCTACCGTTGTATTTATTTCTGGGAACCACAAATATAATGCAAATAAAACTACATTGATCAATAACAGATATAACTGCCTCAGTAAACTCGTGTACCTACAACCATTTATTTATGATAACAAATCTTTCCTTGTTTCTGACTCACTATTGTTCCATCCGGGGTAACGTGGCGCTTAAAATATTTGCCAAGCCCGCGGGCGCGGTCTGCAGATGACAGCATAATAATAACCTTGCTCTCGTCTATTTCCTAATCGGTATTGATCCGGGGAAACCTAGTTTTTATACGTGATACATTTGCGAAAATGGATGAAGAAAGGGATCCTTTCAACCTTCTCGGCTTACGTTTTTTGTTGTCGCAGTAAGTTGTAGTAAATCTTGTGATGGAATATTTAGAAAAAGTGTATTTTGTATTTTGCTGTAATGTTAAAAACATGAATATGTAAACCGTTACAAAGATACTGTTAAAGTTAAAAATATATAAATTATTTATTTGTAGAATTATTTAATAAATCATTGAAAATTACCAGAAATACGTAAATTTTGCAGAGAAGTTCCTGTGCATATGATACTGACACATTGCAGAAATTATTATTGAAAAAGATATAGCAGTTTTTTTTCAATAATAATTTCTCTCTCTTAATAAGTTTCCTGGAATGAACTGCTCTTCTTATATATTTTTATTTAACTTGGCAAACAAGCACACACCATTCCTAATGGTAATCAGATAGCGTTGACAATTCTTACCAATTATACCACTAATGAAACTCGGGTGACTCTACTCACAAGCCGAAAAGAACAGCACTACACCAAAAGATCTCTTTAATCGCAATCTTCTGTCTAGTGGCAGTATTATTCCATCCTAGTGGCACTACTTCAATGCAAAATCTGCTGTATCCTTCAGTCTTAAAAAACAGCTCTGTTAATATACTCGTATATTTAATTTCTCCTATTATTCGTACAAAAAAAAAAATGTTTTAAATAATACTACACGGGTAAGTTGGCAAGCTTACAAAATTCGGGTCATGCTCACTTTTAGCCTAAAATTATTATTATTCTTTATCGCACGTGCAATATTATCCTATTATATTATAAATTAACGAAAGTGAATTTGCTTGTTTGTATGTTACGCTTCCACGTTGTCAGTGGTACATAGACGAAATTCCCTTTCATCCAACCTTTCATCCCGCAAAAAAATACTGTTCCCAAAGGAATACCCGAAGTGATTGATTTAACGCGAGTGAAACCACGGACATTAGCCAGTATCTTATATATGTTAAAATTAATTTTATTGTATGACGAAATAATGTAGAATAATGTATTTTTTTCTATCCACTGTTGAAAATATAGGCCATATATAAATAAGTCGTCAGAGAAGGCAGAATGCCGCTTAATCCTTTACCGTCACACATGTTGCTGCAAGCGGCAACCGGTAGTTAAATTACAAGTTATAGAGAGGTTATCAAGCAATTAGCCTATTCTAGTCCACTGCTGGACATAGGCCTCTCGCAAGGTGCACCATACCACTCGGTCCTCCGTCTTCCGCATCTAATCCCTCCCAGCTACCTTCCTCAGAGCGTCGGTCCATCTGGATTGGGGGCGTCCTACCATCGGTTTACCAAGGAGAGGTTATAATATTTTAAAATTAACGAACATCTATAAGTAGGTAGGTATGCTTACCGAAACGTGGGACAGTTCTAACTTTATCGTCAGCTCGAAATCACGAAAGCAAAAGACGTTTAAACACGCACAGAGCCCTCTCATTGACTTGAGCAAACGTCATGCCAGACTCTGTCGAAATGCGCCAACTTTACACTCTCGTTTTGTTCAATTGACGTCCCCTATTACTGTCCAATCATCGTATTAACAGGACTATTGTTATTTAAGTATATGTAAATACAAATGCATTAATACTTTGTTATTTTAGAGACCACACAACCCAGCCAGCAGACTTTGTTTTTATTAACGCGAAAAAGCCGCTAAATGCACGTTCTAACTGGTTCTAACATATTACCAAAGTCGTTCAAAAGCTTTTTAGACAAAGGGCAAATTGCAAAACTCGAAAACCTTCCTTTGTTTATTATCTAAATGTTCGACCAATATGTAAGGGGTCGTAGATTAGGGTGCGCTCGGAACTTTCGATTTACGCAGTTAAGCTAGTTTGGTCGACCGATGGAGAATTAACTTCAATAGTCAATTTAAGAGCCCGTGACGCAGCGTAACCGCATTTACTGATCATCTGAGCTAAGATATGTAGATTGAAGTCTAGTACCGGCATGCGGGGCTGCTAGTCTACGCATAAAAAACCTGCGACAATAGTGAGTAGGATGTTTGTGATTACTGACACCGAAGAAGGATTATTTAGGGACTATTTTGTTTGCGTGTATTTTTATGACATTTACCAGTGGAGTTAACATATTCCATAGCTTATACGAACCACGATTAATGAGGACATTAAAACCTCATACAGTTTACATGTGATACGGAAACGTCATGGATACGTCATAGTCATAATGTAAATGTTGCCAACTAGAGGTGTTCTCCAAACTTTAGAGGGTATAATAGGTGGTGACGGGGTTTTCTAGGGTATGAAATATTAAGGGGTGTTTTGAAAAAAATATATTTTAGGACCTATTGCGTATTATAAAATATTGATCCGATATAAGATATAACAAAAGGAAATTGAGATTCATGCAACGTTTTAATCCAATGAATTACTTATCTCCTCAATTGAGATTTCTCGTGCTTACTGGTAATTTGGTAGATTTGAAAGCCAAGAGACTCAACTTTAGTGTCATAAATCGGACAAGTAGTTTTTGGGCGATGCACACAAACATAGATTTACAGTTCTAAATTACCGTTGACACTTTATTTTATGTACTTTAATTTGTGTGAAAAACCATGGGCTGAAAAACTTATACTATAATTGCGAATGTGTTTCTTTGTTATGCTTTCACGATCGATCATCATGAAATTTTACATACGTTGTCAGGGACATAGAAAAGGATATAGGAATACCCTTTATCCAGAAAGATATAGATAGACCTTCTACACGGTCGTCAGGCTTGTCAAAATCTACAACCGAAGCCGCGGGTGGGTGGGTTATGTGAGAACAAAATTGTTGTTAAGACGATATGATCTCATGATAACATTTCTCCAGAAAACGGATACTAACTGATTTTGTTTAGCAGACAATGTGTTTTACTGTAACTACATATACATACTGTAGTTAGGGTAGTGAAAAAACAACTTCCCGGAGGACTCCTTCCTAGACCCACTTGTGACGGAACACCGTGTGGTTTTAGTCGGTTCGATTCTGACATACCACTTTACCGTTAGCTCCGGTGAGGTGATGACCCGTGGGGGTATCCACACGATTAAAAAAAAAAAGCGTAGTGAAACAATAGAATATTTATGGCCTTTGTAAATCAGAGAGCACGTCACTCATTGCTCTCTAACGTCAAAAACATCAATTATAAAAACTTTTAATCTTTCGCGTTCCATGATATAATTATGTTCTTACACGGGAATTAACGCGATCACGAGCCTGTGACTACGGCCAGTGCAACCTGGTCGAAAGGTCAGGCAATTCAGAGGTATGTAATACCATTTCGTGATCGCGTTAATTCCTAAAAATACATAATTATATCAATAATAAACCTTAAAGTATAAACATTGAACTTGAATAAACATTAAGAAGCAAATTTAGTTAATCGCGCTTTCAAAACGCCTAAACATGTCGTTATTTTCAAGAAAAAGCTTTTATACTTTGAGGCAAATTACGGAGAAGTACACTTTGTTCATTACCTAAATATTCATTATGCCTACAAAGTGAAGTAAAGTGCTAGATCTAAAGGTACAATCACTCTTGCTGAAAATACGTAAGAGCTTTGAAACAAATTACTAACAAAATAACTTAAAAGTTGACTTAATAACGATATAACTTGATATAATATATAAACGATGTACCTAATTACTTCAGAAGTCAGTGAAATATTTGCTTCGGTAAACTAATGTACCTTATTAAAACTGATTGACTAAGTTTATAGTATTAGATTTATTGAAGTAATAGCAATTTATTTCGATAATTAATTAAAAGATAAATATTTAGATTCAGATCACTACGTGTAGTAAATAAATTGAAATCTATTAAAACGAATGGTTCGAACTAAAATACCAGGAATTTGATTAGAGGTTTCTAATAGATTAAAAGATTTTATTTTAATATGAAGAGGATAGGTATATATTTCTATCCTCTTTAGGTATAATTGCACTACATCTATGCGGAGCCAAAATCATCAACAAAGGCGTAATTTTGAAAGTGTAACTTGTCCCTAAAATAGCAGAGCTCGTGGTGCAAACGGCCCGTGGCGTTCCATCTTGATGTTTCCATTTGCAATGTTTTGTCTTTTGTTTCTTGTAAGAACTATATCCGCTTTGTCTAAGCCGGGCCGTTTGTGGCACATGCAAATATTTACCTAGCCGAGGTTTCTACTTTGACGTTCGTACAAATTTTCTGACATCACAACCCCAGCAGTGGTGGGTTTGTTCCAGTTTACTTCCAGAACGTGCTGACTTTCATTATGTTTTAAATACACTTTATAGGCTACTAGTTTATAAATTACTAGTGTATTCAAATTAGGGATATTAATTTTATAGTATTGTCTTTGAGAGCTGAAACGGTGCAGTGATGAAGAAATCTTAACAACCTATATTTTTCAGACAGCATACAACAACAAGACGTTAATAGCCAGACGGTGAAGAGTTTCTTGTGCCTACAAATACTATTATTATCATCTCGCAAATTAGAAGCTAAACACTAGTGTCAGACTTGGCCTATGTACGTATATGTATGTAATTACTTCCCTAAGGTCATCTCAAATTCTACCAAGAAATAACATCTATTTGTTCGAAGACTTTCCGGACGGATTACGACCTTCAAACCTTCAATAAAAGAGCGTACTCCCATCTCAAAGGCCGGCAATGCACTTGTGACTTGAGTTGCAGGTGTACATGGGCGATGGTAGTCACTTACCATCAGGTTACCCGTCTGCTCGTTTGCCCCCTACAATATAAAAAAAGACTTAGTGGTTGTCTATTGAATATTATGAATTAACGTAGACAATAAAACATATTCAAAGCATGGTATAATAACCCGTTGAGAAATTGAATTAAACCATTTACACATATGACTGAAGTCCAAAAGTAAATGATTCATTCCTAGCGCTGTACCATCGAATGAGTTATGTCCACCTGACGCTTAGGAATTTTCCAATCTCATTTTATGGACAGTGGGGAGGCTAGGACATGAAAATATGTGCGCCTAACTTCACGACCATTGGCGTTTGAGGTATGAGTATAATTTATGACGCGAAGTAATAAAAGAACTTTATACACGTGGTAATACCTTCTATTCCAATTATTCAAGAGTTATTTTGGGTAAATTACCCAGTATGCTAATAGCGCTGTGCTGCATTAGATTATTTTCTTTTAGGTAGCTAATGCGCCAAACAAACTGTGTCCTGCGTGCTTTAAGACAACCCCTGCAAGGTCTCTAGAGGTTACTGACCCTAACCAAGGAGGGGTTAGGATTAGTAACCCACTAGGTTATAAAGCTGTGGGGTTCTTAACTTCTGTATAAAGGAGATTAGTCAGACAGTCGACTCGAGTAGCAATTTGTGATGTTATTTTGCTTATGTCTGTTAATCTTACTTTTATATTTTTTATTAATCTACTAAAACTTGAATTATTATTTGAAAGTTTGACTAATAAAAACAAATAAAGGCATAAAACAGAAATAATTAGGAATATAAACTTTGTCTGAAGCAGCCTTGTCCCCTAAAAGCTTTTAATGTAAAATAAAGGTTAAGTCAAGTGCCCTATTGGGATTTAATGCTCCCAACGGCTGACACCTACCTAGATGAGCTTGCGAGGTAAAACAGTAACCAAATACAATATTTTATGTACTTACTTAAATACTTCGTATTCGAAAAGAGCCAATACATTTTTTCATGTAATAAGAGCGAAATTCGAACACCGTATAACGACTACAAAAGCGAATTAAGTATTCAGAGCCACTGCTGCCTTTGGCTTCTTTATGTTTCTAATATAAATTCAATATTTATAATATATTATAAGCTAGGTATTATTCATAAATCCACATTGTTTATGTTGCCTAACAAAGTTTTGCTCTCCCTTTTGTGTTCATAACAAAGTTTAAAATAATAAATGTAGGGATGTCTGTTTTGATAATAATATTGGTAGAATAAATAACCAATTAATCTTTGTTCAAGGTGAAATATCAATTATATTGGAAATGTTCGAGAAACTTCTATTATAAGACTGTATAAAATTATCTTGAAAGAAACCCTGTTATTAGGGCGGGTTCAAGTTCTTGTGAAGGTTAAAAGGTAGTTTTGATCCTATTGAAATAATTTATAGTTTAATAAAACTAAAAATAAAACACACTTTAATAGGGAACTGAATTAAAAAGTAAAAAATTGTGACAATACCTCCTAGTTGAATGATCAGACCATTCGTTACCATGGCCAATCTGTTGAACTTGTCAAAACGAATCATATGAGCCCAAACTCATAGGGTTTACTTACTAGTAGCTACTGAAGAGTTCCAATAACCACCTCTTGGCCCTGTCATCAGATCAGCTCTAAGATGACAAATTATAGTCTTATCATCCGAACTACATATACACATAAAGTAGGGTTTGGGTACGACAATTAGAAGTACTTTAAAATGAAATTCTTAGATTTATTTATATTGTTAGTTACAAGTGTAGCTAATAATAAAAAAACTTTTAGTCGTAGGACAGCACGTCAGAGTGAAAACATAATTTACATATATGGATACCTACACACACACACATATGTATGCATATATGTATCTGAGCGTGACGGTCACACGAGTTTAGTGCTTTTTCCCCATTCCAAAAGTGCCCAACGCGCCTAAAGAAGTTTTCACTTCAAAATTGCTTGTTAAAAAGAAAATTCATAGATTGAGATCTATAAAAGAGCATTTAAATATACATTTTAAGCCTAATGCATGAAAATATAGTTCCGTTTCCAGTCCAGGAAAATAGAGGACAGGCGTCGGCCTGTAGTCCGCAGTGATGATAGATGATCAAAAGGAACCTAGATAGTAGAACGTACGTGTAGTACCGTAGTTTCACTTAGTAACTTAAAACTTAGCAGGATTCAATCATTAATGTCCGTTTTTTTTTGTGTGATTCTCTTAAAGACTTCTACAAACTTATTTCAACCAACGTCACTCCCAATCACCAATGGTATCGTGGTTGAGATGATGACGATGATAAAATAGCTGATAGCAATTATTTGAAAATTATCTTCATAATTTATGTTACATTTTTAGTAAACATAAAACAGCTAGATGGTATTCCTTTGGCGCCCTTCTGGTTATAAATCATTTTATACTTTTTATTCCCCTGCCATAACAAAGCGATATATCATTCACAATTCCATGCATTTCCCGCAACACTCCGACTCAATTTCTCAGCTATAAGAAATCGAACAAACTAAAATAAATGGCGCATAGTTCGAACCTCTCACAGAGATGAAATTCCGGGTCATCTCATCTTGATTCAATATGTTCAACTGTCCCTGTGCTTATATGACAGAGAACATTAGCACGACTGATTTTTCGTATATTCGTCTAGATTAGTTTAAAGTTATATGACAGTTACTGGGTGCTAATTATTTTAAAATGTTTGCCGCGTTCTAGTTGACAACTGGACTAAAGTATCTATATTTTTCCCAAGTATGTAAGTGGAGAGATTACATTGTAAACACAAAACAAAACCGTAAAATTTTTATTAGGTAACATAAAAAACTCTGATTAGATACTTCGGATCTGATTGTCAACAAACACAATGTATAAAAAAAAATATACATTGTGTTCGTTTACGATATATAAAGTCAATTTAATAGTGTGGTTTCCTATCGAAATTAACGTAGTGACCCAGCTGTATGATTGGATCGGCAGTCTGTCATTACATGTATGTATACCTGACCGCAGTAATTAACCCTTCTATATTATCTATAGACATAGGTACCAAAGCAATTTGAATGAGTAACTAACAAACTTTGAATTTCATAGAAAAGTGTAATTACATAATCGCCGCTTTCTACTCAAGGGATTTCTTATTATGTAGGTAACCTGTTTTACTAGTTCACAAAAGCGGCCAAGAGCGCGTCGGCTCACGCATAGTAATATTCTCTAGTTGCCTATGCAATTAAACTAGCCGTCAATTATTCTGTTGTTAAATTAAGCCAACAACAAACGTAGGGAATGTATGATTGATTTTGCATTACTGAAAATTGCATACCTCATTACTAACTATTGTTGCTGTTCGCAGATTAAAGTTAATTCTCAAAAAGGTAAATTTAAAAAACAAATTGTTACACATTGGTCTAAATTAACACGCGTTGGTAATCGGTCTTTAAAATAAAGTAGTTAAATAAAAAACACAATAAGAATTTTACAGAGCAAATGCTTCTTAGTGATTTACAGCTCATAAAAGGGCTTTTAACGTGATATATGTATTAGGTACTTTCTATTACATGTATTATATACGCAGAAAGACATAAATTGATAACGATTTAGCTTTGTGTTTTCAACCTTTGCAATTTTTATACAAACACTAAACGCCAATGATTTTAATTCCGTTAGTCATTTGGGTAATTAATCTCACTTTTGATTTCGATACTTTTGATACGGATAGATGGGGCAACACGTGACCAATGACGATGTAAGTCGATCGAAACTCGTTTTTATAAATTACTCCTAAAAGGCTTTAAAACTGCACTATCCTAAAATAGCGGACTTAAGTGTGTACCTAAGTCCGCTGTTTTGTTTAATATAAAGTAAGCTTTTTATATATATTATAGGGGGCAAACTAGCAGACTACTACCGTCGCCCATGGACACCTGCAACTCAAGAGTCATAAGTGCGTTGCCGGCCTTTGAGATGGGAGTACGCTCTTTTCTTGAAGGTTTGAAGGTCGTATCGGTCCGGAAATATCGCACTCGACAATTTGTTCCAGAGATTAGTTGTGTGAGGCAAAATAATTCTGGAGAACCGCACAGTGGTGGATTCCCAGTTATCCAGGTGACGGGGATGAAAGTTCTGTCGCGTTGAACGATGGCGAAACGCTCGGCCTCGGAGCACTCCCCATGATACAGACGATAGAGAATGTGTGTTAAACTCACTTATTCTCATGGATTTATCATATTAATATTAAATCAATTTTTCGTATCGAAATTCAATGGTAAAAGTTGAAATGCCTATTCAGTTAACACTCTCACACATTGACGTAACGTCAGTCTATCAAAACAAGGAACATTGAGGTATCACGCAACAAAGGCCAACTTTTGAAACGGGCGGTTTTAATTGGAGGTTATGGCTTGAAAGTTCTGTTAAATTTGGAAAAATAAAAAAGGTTTTAAATAGCATTGTAACTAATCATCTTATATTCACTAGGGATGTATCTATTCTATGTAGCTAATACTATGGCTGAGACTTGAAAAGTGACATTGCTGCTAGAATGTATAAGATGATGATCATCACAGCCACCATCTTATACACTCTCACTTATCGGATCCATGAAAGCTGCTTTCAATCTTGCCAGGGACACCACCATGTTAAACAGACTATCATGACCCCCAATACAAAAGGAGGATCCTCTGATCATGCTTGGTGAACCATGTCCTGCAGTTAATGCTAGAAATATACTAATCAGCCCGGGAATATTCATTTTCGCCATGCATAATCAGTAGTTTCTACGTAGTTCGACTTATATTCGCTAGATGACGCTAACCCCAAAAATAATAAAACAGGCAGTGTGATTGACGCAAGAGCACCAATAATTTATTTGAAGTTGTCTCGACGTTGGTAACGAACTGAAACTTTTATACGGTCCCACAAGGAAACGGCATTAACATGACCCAGCTACTACACCAAGTTTAAATTCTGAAAACAACTTTGTGCATATTTATTTTTCTTTTACAAGAACATAGAAACTAACAACGTTTGCACGGGATTATCTAAAAGCCTCCAGTATATCTACAAATGTAATCTATCACAAATATCAAAGCGAATAACATAACATAACCCTAAAAGCCTCCGTAATAGGTGTCAACAGTACACAGTATGACAAAGTGAAGCGGCGAACGTCGTGCCCTATCTGTACCGGCTTTTTTGTCTCGAAAGATTGATGAATCGTTGTTGCTTCTCCGATGACAGTATTGACGTGACGTGAGATTCTTCATCCAAGAAAATGACGCTGGATATAGGAAATATGCGTTTTATAATTACGTGAAGACTAAAGGATTAATAAAAATAGTATACGAGTGATGATTATATTTTATATAAGTGTCGCTCATAACCTTAGAAGAAGTTGATGTTATTATCTAATAAAAATAAAAGCTTTATTGAGTCCTTTGTTGTTTATGAAGTTAGACGTGGATATTGTAAGCGGCCGAGGGCTATCGCCATAACATATAGGACTGAACGGAACAGTTGCTGACTGTATATCGGAAGTCCTTTTGGTATTTCATATATTAAACATAGACCCAGTTGACATTCCCAATTAAAACTACAATGAAATATTGAGAGCTGCATACAACAATCGATATTGCCTCGATCTACGATTCCAAAAAAATAAATTTTTTTTGAATACATAAAAAATTAATACCCTTAATTATAACGAATATTTTAAAACGGCCCAGAACATCCTTCGTTCTCAAGTGATAGGTACTCTTTTTTATCAAAGAACAGCATTTAATTTTCATCTGAATAAATGTATTTGTATATAAAGAAATTATGCGACTTATTTGATTAACTGTATTTTTCCGTATGCGGAAGACTCGTAAACAGTTAACACAGTGAGGAATCAAACACAAAGTGTGTATAGAAATGTGCCTTCGCTTCGAATGTTTACGCCTTCGAATGAGATTACTCATAAATTCACTCCGTTCTATCACATTACATGTCTGTATAGGATTTTGAATCAAGTGTAAATTACGCGTACGCGACTTTTTTATGAATGATGTACAATATATACATATGTATGTGAATGCGTGTTTACAGATTATTCAAACATATATACATAACATAAGAGATTAGGTATATTTACAGGTCATATTAATTAATAGTCCCTTGATAATGGTAGACATTCGCCGCAGTTACACGCGTTTATGTTGACCACTCCGCACCTAAGATCTAAGATATAGGCTATCTAATGGAAAATATTTATTTAATTCCGCCTGGCAGTTTCATTATATATAACTATGGTAAATCCTATGTGGTAAACCACTTACACACAATTTACTTAACACACTCAGCTCCTGCTCTATTCAATAATTTTGTAACAAAGAATCCTTTCAAAATACGCGCCCCGAGAATTGGGGCCGAGGATTCTGCGATAGCTATACGATAGCGCTTACGCCTCCCAACTTAATTGACAGACTTAAACAATGGTAGATATAGAGAAGTTTAAACTCACTTTGTGTTACTTCTGAAATGGTCTACCCCAGAAACCGCGTTAAGTTGTTGTAGTGCGTGGCAACGCACGCAAAAGGGTGGCAACGCGGAAGCACTGGCCCGAATGTTTATAGGCGGTTCGTGTGCTTGTTTGCTATTTTTGTTGTTTTAAAAAAATTAATTCCTAACAGTCGAGCTGTGTAATTTTTCTTCAAAAATTAACCTATATGTCACTCAACCCCATGAATAAGCCCTATGCAATAAATCACATCGTTTTGCTCTCAAACAATAATAATACAAATAGAAAATGTTATATAGGTATTTTCTTTGGGTGTAACTGAGTGAAACACGTTTTATATTTCAGTCAAAGACTACAATATTACTTGTCTATGCTTTTTTAGTACTCTCAAAATTGCCGTACACTCACAGTGTTACCCTCTAACTTATTATAAGATATGTATAACAATGAATATTCAGAGACTTTTGGGACGTCGATGAAGTATATGTTTTTTCATGATATAGGGGGGCAAACGAGCAGACGGGTCACCTGATGGTAAATGACTACCGCCGCCCATGGGCACGTGTAACTCAAAAGTCACAAATGCGTTGCCGGCCTTCAAGGTGGGAGTAGGGAAAGGGTGGAAGAGGGGGAAGGGTTAGGCAATACAATCATTGCTTCACTGCCGGTTTTCTGTGAGGCCGTGGTATCACTCAGGTCGAGCCGGCCCATACGTGTTTTTTGTTTTATTAATTATACGAATAAATAGACGCCTATTTGTACAATGCAAATTGACCTATACATGCATACAAATGTTTGCCCTAAGTGGGAATCGAACCCGCTGTCCTCGACTTTGCAGTCAAATGTTCGACCACTGCGCCATATGTGTCATCATCATCATCTCCCTGCCCTTTGCCCAATTTTCACTGGGGTCGGCACAATATGTAACATTTCAATGAGTTTTGGCTGGTTACTTTTATGGCCGGCCGCCTATGTGACGCCAACCCGCCTTGGGAATGTAGTCGTTTTGAGACGGGAAACAAGGAAGAAGGTAATTTTGTGTAAGGACAACTCTGTAGGAAGAGGAATTTAGAGCTTCCCCTATACAGCAAGTCTCGGATGGGGAACGGGACTGAGACTGCAGTAGCTCCCAGAGGCCGGGGTCATGTACCCGAATGTCCTGTATTTTCTGTGACTGGAGAGGCCAATAGGACAGAAACACAAGCTGGCCAAATATGTCATCATATAAAAGTATAGCATAAAAAAATATACAAGAGTGAAGAATAGATATCTATTTAATATAATCCATCTTCAAGCAACAATAATGTCTGAACATATCTACTGAACAAGATTAAAAAAAAGTTTTTATATAAATCTGTTATCCATTGAAATCCGCTGTATTCTCAATATGAAATCTGCTTGTCATTCAACTGTCACTATCCATTACATTGTGGATATATTATATGTAGTTGTACATCTTTTATATTTACCGCTACCCTCCGATGTCGGCGACCCTAGTTTGATCGATGTCTTTGTCTTTCTTCTTTTCTTATCTCCAACACACACAAAAGCCCTTTATACCGAACTCTGTTATTCTTTTACGAAATAAAAGCATCGTCTAATTGAAAATTCTCTCATTTCTTCTATATCGAATTTGCCGACTAGTGAAAATTGTTAACTTTTCCATAACAATGCAGGTCTGACGTTTTGGCAGGCTAAAAGCACGGACGTGCCAAACTACCGATGTGCTTTGTGTAGCACAAAATAGACCACACATGCCAGCATGTGCCGATTCCGGCTTGCAAATGAAATCACAAGGAAAACCCCAAAGGATTTATTTTCTTTCCTCTTTACTAAACGGCCACGTCTTATTGAGTGAGAGCTGTTTTATTAAATATAACTGTTTCGAAGTACAATACAGAATTGAGTTTCAAATTCTAATACTATCAATTTAGGAAGAGGAATAGGTTTGGCAGTGCTGTCCGTAGTATTGCGAGTTTCAGACGGTAATAAGGTTTTGTGCGCTCTCAGTACTGGGCGAATTGGCTTTACTAGTTTAACAAATTTGTAATGTTTTTAAGTTAATAAAATAGGCCGAAACTGTCTGCCTCGTCTGGAAATAATTCTTGTAATTTTGTCACGTGCATAAAACGAATATAATATTTCAGGACAATTACCGATTGTGCGTTATATCGGTGCTAGCCCCCAATTACAGAGACGAAAAAAAATTATTAAGGTGCGTAATACAGATAGCCTTACACTCAAGCTAAAACAACTAAATGTTATACATGTGACCTCTCATATAACATAACATACTTAATCATCATCATCATTTCAGCCATAAGACGTCCACTGTTGAACATATTCCTCCCTTAATAACTTCCAAGAAGACCAATTGGAAGAAGCCAGCCTCTACCGACATAACATATCCACTACATAATATTATCTTTTTTACTTAAAACATTATTGAGTCCCCTCGAATAGCGTAATGGAGCATACACTAAATAATTATTCACCCGCTACTTCTTTCATAGTATCATTGAATCACAGAAACTTCATTATCACTTAATGTTGAAAAAAATGTTCCTTATGAAAGGTAAGACAAACATATAACGGTTGGAAATTAAAACCACATGCCATGTTCTCATAACAATTTCGTCCAATACGGACGCATGACGCCAGATTATCTCCACCAAATCTGATATAGTGTATACATACATTGTAAAAGTTCAGTAGAGCATAGCAATGCATCCGCATTAAAACGACAAAGGGCAAATAAAATACTGTAGTTGTTCAGTACCTACTGTGCAGAAACTTTTCCTATTAACGACCTATAAAGTCAACGATACAACAGTGCATTGTGCGTGTGTTAATGTTCCATTTCGCGTTTATCGCCGACGTCGTTGGAATTCATTAGCTACATAAAACGATAAAACAATAATTTTGTATTTTTATTACCAATACTTGAAATGATATAGAGAGTAATACTATGATAACCTTGAATGACACATCGAAGATTAATTGAACCAAAAAAAAACCAATCCAAGTTTTCATACAATTTTTTAACTTCGTTGCCTCGCCCGAATGTTGAAGGATAAAGTAGAAGTAAAGTAGGTAAGGTACTTTGATAGGTATCTAGGTAGGTAGATATCCTATAAATAACATAATACGTGGACACTTTTGGGGTTTTCTGAGTTCCCTGGTAGGTTATGAAATATTTATTTACTTTCCTTTTCTGTAGTAATAGTAGGTACCTATTTTAAATCCGTTCTTTTTGAAATGATAACTTCTTATGGGAGGGTACACGGCTTCGTTACGTAACGCGTTACGGCGCCAGTCTGTCTGGCTTCCCTTTCTCTAGGTAGGCAGGCTCCTCTTCTCTCACTCTAACGCTCTAACACTCAGCGCTAGCCGTATTTCGGACAGACGCTTCAACACACAAAATTCTAATGTACATATTCTAGAATTGTAACTAAGAATAAAATATATTTTATAATCAATAAAAGATTTTATTAATAAATAACCTTTCCTTACATTATCATATTAATGTACATAAAATTTAAGTAATAACTTTAACTCAAGTTAAACAATTTCAATATTAAATATTTCAACTTAGATTAGTTTAAGTTATCACTTCTGTCGGGCGTCCCGAGACGCACACGTTGATTTTTATTTGTATTTTAAATGTCATGTCATTGCTTCTAGTTTTCCATGTCCTTAGTAATTTATTTTCAGCGTTAGAAACGAATTTTTAGATGTCACATTATATTATATTTGAATCTCCAGCGTTAGAAACTTCATTATTTTTTATTTGCCTTCATTGACATTCTCCCGTTTCATCCACTTACAGCTACTTTTGTGTCAAATCGTGTCAATTAACCAATCGATAAAAATAGAAATATAACAAAACTAAACGTCTATAAACATATTGTAGATACGAATATAAGTCGGAAAGGGTTATATATAATGCAAATGATATTGTTCTATAGGATATTTTATCCTCTGTACACACATACATATATGTAAGAGGATTACGCGGATTACGATTCGAGCCCCGAAATAAGAAAATGATGTTTCATTAATCCCATCTCGACGCAGTACGATCGAAGCCAACAGTGCTACAAGAAATGCGTAGCGGTGGCGTAGTATGGAGAAGGGACGGGGGACTTGGCAAGCGCGTCCCCATCTATGCTGGCAAAACTTTTTCTATAACCAACATGAAAGACTTATAGCGAAAATTTTACTAGCACAGCATAATACTGTAACCTCGTCTGCCGTCTACATACAGATTACTCATAAAATCAGTTTTATTGCTAGTTTTGAATAATATTCGCTGAATGTTGTGGTTGTGGTTAATTTGGTGGGTTGGTCGCTCGCTCTGGTTGTTATGAAGCAAATATCTCTTGTTATCTGTTAAAAGCATATATATGTGTACACAAACATTATCATTTATTCCATTGACCGCTTCGACGATACAGTTTGTTCAAACAGGGACATCATGGCCGCTACAAAAACAAAGCGATGATGAGATGATAATTTGATTAGAGTAATATCGTGTTTAAAAGATACTGGCAACAGAACATTTTTGTTTTATATGTAAACACCCACACAAGTTAATTTACCGATAAGGCAGTGTGTCAAAATCGGATCGACGAAAGTGTGCTAAATACAAGATGTGCTACTACGCCAATGAGTAGGGTTGGACCCGGAAACCTCCCTCACCAGCCCGCAAGAGTGCGGTCATCTTCTTGGGGTAAATCCCTAACTACGCTATATTTAGGCATTTGACTAATAACTAGGATAGATCTCTATTTCAGCTGTAGTCGCCTAGCTGGGGTATCTTTGATCAGCCTTGAAATAGCACTTCTTCTAGAGTTGTGTTTCGGAACACGAGTAAGGTCACTAGAGTACCTTGGGAGAGACAGAGTACAACAAAAAATGCTTATTTGCAGACTTAATAATGGAAAAAGAAAAGTATGTAAAAAAGAATAAAATACACTTAAAAAAGTTAAAAAGGTAAAGTTAAAAATAAATATCAGACGTAATGCATTCGTTATTTGCAACTAACTATCTCGTAATATTTAACTGGTCATTACAAGGAACCTAAAGACCTCTTTAGTTCCAGCTTTCGTAAATAACAATTTAGTTTACACAACTCCGTTACTTGAGCTGTCGGGACAATTTAATGTACATTATACAGGGTTTGGGTGTTATGACGCGACCCTTTGGCACAGAACTCTACAAATGACATACTCCAGCTCCCGAAGCCTAATTCAATGTCCCATCTTTTATTTCTCCCTGAATGTTGGGTATTTTTAAGAGATAAAGACTTCCAAGTTTCCAAATTACTACTACACTTTATACGTCTGTATCTCAATAATTGCAATAAATTTTTAAATGTAAACATATTCTTTACAAATAGCGTCAAACAACCTAACTAATATTATAATGCGTTTGTTTCTTTGTTACGCTTTCATGCCTTCTGATCCATTTCATGCTTTCTACTCAACTGATTCTGGTACTTAACTGGTACACAAAAAGGCATATTTAACGCAGAAAAAAATACTGTTACCGAGGAAAAAAATAACTCTTACGCTAAGGAAGCAACGGACAAAGGCTATTGATGAATAAAGTTTAAACATTTGTGAAGATATAACGGCTGAACCCATACATGTATTCCGGATTTTTACATACTCGGGGATAGAATTCCACTCTAGTGGATGAATTACAAAAAAAAAATATTGCTTGAAAATGTATTTGTTATTACGTATTGCGTATTAATATTAAGGAACTATTTTCTATTAATATTTTATCTTGCTTTTAGATATTAAAAAAAAAAAATATTAAATTTTTCATTGTTTATAATTGTTTAATTCATCATAAACAATTTGTTATAAACAAACCAAATCTTTATCTCACATTTTTTTTCTTATTTTACCTAAAGTAACAAAAACAACCATGAGTTGTTTTGTATGATTTTTTTACATAGAATTTTATAATGGCCGTTCTCCGCGACTCGTAAATTGTTAATACAAAACTGAAAAATCTTTTTATCAACGGAGATCTATTCTTAAGCCTTTTAAAAATAGCTCCAAAAGAAGATTAAATCTCAGATTTATAGTTTAACAATTATCACACTTGCAATGTTCATGTTCAAGCAGCAAAAAATTATTAATTGACTATTGCATAAGTAATTGAAAAATCGCGATAAAAAATTGTTGCCGGTGGATTATTGTTCATTCATCTATCCAGTAAGTGCATAAATTTTCAAATATATTTTTATTGTTAAAGTATCTCAAATGTGTGACTTGCGCAAGCCACAGTACTCGTTTTTGGTCGTATTGTCACGCCTCTGGGCAAATTAAAAATATTGTTCCTATAGTTCTGGGAGTTGCGACTTTCTTTTAGGAAATTTCCTCATATTTTTTAATACTTTTTTAGATTTATAAATCTCTATTAAATTTTGAGATATTTGCAAGAAACCAAAACCTTTTTTTCTGTGAATTGTTTAGAACTTTTGCAATTTTGGTATTTTTTTCAAAAATCATCTACATGCTATTCCGAATCGAATGACACCTTATTCATATTTTACCGAGACTGCTGAAAAAAGTTGAACAAAAGAGCACTTTTTGATTAGACTAGTTATCAGTCTTAAGTTTATAAACAAAAGCGTATTGCCCTTGCAGGTAAAATGTACCACGCTATTATTTTAAAAAACCGTAATAGTAAAGTACTGGAAGTCTTTGTACATTTTATTTTATAAAATAAATTGTTTAACGGTTCATTTAAATTATTAGATTCGATGACTTCGATAAGTACTATGTAGTACGTACATGAAAATATATCAAATATTTAGATATCAATTATGACTATCAGGTTTTTTCCCAAAATCGGAAAATCTGTAAATGGAGTGACAACACTGTAGTAGTTCACTAATTCTACTGCGGGTTCAACGTACTACTGTTAAAGGTCCCTATTAGATTTTATACGGCTATCATCATCGCCATTACGTAACTCCTTCGGGGGAGGTCTCACACCTTCATTAAGGTTACTGGTGAGCTCGTGCCCTTTATTCATTATGCCTAAGTATAGCATTATGACGGAAAAATGCTAGCCAGTTAAGTCAATTGCTGCTTTCCATATAAATTGTAAATAATTACACGCCTTTCTAATTTGGTAGTGTTCACGCACATTATGCTTCAATGCGGATTGAATGGCAGTACGTGGGGAGGTATTAATTTCTATGTTATTATTATACTATTAATTTTTATCGTTTGTGCCAGTTTGGTTACATATCAGAGTTAATAGGATTAGCTTTTGGTGTATGTGTATACTACCGCTTGTTTTAGGGTTTGTCTTTTATGAAATAGTCTAATATGATGTCCTCTGTTCCTGTCTAACAGTCGTCAGGTAGTTTACCTGGATGCTTTAAAACAAGATTTTTAAACAACTTATCCCGGGTGCAGACCAAGGGAAGAAAGATTTGGTTTCGACTAACAATTGGTCAACATTAGCTTGGTCTGTATCCATTATCATGTTTCAAACAAGCCCACGCGGCCACGGTTTGTTTGACGGTAAGTGGCTACTGGTGCCCTTCAGATCGTTGCGTGTTGTGTTTCAACCCGTGGATGCCCCAACTGTCGCCCCAAACAAGTATGTGCGAAAACCTCCCTGCTATAATCTTCTCCGAAACCGAAATTAAGAGGGTCTTCAAGTACCAGTTGTGCAAGCTGTTTGCTTATTCTAGAACTTAGTGATACACAACATGACGTAATTTACCTAGATAAGATTGTTTTAACTGTTTTCACATTCATTTACCGAAAATAGACACTGCAAGCTTAGGAAGTAGATTGCAGCTAGATAGCACATCTAGACATAAAACTCGGTTTACGGTTTATTTTCTTAGCCCCGCGCAATAGATAAGAACGGGTTATGGCGATCCATTAGGCGATAACTAAGCAGGTTGGCAGTGCTTTGCCTTTAATAGTACCATTAATTCTTATCTAAGGCAATATACAGGACGGCGAATCACATATTCTAATGTTATGTACATACATTCTCGTACACAACATGAGCATCTGTAGATATTTCGCAGTTTTACCAGCTGGTAGGTCCCATGTGTTGGCTAATAAATCAGGAATATCTATAGCATATTCTGTAGGATAGAATTTGTAACATCGGGGTTGAAGCTAAATATTTTTCGTTTGAAAGATTATTGAAATCTGTCTGTATGACTGTATACGTTTTATAGTACGTTCTACGCAGTTATTTCTGATTACAGACCACAAAATGACATTGTATTCATCCTTAATATAAACAAGGTATACAATGGCTTGCTCTGTGATGGATAGTGACCTAGCACTTATTAAAAAAAATACAAAAATATTCAGATAAATCGTTTAAAAAACCGGTCAAGTGCATCGTACAAAATTTAATACTATGTACCTTGGTACTTTACTACTTATACATAAATTTATTGCCTTTATTATGGTTTGCCGTTATTATAATCTAAAATTACAATATATTATGCCGTTAAAATCGAGCAAAAAATCTCCAAAAACACGTCTTCTGTGAATATAATATATATATACAAATTATTTTTTTTAGAGAATATAGCAATACAAACCATCGAGCATATTATTTGTTGCTATAGCGGCAACAGAAATACACATTATAAAATATAATATAAATAAAATGGTATTAAAAATTAAAATATAATGAAAATTTCAATTATTTACCTTTTACGAATCATGAGCCCGCTGACAGACAGACGGATGGACGAACGGACGGACAGCGGAGGCTTAGTAATAGGGTCCCGTCGGGTACGGAACCCTAAAAACATTTCAAATAGGCCAAATAATTAAATTACCAAGTATATAAAATTCCTTTGATTTTAGTTTAATTTGTTCCACATCCGATTCCTCATAAACCTATTCAATGAATAGAGAGCGGAAAGGATTGATATCGTGTGATATTTACCTACTTAAAATATGCTACTTATATTCAGACCCCGTGAGTGACATAATGATAAACTTTATCTGGAAACTGAAACTATGAACTTGAAAATTTACTCATTAAGCTAATATTGACACACAATGAAACTTTTTTTAAATACTAAAAATAACAATGTCATGTGCGGATATATTGTACAAAATAAATAAACTAAGTAATTGAAATTGACATGAAACTTGATAACATATCACTAGATATTACAAAACAAAGTCCCCCGCCGCGTCTGTCTGTCTGTCTGTTCGCGATAAACGGAAAAACTACTGAACGGATTTTCATGCGGTTTTCACCAATGGACAGAGTGATTCAGGAGGAACGTTTATATGTAGTAAACATGCATATTATTGTAGAGAAAAGTCGAGAAATTCAAAGGTTTGTAATGTCATGTCGTAACAAACATATTTTGGTGCGCTTACATTGCAAACGCTGGCTAAACCTTACGAGATAGATCAAATTAATGTACTACGAAATTGTATATCTTAAAAAGATCAATAAAAAAGTCCGCGAAAGTATATGTTTATCTCCTAAGGATAACCCACAGTAACCATTTTTATCTTTTACATATTACAAAAAAAAAATGGGTTATTTTTCAAACTCTTTTAAACAATACAGTATTATTCCTTATCCAATTAAATACATTAGATACGCTGTGCATTTCATATAGATCAAAATTGCCCTTACAGCATATCATTAATATGAATATCTTAGAAGATATCAGAGATTTAAAAAGCGGGGGCAGAGCGGCTGTCGGGCCGGACCGATTTTGATTATTCTTTTTTGTTAGATAGGGTACCTCAAGGGTGGTCCCATGTCAAGGAAGTCAGGATCTGATGATGGGATCCTGATAAAATTGAGAGAAACCCTCGAAAATTGTAGGAACGAATAGTGTTTCTGTTTACTTTTCATTACTTTATGAGGTTTTTGCGTTTAGAATCATCATCATGTCATGTAGCTGAGTCGTCAAAAGTCGTCGCATAAAACAAAGTCGTGTGTTCGCGATAAATTGAAAAACTACTAAACGGATTTTCATGCGGTTTTCACTAATAGACAAAGTGATTCATGAGGAAAGTTTAGGTGTATAATTTGTACCCGTGCGAAGCCGGGGCGGGTTGCTAGTTGTTTATAAAATAGAGCTGAAATCGTATGCAAGCAGTATAATCTAGTCAAGCGGATAGCGGTGTGCCTTCAAACATCTTCGCTACTATGCGAGCATGTTGAAATGACACACGCTGGCGACTGTAATAGCATCTACGCCAATACACACACACCACTCACACCATGCCTATAAAATGCTTACGTGCGTGGTGTGAGTAGAGGCAAAAAACATGTTCGAGCAATGCTCATGCTCATGCAAGTATAAAAAATACAACATTAAAATAAATTAAGAACCTCATTGAGGTCGTTAAAGTATTGTATCCATAAAAAAGATTATAACGTTATTAGTATTTATCTGGTGCTAATAATTTTATTCATCCCTAGATAATATAATCCTTCCCTAAAATACGGAGTTCTTCTTGGACAAAATTAAGATATGACGGGTATAAACCCATTTTAACCCATTTTAGATAACTGAAATGGGTTCTTGGACAAACTCATTTTATAGACAAATTATCATAATTATCTTCGCATTCCATGAATTACGATTACATTTATGGAACCTAACTTTACATAAAACAAGTCAGTCTATGACTTAGGCTAGTGCAACCTGGTTGAAAAGTCATACGGTTTAAGGTTTAGGCTTGAAACTGCGTTAAACGGGCACCCGCGACCATACATATACCAGACCCGACATATACCAGAAGCGTGCATACGCGCGTGGCCACGTTTGCGAGCTGTGTAAGAACCCGTCTCGGGTACCCGTCGCGGAGTCCGGATTACACAATGTCCCAGTTCAATTGAGTGCCAGTTCAATTTCAACGTTGCACATGTACAGTCGTGCCGATGGAAAGCTTAATATATTATTACGTAGTAAAACGACAACTAGCAAAAAAAGACAGCCAATAACCCCGTTTATTGAAGAGGTTGAGGTTGCTATGCGGCGAATTCATTGTAAAGTTCAGTAAATTAAGAGAAAATGAAAACTCATTACCCGTGCGTGTTGTCGCTGCACTGGCGTGACCACGCGCGTGCGTCCACGACCGTCCACGCGTTGCGAACGCGCGGGCCTTCCTTCCCCACCACGATCGCCCGCGTGGGTTCCCGTGACAGAGCAATTTTGTATGAACTCGCGCGGACGTTCGCTTAACGCAGTTTCAAGCTAGATTAACAAGAGCATGGCCCGTCTTACGGTAAGCGATTAGCAGTATCTATAAAACATACAACAACTGTGGTTTCATTGGTGTATTGCCTAAGGACAATGCTTTATTGTGAAAAATATGTAAATAAACTTGATTCTATCTTACTAGCTATTGCCCGCGACTTCGTTCGCGTGGCAATTTTGGTGAAATCTATCCCACGGGAACAGTAGCCTTGTGCTATTCCAGACTATAATCTAGCTTTGTGCCAATTTTATCCAGATCCGTTCAGCCGTTTTTGCGTGAAAGAGTAACAAAAATCCATACATCCTCACGAACTTTCACCATTATAATATTAATACTATTAATTTATTATTAATTCGAATAGTTTCCTATTCTATTTTATACTAACTCCTACAATCAAAATAAAAGTTAGTGTGTGTAGCCTTCGATATTGTATTAGATGTCGTTCGAACCCGACACTTACTGATGGCAAGTTGGATATCTCAGTTAGTTGGGAAATCGAATACATACACTTTACCCCATACCTCATCCGATAGAATTGTCGTGTGAAAATTCCTATCTAAGCGACCTTCATTACAATTCCCCTTAGGACTGCACCCAATGAAAATAAATTCGTTAAAAAAGGTACGACTTCGCATTTCTTTTGAAAGCACGTAAGAAGATTTTGACAGTCGACTACCTTGCCAGCGTAGGCCTTCCTTGCCCTTTGTCACTCGCAAGATAGACGCACTTGTGCACGACACTTGAGAAATAAATCCTTTTTCTTTCTTTCTTCTTCTATCTAGTCTATTACCCCGAAACTATAAGGTAAGTAGGGGAAGGGGAGAATAGGGGGTGAGAGGGAGAAGGAAGGGTTAGGACCTCCGGTAACCTCACACACATTGCTTCACTGCCGGTAATCTGCGAGGCCGTGGTATCACTCCGGTCGAGCAGGCCCATACGTGCCGCAGCATGGCTCTCTCACTATATAACCAATTTTATAATGACTTCTTTGTTATTTTTTTAAGCCAAGGAATGTTAAGAATTAACTTTTGCTTTTGTAGGTAGGAACATTTCTTTTTTTTCCAAATGAAAGATACCCTATGTCCTTTTCTGTACAGGGGTACAACGTTTATAAAAAAATCATGATAATCGGTCGAGTAATTAAGGCGTGGAAGCATAACAAACAAACAGAGTTACTTTCGCATTTATAATATTAACTAGCAACCCGGGGAGGGTTGCTAGTCTAGCCTAGGCTCGCACGGTTAAAAATTATACATTTAAACCTCCCTCATGAATCACTCTGTCTATTAGTGAAAACCGCATGAAAATCCGTTCAGTAGTTGTTCAATTTATTGCGAACTGACACGTCTGTCTGACAGACAGACAGACAGACGCGGTAGGGAACTTTGTTTTATAATATGTAGTGATAGTATGGATAGTTACGATAATTAATGGAATCAACTTTCTACAAATGAATTAAACTGAGTAGAACCAATAACACTACTAATAACTTAGCTATTTGTTTGTTTCTATAACCATAACATATGAAACTCTAGCTAATATTTCTTATTCCTAGAATTTTATAACTAATAACGGCAGCTTGAACGCTCCTTCCCTGGTATTTCCAGGACGTGGCAATTGATTTCCTTATTTAGTAATAGAGACTTAATAAAAATGTTAGAAAAGGTTATAATTAATAAGAGAAAAAGGAGGAATATAATTTGAAGCATGCAATTACATTAAATTATTAAATTGACAAAATATCTACGTTATGATTAGTTAGATTATTAATAAATCTAATATCTTTAAACGAGCAATTCTTGTATAATATATGTATGTATAATCTGAATCTAGGAAATGGCTCTAACGATATTGATTAAATTTTGTTTACAGGTACAGTTTAATATTTTAAGTTCAACTGCATAGTTGTATTTCCTGTATAAATGCAATTTTACAAAAAAAAATATGATTTTACAAAAAGCTACCGAGTAAAGCTCGGTCTCCCAGGTACTATTATAGTATATTAGCTATACTTTATGCATATGCAACAACAACTTTGTTTTATGCAGATTTATTTTAAAATGTACATAAACGTCTTATTGTTTTATTGTACATGTGTATATTTTTCCCTATCTACCACACAATATGCATGCTGTGGCGACCTGTAATTTTGTCAACACATAACCCTTTAATTAAAAATTAAGATAGTATTAAGCATGTATCAATGTATGGCTTGTTGGTTGTCCTAATAAATAAATAAATAATAAATAAATAAACGTGAAAAAAATATAGGAGTTCTTGGATGGCTAGTGAATGGAGACAGCAACGCAATGACAAATCGTGTGTTATGAAAATATGCAGTGATAATTACAAAACGATATCATTGATATGATATAATGAACTACGTAATCAATTACTTTTAGTATACTCTGTTAATAGGATCAGTAGCAAGACAACCATCAATTTTTTTTTTCTTTAGTGTTTTTTGTTGGTAACACTTAAAGCAATTATTTTTAAAGCAGTGTACCTTCTAACAGAGATTGCTTTGAGTTATAAGGCCGCCGTTTGTACACTATCAATACGTGACATCTCCTGTTACATATTCTCTGTAAAACGCTGGTGTACAAATAAAGTGTAATCTATCTATCTATCTATCCACCAGGAGAGAACGCTGCAAACACAGAAACAGAAAGAAATTTAAAGATAAAATCGCGGTTTTTTTTATTAAACTCGGCAGGGCTAACAAACGTCATTCTGTCTGATTGTAAGCGGTTACTGATTATTATACATATTTCTTACTCGTGGGGACCCTTATCGTCAGCAGAAATACAACATTACGATAGATTCACATAGACAAGGTTGTTCTATTATTGACATAAAGACTTATAACCTTGGGTTACCAAAGTTTAAATCAAATAGCTCTTGGTTTCTTTTTACAATAAAAAAAAATCATAAGTGGTTTCTATCGTCACAAAATCAGAAAAAACATTGTTATCTCACCGGTGTATGTTCTGCAATATAAATAACAATACGTTATGTATTCATAAACAATGATTTCCGCCTTCCTACGATTTCCCAAAAGAAAACTCAATTCGATACAAAACACTCGGTATATGGTGCTTACGTATTGATATTTCTACTAAAGGACGATTTTCCCTCGCAATTTTTGGTAAATCACTAAAATAACACTCAACCAACAAGCGAGTAAACTAACAGAAACGACTCTTGAGTTGTGAGAGGAAATTACTTAAACCCGGGAGTTGAGTCGGTAAACAATCTCTTTGCCTCAAATGCGTTCGCAGCCGATTCGTCGAATACCTACAAATGTTTCAATAAAAATATGTCTATTCTTGTTTCCAATAGGCGGCGAAAATTGTATTTTACGAGCCACCTCCGTGCCAAGTTTTGGAAGCACTAAGCAGACTCCAGATTTAATTCCATTAGGTTCCGGAGATACGACCACCTAGTTATAAACTGCTATCATGTAGCCTTACAATATAAAAATGGAAACGAAATATGCTCGAATAAATTGTTGGAAACTTTTCTTTCTGCGTAATAAAGTTGAATTGCTGGAGCGAGCGTGATTGGGCTTAGATAGGTAGATACATATATGAAAGGACGTAAATTTCTTTAATTAAAGAGTTATGCTTTCAATTTACTGCTACGAGACACTTCATCGAATTGCTTTTTATACTGGTAGAATATTGTTGAGTTATTTAGTAAATTATACAAATTTATTTAATACCCACATTTGTATTAAAATCAAGCTGCAAAACACTAACTTAAATGAATCAATAAACAACAATTCTCGTGTCTTTAGCGTCGCAACAAAATAACATCTCTTAAATAGTGGTTACGCGATTGGTAGAAACGGGTGTCTGAGAATACCCCCGGAACTTGTGGGGTGAAACGGGCTTTGCTTGGCGTCTCGGTTAATTGACCTGGGCAAGGCTCTGTTAGCATTGGCGCCGCGCCTGCCTTGTTTGCCCACTGCAACTTGATTGACGCACACATTGTCCACCCACTAAAAATACACTTCACACTAATGTACCGTTAGTATGAGTTGTTAAAATATGTTATATTGTATAGTGTCGTTAGTTCTCTACCATAGATTATATAATATACTTGTCTTAGTTTTTGCTAGGAGTGCCATCAAATGAATGGGGCAATCCCCTACCCTATTTCCAATACATAAACTGTGAAGTCTCATACTGAGACTAGCGAAGGCCCTTTCGGTTTAAAATATGTTTATTCCATGTTTCTTTTTATAAATCTATAAATAAGATAAATATATAAGAGAGTTAATTATAAATTTGTTCGCTAATAATGTAAAATGCTCGTAACAGTCCGTAAAACTAAAGTTGCCTTTGAGAAAAACTGTAATTACTTTTCCCTGTGGGAGAGGAACGTTTCTTACTCAACAACGTCCTTATCGCTTTCGAGTTTGGATTCAATTTTACACACAGATCGGTTGTATCTATGATTAACACATGAGTGAAAGCTGGTTTATAATAAAGTTAATAATACTCTAAATTAATCCTACATAACTGAAGGCACGTGTAAGCAGGAGTAAACCCATGTAGGGATTTTGATGTAAAGAAACAAGACAACGGTATTTACTTTGTTTACATCAGTATCTTTAGTTACTACAGTACCACTAGTTACTAAAGTAACTAAAACTAATCTATGTACTATTAGTTACACTAATAGTACATACTATAGTTCCTTATAATCGTATATGCAGATTTTTTTCAGAAAAAAATTCTCAGAAAAAAGCTACCGACTAAGAATCAAAGATAAGAGAACAACAGTCCAACTATTCGGTTTTCAAAATAGAGTATTCAACATCAAATAAAATAATGCAAATAGCCAATCTACGTCACCCAGTACAGAAGATAGGTCCGTTCGCTGCAATCGTTTGTAACATATTATTATATATTTTAGTTTATGGTTCGTAACAAAGTGAAATCTTTAAATTAAAATAAAATCATGTACCAATACGGAAGTGACGTAACATTTCGCTTCATACACAACAGTCTTACAACAAATTCAAAGAGGCATACCATCATGCTTTTTTTGTGACTAACCAGTATATATACTTATTTATTTGGTGAGTGATGAATAGACATCGGATTACATGCATTTGCATATGTAAATGTAAATAGTTTTTTGCGCTATTGCATACTTTAGCCCTTTTCCCAAATCACGCTTATTTTTGATTAAAAGTCTTATAGCTGTTAAGAACATTAATGAGATGTTAGAGCATATAATCCGTTGTGTAGTGATGAGGTATAACCTTCACTACTACTACTACAGATATATAAATCTATATTACTAAAATACAAACACAACCCTATCCTAAAGTAGATCTATTTTTTTTATTTTTGTATAACATTTATTAAGGAAGTACAAAATAAGAATACAGAAAAATTACTTGAATGCCTAATGTAGATTTCTGCGAAATATCTTCTTTGTATGTTTAGTGAAGACATCTGACTGAATATTTTACAGGCTTTACATCCACGTCGAAATTTTAGTGGCTTCCCAACGTCGCACACGCACGGATGAATTCTAAGAAATTTGGAAATTTCATAAAAGGAATTGTACATTTATATGTAGAAAATAAGTGCTCCAATTTTGTAAAGGCTTTTGTTATTCTAAGACAAAGGGTGTTTGTAAATAAAATATAAACGGTATGTATGTATAGGTATACAATAAAAAGCCTATCTACAATATTGTTGTAGTATTTTGTAAATAAGATGTTTGTTCTAAATCAGTATTAGAATCGCGTGTTAACTATTTGCAACACGGTATTTGTTGTTATTTATTGTTATAATAATTTTACTTTCTACAAAGTAACCTATTGTTGTGGTGACATTGTGTGTTGATCTATAATTTTTTAGTTAAAACAACTCCAAGAAATTTTTAAAGAATTTATAAAATTATGATATTTAACTTTGGTTCTAATAGTTTTTATACTTTGTACACATCGAGATATTATAATTATAATTATATTAAGCATGTTTTGTTTGTTTACAGGTAAAGCATAGCAGACTTCTGCTCGTATGTCAGTACCTACTTCACTTACAGAAGACCACGGTTAGTGGACACTAGTAGCACAGTTGTGTTTTGTTTTCAGTTGCTATGTTTATTTCCACAAGTTATTATTATTATTGGTTTCAGTGCCTACGGGTACTTCGACAATTTCTGGACTTTTGTAGCGCTTTCTGCAAGGTAGGTAGAACCGTAGGTAGTGGGGATGTTTTTAGCAGCACTTAAATGACATTAATAGTTTATTGAGTGTTGCTATGTCAAAATACTTCTTTGTCAACATAGTTGAATAAAAAAATGTATTAGCATTACAGCAATTTTTGAAGAAACGTGAATACCTGATAGATTTTGACCAGGGTTCCATACGTAATATATATTTATTTACATGACCTACCCCTAGAGGTGTTCATATATTTTATAGATCTCATTGGAGAATAACTTTTGGAAACTTTCGTAAGCAATCCGATCAAAATCAAAAGGACTAAATATATTCCCTAGACACGATAAAAGTTTCGTGACCATGAATAATGCAGTCGCGCACATACAGACAAGTTTTATTGTATCAGAGGGGATTTGTATGTCTGTCTACGTACACAAGTAACAAGCATAAAATTTGAATCTAACTTAATTTTTAAGCGTCTGGCTGAATATCTCTAAATATAATAAGATGCTATATTTCAGTATCAGTATTCTGTTATAAATCAGCCATCATACTTTAAAACTAGTCAGTGAGTTTTTATCCAATATATCCTCCAATTTTTTACTCATACATAGCATTATTGACGTTGGTCGTTAACATTTTTGTATTATAACTAACAACCCACCCGGCTTCGCTTCGATTGCGATCCTATTTTTCCGACATCTTTAACAATCATCGTCATATTTCAGCTATTTTACACAAAACCTTAATGAATTATATGCCTAAACCTTCCTTATGAATCACTCCGTCTATTGGTGAAAACCGTATGCAAAACCGGTAGGTAGTTTGTCGCGAACAGACGAACAGACAGACAGACGCGGCGGGGACTTTAAAAAAAAAAAAATGTACTGATTGTGATATATTTATATAATTATTTGAAAGCAATTTATTTAACAGTTCCAAGGAGGTAGTATTGATAAGCAGCATCACGAAATCCGGAAACCTACCCAGTAGACAACAATAGTAACGCCATGCCCCAAACCTTCCCTGCTAGCATAGGCGTCAAATTAAAAAAAAATGTAACAATATATATGTATACGACAATATTATATAACCTCCCTTCAGTTATGCGACTCATTTCTAAATACATAACAGAATATAACTTTTAAACGTTCTTATATATTCAACATTAAAACAGTTGAGTGTGTCACAGGTAAAGCTAAAAGCGAAATTCCCCTAAACACATTAAAGCAAGTAGTACTCCCCAGCGTGTTAGGTAATGTAGATAAAGCATTAATATGTATGAGGCTTGTTTGTGGCAACAGCTTAGATTTTCAGACGTTCTCAATGAATAAAGAACGCCGTGGAAGAACCGTACCCGTTGCGTGACTTAAACACGATGCTATCAAGAAACCTCGTTATCAGTGGACTGTCCGTGAGTCAGGAAATAAAACATTCACTGCGGTAGTAATTACCGAATGTCGATCGGATATAGCAGGATAAAAGTAGAGGTAATTACTATTATATAATTGCTACTAACTAAGTCATAAGGAAGTATGGCACAGTTAATTTTCTCTGCTAGGAAGTACACACCTGTGGAATTACATACCAATGTACACCTAAGAGACGACAGAAAGTAATGCCTCTGGTGTTGCGAAAACTTGTACACACTAGTATAATTACATAGATTTGATAGAAATTTAAGAAAGAAAAAATGCTATGTGCAATTCACACACGGCAGAAGTGAAACTTGAGAAAAGTAGCCTACGAGGGAATGAGAAATAAAGTATAAAAACAACACAAATAATTTACTAATGTTAATAAATTTTATTTCAGATAATTTATATAAAAGTGATAGGTCAAATTAACACAGATGTGTTAAATAATTAACATTAATTAATTAACCAATAAATTTTAATACGCAAATGCACAAAAATGACACCACGTTGACATTGACACATTTTGTGAAGGCTTGGCAGTATGCAGGCGCAAAGACAAAGATTATTGAAAACACTGATACTTGTATTCTATCTCATTCTCTCGCAGGCTAAATCCTATTTATGAATATGTTTGTCTCTTTTCATCGAATTTCAAATGACAACGATTCTAAAGAAGTTTCACTTCAAAAAACCATTAACACTAATTACAGCTCTTCTGACGCTAAACAGGTACCGCGTATAAAAATACGCCCCTAATTCTTCGACAATGAGTCAATAATATTGCATTAGAAGTACCAGATCAGTTTGATAATAGAGTACCAATGAAGCTTAGTCTCCATTTTAATGTTAAATTGAATTGGAATTGCTGAAATGCCGTAAGGACTTGGTAAATAGTCACTTGTAAATAGGTAAGGTAGTAAAAACATTTAGGGGCACGAGCCACCCTTTTGCCTCCTTTGCAAATTAAATGAGTACACTTAGTTCGGAACATGGCATTTAGTTCGTCTGTCGATTCAGCAGTAGGTAACCTTTAAAATTCGGTTAATGGTTTCGGGGGCTTTGTGATAGAAATAAAATATATTCACAATGTAGCGGTTTGTTTTTTCCCTTTTGTTGCATTTCTATATATTATTGTCGCTATAAAAGTTTCGCTAATAATGCAGCCACTATGAATGTGAGCCGGCTATCACTCCTGTTGCCAACAATTATAATTTTATGGAGTTAAGTCTGCAGCCCTGTTGATTGGTTTCGACAAATAGGGTGAGTCGTCTCTCAATAGTCTCACATCCTGAAGATTGCTTGGCTGCCACGAATCACGTCCACGTGTCATATTGTCGTTGAAGGTTCCGTTTTCAGACATCGGGATCACTAATTTTAGGGTTCTGCATGGTTAACTATAGTACATATTTATGTATGTGGTTTGAAGGAACATGTAAACGAGTAACTTTCAGAAATAGAATAATAATAATAATACTTCACACATCTCACACACGGCCGTCTAATCCCAAACTAGGCAGAGCCTGAACTATGGTAACCAGATATTACTAAGTACATACATATTATTATATGAATTACACCTTGACATAGAACCAATTATCGTGTTCATCACACAGAATGATGTAACGAACACAGCATTCTACAAGTTATAATGAAGTTTGTCATTTTGCTTGGACTTTTCCAAAATCTGAAGAATATGCATTGGTTTGGGTATTTCTATTTGTAATATACCTACATATGTATATAATAATATGTAAAAAAAAAACTATCTAAACTATCCCTGATCCAGAACTTATAGTACGAGCACTGCTTAGCTTAGGTCTGGATGAGTAGCCGTAATATGTCCCAATATATTAAAATAACATCAACGAATATTAAAACATGAAAATAATAATGAGTTCCCATTTTACGTCCGACGGTATAATGATATCACCCACTTAGAGGAGACAGAACATCTCGTCAAACTCACTCGTGATTAAAATGTAGACGATTATTAGTACCTACTAGGCAATGTATTTGTATGTATTATTTTTCTGATAAAAATAAATTGTTAGTATCTAGTTTTTTTTACCATGTCGGTGGCAAACAAGCATAAGGCTTGCCTGATGGTAAGTGTTTATACAATGGTTCATCAATTTATACAGGGAATAAGTTAAAATTATTTATACTTCTTTGGTTTCGTCTACTTGCTATTGTTAGTCTTTGGGCCCGTCAGAAAACTATTTCTATCTTGTTCTCAATTCAGCTTATTTGTTTTATTTAAGCACTTGACTTACGTTTTTGTATTACTTGGCTAGTGTTGAAAATATATGTATACAAAAAAATGATAAAATTATACAAATAAATGATAAAATTTGACTTACAAAGAAAGTAGAAAATGTACTTCAGTTCACCAAATATGAATATGAAAAAATAAAATCGTTTTTGCAGGTAATAAGCTCATAGATGTGTTTTATTAATTAAAGGTATGAATTAAGATAAAAAGAAAATAATGGACATTACGATTTCTAGTCAGATCGGAATCACTTATAAAAATGTGCCACAGAACTGCACAACTTAGATTCCTTCGCCATCGGACTATTATTTCAGTTATTGATGAACTCAGTTACATCCATATATATAGCAGATACACCACTCTTAGTCACTAAACGCTTCCCTTCCACATTCATAATGCGCACCACTTAAAAATGGATTAATGAACAAAGGAGCCTCTAGCGTATTTAAGGCGTGTGTGAAGGCATATTTTATGCAAATGCTAATATCATTTATTATCAGCTGTAACAGTGACCAAAGGCAAGTCTTATCCTCAATAAAAAACTAATACTTATTGGTTCAAAACTTAATTCGATATTCGCTCTTAGAGTCCGGTTCTAGTCTAGTTCAGAAGTTGTAGTTGTAGTTGAGTTGTAAAGCCGAGTCAGATTATACAAATATATTTTGCATATAGAACTCTCGGACTGGTAATGCATTAATTAAACGTTGATTACATATGAGATTATTTAATCACTTACGGTAATTAATAGTCAGGTAGATAGATATTTGATTCGTAATGTTTGCCATACATTGTATAATTCAACTGTCGTGGTGTGAGAAATTGTTACAAAGATGAGACCTCCATTTTGCTTTCAAACGGCAGTCGAGGCAGTCGACGGATAAGAATAAAATAAATATTAAATTAAAAGGTACACTTATTAATTTAATTAACTTACTTCATGAAAATACAGTAAGATCACTTATAAAAATGCCATTAGAAATGGATATCAAACGTCAATAAATATGGAATGAGATCGTTACAGAATTATTAGAGATGACACAGAAATACTATTTTACTCACTTATATCCACAGATACTTTAATCTCTCTGTTACACGAACCAACAGCCTGACAACAACAAAATTCGTTCAGCAGTGGCCATACTTGAGATATTATGACACTCGGTCTAGACAGTTTTGGTAAGTTGCGTGCTACAGTGGCCTCTAAATTATAACAACGTTGAGTAATTTTACTGACTGTACGTAGAACGCTAAACGCTTCACTTCACCTTCATTAAGCACTACTCTTAAAAAAGGACTTACGGACTCTTACTTATCAGAGAAATGTACCATTAGGACGTCTTTAAAGCGTGTGTGATTCCGTATATTCTAGGTACATACATAACTACTTCACGAAAATATATAAACCTAAACACCCAACGTAACTCTCCGAGATTTTCAAGGTTAATTTAACACAGCAAAATCCAAACTTTTCCTACACTGCCATCGATGCAATAAATTTCATGCACTGAATCCTGTGTCAACTTAAATTCGATTCGGTGCATTTGCAAGCCGAGCTCAGGGCGCCGTCTCTAGAAGTAAATAGAATTGTTTCAATAGGAAATAGCAGAGCGCTGTTTGCTGTATTACCTATAGTCAACCTCGTTTGCATCTCAAAATTTACTGCGAGCGTGGAACTAGTCATTGTTGTATTGATAAATAAGATGCAATAGCTGGTGTAATATTGGCATGGACTGCTTAGAGAATGTTACTCATGTAACATAACCTCTCTAACATCCTACTAATATTATAAACGTGAAAGTTTGTGAGGATTTATGGATGTATATATGTATGGATGTTTGTTACTCTTTCACGCCAAAACTACTTAACCGATTGCGATGAAACTTGGTATGTAGATAGCTGGAGACCTGGATGAACATATAAGCTTTTTATCTCGATATTTCCACGGGATGGGGACTTACGCGGGTGAAACCGCGGGGCGCTGCTAGTGTAACATAATCCTAAGTGTGGTCTTAGCTTAACGACAATATTCTACAAACAAACAAGTGTTCAACTCTTTCTATAGATGTTAGTTAAAATTTTTGTTAACTCGAAACACGATAGCTTGAAGCATTCTTACCATAATTTATACTGAGTAAATGTACCACTCTTAGGTACCTAACCCTAGCATAGCTAAAAGAGCTACAACTTGATAGAACAGGTACGCTTATAGCGAAACGGTTCTTGTGATTTTTGGAAATATGTGCACTGTACTGTAGTAGTTTAATCAGGAGTACCTCTACCGAACCGAGACATATAGGCTTCACTTTGGTTAGAGAGATACCGCGGAAAATGTTGAAATATGTCTAGAGAAGAATATTTACAAGAATTGTAAATTTGGAGTAGTACATCTAGAGGTGTATCTGCTTAGCCAAGATAAATAAGCGCACTTTTTGATTGAAAATTCACTGTGAAACTATATTTAGTGAGAAGTTGACAAAAAGACTGTACAGTGGTGGTAGAGGTACCATTAAACCATACCTCAAGTGAGGTATTTTTACAAGGATAACATACTGGGGAATAGTTTACTTAAAGGTACCACTCCCTAGCCAAAAAAAAGGCACGCATTGGCATACAACCATTGAATGCAATGTGCTGAATCATAGTGAAGATACTTTCTCAAAAACCATTCATTCAAACAAAGTGCTACATACAACACGAAATTCAAATATGGAATACTTTTTTCGCACACAAAGTTTCTGCAAACAGATTTATGACCACCATGCTTGAATAACATAGCCGAAAAGCAAACAGGTTTGCATAAAAAAAAATGTGTCCTCTGATCCCGGACCTTTTTAAACTAAATGTATAAAAACATAAAATTAAAATTTTAAAACGCAGATTCTGGGAGTCTCATTGGTTATTCAGTTTATTTATACATAAGATTAATCATGGAGATATCTAATGACCTGACTGGCCTGTTGGCCTAGTGGTTAGCGATTGCTGTATTGAAGCGTGTTTTCTTAATTATCGAAGCATATGCTAAGTAAGCGTAAAATATTCTATAGATGAATTAAATAATTATGTCATGTCTTAAAACAATAGTTCTACTTAAGTATCGAAGTACGTACATTACATGACAAAATATTTTATTGGATCGATGCAATATTGCATCGATCGATCGATTTGCGATCCAACTTAGAACTCAATGAACAGATTTTTTATTTCTGTTTTCCATCCTCTCCTACCAAAATTACCCATAGTACCAGCTTTCACTATTCCAAAATGATTTTAATTAAAAAGAACTAATGGTTTCCAAAACAGTTTTTTTTTAATATCTTCTATAGATTGAAATTTTCCTACCATGCTAGCTTTTAAAAGACTGCAAAGATCGACAAATTGTCGATAAATAGTTAATAATAATTTGTCTCTAACTGTCATCACACACATCACACATGTGTATGTACATCTATCTTGTTCAGTATACAAAAATAGCTTTGTATGTAATATGTATATTGCTCTTCCATACTTGAAATTTATATTTAAATTATCTCAAAATAACTCAAAACTCATTGTTTTTAAATATTTATAGTATGAAAAATTCACAACCAATTTCCCGTTTCTTCCTTGAAATATATATTATGAAGTTCTTAAACATGAGTTCAGAATTATCCTAAAAATCTCCCTCTCCCTCCCTGGTTCTTATTATAAATCTTTGGGAACATCCGGAACAAATTCTCGATAAGTAAACTTTCTCCCCGAATAAACTACAATTCAAACCTTTTTATTAGAAAACATAAAACTCTTTCGATGGCCACATAAAATGAGAAATCTATAATCTGTGAGGATATTGGAATACGGAACAATCAATTGTTCAACGGCCATTGTTCAAATGAAAGGCTTTTGAAAATATTACTTCACGAAGATTCGCTTTTATCGACGGCCACGTCGAGAGGTAGTCTCAGTGTCGTCTCGATCCCCAGACAAAATCTCTGTTGATTGCATATCCGATTAAAAGGTACATGCGGGATACGACTAACCCTTTCCTGTTCAATGAATAATAAATCAGGGAACAGAATAGGGTATATATACAATTCGATGATTCTGACAATACAACTTAATTTTTTTTTATAATTGAAGGAGGTGTTGCGGTGATTTCAACTATGATTGAACCAGACTATCGAGAATATACACTACACCTTAACGAAGATCGCACACAGAGTTGCTAAATCCTGCCGCATGTAAATTTAATAAATAGATAATATTGACATAATGAGCATAAATGTTGTAAATATGCAAATAGATTTGTATGTTCCATATGTTTAAAAGTTAGAACTTCTGAGCCGATTATAATAAAAGTTGGCAAGATAATAGCGCGAGCCGCAAGTCCATTTACCAAAAATCTACTGATATTCCTATTTTCACATCTACAATCCACGCGAATGAAGTAGGAAGCAAAACTATTATGTAGTTCATAACTCTAAAAGCTCATGGGAAACAAAACAGTAACTAGGCTGTAACGCAAACAGACAACAAAAACTTTCACAATATTGCACATTTTACCTCAACAAATTCACTTTATATTTCACTCGGAGCGAATGTTCACAAACAGTACAAATGTGTTAGTCATTTTGCACAAACGCTGCACAATATCGCCTCCCCATTGACTGGAATTCAACTTGAAGCGCATAAAGGGCATCGACTACAAAAGCGTCCGCCAAGAAAGAAATGAACTCGAAGTCATAGAAATTAAATTTTATATCTCGGAAGAAGTTTGCCCCTTAGATAGCGGCCGTCCGCTTTGTCCCACCAAACAATACCGATGGAACAGCGACACAACTCATATTTCATTCGAATAACAATAACCTATATTTTGCTTTATCCAATCTTCAATATGAGATTGAAGAATAACACGTTTACCATTAACATACAGACGAAATTGGTACCTATAGTTAATATAAACAATTTTGAGACATTTACATATGCGTATTGCCAATTTCGATGGATACTCGCGTTTTTATCACAATCGCGTCCGCAATTTTATTTCCCAAATTAAACGACAGATAAAAGCTCTCTGTACGCTGTCATTAATAACGTCTAATTTAGAATGTTTAAAGAAAGGAGCTCACATTGAAAACCCACGACTGCAGGGTAAACGTCATTATCCGTTCGTCACTCAACAACAAAGGTCTGCTCATCAGCTTGCAAATTGAATTAGAACATCCAACCGATCCTGTTTATGTACCCCTCTTAAATGTTGAATTTTAAAGGCATTCTTAATTCATGAATCTTTGCTGAGTTCGACCATACAATTTACATTTACATTTTCAAACCAGTACACGGCGTACAGATTTGCATTTGCTCGCCATATATGTTGCATTTATTCAAACATTCTACCTATATATTATTCTGTTTATAAAGGAGGCGAGCATCAACGATAAGAGGAATAGTGTTATTTATGGGTCTGAACTCGATCCATTGGTGTTTACCAGCAGCGCCCATTGCCCCCTCGTAAATCGTTTAAAGGTTGGGCGTTCTCCATCCTCAAGATGGATGCCCTTGTCAGGCTGATATATTTACTGTCCGCCACATGGTCGCTCACGCCCTATCTACTGTTTAACATGTAACTGCTGTTGCTTTAATAAATATCCTTGGTGAATGAATGTTTAAAAAAGGCAACGCTTTTAAGCAGTTCACTTTAGCCGTGGCCAACGAACCGTCAAGTTCACAACAAGGGTTAACTTTTGACTGACATGTATTCCAGTATCTTACTCAAATTCAAAATAAAGTGAATTTTGTTCTTAAAAGGAAAACATTTTTATACGAATGGAAATAGAAGTCTTAAAAGAATTCATTAATCATGTAACTCGTATTTAGAATTTATATGAAAACGAACAAGGGCTTGGTGTATATATACGAGTACGTATGTCTTTAGAGTAAATCTTCGCGCCATTTCATAGCATACGTACGTAAGGTGCGGTAAGGTATATTACCCATTCTTCATCTAAATCGTGCGACTTTTGCCCTTACGGGAGTGTAATGGAGCGCAACTTATCGTCAGTAATCCCGCCTTCACCGTCTTTAGCTTTTCAGAAACTATAGAAGAGAATGTCCCGCTCACAATACAATGTTGTCGTGTAAAAAACAATAAAAGCTTACAGCGTAATAGCGGTCATAAAATGAGCTTTAAAATATTGAACCACTTCATTTTCCCGTCGCAATGCCTATTATGGTATCAACTCATAAAATCAAACGTGTTACACATAATAGGGCCCGGCTTATAAAGGCTCTCGTCACGTAAAGTTTTATTAGTTTAAAACCTAATGGATTTCTTTACCTTTTTATTATTCGATAAAAAGAGTAGGTCCGATAAAATGAATTGCCTTTAAACATAGTCTCCTTAAAGACTGCTGTAGAGAAATAATAGTGAAGGAAGTGAGCGGAAATTTTGTGGAATTTTTCATTTGTCATTGTCATTAAAAGTTTCTTACTCTATTACAAAGCAAAAAAGACACAAATACAGAACATTGATTAAAATATATTTATGGGTAGATTGTACTTAACACACAATACCTGAAACATAATGATGTTGACGGGAATCAACGTCATCAAGTATTTAATAGATAAGATTACACTGGCCGTGGTCACGGGCTGAGTCACTACGGCCGGTGTAACCTGGTCGATACGTCAGGCAAATCAAAAGTGTGTAATGTCTATTAAATACATGAATTTACTACTATACTTTCATTCCCGTCAACATAATAATATTATCATGGAACGTGAGAGTTTAAAAGTTTCTGAAATATCTTTAGATCTGTGGAGAGACGGGTGTTATATCCCTACAATACAATGGGAGAATCCTCCGACCAGGCTAGCTGAATATGCCTGGCGGACCGCGGCCCAACGGTTCATGTTTGGTAGTTGCTAATTGGCGCGAGAACTTTCTTTGTGCAATGCAGGATTAGTAGTTACTCCGTAGTTCAGTGTGCCTTCGTTAGATGACACCACGTTAGATGATGTCACCACATATCTTTAGAATTGTAGTGCTAGTGTAGTTGTCGTCACGAAGATTGCTTCACGACAAGCTCACGCATTTTATTATTTTATTTGTTTTGATATAATGGGTCGTATTTACTTTGTATATTTTCTTTAAGTTTGGAATGGTCATGGCCAACTTTTATTCAGATTACGTGATCTCTCATAAGAATTCAGTCTGTATAATATACCATATAGATACGATATAGTCTCATATTATACATATCTTATACCTTGGTACTTTAGTGTCTTACACGTTTGGCAATAAACGAAGTAAAATAAATAAAAATAATTCTGTTAGAAATAATTTTAATTTAAAAAGAAATCCGCAGTTATGTTGGCATGTCGGCAACAACAAATATTTAAAAAAAAGCCTTTTACGGTATTTAGCAGCAAAGTTTTTTTTAATGTAAATTGTATTTTAAAATAATATTCACTTTTTTTGTTATCCGTGTTAATGAGTTTAGCGAGTTAGATAAACAGATAAACTTATGTAAAAATATGTGGCTGTAGGGCTATTTGGCCTGTAAAATATTGAGGCTGTTAGAGTTGGGCGAGACAGTACTGTCCCATAGCCCGAATCGACCCTTGTCACCATGTCGCATATCTGTCCAACTTAATTTTAACGCGCACCCTTCATTGTGAACCTTCAGAACAACCTCCACGGGCTTACAGGAAGGAAGGACTGCCTTAGTTTGTTTCTTCTAGCAAAACTGATTTTATTAGTTGACAAATCCGATTAAATCCTTTTCGTAACCTTGTTAAGTAACTATTTGGAACAATGACCTATTTTAGCATATAAACGACGTTGACGGATATTGGATTTTTTTTTCATAAACTTCTTGTATTTATAACCTTATAATTGCAAATGTTTAAATATATTCTGAGGACATGAAATAGCGCTCAGGTTTATATTCGAGTGTGAAGCAACCGCCAGATAGGGATTTTCAATTATGTAATATTTTGTGTCTAGAAATATGCTACAGTAAACGCCATTGGACTTATTCTCTATTTCGTTTATCCAAAAACATAGTTCCCTAAATGTAGTAATATAATAAACTTGTTTAACCCTCTGGGACATACAGGTGTGAATATATATGAAAAAAAATTAGTACAACTTAAATTCTCTAAAATAGTTCACATTAAGTAACTATATTTTTCTGGCTGGAAATATCTTTCTGGTTTGAATTTATTTGTTTCATATTCAAGAATTTTACATACTGACCTATGATATTTATGACTTGTTATTCCTATCGATAGTCCTTTTCGGGGACATATATATGTATGTAAAGATGAAAGAAGAACCCCGAACCAAAACAATGGTGTAGATTCTATTGTCAGACTCACTAAACTAAAACCTAACTTAATTTCTTCATATGAAATCAACCTTGTCTTCTTCGTAATAAGGTCTATTTGTTACTGGCATCTATGTCTCAGCGCCACTAAATTTCACTAAAACCTGTCAACGTATACTTAACTTTATTTCCACGCAGCGAGAGTCCCCATTTATTCAAATGCCGTATAAAAACTTGTTCAAAACGAACTAACATGACGTTATTTTAATCGATACCTACGAAGATGCTTACTAAAAACACAGAGCAAAAGAGATGGCATTCAACAGATAGCGGCTCTCGCTACATGGTATTAAAGTTTATTTAAGCGTGTCAGACTTTAGTCGACAAATAAATTGCTTATTTCTATAGCGACGTATGTTACCTACTTGTTTATATTTGAAATAAGACCTTGTTTCGAAGAGTGTAAGGTTTACATCTCGTATGAAAAAAATTTAGTCAATTATAGTTAAGAGAGAAATTCAACAGAATTGACACCAATATTAGTTCAGTTGCATTTTGTTTGTGCTGGTGTCTAAAAGCTCGCTCCTAGACCTCATTGTGCAAAACTGTAGGGTCGTATCGAGTCCTCCTAGTATATGTAGACACAGAAAACCGCTCACCATAGAGTCTGTCGTATGTTTATTTGCCGTCAAAGCAATTGTCGTCTAAATGTATTCATATACGTATACAGTTCTCCATCCAACTGAAAATATTTCTATCAATTTTGAGGATGTATTTGCACAAACCGAAATATGTCAGAGCCTACCGCTGTCAATTCGACTCAATTCAGTGCAGACATGAGCAGGTCGCCCAACTATAAGTGATTGCACAATGCCCTGCATTGAAACCAATTTTCAAAACCGCAGATGCTGCAATGACTTACAAATATTTAGGAATTTTATTCCGAAGCGAGCCTGTGAACCTTTAATCATAATATTACCTTTAGCTCGAATAAGTATTTTATTCAGAGTATATTTAGAGTTTTTTTACGAAGCCGGCTATAGATTTAATAACTGTCATCTTTACAAGCAAATATTCAACGTTTTTTATATATTAAGCAACATCTGCCAACCCTCATTTCCTTTAGCTTGCAACATTGCGGGGGAAATTTAGTCGAATGACGATGTAATAAATTTCCTTCTTCCTTGGTATGATCCATAAAGCTTCGGCCTCTGTCAGAAAGGTCCTCGAATATCGCCTAATACGACATAATAAAAATGTGCTTCTTTGAATTAACTGATTATTTTTATACAATACCTACGTAAGTGTAAATATATCTTAACAATATTATCTCATAAAGTGGGTTTTTATGCTTGTTCAGTATTAAAATTCTAAAATATTTGCAGAATATTTAGTGTATTTGTTTTAAATCATAGTTCTTCGGCAAAAATGAGGCAATCAAGCTTACATTTGTAATAATTGGTGGTAAGCTGTAACGGAACTATTTTGACCTTCCCAAAAATAAGGAAGTCGAACGTGCGGTATCATTCCTATAAAAAAATCTCGTTTTAAATGAACCCACTCTCAATGCTCTTCTGATTTGATAAAAGCGTTACATGTAAAAAACTGTTATCGATTTTAAGAATTTAAAATCCTTTAAGTTCCTGATGAATACTGCTAATACTGCTTTATTTTATGCTCGAAATAGCTTGCTCGATTGGTTCACCAAAAGAAACCAAGTTTACTTTTCCTTCATAACATCATAGTCATCATCAAGAGGAACCTTCTCTTATAGTAACAGTAGTAAGGCCTGAAGACTGAAAGAGTTCTGTTCTTCCCCGATATGACGAAGTCACTGAAACTAGTGACCAAATAATAATAATAACTTGAGACATCTCACACACGGCCGTCTGATCCCAAACTAGGCAGAGCTTGTACTATAGTAACCAGACTGCTGATAAATTTACTTATATATTTAATTATATATTACTAAATACATTAGGTATATATAATATAGATAAATTACACCCATACACAGAACAAATAGTCATGCTCATCACACAATTACTTGAACTTGGTGGGAAACGAACCTGGTATCCTGATTGTAAGGCCAGCTCTGGACAATGTTTGTAATTACACACACCTCTATTGACATGGCTTATAGTTACCTCGAAGCCATTGAAAACTGTCTAATAGGCTATCAGTTTTACCTTTTTCGTTAGTTCCAGTTTTATTAATATCAGGATTCAGTCTCAGATCTCAGTAGACTCTGAGACGCTTCCAGCTGCGACTGACTGATAGTACTGCTATACTTATTAATTTGTCGATCGGTGAAAGACCTGGGCTTACATCTTGGCTCTACGCTAAACTGGCGTGATCAAGCCACTTACGTATGTCATAGGATTACCGAGCTTCAGAGCTTTATATCCCCTAAAAATTACCTTCATGCGACTAACTAAGCTAAACTATGCTCGTGCAAACTCTTCCCTGCCGTTTAATTGACTATATTGATGTGTGCAGTTATGACCTGAACACAGATCTTCACGATACATTAGACCGCCTACTTAATAATTTCATTCGATTTATTTTTAACCTTCGTAAACATGACCATGTTTCCACTTTTCGTTCTCAGCTCAGAATTTTGGATTTGGCCTATTCGTCATCGCCAGAAAATGCGCGCACTCACTATTTCAGTAAAATCCTCAATTCCCCGTATCCTCCAACACCATACTTCCAACTCTTATGCAATAACCATAATAGACACACTTGATCGTCAAGTACCTATTTTTCTTCTTCTTTGTCTCTATAACACCACTGGCATCGCCTCTTCTTTCTCTTTTCAGTCTATTCTCTGGTGGAATGCGCTTCCTCTAAAAGTCAGGATGGCTACAAATCGTTACTCAAAGAATTGGCCACATGACCTATCTTCTATTTAATGCTGTTATGTGTGAAATGTGTTAACATAATATTATATAACAACACATTATATTAACTCCAACTTATACCCATAGCCAACATAATATTATATATTTATTTATGTATGTAAGCGTATGATAATGATGTGTATGTAAGTATAATGTTTATTTGAGTATTGTTTGGTCAAATTTTAGTTTGGATTCATATTATTTTACTATATCCACAAAACTTTTAAGTGCAACTACTTATTTCTTTCACGGCATCACTCTAATGACTAGCAGAGAATGCCTTAGGCATTAAGTCTGCCTATGTTCCTGATGTGCATAAAGTTTAAATAAAGTCACTAAAGTCAGTTTTTCATCATAGCAGTAATCATTACAAAAAAATCTTTAATCAATATACGTCATGATCAAGCAATCAAAACGCAGACGAAATCTACAACGTTCTGAATTCATTTTTTGTGTAAGGTTTAATTATCGGCACCCGTTTAAATAGACGAATTTCTCTACAAAATACTAATACAAATTAAAATATGCACATGCGAAATTCTGACGGATTCCAGGTTTGAGCTGAATTAAATATTGTGTAATACATGCGTACTATATTGCTTACACAAATAAAAAAACACATCATGAAAACTTATACACCATATATCGTTACAAAACTGTCAAACTTCCAGATGTATTATTGTGATTATTAAGATCTCAATAATACTTTGTCGGGGTTCAGCTCAGGGTCTTGTTCACTTAATTCTTAGGTTACACCCCAGTACGCCGTGTGGTTTTAGACGGCTAGATTCACACGCCGAAACAAAAAGTATCTCAATAATACTACATAACCCCCAACGTGTTGTGCTTCTGATCAGTATATTGGCCACGTCTATTTGAGAAGGTAAAAGGATTGGTAGCGCGCAACACCAATAACTACTTACCATTAAACGGGTCCTGTATCTTCCATTACATGCTTTTTTAAGAAGATACACACTTGCTTTGCACCATCAGCACCATCCAGGGTCGCTGCTAATATGATATGCATTGACTCAATGTGTCTTAAACCATTGTGTCATTTTGTGTGTGTATTTTTCTTTCTTTCTTATTACTAAAACGCGGCTTATTGGCTAACTACTACTACGTTCTTCGTAATAAATACCTAAGAAATGCTTTTTTTTTGTATGAAGCACATTCTTTAAGTTTCCGTTACTGCAAAAGATTTAATAAGAACTGAATTTTCAAAGACTTCGTTTTGCATCGTTAAAAATTGTACTAAGTCAGCCACTAGAACATTAACAGGTAAAAATGTTATGGCATTTTTATACAACAAATTCTTTGAATCGTGGGTGAACTGTAAACAACTACACAGAATGTACTCTTTGTACAGTACAGTCACCGAGCATATAGCTCATATCATAGCAGAAATAAGGTTAAATATACTTTTAAAATATTTATACGTACGATGTAAAGGACTTAGATTGCTTTAGACGTATTTTTTCATTATATATTTACTAAACAATTTAAATAAAAGCCTATAAAATGAAACTGTTCAAACAGGATTGTAAACACGTCAATGACTTAGTCCCTTTCAATGTTAAACCATTTTGACAGACAGATGGCTGAAGTTTGGAGTACAAACATAAACGTGAATTACATTTCCGATTCCCTTTAGTAATCTATAGCAAGGAAATGTTTGATGATGTCACTGGAGAATGAAAACGCTGTGTATTTATTTCCCAGAAGGACAGACAGATTCTTATTGTCACTTGTTTTAACCAAGCGGCTTTCTTACTGCTTATAGTTTTCTTCCTCCGGCCTAATTGAAAACTTTCATATCCTTGTAAGTATATATTATTGGATCTCAAAAATATGTAAATAGTGTATGAGAAAACCCAACGATACCTTGTAATGCAGGGATCCTCAATAACAAATTGTTGGAGTTATTTCTAGTGGGAGGGCGAAGGGACTCGCGGAAATTTATTTTTCGGTCGCTATCCAATTATTTTTGGGCACGTTAGTAGAGCATAAATCTGAGAGGTGGCCGTTGCGCACGCACCACGCACCTTCTACCTTGTAATAGTTCGGACGTGAGGCAACTAATGCGATAAGCTCCAAGATTAATTTATTTACCGAAAAGCCGCGGCCCTGTTTACGTTTAGGGGGAATAAAAAATGCTCAAGAGGGTGAAAACAAAAATGGCTGTCGATCAATCTACGTTTCCTGTTATTTACTATTAAAGATTTTTTTTTTGTTTTACAGGTATACCGATACCTTGTTTGAAACACCATATAAAATATTTATTATGGTAAAGTAAAATATCAACAAATATTAGTTTCATAAAACAATGGTGATTGTTGTTGAATGTCTATTTGGTCGTTATCTCAGAAAGTCATTTAAGAGAATTGCTCAATTTTTCTTTTTAATAATAGTATGCTAGCAGCATGGGTCACACATTACTAGTATTCTTGTTAACCGTTCCAGCTAAGGTAAAATAATTTAAATATATATGCCTACTTCTGGACACTAATAATTCTCATCTATTGCTTATCTGTTATCACTACAAACTATAAAACAAAGTCCGCGTCTGTCTGTCTGTCTGTTCGCGAAAAACTGAAAAACTACTGAACGGATTTTCATGCGGTTTTCACCAGTAAACAGAGTGATTCATGAGGAAAGTTTAGGTGTATAATTTGTTAACGTTTTGTGTAAATTGATGGAAATATGTTGATGAATGTTGAAGATGTCTCTACGACCCGTGCGAAGCCGGGGCGGGTTGCTAGTCATGTCATAAATCTTATCTTAATTATTATTATTAATGGTAATTGTTAGTCAGTCACGAAAGAAAATAATCATTTGATTTAGTTTGTATCAATAAACTCCAATAAACAACATCTGACAATAATTTGAGATACATGATTTCTCACACAAATGATCGATAAAGCCTTGTATGACCCTGATAGTCTGACATAATGTGAATATAATCCATTTTTTTACGTTTTTGTTATTTAACTTGTAAAATTATAAAACACTTGATATTGGCGGAATTCCTGCGCTGATTCTTGCGCGGGATAGAGTCCATAATAAAATAAAATAATATATAAGCCTAAAACTGACATAGGTAACTTTACCAATAGTACTGAATGAACCTTATACATTCCTCTTTAGAGATCTCATTCTTAGAGGTATAATACATTTTTGTACATTACATACATAACATTCGAAATTTACAATATCGAATATTATGTTTCAAGACATAAGTACTTAACTTGTTTACTTACGTTTCTGAAGCGACTTTTTACATACATATTATGCATTGCTAGAACAAACTTTAATGAAAGAAGGACATTTAAATGGAATTCATTAGCCTGTGGTTTTATGTCTATTAGGATCATTATAAATCCAATATGGCCGACACAATGGACAGACAGGGTAAAAGTAGAAGCAAGGGAATTTGTAATATTTAAATGTGTTGTTTCCAGAGGCCCGCCCCCATTCTCCCCTTTGAATAATTATCTATAATATAGCTTATGTCCGGCTGGAATAATCTACCTTTCAAATTGTAAAAGAATTCTTCTAATAGGAACAGTTGTCCTGAAGAACACTGTAAAGTGTTGACACATTGAAACAAACTTACAAAATTACCAATATTGCCTTATAATAGCATTATTGATTTAAGAAAAATAATTATTGTGCTTACTAAATTTTTAATTCATATGTGAATGAAAATATTGAGTCCCACCCTCGCCACTCAGGACTCTTCCTTTGTTTTCTTTTACCACCCCACCAGTGTCGGAGTAAAAAGCTTTTAGTACCCCCAAAAGCCAAAATAAGTTAACCAATGTAAAAATATATTTAAAATATATTCACTGCCGGCTATTACTTATTATTTTCACGCAAATAGACGAGATGCAACATCCATTATAGGAATCTCGCCTTTAGTATCATCATAAATATTGGTTTTTCTCACTTTAAAAAAAAATAACTGAAAAGTTGCAGTTGTACGCTATGCAAAAACTAATCCTACTAATATTATAAACGTGAAAGTTTGTGAGGATGTATGGATGCTTGTTGCTCTTTCACGCAAAAACTACTGAACCGAATGCCACGAAACTTAGTATGTAGATAGCTGGAGACCTAGATTACCACATAGGATACTTTTTATCCCAATATTCCTACGGCATCGGGACTTACGCGGCTGAAACCGCGGGGCGCAGCTAGTGTTATATATAAAACTGATTTAACTTTTAAATTCTTATTAGAGCGTCTTAAAATAATCTTTATCCCTGCTAAAATTGCCTATCTGGGTAAAACCTGCAATTTCAGATAGTCTTTTCGACGGGCTTTGTCATATCTTCCAAATTTATGGCATATCTACGTATTTTGGCTATAGCCTACTTATCAACGCGCTTACACTCTCTCATACATTTTGCTATTATAAAATGTAACGACTTTTAGATATTGTAGCATATCAACTTTTTTGATATGAATATTATACTTACTGGTAATACTAATATGTATTAATTATTTCCAGATAAGAGTATTTAACTTAAGATTTCTCTTAACATACACCACAATCCCGTAAGAAAGTCCTTTCAACGAAGCACTCGCAAAGTCGGTACAACCACGAAAGAGTGCTACAATATTTATTTTTATATAAGTACAAGGAACAGTTAAGTGAGTTCTCCTTTCATATAAGAGACAAATATTGTGACAGCGACATTACTACTGACACTTATCTCACGGAAATTAGTTTTTAGTTTAGTTGTATTTTTTTACCTTCTGGGGTACCTAAAGATTAATGCCACGTTCCTATAATCAACGAAATTTTACCGTCCGTAAACAAAACGAATCGTTCCTTGATTATAGGAACGCGGCGTTAGTTTATTCTTTTTAACCCCCCCTCCCACCTGGTGATACGTGGTGAGGTTTTAGACTAACCCCCCCTCCCCCTAGTCAAATTCACTCGTATTTTTTAAAGTTCAAATATATTAAAAAAATTTAAAATACTATTTTTCAATACAGATATAATCGCGCGTTCTACGAAAAAATAAATACACGTGATATCTCAATACACCCTCCCCCTCCCCCCTTGTGATATTTTCCGAACCCCCTCCTTCCTCTTTCGAGCCTCACGTGATTAATGGACAATCCTTGGTAGCAAGCCCACACACGACTTGATGGTAAGTGGTTTCTGATGCCTATAGACACTAACAACACTAACGATGTGGTTCAGGCCTCGCATACGTAATCTCCACTTATAGATCGCCCTCGGCTCCGCTCGTGGAAGTTATTTTGTCTGTCGCTGGGGACAGTATTTTTTTTCTGGGTGAAAGGTACCCTATCTCCTTATCTGCACCCCTGACAACGAAAATTTCATGACCATCGGTTGAGTAGAGCGTAATAAACAAACTAACTCACTTTCGCATTTATAATACTAGCTGTTGTCCGCGACTTCGGTCGCTTGGAAATTTTAGCAATATCTAACTAACGCACCTTACACTTTTTCCTGGATAAAAAGTAGTCTATGTGTTATTCTAGACTATTATCTATGTCGGTACCACATTTCATCCAGATCCGTTTAGCCGTTTTTTGCAATTGAAATTTGTGGTAAACATCCATTTATCTTACACCTTTATTAGTAAGAATAGTTAGGATTTGTGTTGCTTAACCGTAATCTTATGTAGGATGGAGATACTTCCCTGTCTACCCAACCTTAGAATATATTTCTAATTATGTCGATTTCACCAAAACTCTATCTTACAACGTTTGCAAGGACCTAGTGCCGTTATCTTTACGATGGAAGGCTGCGTTGTGCTTTCAAACACGATTATTGCCCGTTGCTGTAACGTTGCCAAAAAATCTAGTATTTTATTACAGCTCAATGAGTAAGCCTATGAAAAAATTTCTTACTCATTTTGTAATCCCTAAGTGGAGTTGCATAAAATTTAGCAAACAGGTAAGTTGCGTCCTGGATTAACACATAGCACAACAGCACTACACAAGAAACACCAATGATTACTTACCATCATGGGGCGTGCGCTCTTTTGTCAAGTAGACACAAGAAGCAAGATTTGCCATCTCTTTACTTTAGTCCACTTTCCATGCGCGCAATGAATTAACATTTAAACTTGCATTGTTTCAGGTAATAATAACAACGAGGAAAATCTATATTCTACATTACAAGAACATGAGCTGCAAACATTAATGGAAATATGGTCTTCCCTATCATAAATGATAGATAGCTCTTCATCTTCGTACTTGTCCTCCGTTCATATGGTCATGTTTATATACACACTCGTAGTATGTATATAAACAACAGTAGGTGAAAGTTTTTGTAAATAACCACAGCTTGCCATTATTTTTTTATAAGTTATTCTCATAACTTGTTTTTACTCATAAGACAAGATAAACTTGCGAAATAGTATTTTTATATAAACAGCGAGATCGCTTAGCAGTCAGTTAATCTTAACTGTTGTGAACTGTCCGTGAAGTCACTATATTTTACATCACTCTAATGTCCGTTAGATATCGACGAACAATTCGGCGAATATCTCGCTGAATTATTTGTGCACGAATAGACGAGTTTTATATATTGGTCTATGTTCAGTTTTCATAGATCTTTCAAATATGGATCGTGCGACACGCTGCTTCGACTTCAGGTATGTCTCTTCAATGTGTACCGACTCATAAAAGAAAACAAGTATAAATTGGAAATTTAAAAACCTGACTGCATTAAATATACTAACTAATAAACGTATACTTGAATATATGTCTGTAATCATTTTAAAACCCTTCATTTTGATACCTCACTCTAGAGGTTTGGGAGAAAATAAATATTTGAAAGCATCCATTTTGATCCAAAACTCTTAATCTTATCTTAATCTCAAAATTAGTAATTTTTTTTTTGCCTCTCTACAACGTTTGTTGTGTATCTCGAAAACAAGCATTCGTATGCTATTATACGCTCTTAATAACAGAGTATATTAATACAATTTTGACATCCTAATTATGTAAAAATCCGTAGGATTAAAATCGTTTTTAACTTTTTATAGATTGCGATAAGAATACTTTTACAGCCACTCCAAGTTTTAGTTCCAACAAATATAACTTTTTAAAATTATCTTGATACCACCTGACACTCAATCTAAAGAGAATAGATAAGGTCCGACCTGACCTTAATCTAAAAAGGGCACAACTCAAAAAGTTCTGTGATAAAATGTTTCAGTTCAAAAATTAATTATTTGGCCCAACGCTTGGGTAAATTTTATCCATTTAACTTAATTACAGAATAGGTAATAGAGTTTATGGCGCCATTATTAATCTCGACGTGCTCGGCTCTTTGAAACCCGCTTGAGATATAACTTTAAATAACTCGCGAAGTCTTCCATCGACCTACCTGCTTTTACCACGATTTTGAACTTTGATACTGGCAAAATAGATTAAAGTAAGAGCCGAATATTAGATGGGAAATATTATAACGAACCTTTTGATAGTTCAAATTCAAATATTGTCAATTTCTGAAAATATAATTGTATGAAAATTCAAAAAACTAGAGATCTCTTGATAGAATTTTGACCATAATTCATTTTTTGAATGTTTTATTTCATAGACTTAACTTGAGCTGTCATTGTATAGACTTGGAGTACATGACAGGTCAACATAATATATTATATTGAACATTGTAGTTTATTGTAACTTTTTACATAATTGAAAAATATCTTTTTTTTTATCGATATCACTAAAAGTAGTCAAAATCTCCCAAAAAAAAAACATAATATCGGCTGACAAACGTAAGAGAAAATGATAGAAAAGAATTTAAAAAAAAATTGCATTATTTTTATTTGGATCTGTTTTATCTTGCCTATTTCTATTTAGATATTTTGATTATAATAAAAAATAGAATACCTTTTGGGCCGTATTTGATTTTATTAAAAAAATCTATTTTACGTCGGCTACTGAGTTAACTTTTAACAGCACCCAAAACATTTTGTATTTTTATTTTTCATTTTAAGCTCTTAAATAATTGCTTAGTCTAGCCACACACAAATTAAAAAAAAAACAAGCAGAAATTACACCGACAAACACTAAAAAATGAACGCAAATTACACTCAGATTGTACAATAAATCACATAGCAAAATCAAAAGGGAGAATAAGCTCCATACTAAATAATAATACTCCGTTCACCAACCTTTACACTAGTTTCCTTTAACATCGTCCATTAGATGCGTCTCCAAAGCAAAAACTCGAACTATATTCCACTAAACATGATTCTTACATCTAAGCTAAGAAAAACGTTCTCTGAACATAATTAGGCACCCTTTTAAGTAATGAGCCTGGATGTCATAAATCTAGTGGCAACCCTGATCGAAATAGTAAAATGTCTGCCGATGGGCCACAACCCGTCGACAGCAAGGACCAGTCATTAATCCTACTTGCCAGCTTATTACTCAAGTAATTACCTATTTATCCGCATTTTCTCACGAGTGTGTTCTGAAAGCCGTGAGTAATAACATTGGAGAGTTACTGACGGAAGTCATGTTCCTTTTTGATCCACCTCATCGGTAAAGTCTGCGTTGACTGTTAATGTGAAGCTTAACCGCCCACTTGAAAAGGACCCTAAATTTTGTACAGAATACAACTTTACAAATATATGAAATTGACTTTGAAACAGAGAAAACTGTGTTATGGTTGAATAGTTTCTATTTGTGTATGTTTGTGGTATCCCAAATCATGCTAACGAGTAGGTGTTTATAACGTTCAGTTTAAAACTACTTTTAGTTTTTGCTAGCAGTTCCCGCCGCCCCTTTATTTTGCTCGAACAAACTCTTCAGCTTTGTAATATTAGTATAGGTACAGTTTCAAAATAATGTTTCCTAAACTGTTTAATAGCTATGAACTCTGTTTATCTATGATACAAATTGAGAGTTAACAAAACATTCGAAATTTGTGACAAATAAGAATAGGAGAAAGACCACCATGAATAGGGTTACAATAAAAAAAAAATCTATGTATGATTATCTGCGTTCTAGAACCCTCTGAAGCTCAATTTAGTTTGGGCCTAGACAGCGATGTGTTATAATTATATCCGACGATATCGGAAAGGACCTCCACGGATTAACCTACCAACTTACGCACCAGAGTTCAACGAGATAGGGTTGACAGCGAGACGGCAACCAATAATTAAAAGCAGAGGTTGCCATTTAGGATTAGGCGAATCTTTTTTCTTCTTTCTTATATTAATACGGAAAAAGAATTCTTTGTACCTCTTCATGTGAAATTTGGAATACTTGAAGTTTAAATGTAGAAAAAGTGCAGAATGATAAAATTTTGAACAAAATGTGATATAATAAAAACTAATATTATAAATGTGAAAGTTTGGATGGATGGATGGATGTTTGTTACTCTTTCACGCCAAAACTACTGAACCGATTGCGAAGAAACTTGGTATGTAAATAGCTGGAGAAATGGGTTAACGCATAGGCTACTTTTTATCCCGATATTCCCACGGGATCGGGACTTACGCGGGTGAAACCGCGACGATGATTGTTGGAGTAGTTAATCAGTGAAGATGTAACACACAAACAAATAAACAACCTCACGTTCGCATTTATTATATTAGTTGGACTTAGGATTTACATTTTCAGTTCACTTCATATGTAATCAGATGTTTAATTGTTTCATTTCACTATTTAAAAAAAAAGATAAACTGTCCAATGGGCTTATAATGTCTTTACCTTTATACCTTCTTTTACAGAAACTGATTTAAAATATTAAAAATATAAATAAATATAGTTAAAGTTATTTAAAATATATATATTATATAAAATAGTAACTCATATAAGCTATAACTTATAACCACAGAGATTAATAACTATCCCCTTTGACCATAAACTTGGTTACAAAAAGTATATTGATATCTCGATCCAAATGAGTGCCACAAGGAATAGCAATATTTTTTCCATATTTTTTCTAACAGAACGACTATAAATTGGAAAGCCAACTAAAATATTACACTTTTATATAAACCAACTTTTATATAAAACACTTTTATATAAAAGGTATTGCAGCCCGGGTATTAACCCGGGCTGCAATACCTTTCTCATATTTTTTCACTTTATGAATTTTTACAAAGTTTCAACATATGTAATTGAAAAAACGATGAGCAAATTCAGAGAGTCAAACAAAAATCATAAATGTTTATATATTGAGATAGATTTAGTTAAACACTGGGATATGAATGTCAGTTAACTTCTTTAGGCACGTTAGGTACTTTTGGTATGGGTAAAAAGCACTGAACTCGCGTGACGGTCACGCTTAGATACATATATACAGATGTGTGAGTGTGATTGTATATATGTATAGTAAGTTGTTTTCACTTCTGACGTGCAGACCTACGACAGTTTTTTTAAATTTATTAATGTGTTCTCCAATATGTGCTTCTTGAATACAAGTTGATGTTACAGAACAAGTTTACTGATCATACAAGTACAAGACCACACTTTTCTATCGACACATAACGCGAAAAGCTTCATAGTTATTTTTTTTATCGTATAGGGGGCAAACGAGCAGACGGGTCACCTGATGGTAAATGACTATCGCCGCCCATGGGCACTTGTAACTCAAGAGTCACAAAGTCACAAGTGCGTTGCCGCCCTTTAAGGTGGGAGTAGGAGAAGAGGGGGAGGGGGGAAGAGTAGGAAGAGGGGATAGGGGAGAGGGAAGGGTTAGGGCCTCCGGTAACCGCTTTCTTGCTTCTTTTTTGCTTTGCTTCACTACCGGTTTTCTGTGCTATCGAGCGGAGTCGAGCCGGCCCATACGTGCCGAAGCATGGCTCTCCCACAAAAGGAGTATACTTTTAATAAAATAATAATATATAATGACTGCGCTGGTTTCCTTAATAGATATAAAGTTGACCTAATTTATTCGAAACATGATGACATTTCCCTTTTTTAGAATTCAAGTAGACTATGACGGTATATGGCTCATTAACAATACGGGCTAATTAATTTGTCCGCGTGAGAGCCGTACGTCCTTTTACAATTTCATTATAAGTATACGCACATCATCCGAATCAGGCAACATTATAAGCTGAACTCAGAAGTAACAACATGTTAATTAGAAGGGTGAGGGTTTGTAGAATACTATTTGTAATTTTACGTTTTCCACTTCACTCAGGCTTTGACATCAGACACAGTGAAATTAACTGTAATTAATAAACATAAAAAGATGATTAGAATTGGCAGAAAAGATAGACGGATGTACTTTATAAATATCATCGGTTCAATCATTGTTTAAAAACAATTTTTATATTAAGTTACCGTATAAATAAATAAATAAAAACTAGGGCCACAGCACGTAATAACGTCAACAATGTTTCTTCAAAATATATTTGCCGAAACAAATAATTTGACGTCCACTGGATATAAAAATCAATTTACTTTATCATAAAATATTATTTTTGAGTTGGAGGGCTGGAACGTTTGGTATTTTATATCGCCCTAGAATTATTTTTTAACGTTCCATCCCTGAGTCCTTTCAATTTATTATAGGTACTATCAGTATGAGATACGTAGCTAAAAAAATACTGTGTTTTTTTATAATTTTAAAAGTCTCGCTTGAACTGGACCTCCTATCTCCTATCGCCTGCTATCTTCTCATGCCTCCTATCTCCGCCCTACAAAAGGCGGTAATTAGCACTGATAGTGTAATGCTACTTATTGCCTTCTACTGCAGTTTAGGTTCACCAGATTAGAAGAAGAATAAGGTTGGCAAGGCACATATAATACCGCTGGCTGACGTTACAAATATTTAAAGTGCTGGTTAACAATTTGCACTATGTGGACCGTGTACATGTTTAGCTAGGCAATTGTGTTATTTATTTTAAAAAATATCGTGGAGTGCGAGGGAGTGTCAAGTATCCTCGCGGGTGCGAGGTCGCTCCTAGAAGCCTGCAAATGCCCCAGGAGGCTTCTGTGCTTCTGGATAGAGCTAAGCTGACTCAACTAGTCAGCTTATCTGAACGCATCATTATGCGTCCTTGACTATGAGACTAAATGCGGAAACAGAGCTCTATACCAATACCAATACCAACACCACATCAGAGATACGATCAGAAGAATCGGGAGAGTCAAAGCGGAGACTTCATAAGACACCCTAAAAGTTACATACGACTAATGTTTTTTTTTATTAGTAACGTTCGTCCGCGTTTGTAAATTTTCCCTGTTTTTGCAACATTTTTCATTGATGCTTCGCTCCTATTGGTTGTAGCGTGATATTATGTAGCCTATAGCCTTCCTCGATAAATGGGCTATCCAACACTAAAATGGATATGTGAAATTTGGAATACTTAGTTTATACGTAGAAGAGCAGAAAGTTAAAAATGTTGCTAAGTATAAAAATTGTGCAAAAAACGGCCCCAAAGATCTACAGAGACTGCAGAGGTCCAGTATATATATTAACCTGGCATGGTGCGAAAAGTCTATACAATGACAGATTATACTGGTCATCGATACAAAACAAAACATTTAATTTTAATGAGAAAAAAAATATTAATGAGTTAAGGTTAAATCTCGATCACCAGGCGATCTTTAGTCATTATAATAAGGAGTTAATCGAATCAAAAAACAGATATAAAATTTATCTTCAAATGAACTTAAATCACTATTATTTATCTTAAACTAAAATATTTATAAATGTAATCCTTTTCATTCATTCCAGACTGAAATTTCAGGCTGTATTTCTAACTACCAAGGTCTAAAGAATGAATGTTTTCCATCTTAGAGAATTATTTACGAAGACCTAAGCCCCTTTTCCAAGTAATTCGAAGGTTAGAATACGTAAATGTATTTATTATTAACTAGTTATTCGCACTGGTATCTACGTACTTTAATTAAACACAGATTTATGTAAATTACCAACTACCGCTATGAATAGTGACGCTATTGCTTCATGCAAAATGTTTACATAGTTATTACTGGATTCGAAGCTTCACTAATATATTCCTTTAATTCCTTATCTATATAATTATATCTGAGGAGAATTCTTTGTTAGCATTTTTTTAGCAAACGCGCACAGACGGGAATGTGAAATTTGGAATATTTGAAGTTTATTTATAGAAGAGCAGAAAGCTAAAATTTTTAAAACAAATATCTGCTATAACGTTAAAAACTGTGTAAAAATGGCTACATAAATCCATTGAGTTCCGGTATATATTTTGACCTGTCATAAACTTTTAAGCTTCGCGTTCCATAATATAATTATTTATTTGTACGGGACCTATATATGTATAGCCTGTGACCACGGCCAGTGCAACCTGAGCAAAACGTCAGGCAATTTAGAGGTATGTAATACCTATTTAGTGATCGTGTTAATTCCTGTTTAAATACCTAATTGACATTTCATGGTACAAAGGTCAGTACAATGATCAAGTTATACTGATCAATGATGGTCAAATAAAACAAGACCTTCAAAACGGTCGCCAGGCGATCGGTAGTTCAATTTATTGCTTGTTGTATTGTCACTACAAGTCGTGACCTAAAAAGGAAGACTTCCTTTATTCATCAGGCCTCAGACACGACTTGACCAAAAAGATGATTTTGTCAAAGTGAAAATATACATACTAGGGTAGGTACCCACATTGAGAGAGCAGCAGCACAGCAGTGGAATGCAATAGGCTGATTTATTGATTGACCCACATTTCATTTTGGACCTTCAAACATACAACCATTTCTCTTATTGCCTTCTGGCAATCGAAACAATCAAAACAATGGTGACAAATATGCAGGTTTTGACAATTGAAACAATGTCATTTCAATTGTCAAAACCTGCAGCTGATATCAACGAGATCCTACAAAAGTTTCAATTCAGTTCCATACTTTTATTAGACTGCGCTGTTATAATATAAATATGTTTAGTAGGATATATAAGTTAAGGTTTACCGTCTTCGAACTGAAACTATCAGTCAAACGCAATCTTAGTTAACGGAACAGAGATATTACGCGCTTTCATTTTGACGCACACATTTAACACAAAATGAAATTCGCAAGCAAACGCGCATACATTTCTCATCTTAACATTTCTTGAGAGTGCCATTGTCAATGTTTTTGCGACTCACAAATTACAGATACGTCCTTCTTGTTTTACTATTAGTAGGCGGAGAGTGATTTCAATGAAATAGTAGTGTCGAGGATGTCGGTGTCCGTGCCTATTTTCCGACATTTCCCGTGCCGACCGTGGGCCGCGCTTACTACAATTTTTATGAGTCAGTCGAGCTACACTCGCTTTTATTTCTTTTTCCTTTTTCAAAACACTGTGTGGGAAGCGAAGAGATCCCATTTTCGGCTAGCCGGCATTTTGCAAATTTCGATTCGCGGCGAGTTAGAAAAATAAAGATTTCACACGTGCCTTTCGACGAGTTCTTCTTTGCTTTTATTTTCTACGTTATAGTAACTTCAAACAATTCCGCAGAAAGCATTTTGTTTCAAATGTATTTTTTTTCTATTGTAATATCACTTGCTTTCATTGTAAAAAAAAATAACAAAAAGTAAACGAGAGTAGATCCAATATTGCTATGGATTATTATGAAGCAGTACCTCTACCTTCCAGAACACCAAACTGGAAAACTTACTATTGTGTATCCGCTAGGGTACTCCCTAGCGGAGATACAATAGTAAGTTCACCAGAACCGCAAATTCTTTTACTAACTTCTCAAAAAAAAGTGGAGTGGACATATCATAACGGTAACATTTCAAGAAAAGGTACACTTTAGTGTGCCAGAAACTTTAATGAAATAAGAAAAAAAAAAAAATAAGTACCTACCTACCATGCCTTGCTACTTGATTTTTATGAGTTGTGTAAAACCTTTTTCAATATTTTTCACTGCACTGAAGCGTAAGATGTACATATATATATACAGTTCTTTTGATCGTTGGACTGCAACTAATTGCATTGCTGTGTTACATTCTCCAACTACTGTACCATACCGTCTATCCCGTGTCTTAGTTAATTGGCCCTATGTCTATTAGACTCTGGTTTATGCTTGATTACATTGAAGCAAACTAACACTGCTCAAACCAAATTGTATATCTTGAAAGATCGCTTCGACCACTTTAGGAACTAAATTTGAAGGTACATGAAATATAAATGTTATCCAAGTCCATATGCAAGGAGATCATTAATTTTCTATCGAAACAAATTTCAAACAAAAAAAATCGTTCCCTAAAAATATATCATAAAGAGCTTGTCTCCATTTCGCCAAAGTGAGTCGTTGAAATGTGAGCCATCATTCTGAGTCATGATAAATATAGTTATGATTTTCCATGACCAACAATAACGCTGATTATCAGAATAAAATATTTGAGAAAGCAGAATGGTTTACTAAAAACAAAGTTCAGGTTCAAGATAAAATACGTGATAGCTGAACTTCATATATTATATAGCATGATTGTTTTCGAAATAAGTCTACGATATTTTCGGACGTAGATGCCATAACACTATCAACACGCCTTTAGAAGTCCTACTCCTTATAAAGCGTAATAACCTGTTACCGAACACTCAAAACAATATGGAAATCCTATAATCCAAACTAACAGCAGCCATAAATAGTTCACATTAAGCGTAATGCTATACAATAAGGAGCAAAATCACACAACATTAGTGTGGCTTATCCTATAACGAAACGGAAGCCCTTGTTATGCATTCCGTGATTGGTGTGCCTCCCTGCCTACGGCTTTGTCAGTCCTTTGAAGCGGATCAAAATGTTCTACACAGACAGGATTATGCGATATTATAAGATTCATGGATGATTCGAAACGTCCGCCATTATGAACCAGGATTTTTATTTTTTTCTTTTCGATTCGAAGTTTCTTTGTTTGCTGAATACCTTGTTAGTCAAATCAAAATACACCTTATTGCCATCGTTTAAGTCTGAAATATAATTGCGAAAAGGGTTGGTTAAGAAATATGTGTAAAACCGTGTTGTTACTTTGTTATGATTAGTTATCCATTAGGTTAAATGTGTCAAGTAATTTAATTACACATATGGTAAATGGTGCTTAAGTGATTATATTGTAATGTATGTAGATTACTTGTGGAATGCATGATAAGTAACTCGTTTGAATTCATTTGTATCGATTAGGCGTTGAAATAAAAATCTTTCTCTCGAAACCTCGGAACCTGGAACTCTCTTACCGGAAATCTGAATTAATTTCTGTATTATATTTGTTATAGTAGAAATATTATTCATATAGCACATACGTTGAAGAAGAATTTATTCAAGTGCAGAGAATGTCATTAACATGATCAACAAGAGATAGAAACAGAGATCGGTGGCTCCTATTAACCTAGATTAAAACTAAAAGAGATGGTGGCTGTACTGCTATCCACCACAGAATATAACAAATGGAGTAAAGCGATAGAATAGACAATGTAAGAATAAGAAGAAGAATAGTGACATTAACTGATTAATTGCACCATCTTTCACATATACCTAACTTTCAAATGTATTATGCTGCATAAGCCTCAAGTGATCTCCACCTACCGAAGCTGTCACGCCAGGTTAGTATGAGAAATAAAAAAGGTATCAAACTTAAAGGGAGGATGGATATGTTCACCCAAATTTGTTCAAATACCCACAATCGTGTTCAAAATAACACGGAAAGTTAAAACAAAATAGTAGTTGAAAAAAAACACGCTTGACGAGTAGTAGCTTGAGTATTCAAGATATTTATTTACCTCACATACTAAACGCTATTAGGACCAGTTGTTGAGAAAATACCAACGCAACATAAGACTGCACTGAATCAGGCTATAAAATCCTATTTCCTAATCCATTCTGTGTGCAATTTTAGTACACCCACAACTTAACAATCAGTTTTTATATCAAACATCGTTCATTGTTTGGGGTAAAATAAAAGATAAATGGAAAATTGTATAGTTCTTACCCAATACAAATCATTATCTAAGATCGTAGTGGAACGCAGCACTGATACAATTCACACGGAAACTATACCTTCTGTCAACTTCATTACGGCAGTATCATCTGCTTCAATTTATCGCACAATAAAAGTGTTGGATTCCGTTGTTTTCAGAAATGAGATGTGGTGGCCATTGTGCATCGAGAAGCATACCGTTGATATCATCCATTGTACCTTCAGTCTCTCTTTCATCTGCGATTACAATGGTGACAATGGTATCTTATCTTAGTTTTATATCGCTAGGCTGATTTTATCGCGAACTCTATAATGAAGGTTTTGTCTGTATTTTATTATCTGGTGTCTCTTGCTTACTAATCTTACTGAGAAAGATTTATGTCAACTGACACAAGAACGAATGCCCCAAATTGTGTATCGACAAGCGGTAATGTAGCATACAAATGATTTAAATTTCTCCACATAAACGCACAAAATTCTAACCCTATTTTCTTTGTGCCGTAGTTCAATATGGACATACATATACATGTTATACATCTATAAACCTGCCCTTTGAAACCGTTTAAAGAAAATACATATAATACGTGATGCTACTTACGACGTAACTATACCCATCCTCCTTGCTTTCAGAAGCTTCTTTTGGATTTACTTCATAACTACTAACGAACTAGAGCAAAACAACAATTATACGAAACATTCTACAATAAGCCGCTTAAATATGAACAAAACAAACTTATATGGGTTTGTACGTCCATTTTAATCCTAGCTGCCATTCAGGGAACTGTTTCGCATACTGTTATTGTAGAAATGTGTACGCTAATGTCTAACAACCAACATTAATATTAGTGTTTGCGACTAAGTAAACTAGTTTATAATCCTCATGTTCCAAGCAACATTTGTTAGTAATAAGGTGAAGTAAGGTCAGGCTTAAACAAAGTTCATGGTCGAAATTCTGTGGACAGACATTTTGTTTTCGTTGTATCTAAAAAAACTATTTAATAAAAAATAAAACGGACGAAAGATGAAAGGAACTGAAAAACTAGCCTAAATAAATTAATTAGCCTAACTAAACTCCTACACTAATAAATACTTTATTAAATAAATAGAATCATCAAAATCGGACTACCCTGTAAAAAATTATGCGTGAGTGTACGTACGTACGTATGATAAAAAAAAATTAAAAAAAACTTACACCGACGAAAAAGAACTAAAAAGCAAAAAATAAATAAATCTTTTAAGTCTTAGGTATTGGGCTTATTTACATAAACTATAAAATTTTATATAAACCAATTTTATTTAGAAATGGAGGTAATAATACCTGAAAATTAAAGCGGATATAACTCTTAAACAGATATAATAGTTTTTTTTCAAAAAATCTTTTTGTAACTGCATGCTAGGATCATGCCCTTTCAGTTATTTAAGAAAGTGTTCCATTGTGGGATACAACCTGTATATTATTTATTTCACATGATGCGTTTGGCATTCAAACATTTATCCGTTACCAATTTTGACTCAAAAATAAAATCATATTTTATCCAATATCGACTGAGAAGACTTGACTGGTGATAGTCCGTTTACAACTGCCTATAATTGCCTAGGCACATCTGATTTAAAGAACTTACCTTATTTTGTGTCTAGCGATAAACTGCTATTCCAATATGTCATATGGTCACTAACTGGTCCAACATGTCTTTTGCATTATAAACGTACTTAATCATTTTATTTAACAATTACTAATAATTACTCATTTTGATAAATGAAATAAAAAAAAAATATTTGATTGCCCAACCGATGAATCAATTTGAAATAATGACGACAATACGACTCCTCTCAAACAAAAAAAAAATGCTTACGCACAGGTCAAAAATTCGTCGATTTAGAGTCACCGGGAATCACACTGGTTATAAAACGCCAATATTAATGTTTGCCCAAGGTCTCATATAGACTGAAATGAAATTCTGAATACTTATAACACCGGATTTTTCTATTTGGTTTCATACATAAAACCAGGCTCGAAAGTAATAACTGGGCCCAAAGGTAAACGTACTTACATTTTTGTGCCAAATTCTATACAATACCGCTCATCTATAAAAATCGTAAAATATAGGTAAAGCAAGATTTGATGGTGTACATTTTTAGTATGACAACAATATTCAACAATGTTTGCTAAAGCAATAAATTATATTTGTTCATTTCTAAAACTGAATATTTTGATAATAATCTCAAATCTCATTCTCATTACTTATACGAATTGAAATATTTGATTGGTTTAAATACATTCATAAGAACGTTGTGCTTGGTTTTTAACGTATTAAGATTTCATTAATTTATCAAAATAGTGTTCTTACTTTTGCCAGAATTTTATTAAAAAAATTAATTCTTTCTACAGTAAACCTATTCTTTTCTCTACAAAGGTATGCATACCTCTTTGCTTTTCAAAAAAAATGTTTATCATCATAAAACACAATATATATTTTTTAGTCAAATCAGCAAAAATATCCACGTACTTTTGACAACGATTCGCAACTGACGCTCACTACAGGAGTTATTGAAGAGTGAACGATCATTACAGAATTATTTTAACACGGGTTTGAATAACGACGAACACGATTGTAAGGCAAATTCACTTTCCATTTTCTCTCTATAAATTACTATTATTATCAAGAAAACTTACTGTATTTCCCTGGTCATGGTTCTGGCCATATTATTTCTGACATCTGTTGCTTTAACGCACATGAAATGTAGACAGATTACATAGTGAAAATGAAACCTTCGCTTACAAATCAAATTCAAAGGCTTCCGACAATTCAAACATCTCTTTCAGTTACCAAGGACTCTTTGTAAGGCGCCTTGGGGTACTCTAAGCCCCTTGTTACATCTAGTTATCGTTTCAAACTCAAGATAACATATTCCGCCTCTAGGCTAACCGAGCTTCAAAGCCTTAGTTTAATTATGTTTCTTGTAAACGTAAAAATAAAGTGTATTTTTTGTTACGCAACTGGCAAATCACAAAATTTCCCAAATTATACATTATGGGGAAAATAAAGAACGCCTAATTAAGAGATGCTTCCCGTTGAAGCCCGGTTTAATGTCTTAACATTACTTTTTATACTTTCTTTTGAAAAGAGGACGAGTTGAAACTTTTGAAATCAGAAAACATAGCTTTGTATAATATTTTTTTAAATGGAGATTAAATTGTTTTCCGTGATTCTGATTATAATATCGGTCGATTTGGAGATTTGATGCTGAAGGTACCAGAGGACTACTGTACAATCTACTAGGAACATTACCATCGCTCAAGTTGTAGAACTTGATTTGAGTGACTTAATTCTCAAAGTTGAAGTAGTTAGAGAGGCACCCGATCAAGAGCTTGTGGCATCATCCCGGTAAGATATCACTTTAAATCAAGTGTAACCTAAAATGTAGACAGTAAAATGATTGTATCTTATGTATCTATGCCTCCCTTTGGTGTATATGCAAGCGTAAGTAGTAGGTATATAACTACTATACTGCTAAGGTACACCCACTATTAACACATGCCTTTTAGTACAAGAGGTTTACAAAAATATTTGTAATGTGTGTGACCTACTCTACCAATAGTATTAGTAGCAGGCTTCAGTCAATAATAATTTGTATTAAAATAAAAAAGAGTTGAAAAATATAATTTCCCATCATGTGTAGAAACGTAACCATTAAAAACAGGTAGGCAGACAGGTAAGTGATGTGTGTATTTTAGCTATTTATTTATGCTAGAGAATTTTGAATTTCTGCCTTAATTCATTAAGTTAATTTTTTTTGTTTATTTCATTCACCAGTCGTTTTTCGTTGTTTATTTCTTGAAGTGTCATTGTATAGACTTGCTTACACGATACGACACGATGTAAACTAAGACCGTTCACACCCATCATATTTATTCTCCATTGAACTAGAATATAACTTCATTGTTCCCTGAATCAGATACATTATCGGATTTAATAAATCAAAACAAAGACTTAAAGTGCGAAAATCAATTCAGTTGTATTAGCATTTCGACAACCTTAGAGGGGATTAAGAATTTCAACTTAAACGAAAAACGAAGCAATTACCGATCCATGCTGAGAGCAAACTTTGTTTTACTTGAAAGGAATTAATATTCATTAAAAAATCTTTTTCGGCATCATTTTGTTGAAACTTTGTAATCAGGCAGTTAGGGAAGGGAAGGGTCGCTTGTGTCAGCGAATTTAAGTCTTAACCAAAATGCAAGTCAATTTTTCTGATTTATTCTTCCGACGAGATATTGAATGAAAGGTAATGTGTAAAACTCGTTAAAAGTATACTAAATATAACCAAAAGTTATACAGGGTACGGGTTTACCTTTTAAAGGCTTACAATCGTAGAAGCCATGGATTAAAATGCCACTATTTTAGGATACTCGCAAATTGATGAGAAGATATGCATGTACCCAATTTGTGAGTATTCTATATAGCTCAAAATAAATTATACTGTGACAATTTGTTATACAGTATTACTTTAGAGTTTTTAACTGACATTGACCCAGGTATTTCATACAAAAACGAACCGAATCTATCTTTGTCAATAGCCTAGAGATAGCTTGCAATAGAAACAAGCGTCAGCTGCCAGACCCATGGTGGATCTGGTTGAGAGACGATATTAGTTATGTCAAAAAAAAAATTTAAAACACAATTTCAGGACGTTTAAAAATATACTTAAAAAAAAAGTCAGCTAAAAAACTAATGGTGGATTAACATCAGCTGATTATATAAACCTGTATAAAAATATATTATGAAAAATCATTTCAGGTTCAATGAAAGTTACACCTTTAGTGAACTGTTTATTTTATTAAAATAATAAAAATATTCGTCAGGTAAACATTCAACGGTGGTAAGACCGTCAGCTGAGGGTTTATACGCTAGCAACGCAACCCAATGTACGACCTAACTGACTATCTTTCCCCCCTTATGCAAGTAGCTGACGTACATTTTAACTAAATATAGTGTTTAAGTAATGTATGTACTTTAAAAATTTCAAGTGACCTGAAATTAATTTAATCTAAAATTCAAGAGTTTAAACATTTTTTCATAACACACAATCTTCTTTCAATTCATAGGCTGACTGACGGTCTTTCCCCCGCTATGCAAGTAGCTGACGTACATTTTTACTTAATAAAGGTTCTAAATAATATAGTCTTTAGACCTCCAGAACGCACTGTGTACTCAGCACAATACCATATATTCGTAATTAACATGCAAATCTATCTGTAAAATGTAACCTCCTAAACTTGTCTCATTTCGGTTAATTTTAAACTAGAGTTGTCGCGTTTTGGAGGTATTACTCTAAATTTTAATTACAAAAGTAATTTAGAATTCAAACGAATGATTGCGTATAATATTTCAGTGAACTAAAAGGAAACTGTTGGGGCCAACCGTAATTTGAAACTTTCCGAGCGGGACCGATCATTTGTCGGAAAATTCCTTAACATCCGCCCGACCTCACTTTTACCCGTATTTTCCCCTATACCCACAGTTATATAGTACTTAAGATTACGTGTCTAGAACAACACTACCTATGATGCCTCTCATGAAGTACTTTACTATTACATTGACAAGAACGGCTATCGAACCATTCCATTCTCAATAGACTACTTAATCTATTTTAAACGTAGGCTAAATTTTTCTATAAGAGCTACCTCTTACAGCAAAATTTTGCTAACGTTTTTTATTTAAAATTGCGTGATACACAAATAGATTACGTATAACAAAACCCTTGATTTTCAGTATTCAACGCTGCTCTCCTTCCAATTTGAAATGTGCTTACAAAGGGAACGGTAGGCCGTTATTCCCTTTTGTAATGGTATCAATCTATGGGAGACAAAAGCAACGCTGGCGCCATTTCACAATAAATTAAATTGTCAATACCCAACATAAGTGACAACGCTTCGGTTTACGCTCCGTTTGACACAAAATCTCTTTTTTCAATTGAGCTCAGTCAACGACAATATTAATCAATTTTCTGTAGCTCACAGGCGTTTAATTTTAAGTGGCGGTTCTGTTCAATAAACGTACCATTTATTGATTTAGGCCTGGTTTGACGGAAAATCTAACACAAAGTCTATAAGTTCTAATGTCAGATTTTAATTTATATTTCGAATGACCTCGAGTGTAAAAAATTTGCATGCGATACATGACAAGTTCGAACTTGCATTAATCTAGACTTTTAAAATAATGTGGTAATAATCTCATTTAACCAGATGAACTGATGTGGATTGCAACGCATTGGAAAAGCCTATCAAAGTCTACTGCTGGACATATCTAGCAGTAGACTATGATAGGCTGATTGATTGATTGAATCTCATTTATGAAATAGAAATGTAAATGAGCGAGCAACCGAAACCTTATTCATTCAATAACTAAAAAAAATGTGATGGCTTATTATAGTGTAGATTAACTGTCAAAATTTCTATGATTTAGCAAATATGAATAAAAAGCTATAAAGTAGAAAGTAATTCTAGTGGAACATTTTACAATTCCGTTGAAGAGCAGCCTCACTGTTTCAATTAACAGATTGTAAATAAGAGACAAGAATGTTCTATGAAACCTTGTTACAATTTTTTCCGCATAACTTATTATCTTATAATTAATTAGCGACATTCTGTTCTGCATATATGTATCTTTAACATTGTATTTCAAACGGACTGTAATTTAGCTGTAATGTTTTTAAACTAAATTTAGTTCTCTGTTGCCTTCTGTAACAAAAGAGACATACCAAATTTCTAACTTCAAACATTTTAAACTGTGCAGTTTTTATTCATTAGGCAAAACATTATTAAAGTTATATAAATCATTTAGCAAGTTGGGTTTTAGGTATATTTTTTTTCTATTGAGATTTATTCTAAATGGTGGCCAAATACGGCCAACGACCTATATAAAGAAATCTCTACGGTTTTTATTCGTCCGTTCGTTATAGCAATTTTTATTGAGCACAGAATTTTCTTTTCAAAGCGAAGTTGAAAGGAGGGACGTGCGCTGGGTATAATAAGCGTTATACTATTTTTCCAATGAAATCGTGTAAAATAGCAACATAATACGAAGTGGCTGGTAAAGGCTAATACGTATTTTCCGCCGCCCTACCTTAAGCATGAAAAATTGTCGGGACGGAAAGCGAAATAACTTTTTATATTATGGCCACTGAAGCCTTGAAGGGTTGAAACATCGACGGTCGGATTCGCAAACAGTACATAAAGATCCGACGATTTCAAGTTTTTTTTTTCTGAATTAAGTTGTGAAGGGACATCGCGACCCAACTTTACAGAATTTACCTACTTTCCGGCACTGTCCACCTCGGTCCATTATTAAGTGATTCCGATGAAGCAAATCCATGCCGGTGTATTTTAAAAGTGTTACCATTTAAATATTATTATTTTTCCATTTCAGTCACAGCTTATTTGTAAAAATAAATCTTATTTTAGCAAAGTACGCCTCGAGTTGTTTTAATGACATACCTGCATACATATAATCACGCCTGTATATCCGAAAGGGGTATGCAGAGGTGTTTTAAAAAACCGGGAACTTTGGGAATTAAAGATGGGATAAGTTGAAGTATGTTCAAAGGGAAACGTAGGCTTCCCCGAAGGCAGCTCAGAGTCGCGAACCTGTTGGTGTTGCTGAACGGGTTGTAGCCGGAAAGGCCGAGCCCTTTAATTAGTATTTTCAATACTTTCCACTGTAATACATAATCCAAAAGATTTATGTGTTTTTCCTCCTTCATTTTTTACTGTCATCATCTATTCTTTTTAAAAGTGAGTAATGATGTCTTTATGTTGTCGAAATCCACCATGAATACTGTTGTCGGAGACGTCAGCCTATTAAAAAATGTATTTGTTGAACATCAAATTATGTATTGACAATTTCTCCCTGTTAATGATTAATGAATAGTATTTTACACTATAGAAGAACACAGCTAGCCACCAAGACTAGTATAATATAATATTTTTTTAAATAAGAACGGTAGTCAGAACTCTGCTTGAAAGCGGCTTATTAGAAAAAAAACAATTGAATTCATACTCCGAATACTCGATAGTAGTGGTTGGAAACATACATTTTTATGTTATTTTAGAGTAGAGAGAAAAATGTTTTGAGAATAAACAAAATTTACTTCTACCCATTTTTTTTAATTAAATATTTCAACCGTATTTCATAGATTCACGGTCATAGTGTAGTAGTAGTACACAAGAATAAGTAATTCGTACTAGTAAATTGTGTTATTAAATATGGCGATTCAACAATACATACATAATGCTATAATGAGACTATTACTTACATAAGTTATTCAGCTTCAATATAGATTTCATTATGTAGATTATTTAGAAAAACAACCCTAATAAAAATATTTAATGTCATCGCCTTTCTGTTTAAAAATCTATCACATACTATTTCTAAATAATTTGATAATATTATCTTGTTAAATGTAATTATTTTGAAACTAGAAAAGATCTCCTGCAACTCTCTTACACCTAAAACTACCCATTAATTCTTTGTACTTCCTGTCGTCTTTGTCCATTCAAAGGTTGCCTGTAAGAAATTGCTTTTAGGCCGCTCATTGTACATATTGTTTCTACGATTTCCTTTTATTTATTTTTTTTGTTGGGCTATTGACTAAAACACAGCATTGAGTAACAATAACAATCATTGAGTAATTGTAATTGGTGTATAATGAAGTTTATTTCTATTTAATTATATTTTTTTTTGTTTCAAATATTATTAACAGCCCTAACCTAAAACATCACTCTAAAAACTTGTACGAAAAAAATCATGTGGCTTCTTTCATCTGTACATATTTAACGTTACACAGTAACAAAACTCTTTACTCATAATTTGTAAAGCATTTATTTCAGACCTATTCCTGGAGGATTCGTTCCGCACGCAGTGCAATGTTCTGTAATAATTGTAGGATAAATTTTAGTCTCAAATAATTACCACCTAAATGTAAATTGACTAGGAGAAATAATTTTAACCATATGCATTTTATAATAGTGCAGTGCCTGTACTATGGTATCCAGACTGCTGATAAACATACTTATATATTTCTAAATACCTACATATATTACAGCCAGACACAGAACAAATGCTCGTGCTCATCACACTATTATTAGTCCTGGGTGGGAATCGTACCCTCTACCTGTGGCTTAGCAGTCAGGATCAATAACCAATAACCAACAATAACAATAGCCAAGCAGGCCCGTTGGGTTACCAAAAATTTTTTTTTCTTAATACTTTTTTATACAGTAGGGCTCATACTTCCTTGTGCCCAAGCTGGAGTGTACAAATCACAGCACATTTATTATAATAATACACTACAGCTACACTTTTTCTAAATGTTACAACAACACTTAGAACTTATTGCACTTACAATGTATATGTATGTAAACAGTACAGTAAAACATTAAAAGAACACCACTAGAAAGTCTTGTCGAGTCGTCGCTTCTGGCCAAATGCGCTAGAAACTTAGCAAGAACTCATATCAGCCTCTTTTCCCTTAGGCAAATGGAAGCTTTACATCATTCACAACGTTGTCGAGTCGCAGAGGTTGCCTTTTATTGTACAATTCACTCGCTCCGCAGCTACATGTTGAATAGAATATACTTGCAGAAATCTTGATTGAGTTGAAATGGTTTAGGTACGTTCTTTTTAGGGGGTATCTAAGGTTTAAGGTTGGGTTTTTATAGGACGATTTACGATGAAGGCGTACTGTAATGGTTCAGATGGGAAGTATAATCTTTTCTTAAGGGCTTCAACCACCGTTGAAGTTTGTTGATACCTGTAGTAGTAGTGATAGATTGACAAATACATTCAGGGAGAAATTGGTTTGTCGTGAGTTACAAGATACGGCGCACGTTACTTAACATATTTAAAACGAAATCTACAGTGACCCATAAATAACCTACAAGTAATAATGTCAATGAATATTGTGTTATTTTTAATCGACTTCGAAAAGGAGGAGTTTCTCAATTCGACTGTTTTACAAGCTTTTATTTACTTTCACCTGTCCCGATGTTTGTCATCAAATCTTGCAAGTTAAATTTGAAACACATCCCGGTTTCCGATTTAGCTGAAATTTTGCACGCATATGTACATCGCGTGACAATGCAATATTATGATGACATGGAGCTGGAACTCTGTAACGAAACGACGCAACCCCATCGAGTTTGGACTAAACGAGTCCAAACTCGATAGGGTTGCGTCGTCTATTCATAGTAAATCGCGAATCATAAATACCTACTAAAAATAAAAATAAAGAAAAAATATTTTTTTAAAAACAAGTTTTTATTACTTGTTAATAAAGAGAACTAAAAAGTTAAAAATAATAATAAAAGCGTGTTACATTTTGACGGCAAGAGAAATAAAGGAAGTGTAACACGCTTTTATTATTATTATTTGTGTGTATGTTACGCGATATCTTCGCGATTTGTGAACCGATTTCCATACATATTTTTTTAATTGAATTGGTTGTATACAAGGTTGGTCCCATTCAAATTTGAAGATAATATTCCGTCTCTAAGGGTGGGAAATTAAGGGATGAAGAAAGCTTATTAGAATTTATCATGATTTAAGCGCATTGAAGTTATTTACAAAAGTTAATTACTACTTTTGAATTTGGAATAATAATGTTCAATCACATAAAAGTAAAATCAATCTGCTTAATTAATTAACGAATGCTAAAGACAGCGTATCATGAAGCTGTAGCAATGCCGATTACCTTTGTCAATTAACACGAGGCAAACATTCCTACCTAATTAGGGCCTAATTGACGTGTAACATGATTAAGTTTCATTAGAGATTAGCCTTAATATCTACAGATTAGGAGACGTGTTTAAAGTATATACGTGGGGTACACTGAAAGTTTTGCGTAACTCATTAATAAAACAATCTACATGTAAAGTAATATATTTACTGCTTTTTGAAGTATTCTCCATTACATTTTAAATACTTTTTCATTCGGTCGAACCATTTTTGAAAACACGAGGACCATTGGTCTAAGGGCATGTTATTCACGTGCTGGTTGAAAGCTATCATGGCCTCTTGCGGCCCCGTAAATGTCATAGCTCTCATCAAATCTTTAATTTTTGGGAAAATAAGGAAATCGGATGGTACCAGGTCTGGATTATATGCGGGATGGGTCACTAGCTCTACCTTGTCAGAAGTCAAAAATGACTTAGTCTTGTTCGCGGTGTACGCCGAAGCATTATAAACAGGATGCGATTTCTTGTTTGTTTTTCCCTAACTTTTTCAAAGACACTGGGCAAACCAATGGTGTGCCACTCAGCATTAACTGTATTTTGTTCTTCGAGTGGAATCGTGCAGACAGGACCCGTTCGGGACAAAAAAAACGCAATCATTTTTTTGCCTACGTTTCTCGCCTGCCTCACTTTTGTTGATTTGCTGTTACCTTCGAACACCCATTCAGAAGACTGTTGCTTTCTTTCCGGCATGTAACAATAAATCCATGTTTCATCTCCTGTCACAATGTCATACACAGCATTTGAACCGCCGTGATCGTACTTTAATAACAAAAGTGAGGTCATGAGGAATCCAGCGGCAACAAAGTTTTCTAACTTTAAAATGTTGATGTAAGATTTTTTGAATTAGTTGCCTGACAGTAGCCACATTTTCCTTAGTGATCGTAGTTGAAGGCTGACCTTCACGAATTTCATCGTGGTGAAAAACACGGCCACGATCAAATTCGGCGTACCAACGTTTTATGGTGCTCAAATGAGATGCTTCCCTCCCAAAAGCATTTTGAAGACTAGCAGTGCAGTCTTGCGGAGTCAGTGAACTTTTAAAATCATAAAAAATCATCACCCTAAAATCTTCAAATTGTGATAAAAAACAATTGACACGCGATTTCCCCCCATTTGTTTTTAATCAACGATTGAGGTTCTTATGTTTAAAAAAAATATAAGATTCGAAATTCAAACACTTATGAGCGGCCAGGAACGCAGAACTTTCAGTGTGCCCTATGTATACCGCGGGGATACAGGCGTGAATGTACGCATTCACGCCTGTATCCCCGTGGTATGTCTATAATTTGATCCCACGAACGTATTAGGTTTCCGTCAACCAGGCACATTGGGAATTAAAGATGAAAAAGTTCAGAGTGTATTAGAAGGGAAAGGTAGGTGAGGGAATGCAATGGAAGGACAGGACGTAAATCACTACCTTTACATCACTACATATTTTAAAACAAAGTCCCCCGCCGCGTCTGTTTGTCTGTTCGCGATAAACTCAATAACTACCGAACGGATTTTCATTCGGTTTTTACCAATAGACGGAGTGATTCATGAGGAAAGTTTAGGTGTATAATTTATTAAGGTTTGGTATAGAATGGAAGGACAGGACGTAAATCACTACCTTTACATCACTACATATTTTAAAACAAAGTCCCCCGCCGCGTCTGTTTGTCTGTTCGCGATAAACTCAATAACTACCGAACGGATTTTCATTCGGTTTTTACCAATAGACGGAGTGATTCATGAGGAAAGTTTAGGTGTATAATTTATTAAGGTTTGGTATAGAATGGCTGAAATATGACGGTGCCCGTGCGACGCCGGGGCAGGTTACTAGTTTGGTAATAAATCTCTCATAAGTTCAGGTTTTAAAACAACAAAGTTTTTATCGAATCTCGGTTTTTATTATCGATCTTAAATTTATTAAAAATATACTAATATACTCATGTGTGTATTTCGGGGATGCCGGACTGGTATTGAGGCCGACGGGGAATCTTTATCAAGAGGTGAAGCTAAATTTCGCGTCGTTGTCAGGCGCCACAAGTTGACAGGTGCCCTGTTCGAAGCGGCGAGAGACGTTTTTATTCCGATCTGAAATTGGTAAACATTTAGCTCTTTATTATAAGAATGTGTTTGCAAACCATGCAATTTCTATACCGTTGCTTATAAAACAGTGTAATACAAGTGCAATAGTGTCACTTGTACGTGTGGCAATTCCTTTTTCAGTTCTCCAGAAAACTGAAAAAGGAAATAGTCTGCTTTCATGTTGAATATTGAAACAATACTGACACTGAGACAGTGGCTACATCGATGGAAAGAGCTGTAAATTAGTTATTTTCAGTCAATTAATAAAATTGAAGTGTCTGTTTGCAATGTCAAAATAATAGTTTTTTATAAGCTCATACAGTTATTTGCACGATACGTATGCCTAAAAATAAGTTTTTAAATTTTTTGCCTGATTGTTTGTTCCGGTTAATCTCCGGAACGGGTGGACCGATTTCCACGTGACTTTCACTGGCAGATAGCTGGTGTTATAAGTAGTAACGGGAACTTATAGTATATATTATATATATATATATATATATATATACCTATAAATATATATATATATATATATATATATATATATATATATATATATATATAAACAATTCAGGTTTAAAAGGTTCCCTACTTTTTTCTGTCAAAATGTTACCTTGTGTCTTTTTTCTGTGCCCTCGATCGATTAAGTAGTTAAGACGTGAAAGCCTTTAAGGTGGGGAGTAGGGTGGGGGGGGGTTAGAGAGGGAGACGGAAGGGTCGAGGAGGGGGAGGGAAAGGTTAGGGCCTCCGGTAACCTCACTCACTCGGCGAAAAGCAATGCAAACATTGCTTCACTGCCGGTTTTCTGTGAGGCCGTAGTGTCACTCCGGTTGAGCCGGCCCATACGTGCCGAAGCATGGCTCTCCCACGTAAAAACACTCGAAAACACGATTATCTCAAGAATCGCTCTCTCAAATATTATGACAGCATAGTTCATATTAAAGTGACTATAGAGATACGATGTATACTTTATAAGCGAACTTATAATGACGCTCGCAGACGTTTAAGAACATGTTTATGTTCGCTTAAGTTTTTCTGCCTGGCTGGATAAAATGAGCGCTAAGTAGTAAAACGAGGTGAACGCTGGAACTCTTCAAAATAATATAGCAACTTTTATGGCTCAAGACAGAAAATAATGTCTATAAACATTTTTCAACAGGGTTTTCTTTTACACATTTTAGTTAAGTAAAAACATGGCTAAACATGGATATGTCCAGTCTGGAACAAAAATATCTGGTCACCATCATAAGCGTACAAAAATATGTTGGAGTCCTATTATTCCAAAACTATCTAGACTATCATAGACCAAATATATCTATACGAGACAGACATCCTAACATATGAGTAAGTACGTGTGAATATTCCAGAAATATCTAGTCAATTCTTTTAAATGTGTACACGTTTAATACCTATAACTGTACCAAAACAACAAAAATATGTTTATTGACATGAAATGCCTTTTTTTATCGGTGGGACTAACGGGTCTTCACCTCACCGGAGCTAACAGTAAAGTGGGATGTCGGAAAATCGACTAAAACCATACAGTGTTCCGTCACAAGCGGGCCTATTGCAAGACCCGGGTATGCAGTAAGAAGGAAGCCTAGGGAAGACATGAAATGCCTGGCAGGGTTTTATTACGTGAATTTAACATGACGTCAGATGGTTGTTGTTGTACTGAACTTTCATGAGATAATCTATCTTATTTTCCCGCATTTTCCATAAAAAAGTAAATAAATAATCAATTACTAAAATAAATTAGTTTGTGAAGTAAAGATAAAATATTTTTGGCAGGACAGCAGTTCGTGAAAGTAAACATGTCCACCCAGAAAAACAGCGTAAATCTAATTTTTTAGACTGCAAAATTTGAAAATATTGTTAGATAGTAGTACCTAGTCTACTCAAACCAATACCGACCACGTAGTACAAAAATGATAAAGACTAATTGCAGGAATTAGGCAATTTTGTCATAGTGTGTGCCCAAATAGCAAAACCTAACGCAATATCGTGCTTTTTATTTAACTTCTGGAAACGTCAGCTCACCGTGGCCAGATGAACGGGTGGTACGTCGGACTCGAACCGACTAAAACGAAACGATGTTCCGTCACGAATTCTTTATTGCTAGGGCCTAAGGTTTATCCTCGAAAGGAAATCCGTGTGAACCATGTCAGACTAGGCCGCCTGTTGAATAACAGGCCACGCCCCTGTTATGTACCTCGCACGTCACAGCGGGTCCCTTGCCCCCTTGTCGATCAGAAAGGCGCGCTTAAACATGGTACCGCCGTCTCAAGGTTTCTGCTGCTAAGGAGATGGATAACCCTGTTCACCGCCGCCATGCAAGCATTCATATAGGCCGGGTATCGACTTGCTTTCTCCGCTTCTTTTTCTGCGGCTTCCTTGGCATACATCACCTCCAAGCAATTCAATGCGGCGGAGAATGCATATCGCATTTGCAGATTCCGTCTTCCTACATATGCACACACAACGCGATGATGACGAAGTGAATGCATCTATACGGTACATAATAATATGATTTTATGAATCATCATCCTCCTCCGTGCCTTTTCTCAACTAAGTTGAGGTCGGCTTTCGGTCTAACTACGATGCGGCCGAACTTTGATATTTTACGTAAAGCGGCTGCCATCAGACCTCCACAACCAAAGTACTAGGCGATATCGAAGTTCTGTGGTTAGACCAGGTTGTCGGACTTTTTAGGGCTCCAACTACCGTTAACGAATGCCACAGATGTTTGTATGGCACCCGGAACCGACGCTTTGACTTGCTCTCCGAGGCACGGAGGGATCTCAATGTGTTAAGAATGGTCACCCATCCTAGACTGACCTGGCTAGTATTACTTAATTTAACAATCGCATCGGGTTTCCTGTAAGGATTGTGTGGGATGTATTTGTAATAAATAAATAAAATAAACTTTGTAATGTTCTAACCTACTCGCTTACCACTTAGCCACGAGCCCCTCTATCCGAATATGAGAATATTATATTACTTAATACTTTATCTATGCTATAATTACTAGGCAGTACGTACGTACTTATAAAACTTTGTATGAAGAATATAATTCTTTAAAAAAAAACCGACTTCAACAAAAAAAAACTATTCCATAAAAGACTTATATATGGTTTTCTCATGGATGCCATTGTCAGAACTGGACCATTTTGAACTTGACCAATTGAAATGGGTCCACACGGGAAGCACCAGCTTTCAAATAAAAAAAGAATCATCAAAATCGGTTTACCCAGTCGAAAGTTCTGAGGTAACAAACATAAAAAAAACATACAGTTGAATTGAGAACCTCCTCCTTTTTTGAAGTCGGTTAAAAATTATAGAAAACACGTTTTATGTCTATTCGAAAACTACCCGACAATGAAAAACTTTGGCCCGCTGCAACGTGTATATTTATACCCTGAGAGTGCATACATATAACTAACTATTAACTATCGTCGGATATTTTTAATCTTTGGTTTGAACACGTATCCTGACTGTACTAATACTGTCTAGAAGTACACCTAACACAGTTGTCACAGTTTATTAACTCTTCTATTATCTACAAAAAAATAAGATAAAGGCAGCTCACGTACCTATGTGGTACTAAGATGTCTTTATAGAATGTTCTAAAAACTCTGCGCACCATAGGTACACTTCCCAAGATGGCGTATTTTGCTGCAATTAGTCATATATAGGTTATACAACATAATAACTTTACGGTGCCACGGGGGCGTACGACGCCGCGACGGTCTGAAGGGATTACCAAACCCAACCAATAAAAAGGATAGAAGTTCCATAAATAAATTACTGCGCCCTGTTTTATGTATGACTGGAATCATATTTTTCCATTTATATGACAATTAGTTTTAACCACAACTTCCTATATCTTCTTAAAAAAAAACGGACCTTGTGCCTTAGGTATTAATTTCTTAAACTAGGCAGCAGTCGGTTTCAAAAGAACGAGGCATTTAAGCATTGTCTTGAAGCAATAAAGCGCTTATTGAAATCGTTCCTGGATACCTGACACTAATAGGCGTCTTAGTGTCAACTATTTGCATACGATTTTCAGCTCTATTTTTCTAGAATAAGGTTTATATTTTAATTCACATTTCAAAAATACTCGCGCATTTTCTCGCTGAGTCTGAGTTGACGCTTAACGGTTGGAGAATCACGCTGAAGTAAAACGTTGGACCTCCTGAAGGGAACAAAAAGACAGTCTTTGAGAACGAGCCGAGCAAACTTTAAGTTCAATTAAACGCGTCCACATCCGGCCGGGCCGTAGATTAGGAATTAGATACGTATAAGTTTAGTGTAGAAAGCCAATCGTACTTGGCTAAAGTACTGAATAAGATTACAGAACTTAGAAACTTGGTGATATGATTTGATAATTGCGTCTCTATCTTTGTGGGGTTTCAATTTAGGCCACCGTTGCAGTTGCGGCGAATGTCCTAGATCTTTAAAATAAAATAGACTTGTCTATCCAGCTTTGGATCTTGACACTATCTGACCTCAATCCATAATTGGAACCTGTCACAGAATAGAAATAAAAGCCAAATCGATATCGATGGATTAAACAATTGTCTGGCGCTCAACAAATATCTTAACAGGCTCACGGCTGGAAATCTTCAATTTAAGCCTAGACTCGTTTGATTGATTCCTTACGAAATTGTCATTTAGTAGCTAAAATGGAATCTAACCAAGAATACTTTTCAATTATCAACACCTGCCTGCCATATAGTTCTTTGATAGAAGCCACACAATAGTTAAATCAGCCTAAATATAAAAGATTATATTCCTTAATTGCTTAATTGCCTATTTTCGATTCAATTTCTAACTCATGGACATATCTGAAAGTGATATTTTGACTTAACTGTGTAATGTATGAATAGTATAAGATACAATGTCTGTATAAATGAAACTTAGCAAATCAAGTATCAAAGCAATAATTAACATTTTTTTTGGAAATTAGACTGTACTTGCTACACTGGACTAATTTATATGAACAGTTCTCTTTATTTGTTAAATTTGCACGGGCGGGATGTCTTAGATATTATCTATCATTTAACCCAGTATAACAGTAACAGTAAATACTTCCAACATTCTAAGTCTAAAATGTCTTTTATACGTTTGACACTAACGTTAACTACAAGTGAAAATGTGCCAAAATGATCTCATGAGTCCCATTAATATATAGATAATTGTTTATAGTTAAGTGAATAAGAATTCTTTGTATTTGAATCTTTGCGACGTTGCACACCGATGCGATATATTAAACTGTGGTGTTTAACTGTGACGATGAAGCGTTTTGTGATAGGCAGCTTCTGTAAAGTTTAACCTAACAAAGCATCCTACGTATCCTTCGTACGTTACCAAGCCTATAAAAGAACTTAAAACATCTAAAAGAATCGAAAAAGAACACTACGTAGCCTGGAATTTGGAATTCTGCTGTAATCTTCTGCTAGGTTGAGATTGAGTAGCACCAGACACAATTTTAGTTGAATGTTTACTTTAACAGATTAATGTTAACAGACACATTACTTGAGGCATCGAATCAGCTGAACACTACAACGTTGTAAGTATAAATTACACATATGAGCAAAACAATAACACCCCTATATATCACATACTATCTCAAAGGGTTGTTATTCGATCCTGAAATGCCTAAAGCCCAAGATAACAGGGTTTTAGATCACATTCGGTAATTACTGTTATTGTGAACGAGATCCGATAGTGTACTTGTTAACTATGTTTCTATTGATGTCAAGTCTCGTTTATTTAAAGACAAATAGCATAATTAAACTAGGAACTTAATACGTGTTGTAAATTTTGGTGAGGTAACGTTTCATATTTAGTTTCTGAAATGGGCTATATTAAACACTAGCAGCGCCCCGCGGTTTCAGCTGCGTAAGTCCCGATCCCGTGGGAATATCGGGATAAAAAGTAGCCTATGCGTTAATCTAGGTCTCCGGCTATCTACATACCAAGTTTCAATGCAATCGATTCAGTGGGCTTTGCGTGAAAGAATAACAAACATCCATTTATCAATCCATCTAAACTTTCACATTTATAATATTAGAGAGATAAGTAGGATACTGTTTTAGAAATCTCTTTATTTTAAGTCGTCTAGTTTCATAAAATAGTTTCTTTATTAATTTGAGTATAAGCTTTTAAGAAAACTCTGAATTTTTAATGACAAGTAAAGACAATCCATTAGCTACCAACTAGGAAAGTCGCCGACAAAAGTGTTACTAGTTATAAAGTTACTGTAAATTTTACTAGAAACTCTAAACTAACTGAAGGATGAACTTTCGAAGTTCCAATACCCGTTTGACCATTTAGGCTGACGTAAGCGCCTGCGCCTGAAACATGTTTCTAAGAGATCAATCAATCTGTCCGGTTAATAGACTACAGGTAACAAATAAAAAAAAGGCCTGCTTACAGGTAATTGACATTTCAATCTCCAATATATCCTTGCTGAACAGTAATTTGTTTAGTAGATAAATAGAACAATAGGAACAGGAAAACTGCTCTTTTATTGCAACAGGAACACAACAGGTTAAGAAAGTATGATACTTTTATTCATTTTTAAATGGTTAGCGAACTTCCGTTTCTTCGTCTATTTGAACGTCCTCCATTCTAATTGTTGTTGGATTCTGGTGTTCAAGTTTGTCTTCGAATTCCATGTAAATTTAAAATCACGAATCCATCTTTAAAAGTTTTACGATTATTATCAATGGTACAGTATTCTAAAATAGTGCTGTAAACACTTACTAACAACAACTTTTTTATTATGTCTAAACCTACAGCTACTAATTTATAACACCTACATGTTTGGGTTATTTCAATACTCAACATTCACTATATAATGAGTCAAATTAATTGTTCTATCGACATTCTACAAGACATTACAAAAACTCTAATAGTACACCAGCCAGGTACAAATTTCGTCAATCATATCTTCCCGGGTGATAACTAGTAAAGTGCTTCATAGTGTTGTATCATTAAGCCTTGTGAACGCCAGCTGCGGTTCTGCGCGGTGAATGAAGAGCAGTTGCCTCCTACGCATATACAAAAAAAAAATTAATCATTTCTTTCCATTTAAAAAAATGTTAAATGATGCATAATACAATTTCGAAAAAGAAAAATCTGTTGCTTGCGTATGGACTATAGGTAAGCCCTTTAACTCTTTTGACAAACTTAGAAACACTAAAGACATTATTTATGAAGCATCTTCATTGTCTTTGCATGGTGTTGAGGAGCAGTTGCCTCCCACGCACGTACAAAAAAAATTGAATCATTTCTTCCCATTTAAAAAAATGTCAAATAATGCCTAACACAATATCGAAGAATTCTCTAAAATCTGTTGCTTGCGTACGGACTATAGGTAAGTTCTTTAACTCTTTCGACAAACTTAGAAACACTAAAGACATTATTTACGAAGCATCTTCATTGTCTTCGCATGGTGTAATCATTTTTAATGGTTTATCTCCTTCCGTTTTATCGTCCAGCCTCCGATCATCAAACTTCACTCGGCATTGACTTGAAGATTTACGATCAAACTAAATGCCGAGAGATCGTAAGATACCGATTGGTTTTATTTTAGTACTAGATTTTCTTGAGAAGTCTTCGGATTTAAGCGAAGCTTATTCTTCAATTTCGTCTAGACGTGTCCTTTCACGTTTATAGTAAAAGTAAAGATTTGATGGTAAATGGGTATCATCATATAAGGCAGAGAGTAGATTAGATTTTTGATTGAAAATAAACTGCTACACATGTATTACCTCCCTTCGTAAGTTGTAAGGCCTTGTACTTCTAATTCCCACACACCCAGACGATACGATTTTGTATCATGCCTCAATGGGAAATCCTATAACGAAACAAATCGTAGATCCGATCGTGGGAAACTATGAATTTAATCGCCGAGATTTATGACACTTATTTGATTAATTTATAGCACAATTTTGCATCGTTCTGATGTGGGGTCAGCCTAAGCTTTACTACCACCGAACAAAATCAAAGCAAGCGATGAATTCGTTGTCGTAAAAAAAAACAGTCTCCAATATCCATTTTTAAATTCAAATATTAGATATTTCAAAAATAATCTTATTTAAAAATAGATAAGGAAATAAAATTTTGCTGCTACACTGAAAAGTACCTTGTAATGTAAGTTTTTAGTTACCATTGTTATTATAAGTTAAGTAAACGTCATGTCTACATACTCATTTTTGGGAAATTCCCTGTTGAAGGTACCCCATTTTTTTCTGAATCGAGACTACAGCCATATATGCTTTTTTTTGTAAATTATGCAGTAAGTACGATAGCAACTCTAGCGGACTGCTCCCACGGTGGCATCTCTTTCTCGTCCCAGACTTTGTGGCTCACGTACATACGACAATTTCCCCTAGCATACTTGCTTCGACTGTAGGACGGGGATAAAAGGGCTAGCTATTTTTAACCCTAGACATAAAAAGGAGGGGTGTTATAAGTTTTACATGTGAATTTGTGTATTTGTGTATTTGTCTGTGGTATCAAAGCTCCTAAACGGACCGACTAATTTTGATTTAGTTTTTTGTTTGACGAAGACACCTTGTCTTGATCGAGAGTGTACTTTGCTATAATTCAAGAAAATCTGCTCAGCCGTTCGAAGATCATCAGCTCTTTCTATAAGTTGATGGGATTTTAATATTTAAATTATTTTAATCCTAAACGTGCAGGATACTGAGTGAAAACTTATGAAATTATCATCACTGCCATATGATTGAACAATTTCCGCACAGGGATTTAATTTTTTTTACTATTTGTAGTATTCAATAAAGTGCTGATGCTTACTGAGCTGGAATCAAAGCTCTTATACATGACACTCACACTTCATTATCATAGTTTATCTTTCTACTCCCCATCGGTCTCAAGTATTTCCCTAACACGAGAAGAGGGCACCCTCTTAATCACGGTTCGCAAGCATTAATCGATCCAAAACATTTACCGACCTTGCCTGCCTATTGCGTAAGACCCTTAGCCTTATTTATACACACATATCTATTCACACATAATCTTGAAATTTTAGGCAACAATGTCAACTTAGATTTCATACAGTACTTATCATGGCAATTATTATGTTTTATGTCAATTAGACCTGTTTCGGTCCAATTTGTGTATAGGTTTTTCCAATATGAACCTTCTTATCTACACGAAGAGTTTTTAGTTTTCTTAAATTGAATTATAGAAAAGCAATTATATCTTTAACACAAAGGCTATGAAAATAATAACTCCTAAAAACTTCTAAACAAATTAAATTTTAACAGAGACCTACAGAGCCTCAGTCTTTTACTGAAAAGAGTATTACTTTGATACAAAGAACTCATTTTATGAATAAATTATGTTCCGAGTACAGTAAATTATTTACATCGAACAAAGGTTTGTACTTCAACGCTCCTGTTTTTTTATAGCTAAAGAAATATAAATACTTAAACATTGTTTCGTTCTACTTTAAAGTTAGGACACATAAATACTGTCTATTTATCCTTAAAGTTTTTTTATGACCTTTCAAAGTCAAACCTCACAATCAATGCAAAGGCAACATTTAAGTAATCAACAATAATATAAGTATTATTGTTTTTTTTTTAATCCTCCCGACTTAAAACAAGACTCTCAAGTTAGCATCTCTTTTGAAATTATATGTCAACAATGTCTTTGTATACCACTAAACTGCAGACACAGCAAAATTAAGCTATCTCTGTAGCAGTATGTACTAACGACACCATGATAGTGAGACACCTATTGGTTAACGATCAAACATGGCGACACCCAAAAAAATAAACAAAAGAAAGAAAGTTCATTCAAACGGAAAAGTAGTTGTCTCAGTGGCCCAGAGAATTAATTGTAGCCTTTTTCTACAATGTTTTGAACTTAATCGGGACCGAGGTCCCGTTGGCCGTTTAACTGGAGAAAATCGTTGAGGAATTAATTTATATGCTAATGTTGTAAGCAACCAACGCCAACTACACGCGCAAGAAAAACTGTGCACTTAAACGAAATAATTAAAGAAATATAGCAACAAATTCTGTTGTTAAATGCGGGTTAATGTTTCGTATTTGTTAAATACTGATGGTAAGCTATCGTCTACTTACTTTGTCAGAAACCTTTTTCTTCTACTTCGAAATTTCGAGTTTTAGAATTGTTAATAACTTCAAAATAATTTTAAAATTTAGAGATACGATTTGTTTACAATTAACAATTCATTTTTGTATATAGTTAACACTCCTTTTACTTACATGCTGACAATTGAGTTATATTGTTTTGACATGGTGAGAAAACCTCCTCTACCCTAGTTAACCGTAGCGGCTACGCATCTTCTGGTTAATACTGCTTCCGTCTAACGTTCTACCAAGGTGGGACACTGATATTCTGTGTCACTCTTTTTTCCGCGTCTCCCTTTAGTAAATAGAGGATACAGTGAAAAAACGGCAGGGCTTTGCCGTCTCTAGATTTCGAAGCGGTGGACACTGTTTGAGACAGACCTTCATTTGGCTCAAACCTTAGCCCTGACCAACAACGGACCGGAACAGTCCCTCTTTGTTGGTGGGAGGATGTACACCACTAAAAATATGTCTATTACGATCAGCGGCGAATTTACACATTTGCCGCCCCTACCGGTCGGTCTATCTAATTCGATACCCCAGGACAAGACATATAATGTAGGCCCCAAATTTGCCGCCCTAAGCTTCAGCCTACTGGCAAATCCGCCACTGATTACGATTCATTGTATCCTCGGAGGTCTTGGTGGTTGATGTTTAAGGTCGTTTTTGAGAAAAGTATATTTAAAAAAAACTACTGAGTACTATGAATTCTCTATGAAATCTGTTATGAAATTTTCTATGGTATAGAAAAGGCATAGCTACAATGATATAAAAAATGCAATAATTGATTATAAACACATATTTATTGTCGACATAAAACAAACAGGATACATGTTATGATTTCCATCTAATATTTTTCTTTTATTAAGACAAGGATAAAGCACAATACTCCCAAATTAATCAGGAAAGGAAATTTCTCCAAGGAATCTCGATAGGCCGGCAGGTGCTCGACGTAATGAAAATGACTCGCTCTCACTAAAAACAGCAGCAGTTGACCTAATCTATTAAGTAACGTATTATGTAATTTTGGAAAAACGAATCAGCCAAAAGCGAATTGATCTTATCTTTGGGTTGTGGTAAGCTACCGGAATATTTGAATGTTTATAGAGAAGGCTTCAGGCTGTCCACTCCACATTTATTACCGCAATCTGCTGACGCTGTTGTCGGCTACCACTTTCAGAAGCACTTCAAAGTAACTTGCCATTTAAGGAATTTCTGAATTATACGGCAATGCAAATACTGGTATAATTTTAAGCGAATTTTGTCAGTAACTGTTTTCATTCTTTTTAAATAATAATTTTCCTCAGGAGATCGCTAATTTACCAATGAAAATAAGATTAAAAACCAGTCAGTCGTAGGAAGAAGTGAAAACATAACTTCACAATGTATTTGCATATACATACACACACACACATCTGTATATATATAATTAGGCTAAAAATAAAAAGTAGGTAATATCATATCTAAATGTATACATAGGGTACACTGGAAGTTCTGCGCTCCTGGCCGCTCATAAATGTTTGAATTTCGAATGTTATATTTTTTTAAATATAAGAAACTCGGCTCCGAATTTTCGATCAGGTCACATGTCGTGACGCGAGTTTAACATTTTTTAGCTATCCCAAAAAGTGCACAACGCCAAGAAGTTTTCACTTCAAAAAACACATATTTTTACAAATTTACTTTTGCCATTTTCAGATCTGTGACGTATCTACCGATGCATCATAAAACATGTAGGTACAAAGTTCGCAATTGTGATTTTTCTGAGTAAAAATTGCTACATTTGCTAATACATCCTTAACATTTACACTACACAAAACCAGGCTGTGGAGGTCATATACTGCTAATCAGAGTCATTAATATCACGTATATAGGCATGTATGATACAGAAAGCACCACGCGAGTTCAAAGTCAATGTTACCTTGATTGCAGTACTTTTTGAAGACCAGTGAACAGACCATTCAAACCATTTAATTTATATAGCTGCTAGCTGATCAATATTTTGTCCTCTACCCTCTTATAAAATTTTATAAAGGAAAGAAAGAGATGAGCATTCAATGGCTAAACACTCTTTAGGGGTTTATGAATGGAAGGTTTTTATTCATGGAGGACATCAATCGTCCATGAATGTCCGTTCTAGGACATCGTCTTCCGTCGTCGCCATTTATGTTTTTACCAGATTCCACTCCACGTAATTGTTAATATACATAATGCTCAATGATTTTAGTTTGTCGGCCGCCTCTCGAGGCCTCGTATTTTGCGGAGGGAGAGTGCGTTTAGTTTCCATGCGTGGTTAGTTTTCATTCTTACTTGCTTACTAACTTGACTTGGTTTGTTTGTTTGTTATACTTTAGTGCCTTAACAACTCAACTAATGACCATGAAATTTTGCTTACACATTGCCGGTGGTTCAGAAAATGACATAGGATACCTCTCATCCAGAAAAAAAAACGTGTCAGCTCCTCTCTCTCTCTATTCATCATTTGTAGACATATCTATTTACATACGTTACGTTATATCCGTTACGCTGTTCTTGGATCACTAAATTTTACTCTTTATATTTTTTTCATACCGGGGGCCTTATATGAAAGTCGATTCTTAAGGAGTTAACTCCAAAAAGCACTGTAGGGATGGAAAAATAACTTTTACGCGAACTAAGCTGCGGGCAAAAGCTAGTAAGCGAACATGAGTTTGTTTGTTCATTTGTTACACTTACACAAACTGCTCACTACACTACATCACTACATATTATAAAACAAAGTCCCCCCCCCATGTCTGTCTGTCTGTTCGCAATAAACTCAAAAACTACTAAACGGATTTTCATGCGATTTTCACCAATAGACAAAGTAATTCATGAAGATAGTTTAGGTGTATAATTTGTTAACGTATTGTGTAAATTGATGATGATTGCTGAAGATGTCTCTACTACCCGTGCGAAGCCAGGGCGGGTTACTAGTAGCTTATAAATATACGAATCATTTTAATCCATCCTAAGGTTGAATGAAAGAGATTGCATTTAGCAATAAGGCGGCACACACACATACTTCTACTTTAAGAATGATATACAAATAAAGTGTTATCGTATTATATCTGGAATAGGAAATAAGCTAAATATGGTCCCGGCAAAATGTACAGCTCCCGTGGGACAACAGCTATTTTTACATAAACGTTGTCAGAGTTACAGAAAAGATCATACTCATCTCCTTTTCTGTAATCTTTCATCCTGGAAAAAATATCTTGTTCTCGAGTGACAGATTGATTGACAAAATGTATATTCACGCAACCGAATCCAGGGTAAAAGCTAAAAGATATATTATAAGCGAAAAATGAGAAATAAAATTGGGAAACTAACTCATAAATGAGTCCAATCTTTGGGTTAACATGTTAATATCGAGGTCAATTGCGAAGGTATAACCTTAGCGTTCCAATTTTATCAAGTTATGTGGGTATCTAAGCAGTTTTCGTAGCTATGAAATTAACAACACCCAGCCCGACCGTGGCACACGGAATAAGCTGCTATACAATAAGGTAAGTTGAACCGACCTCCCATAATTACAGCTACTCGCTTGAATATTAGTTTGCCAACTCGTTTCAGTTTATTAATATACAAAATAACTACAATAGAAGTGAACTATTTTAAATTAGTTTCCTGGAGTTGGGACTTGATGGAGACATTGTAAGGTGAAAATAATGACACACAAATAATAATACATTCTCAGCATATACAGCGCTACAAAACAAAACTAAGCATAGCCGTACAATGTTAAAAGCCCTAGTAGGTATCGATAATAGTTTTGTAATAATTGTTTTTAATAAAACGATAAAGGTTTTATATTATGGATACACATACATACTTAGATCCTTTATATTATGCATAAAAAAGACCAAAACATAGACATATTCCCACATACAAATTTTTGCGGTGTGTGGGAATTGAAACCACGGCCTAAGACGTAACAGTCGATTGCTCTATCGTCACGCCACAGACGTCATCAAACGTCAAAGTCATAATACACATTTACTGTATAACTATTTACCTCAGAGCTTTGCATTTTAAGTACCATATAGTAAGTACACACTCGTACATAAATGACTGCCTTTCAAAGTCTACACATAACTAATGCCGCCAGTTGTTAAAAATTAAAACATACAACTTTTAATATAAGTTATGCGTTTTAATATTTATTGTAGTCGAAGCAATACATTTTATATAATTTTATTTGAAATAAAGAGAAGTGTTTTTGTTTGCCAGCTATCTCGAATTTATAGCTCTTGAAGATAACTAATGACTCCAGTGCGACTTTGAACAAAAATCATAGAAATTTTATTTTCTTTAACGCTCTCCTGCATAATGTAATTTAACAATCACCGAGATATATATATGAAATGGCCGAAAATTGTCAAGTTTCGAGTTTTCTTAACGTAACGTAAGTAACCACTGAAGAGTTCCACTAGCCACCTCCTGCTCCATCATCAGGTCAGCTTCTAGATGCTACATTATAGTATCATCATCCGCAATACAAATACATACAAATTATTTACATTTGATTTCTATACGATATGACATGCGACATTTAGAAGTAGGTTAACATTGACGTCCAAAATTTTTGTATAGTTAAAAATGACACTAATAAAAGCGTTTAAAAATACAATTTCAAATATCGCTGAGTGATTTTAGGCAATGAAGATTTTTGAAAAAAAAATCACATTCCAAATTTGAATTCCGAAAAAATAGAATAACTTTTTGAATGTTAACATTATTTATGGCTTGGCCAGTGATATTCAAGAATTTAAAAAAAAACTTGTGCTAAAAACGTTGAACGTTGAGCTTAAAAACACAAAAATCCTTACAAAATAATAAATATTAGATACTATAAAAATGTAACCCTCTCAATAACAGCATCTGATCTCTAACAGATATTGATTTTATTTCGAATGCGTCGAGTGATACTTAGCAACCCCCTAGACATACTTATACACTGTAAATTAATCTCTTGATGCGCCTACCGACGTACAACGGTGACGTTGATTATATCGGAATTAAAGGGTGCCTCGTTTGAACGAAGGAAGCTAGCATAAAAGTCCTCTTTATAATCCCGGAAACTGGTAACATAAAACTAAACGAGGCACAAGGGAAGTTAACGATCCGCCAAACATGTCAAAGGTATGACACAAGTGAAATATTACTTAGGATAATAACTTCCCTGAGGTATTCGTGGTTATTAAAGACATACGGTTGTACTCATGCGAGTGTTTCGGGCTTGACAAGGACTCTTTATCAAGGAGCGTTGTATATTTTAATCACTACATATTATAAAACAAAGTCCCCCGCCGCGTCTGTCTATCTGTCTGTCTGTTCGCGATAAACTGAAAAACTACTGAACGGATTTTTATGCAATTTTAACTAATATACAGAGTGATTCATGAGGAAGGTTTTGGTGTATAATTTGTACCCGTGCGAAGCCGGGGCGGGTTGCTAGTTTTAAATAAAATTAGGTTATAGTTCGATACCCACATACTCACCGATAGCCCCAATTAAGTGATGAACCGTTTGTGTTTACACGCGTCCAAACAAAACTTTCTGAAATGGTCGTTTGTAAAAAAAAATGTTAAGTTTTCACTCAATTTCTCATTTTGTTTGGATTTTTTCGAATGTATTAAAAACAGACTGTACTACAAATAAAAAAAAAATATAAAACATTTTAAAAACACAATGGGTTCAATAACAAAAGAAAACCACAAATTCAAAAATCGAATCATGCCCAACATGCTTACATAACTTTTTTAGAGTACATAAGTTGGAACTTATGGCTTTGAGTTCAAAATTTGCTGATGCGCTCGCTAATATAAAAAGATGAGTGAAGTTTTAATTTAAATTATGTTCTTTAGAGATTTTCACATTGAAAAGGTGTTCACAAAATAGTATTGAAAAATTTACATCTCGTTCGTTGCCCGATAGCGGTCTGCTATTGAAACCAGGAAATGACCTGTCAATAGCTTGGTGCCTGTGTGGCATTTCACTGACGGGTAGCTTTTTGCTGAAGAGAATGGTTTTGGCATCGTTTCATGAATCAAAGCAATTATTGTAAACGTGGCCGAGTATTCATAAGTTATACATTATATGTATATATAGATAGATAGATAGATAACACTTTATTTGTACACCAGTCTTACAGTAGAAGTATAATAAATACATGTTTGAAACAGATAATGTACAAAGGGCGGCCTTATTGCAAAATACAATCTCTTCCAGGCAATCTTAAGATGGATCAATGTGTTTCGGAGAGACAGTTGTAGTTGAAGGTGCATTTCAATGTTATATATTATACAAGTTAGGAATGAAATACAGACAAAGGAATAGTTTACTTTGGTTTGGTTTAAGATCTCATTTACTATGTTATGCTCGTAAAACTTCGTAGGTATACTATGAAGTAATTTCAGCACACCTCGTTTTATCTCGAGTTAATTGACAAAATGTAAAGAAAAAATAACTTACGGGCTAGTGTTTCTTAGTTCTTCAGTTCTTTTTGATTTCATCTTAGACTCTTAACAAGATCGCGCGAAATTCCACAGACGAGCAGAAGAGAGCGTCATAACATGCCTGTCGTTTTTAGAAATAATGTTTTCTGTAATACTCAGACGAGACAGTGTAAGTTATTTTCGCTGCAGTCGTTAGTATGGTGATACCTCAGTTGAACAACATTATAGCATCTAAAAAAACGTGGAGATTGTTACTTTAATATTTCCTTATTCGTCCCATTTACAAAACATTTCCTATTTCGTCTACCAGTGCCTTAAACAAAGAAGAAAGATTTTCAATTACGGGAGAATTAATTACATCAATCAATACAGTATTGTAATAAAACTAAACGGCATCGAGGAAGAAACAAAAACAGGAATATAATAATAAATAAATACATATATACCTAATGATTTGTTTTTCTTGCGACCCCAAACTTTTCTTAACAAATATGAGACGAACCTTACAGACTTAACACCTTTTTACACTATGTTCAGAATAAAGTTTTACTTGAATATAGAATGGATCTTTACTTTAAAAATTCTTCCTCGCCCACATTACGTTTTAGATTTCAGTGAGTTTCCTAACTACTGCGCCATTGTTTGCTGTGAATCGATTCTCTGCAAAAAAACTTTAGGACGGAATCGCTGATCTTCTTGTGATACTTACTTACTTACTTTTCTTACTTAGTTCCAGTTTCGTAAACACTTTTCTCACTTGATAGAAAGTATGTTTTGCTCGCGTTTTGCAAGAACTAACTTTTGGTTAGACGGTGAATATTATCGATATCTGCTAGGGCTTTTAACATTACTGTTACTGCTCCAATGCACCAAAGGATTAAGTATATAGAACACTAGCGACCCGCCCCAGCTTCTCACAGGTGTAATGTAGATACTAATGTGGTAAACAATTAACGTCATATGAACACAAAACAATACGTATAAACCTTCCTCTTGAATCGCTCAATCTATTGGTGTAAACCTAATTAAAATCCGTTGCATAGTTTAAAAGATCTAAGCGGTGGAAGCTACTTTATTTTATACTATGTAAAGATGTGTGGCAATAAATTATCCTTTATTTAAGTTGCAATACTAATAACTATGTAAACAAGAGAACCCGAATCGTACATACATAATTATATCATGGACCGCTAAAGTTTAAAAGTTAGCTGAACTTATATTCTGAGTGAATTGGTATTTTTTTTTTAAAAGACAACTCCCGCATAAGAATTACTCCTGTGTCGCGGGGGACTTTACAAACATACTAAGAATGGACGGACACAAAGAACACCCAGACTCAGGTGGGAATCGAACCCACGGCCTAAGGCATAGCAGTCAGGGTCACTAACCACTAGTCCACCAGGCCAGTCATATTTCGTTTAAGATAAGATAAGCTACAGATATAAAACCAAAAAACATTAAAACACGTTCTGTGCTTATACTTTAATCCTACAATCTACAAAATGATCAGTATACTAACCATACAAACTCCTGAAATACGAGCTTAACACACCCTTACAAAAGGATTCCATCTTTACTCTAAGTTCGTGAGCACTCCCGTACATACACTTACGGTACAGTCACCTCGCTAATCGTCACGAGTTTACCTGTGAGCGGGATTGCCGCGACACGTAGCAATAACAGTTCGATGTCAGACAGCCTTCAGCGTTCTAACTTTGGTGTAGCGACAACAAAACGAGAATGATGAAATGGCCAACTAGAAATTTATTCAGTGTGGAATGGAAACATGGAAGATCGTAGTTTGAACTGTGTTTGATGTCAAACAAACGCGTAGAAGTTCAGTTGTCACTTTATACCTAATGACTGGACTGGATTACGATTAATCTTAGAAAAACGATTGTTTATGGCATTGTGCTTGTTCCATGACGACATGCAAGAGATTTACAGACACATACACACTTATTTTTACACACATATCTTAATATGCGCGGTGTGTCTCGTCAGACCGCTCGCACTTCTTGACAACTCGTGACAGACTCTCCTCATTTGTCCCTAACAAGTTATACATATTTAAAATCTCAAGTTTCGAACTCGGTGCAGACATCTCTCACACCAGTACAAATATATATCACAGACGTTTAATATATATGTATGTATTTTTTATGTTATACGGAGCAAACGAGCAGACGGGTCACCTGATGGTAAATGACTACCGCCGCCCATGGGCACCTGTGATTCAAGAGCCACAAGTGCGTTGCCACCCTTTAAGGTGGGAATAGGGGAAGATAGGGAGAGGAGGGAAGAGCGAGAAGGACAGGAATAGGGGAGAGGGAAGTGTTAGGGCCTCCGGTAACCTCACTCACGCGGCGAAAAGCAATGTAATATTGTTTCACTGCCGGTTTTCTGGGAGGCCGTGGTATCGAGCGGAGTCGAGCTGGCCCATATATTACAGTACGCCTCTACGTTTATATGTATCTTATTTTATTTTCTTAAATAGAGCTAATTATTTTTCAAGCACCGTACTTTAGTGTCGCCGGTTGAGACTTTTGTAAGATAACAAGTTACAACTAACAACCACAGTTGGAGAACCTCGACAGTCGAACCGGATAAAGTTTCTTGATAATCAGTTGAAAGGAGGCATTCATTACGAATACGTTATGACTTTGGTGCTAATTTTGTTATAAATCTCACTAATCTTATCTCTGAAATTGTGTTATTTTGGTTGAGAGATTTCAAATATGCTAAACTGTCGTAGCATCCAACTAAATTTAGACTTTGTTCAGGCAGCACTATATTTGATTCTCACAATACTAAGGTAAACTGAGATTGTGTTGTTGCTGAGATTACGTCTAAATTTAAACGGATTACGAATAAAAGCAGTTTTAGACAAACTTGATCAATTTCGGTTGTGTCAAGCGAAAGTAGATATAATTCTACTTCGTTTTTAGAATACCAAATGTAGAACACTTTAAAACCATGTGAAATTTAATATTCATTTAATATACACACAATACAAACAAAAATACATACAATAGTAAAAGATAGTTAAATACAAACACCACACAAAAAAGATAAGAATATTGCTTCAAAATGTACTGTACTGTATGTACTGTGTGACTAAGAGTAATTCTTTAATTCTCAAAATTGTAACATGGACAATTTCTAAATGAAAACGTAACAATTTTGAGAATAATATCATTATTTTACTAACATATATGTAAGTGTGACAACTCATATTTACTACTATTACTGAAAGCTACAGAGCTTTAACGGAAGGCGATAATAATATGTCCCTCGGTGACAGACGATACGCCGCTTCCCATTACCTCTGCCGAGTTTAGTTTCTTAAAAAAACACATTTCTACGTTCTTTTTTAGTCTTAGTATTAATTTTAAAGAAAGACTAGTTCTTTTTTAAATGATATTTATACTATTCAGTAGTAGTAGTCCCATATGCTAAGCAAAATGTCCTATCCTAAGAAAATCTACTGTTCGTTAACTTAAAAAAATGTTTCAGTGACGAATATCTTCTGATTTTTGGAATTACGATATAAGTACAGTAAACATAATATAATAAATTGCAATTTAACGCCCAAAAAATGCAGAAGATTGACAACACGCACGTGTCAGGGCTTATGTTAGATATAGTTGCGAATTTTTATTGTCACTTACTATTATTTTCAGCCGGTTTTATTAACATTGGTTGATAGTAATATTAAAAATTATGATTTGCTATTATGAACTAAATTATGAAATGCGGTCGAATGGTTGAATTTCGATCATGGTTTTTTCATTGGCCAGTATAACTTGAGCTGTCATTGCATAGACTTACTTACCATGACAGGTAATCACATATACTCGACGCGTGTAATTTCATTAAGCCGTTTTCAACTAACTTTTAAAGTTGTAAGACATAATGTTTAAAAATTTTAGCTTTCTGTACTTCTTCTATATATAAACTCTAAATATTACAAAATTCACGTTACTACGTACGCAAAATTTTCTTAAAAAAGGGTACAAAGAATTCTTTTCACGTATTAATATAATAATACTGAACTAGCTTACGCCGCGACGCCGCTCGCGTAAATGTTTTTTTTTTCTATCTGTCGGGCACAGTAGTTTTTTCTGTATGAAGATGTACATCTTCACACAGAAAAAACTACCTATGTCCCTTTCTATACCCCTGGCAACGTGTTTGCAAATTTTCATGATAATCGGTTCAATACTTAAGGCGTGAAAGTGTAACAAACAAATTCACTTTCGCATTCATAATACAATTCAATTCAACTTTGTTCGCGTGGAAACTTTAGTAAAATCTTTACAAAAGTACATTTTTTCGGGATAAAAAAGTAGCCTACGTGCTATTCCAGACTTTAATCTATTGCTGGGCTAAATTTCATCCAGATCAACAGCAACAAACATCCACTTATCCATCCATACATCCATCCTTGTTTTCCCCTTTATAATATTAGTAAGATTAATTAGGATATAACTTTTTAACTTTGCCATAACAACCTATTATTAATAATTTCTTATAATGTTCGGTCCTCGAACCCCTATGGCAAAATACGCGTCTATCGATAACTAGTTTTGAATGATTAATCGTCTTTTAAACGGACGTGGCATTTGAGTCATCGATAGTTAAAATTAAATGTTCCACGCCCATCAATCACGATGTCAACCAAAAGTGTTGTACTGGCGTTTACAATATCAACGCGCCAATCATTTTTGACATGTTATAGTGGTGTTTTAATATATTCTTGTATTTGGATTTGTACTTATATGGCATAGCATTGAAACGGTAGCGTAATGGCTAAGGCGTTGGGACCTGCGAACAAGAGGTTGCGGGTCCTAACAAAAGTATTAAGCTTAGCTGGAAGGTTTAATGAGAATACTAGTAATGTGTGACCCACGTTACTAGTATTCTTTACAGTTAAATTAGCAACAGTTCCAGTATATAACTAACCTAGAAATGTTTGAACTTAAAACAAACTAAGATTTGATCTAGAAGCCTTTTTAATCAAATATTTGATCTCCATCAAACTTACTTAAAGTACAATAATGATGTTCATTATTAATAATCAAATCAGTACCACCGACGTAATAAATAGTTTTAACAGCGTCCTAAAGCTTGGCCAAAATCTTCAAACCGCTAAACTAAAATAAACTTAACTCCTTAACCACAAAACACCGACATTCTTGGGAATAACTATTTTGTACAATAATTAGCGCCCAACATGAAAACACAGAAGTGTTTTTTTCCTATATCTAGGTGCTTGTAAATATAACTTATTATTGCGAGCGTACCCAGCTTTTGGCACAGATTGGGGCCAACATTTTTTTTGTTGGCCTTGACGGGATAGGGGCATAATTTGCTTTTGTATGTCATGAGGGGGACGGAGCAAATCACAAATTTTGCTCAAAGGGAGGCAGCTGACCTAAACTAAATAAACTTTAGGTACTCGTCTAATATCTACTCAGTTTCTATTTACGTTTTTATTATTTCTGTCTTAATTTATTCTCTTCACTATATGTATAGAAAAGAAAAAAGAAACTTGCAAGCATTCATCATTTCATTACTTCTATCGGCTGCCACACTTCAAAAACTGATATGGGACGCTTTTTACAAAATCCGTTTTCTTGTATAATTTTGCTAATTCTAATCTTTTAAGTCCCTATTAAAAACAAAAACACCAACGTTGATAGCTCACTAGAAAGCGGATATATTTAAGCATTAGCTATTGTAAGGGCATCATGACCATTTCAAAACTAAAAAAAATTTGTAATATATGTTAAAATATTGGTCGAACAAAATGTTAAATATTTAGTATTTTATATAACCAATAACATTTTTTTACTTAACATAATCAATTTTCAGAGACTGACCTGTTTTACTTGTATACACTATCCTGGAAAATTTAGTTTTAATTCACTAGGTTTTGAAATGAGACAGCCGATATTTACAGTAGGACAACGTATGTATACTGTATTTAAGCAAATTTACAGAGCATTCGCCTTGAGAAATTTCTTAAAAAGGTTTTTTATCTAAGTAGCTATGCACCATGTTTATTGCTATCCGTTCCAGGTCGCTAATGGACCAATGGCTAAAATTATCAGACAGTGGCACTGCTCCAAAAAAACCGAAATGAATGCACCGGTAACCAGGCTATGTATCCCGCTTCGAAAGCATACGAAAATGGTGTAATCATCGCCATTTTTTATTACAAAGAGATGCGGAGAAACAGGAAATGACTTTCCCAAATGCAAGAGAGAGAGCTTTGTCGCCTCCTTTGTCCAGGGCTCGCCACAAAAAGCGTTTCTTGATTTTCTTCCTTCTGATTCCAAAATTTTCTCAACAAAGTTAATCTCGAAAGGTTCTTTAACGATCGAATTGAAAAATTTTAAAAAAAATCACGAGGACGGAAGGAAGAAATATAAAGTATAAGAATTAAAAGCTAGTTTTATTTCTTTATAGAGTTAGTTTTCATAGTAGGTATGTATTAATACATAATGTAATTTAGCACGTCACTATAAAGCTTGCACTCAATGAGTTGGCGTCCTGCCCGGTCGTAGTCCAAGACGCTCATAAAACCAGCAAGTTACAATAATGTTGTAGGTAGCTTCGGGGACTTACTTGACTTAAGATCTTATTTCTTCAAAGAAAATAAAGAGAAATCTTCATAATAAGCTAAAGAGGTCTCCAGTTCATTGAAGACTGTCTAAGTAATTTAGGACAACAAATATTTCTCTTTTATCGCTCGTTTATTAGTGAAGTTCACGTCCCCAAAATATAAGGAGTCATCGTATCATAAATTACTTATTAAAGTAAATCAAAGTGTAGTATAAATAGTACTTATAAATATCTGTATGTAAATATTCATAGTAAGAGAATTAGCAGTAAATGAACAGATTTATTACAGTTTTCCAAATGTAATTATAAAATCTACAAGTTGTATTTCAAAGCTGGGAGTAATAATCCTGAGAATCGTTTCACATTTCTCAGCAAATGGGTTTTGTCATCGATCCCTTATTAAAATATAATTTTATGGGGGTGTTATTTTTTTTACATGGCTAGCCTGAAGGCTTATTTTCAAGCTAGCCGTGTCTCCTTCAGGCTAGCCATTTCCATTCCCTAAAATCACTTACAACACCAATTATGTAGCAACCCTAGTCGCTACCAAAAATATGTCAGTACTCTGCAGTCTGCAGTTCAGTCTTCTGCGTGGTTCAGGCAATGTGAGACCAGCAATCTACACAGTTTATGTTACACTGGTTTGACTGGCCTGTTGGTCTAGTGGTTAGTAATCCTGACTGTTGAGCCGGAAGTCGTGGGTTCGATTCCCACCCAGTACAAACTGTGTGATGAGCACGTTCAGTGTCTGGGTGTAATTAAGCTATAATATGTATGTATTTAGTAATATATAAGTATGTTTACCAGTTGTCTGGTTACCATAGTACAGGCTCTGTCTAGTTTGGGATCAGACGACCGTGTGTGAGGTGCCTCAATTTATTATAGTTTTATAATTCTCTTAGTTTTCTTGTTCAGGTTAAATCTGAAAATGGTAAAAAATGAATAGCATGTATATGAAATTGATTAAGTTTTTAGGCGGACGGCTGACCTAGTTCTGAACTAACGAACAACAACATGCTAGCACTGAGTTTAGTCTATATTTATAAAAAATCTTATAATTGAATTACTAGAAGGGAGGGCAAAATGGAAGGTTCTAGCGAAATTTTAACCACCGACAAAACTCCAATCATCCGCCTTTTTGGAATAATAAAAAGGCAGATGGTTTCCTTTCAGTTTTTTATAGAAATTTATTTTTAGTTCGATAGAGAAATATAACTGTTCGAGCATCACACCAATTACAAGTATAATAAATTAATTAAATCAGTAAATTTGTGCATTAAAAATGCTACATTGTTAAAATATTCCAAGATAAAACGTTTTGGATACCTATCTGATAAAATTTTGTAATCACGATAAAAGCCTACACCTCGTTTTGCACAAAAATTATGTAAATGTCTGTTGTATAAACGAAAATTGAATTAATTTAGACCATCCATCAAAGTTTCTTAGAGAATGTGAATTATAACTTATTCTTTTTTGTCTAAGAGAACATTTCCTGCCTCTAAATATGGTATACATTATTATAATGTCTTTCTTAATTTCGTTGTCGAAGACAGTAACAAATGGATCTTTAAAAATATTTAAATAACGACTGTTTTTATTTCAACAAACATTACGTGTTTCAATGGAATATTTTTTATATATTTTTTAAATTACGGTGCTAAAATAGATGTATCTTCCTTTTTTATCCTACTAATACTATAAACGTGGAAGTTTGTGAGTATGGATGGATGGATGTTTGTTCCTCTTTCACGCAAAAACAACTGAACCGATTGCGATGAAACTTGGTATGTAGATGGCTGGAGACCTGGATTAACATATAGGCTACTTTTTATCCCGATATTCCCACGGGATCGGGACTTACGCGGGTGAAACCGCGGGGTGCAGCTAGTTTATAATAATAATAACTTGAAACACCTCACACACGGACTTCTGATCCCAAACAGAGCCTGTACTATTAGAACAAGACAAGAGAAGCCGTACCTAGATATTATAGATAAATTACATCCAGACTCAGAACAAATTATCATGCTCATCACACGATCAATTATTGTAATTATTTGTAATGGGTGGGAATCGAACCCACGACCTCTGGCTCAGCAGTCAGGATCACTAAGCACTAGGCCAATAGGCCCATTTTATTGTACTCATTACGGTGAATAGAGTGGAGTACTATAAAAACAAAGACAGTAATATTGCCTCTCTAAAAAGTAAAGATAATTACATCATGTCTCTGTTTGTAGTAATAAATACGGTGTCTCTTAGACTTCCTATCAGCCCCCGAATATTGAGGAGATGAGAGGAGTGGAAGTATTGGGAAGAAAGAAGAGAAGATTGGTCAACCTAAAAACAGGGGTTACAAAATAAGTACCACTTGAATATCTCTGTAATAATATCGCAGAAGAAATATTGATAATGAACAATCCACCATCAAAATAACTGTACCTGAAAATTAAATAAACAACAGTACAAAATATATTTTTTATTTTTATATCTTAACTTTGTCAATAAAGTTGTGTTTTCAAAATAAAAAATATTTCCTTGTATGTACTAATCCCGACGCGGCGCCGTGACACATTTTAACAATATCCAGTAAAATCCAGTTTTAAAAGGTCACACATTTTTTTATTGAAGCACACTTTGACTTACAGGTTCCACTTATGTCATATATTTTTTGTAAATATGCATTTTTGTTTCAACTTTTAAAAAAAATTGATATCTCAATATCAATATTTAAAAAAAAAACAATAAGTTTTTATCATAATAATTCTAATGTGACGATATTTCATACTTTTATTCAGATCAGTAAAATTTGTGAGTGCTTCTTTAAGACTGCCGAAAGAGTTAGAGATAAACACAAGTATATTGAACCCCATATCTCCAAGCTAGAACGTCCTTGAAGAACAAAGAAAAAAGATTCAGTCGTCATAGCACCTTTCGTAGGAAGTAAAACATAATACATGTAACTTGTTGAAAGGTTCAGTCACGTAATAGCGCGTCAGTTTTGTTACGCAGTCTACGGCACAACTGACTCCACGAAAATTGGATTCCTTTATTGATAACGAGAAGGTCTTTCAAAGGATTGTATAATATTATATTTGTAGATTCGCTAATATTCAGCAAAATGTTTCAGAAGGTTCTAACCAAAAATTACTCTAAAAGCTTTTTAACGTTATTGACAAAATCAGCAATATTGTTGCTACATAATTAAATAGTACTAAAATGCCCAAAGTTTTATACATTTTGGGATTCATTTTCGACAGGAATATCAAGTTTTACTGATTTTATGAAATGAGGCGGTTGATTATTATTATAAATAGTTTATAAATAGTTGAAACGTTAATCTAGCGAGGTCGTCCCAGAAAACCTTTAACATAAAATATACTGCTTTTAAGAAAACAATATATGGGATATACATGTCCACAATCGAAAATTATAAGTATCAAAAGTAAAAAAGTATTCACTCCCTGTCATTATGCTTTTTTTATGACCTATGAATAATAAAGATGAATTAGTAGCTTGAACTGACAGACTAAGTACTATTCATCTTTATTAATATTTAATTCTCTCGGCGTAGCCGTCATTGCTACGGCCTTGCTTTAGAAAAAAAAACGAAAAATATTAAAAATATTCAATGTGTATGTGAAAACTTTTTTCACTTTAATAACTTGTTACGGCCTATTTTTGTGCATCTAAGATGGCAAACCAACAAACCAGGTGGATGCCCGATGTTAATCGATTATCGGTGACATTAAATGCAGCGCGACACTTGCCACTGAACAAGCCTAGAATAAACAATACTACCCTATCAAAAAAAAAAATACTATACACATATACTCTACGAAATCATCCTACTAATATTATAAACGTGAAAGTTTGTGAGGATGTATGGATGTATTGATTAGAGATGCGCCGAATATTCGTTTGGTATTCGGTATTCGGCGTATTCGGCATCTTTTCCACTATTTGTATTCGGCCGAATTATTCGGTTTTATTGCCGAATATATTCGGTTCAAACTTTTCTATTTTCTTGGCTCATGTAGCCAAGGTGTAGGACTAAAAGACAAGACTTCTTTTGTAAGATTTATGTTATAAAATAAGTCAAAGAAAATATATTTATTTCTTAACCTATAGTTAGTATAGTCAACATTTATTTTAAACCTTAAATCAACATTTAACTTAAACCTCAAAACAATATTTATTTTTAAACTTTAAATCAACATTTATACGCGGCAAAACAATATAATGGTAAACCGAATAATTCGGCCGAATATCCGGTTCGGTAAAGGTTAAACCGAATAATATTCGGTATTCGGTTATTCGGTGAAACCACTATTCGGCGCATCTCTAGTATTGATGTTTGAATTAAAAAGAGATATATAAAGAGTAACAAACATCCATACGTATGGATGTTTGTTACTCTTTCCCGCAAAAACTACTGAACCGATTGCAACGAAACTTGGTATGTAGATTACTGGAGACCTGGATTAACACATATTCTACTTTTATCCCGATATTCCTACGATTATGGGACTTACGCGGGTGAAACTTGAATAATATTAAACAAAGTAATCTCCGAAACATAAAGAATAATAATATAACAGATTTATCTTCGTAATTGTAACATTATAATACGTATCTCAATCTTCTCGTGTTACGGGGACTTAAATTACTTTTTTCTACGTAATAGAAGCAGCTTCGAACCAGGGATTACGCAAACGCGACCTTTAGCTCTGGGCGATATTTTCCACCCCGGCTCTTTGGCGTGGGCTGTGCTTTAGACGTTTTTCTTCCCTTTGCGATAGAAAAAAAACATAGCGCTTTGTACCTTTCATTTCTTACCTACACTGTTGATATAGTAGAACCTTTCAAAGCTACAGCGTGTTGCTTTTTTAAGGACAACGTTTTAAAACCATTGGATAAAAATTTTATTTTTAGATCTTGTTTTACTTTCCAAGTTTCCCGTGGGTACTAATTATACTTACAGGAAACTTAAAGATGCTAAAATAAACTTAGGTTTACACTGTTATTAGGCATAGGTGCAACAATAAAATATTGATATATTGTTTTATCGTCTTCATCGTTACTTCCCATCAGGTGAATTGAAAGGCTTATTATCATTCATCAATATATAAAAAAAACTATAGACAAATCAGCCATCAGAACCATTACCTGAATGATGATGATCCCTCGTTTAAATCAAGCTATCTTGTAGCAGACATCGTTATGGCGCATCTAGAGACGGTCGGGGTACGAAAAAGACCTTTTGCGGAACTCCGAACGCAAGACTTCATTGATATGAGCTCAGATCATGATGTCGAGGCGGTACACGATAGACAACTAGCAATGATCAGTTTTAGAATAAAAGTTAAGAATTCTTTCTAAAAGTGATATTAAGATACGGTTTCTGCTATCGACATTATTTCGGAGACGTCATTGAATACTATATCTCAATATTGTAAAATTTGATTCAATTGATAAGAGTTCCCGAAAAGTATACAATACGGATAAAAACGACAAGCAAGCAACAGTAAGACACCGGCATGATGCTCCAGCGTCATTATTTATAATGGAAAATTTAAAAAAATTGTGAGGTACTAAATCTTCAATGAATGAATATATGTATATTATATATGGCTACAATTACACTTCCTATAATTGAAAAGGGTAGAAATAACTGTATTTTATATAATAATATGGTAACTTTTTACGGAAATCAGCAACTTAACTTAACGAGAGGCAGAAACCACATTTTCGGGTCGTGTTGATACAAAATATGGAATTATAATTAATTATATAATTTTCTGAAGATAACAGCAGAATTTGTATATTACTTGACTGTTATTGTAATATAAATTCACATAATTTTATTTTGGCATAATTAATGCTAACGGACATAAAATTATTCCATGGAATTATGATGTAGCTTGTCTTATAGCGTAATTGCTCACAAGAGACGTGCTTTTAACTTGCACTTACGCATTGCATTACAAATTTAATACGACACTTATAAATGATCTCGTTTTTTGTCTACGATGCTAGTTGAAAGAAATAACCCATTTTTTTAATAACAGCCTTCAGTTCTTTGTGAACTTCAGTTCTTGTGTGTGTGGTATTTCAGGTACATGCCCCATTACAACTGACACGTAGTATTTTGGTCACCAAACTTCTTTTAAGTTCATAAAGATTTGATTGTTTTTTAAGTTTTTATTTCAAATTTATTAAGTATTCAATCTATTCATTATGTGGGTACATAATGACCCAATGGAAGCTAGATCTCTCTCGGGCAAACGGTATAATTAATCTATTAATTGCACTGAATATACATAAAAATAAGCTAAAATCTCGTAGACTTCCTGAGCTTGTTTTTATTATAATAATGACTGAATATCAAAGTGTTATAAACCCATATAGTCAACTGGTGGATCGATAACCAGACCTTCTAGTTACCACTGTTATAGTGCTATAGCCTAAAGAGTTAATGATTTGTAAAATTTCAAAATGTAGGAATGTGTCTGAAAGGTTTTCTGTTCACACGTCTGACATCAGCCAACCCAAAACATAAATAGTCATTCTCTAAATCTTATTCCTAACTAAAACCTAGAGCACAAGCAGTAAATTCTACTTTAAACAATAACAATATTATTTTGAAATGTATAAGCTTCAGATACAAACTCATTGAAACCGTGTTGGTGAAAATTCGGTCACTTTTGTTAACGTAAGCCATACTGGGGCTTAGTTAGGGCTGATTGATTACATATTTAAATATTTGAAACAACAATACAATTGATTTTAAACAATAAAAGAATATTGAATGAATTACATGTTCAATTCATGGAAAGGTATACCATATAATAATCAATAAGTGTATTAAAAAATATTTTGTTTAGACGATGAGGTATCACACAATGTTCAAAGCAAACACGTGCAGTCAATTTAAAGGAATAAGAAACTCTTCTGTCTACTTCTGCCTCAAAAGCTTAAAGATTGCGTAACTTGTGAATTGTTACTACTTACCCTCAACGAACTCTGAATCATCAATGAACTTATGCTTATCTCAACAAAGATATTCCATCTCCATTGAGGATAAAATAAGAAAATTCTACTTCAATCTTTTGTACATGCCTAAAGTTGCGGAAATTGTATACCAACCCAAAAATAAATACATTTATAGCTGCTTTTAGAGGACACGAAAACAACTAACAAATCAACGAGACTAGCCCCGAGGCCCTGTCAAAGTCCATTTACACTCTGCCATTATGTATTTGACACTGAAATTGAATAGAGTCGTTACGTTGTTTGAATTGTTTATTGTTATTAATGAATGTGATTTACAAGGTATATTATACTAGATACATTGCCAACTAACTTCCGATAGTCTTGTGATCATTAATTACTTACATTAATCTTTAACATGTACTCTCCTTTTTTAATGTAATTTAAAGTCTAAAGTTTGAGTTATCTAAGTAAGGTTATCTTAGCTTTTTTAATTGACCCAAAGTCTCAAACCGTCGTCTTGCTCGAATTCATCGTGTTCGAATGCCACCACCACGTTACTAACACAAATATTTAGCATAAGCACAACTATCATAAGTATTAATATTTCACAAAAAATACCTACTAGTAATGTTTTTGCCCACGTTACTAGGAAAATGCTTTAAAAGCCCAGGACAGAAATTAACACTACGTTAGTATTAGATCTAACGTTACCAAATACCCCGTGAAAATTGATCGTCGACGTAGCGCGGGTTGATGTGAGACGTCCCTTAGCCGAACCCGGTGATTCTGTCACCTTCCCTCATTCGTTGTTATTACAGTCAGCGGTAGACATTAATCTCTTGAACAAATATAAGGCACCCTTGCCATCTGCCTGTCGCTCACTCCAAAATATGGGAACCTATTTTCTAGCCGAGTGTTTGCGTTTGACGAAGGGTGTCAAATAATGCATGTAATTTTGAAGTTGATTTGTCGTCGGGTTTATCTCCAGTGTTGGTGCCAAAGTAATCTAATAAAATAATTTGTATAATCATAAAAACAAGGCGAGGTTCTTAGTACTTAAATTTTGATCAATTACCTTACAAAATATACTGCGTTTGTCACAAAACACACTAAATCGATTTAATCCCAATTTTTTAAAGTCTATCTGTCACAATTAGCACATTTCTTTTACGTTTGTTCGCTACGGCCATGGTCAAGTAATTTCAGAACAGTGGCACAGATGTGGCCAAATTTTATAAAGAACACGAGGCGTTTCATGTGGCCCTAAAAGTAACAGAGTAAGTGGCACGGAAGATGATGGAGTCGTCAAACTTCTCATTCAATCAATATTTCCTGCACAGTATCGGAGTGGCAACGTTCTACTATGAGAACACATGCACATGTTTTTGTGAGATCTATACTAGCAACAACTCACAGAATTTTAGGCGAACTTAGATTGGTTTTTTATAATGAATTAGTTAGTTTCCTATAGTTAAAATAAATTATTTAACAGCCCTCATGAAATTCACTGATTGATAAGGCTGAAAAAAGAAATTGTTACCGTTTCCAAATTTGCTATAATCTTAAACTTAACCAAACATTATAAGCAAATGAATTGACATTAGTAAGATATGATGTCACAGCGTTTTATTTTATACAAGTATCAACAGAACCTACCGTTTAAATATTAAATAAAGAGAAACTGATTTGACTTTAAAATCAACTACTGTATTATTGTAATTTCTACGCGTTTCGATAACTTTCCTCTATAGCACCTAAATTTCATAGACTAAATAAACAATACAGTTTATAGCTATCAAATTTGACGGCTGTCACTTAAACAAGAAAGTCGTCATACACTGTAAAAATTCTAGCTCACCTATTGGAAAACCCTTTATGGTAGATACTACTCTGTCAAGAAAGTACCGGTAAAATATCAATAAAACACAAACTTTTAACTATTCTTCCAAATGTATCTATTGTATCTTCAAAGTATGTCCCTTCAGAAATAATAAACTTACGCCAAAGAATAATCCAGTTATCAAAATTTTAAATGCATTTTCCGGAATCGACTTCGGTTCTCGCTGCGAATTCTCTTTGGTATCTTCTATCGACTGGAAACGGATACGTTTTTTCGGTTTTGGTTCAGTTGGAAGTCGCCATTCCGAAGCTTTTTGACTAGTTTGCATGTCAAATTTGTAAACCCATGTCTCATCACCAGTAACAATGCGTTTTACGAATGTAGGGCCCGAACTGACTCGTTCTAGCATGTCTTCAGGGACTTTTACACGATTAAGTTTTTGAAGAAAATTTAGATCTTTTGGAACTAGTCGAGCGGCAACGTGTTTCATGCCTAAGCGATCGTTCATAAAAATCTTAAAAAAAAAATTAAACTGACGAAAAGAACAAAAAACCAAAAAATAAATAATCCTTTTAAGTCTTGAGTATTGAGCTTATTGACATAAACTATTAAATTGTATATAAACTAATTTTGAGTATTGAACTTTTTTAAAGGATTATTTATTTTTTGCTTTTTAGTTTTCGTCTGTTTAATTTTTTGTTAAAAATTAAATATTAATTCTTATTAAATGGTTTTTGTCCATAATCAGCTCAGCTGCATGATGTGATGATTCCTAAACGCTAATACCTGAAAAAGTTATGAAAAGAAAACAGAGACACTATTCGTTCTTACAATTTTTGAAGATTTCTCTCAATTTTATCAGAATCCCATCATCAGATCCTGACTTCCTTGACAAGGGACCACCTTTGAGGTATACCCTGTCTAACAAAAGAAAAATAATCAAAATCCGTTCATAAATAACGGAGAGAGAGACATACATAAATATAAATTTATATTTTTTCGTCTGTTAAAAATGGTACGGATCGATTCGTGAGACACAGAAAGTTCAACAGCTATCTCTCTCGATCCTGAATTAGGATTTTCAGTCACAATTTCCTTAACTTTAGCGATGTTAACTTCAGTTGAAGACGTTGATGGCCGACCAGAGCGAGGTAAATCTTCCAACTAATCTCGATCGCTTTTGAATGCACTGTAGTGGTACAGTGCATTCAAAAGCGAGTGTCAAAAAGTCCACTATTTAGATGACGTCTCATATGCACGACTTTTTGATAAAGTCGATTCACCATATGCTTTCAGTAACATTTTCGGCGACTCTGAACATGAAATTCCATTTGCAATGCAAAATTTGTGATAAACTCTTTGTTCGATGTTTTTATCAATTATAAAAATCGTAAAACACTCTTGAGATGAGCTTACAAAATCGAGAACTGAAAACAAAATAAATAACAGATATTGCTTAAACTTCGCGACAATATAGAAAACAGTTGTGCCAACTTAACCACAAAAAAAGAATTATTTGAATTAAATTATCAATTCCCGATACTTTTTGACAGAATGTATATAATAAGACGCCGTAACTAATCCTTTAATACCTTAAACTGAAGTAGATAAAGACCCAGTATCATAGGATTTAGAGCATTTTCAGATATAATTTTCGTTCAAATAATAAAGTACAATAGATGTTTTGTTCTTTTGTAACATAGCTGGTTGTCTGGTACCCTGAACACACGGTAAACACATTTTTGTGGGGTTATTAAAAAATATTCAATGATTTCATTGAATGTATTTGCTTCTTCTCTGCGTGTTTCTAGAAAAAGAGTTGAGTTAAGGGGTTTACTTGTTAAGTACAAGTAAACCAATTTAAGCTTATATACCTATGATGTGAAAAAAATATGTAAATGTATGTGTGTATATAGTTTTACCTCTGGCCTTACTACAAGTATCCATTAGCTACAATAACCATTTACCAATAACCTAAAGTGATGAACTTTTTGCCACTAAGATATATTTTTTAGAAGTATTTTTTACTGTAGACAATAATGGGGACTACCAACAGAAAACTTAAAACTGCTCGTTGCCAGTCAGGCGCAATACGTCACTACGTCAATAAGTTGTGTATATCAAAAATCGCTCAACGCGGCTAAAGCAGTTTTCACTTTAAAAAATATTTGCGCCCATGAACTTGGGGCAACCGGATAAAAAGTCGGATTTTCCACGCGCACTACTGTGAAATATTTACACATTGTTAACCGTATGCGATACAAAGGGCAAAATCTGCCACACCGCCTGTCTGTTATTTATCATAACCCATCAATTCGTCACGGAGACTGATGAATGCGGGCCACACCGCCGCCGGCAGCCGCTTTGCAACCGCAATGACACGTAGATAATCGTCGGTTTAATTGTGCCCCACGTCTATTTAAAATACGGATACTATACGCTTCCGAATGTTTGGATACAGTGTGTTTTCAGCTGGTTCCCTTGTATTTTTGATGAATGAGGAATCGAAATCAATATACTTCTTCAATGAACATGTTTTCTTTCAAGTTTCGTTGTTGGGATCCCTCATGGATTTATGTTGAGGATTTTTAAGCTGTTAGTAATCTTTAGCAATAAAAAACAATTATTTAAAAACCAGTAAAATTCCTTCTTCTTCATTTTTTATATAGCCTAGTTGGCAAACAAGCACACTACTGTCATGGTAAGCAATTATCGGTATCTAGAAATACCTCACTATACATTAAGGCATATTGGACTCCGACGACCCTATTTACCCACACTATTTGGGAAGGCCTTGTCAACTGCGGTTGTATGTAGGATGAAGGTTTTTCCCAAGTCAGCCTCCAATTAGTGCGCATTTCTTACGGCATACCTTACCTCATTTTAAACATTTTTTCAACTAAAATATAGATTTTTTGTTCAGAAAAAACGTTTTATATGGATAAAATAACTAGCCAAGCATATTTAATGCTTGGCTAGATAACCTACTCGTTGTAATCAACGCCTCTTTTCTTTTGCTTTCGGGTAGTCGTTGCTAAAAGTTTAAAACCAACCAATGAAACCAACCCTCGATATCACAGTAATAATATTTCAAGTGATCATATGGTTTCAAGTGAACTCAGTTAACATAAATTTGTAACAGCATCGCAAAAAACTGAATTGAATAAGATTTTCTCCGCTTAGATTGGCGTAGCTCCGGTACCGACAGAAGCCTCGAGGGAAATGGGTGGCAAACGGTCTAATCTCAAAGTTTACATGACCGAATCTGTGGGCCCAAAGCTAATTTGTAATAAGTACGTAGAAACGTTTTTCCTACGGATCGTATTTGCGGTTTTCCTGAATCCTCTCTCGTAATTACCGATTCTGATTGTTATTCGTACCATAATAATAAATCAGGGCATGTTGTTTTAAAAGTAATCCTATAAAAATATGCCGTTTCATTTTACGGTGGCATAACTTGGTAATGTTGAATTTTCAGTTTGGTAACTGACAAAGTTTTGCGTTGTTAAACTGTGGCGGTCATTAAACTTTTGAAAAATCGCTCGTGTTCGTCGGAGAGCTGTATGCAACGATCTCTAATAGGATTTGGTAACTCCTGACAAGTGATATTTATTAGCACACCCATATTGTTGTTGGTGATAAATGTGCTCCCATTATGGCACTACCTCTACACCTGACATGGAATTTCATTTAAAGAAGCACCCACCCATATTGCTCCGTTCCACTTGCTAATTTTGTAAGCATATGAATCATGTTTATGAGACAGCCACATTTTTGTGTTACGTTGTGCTCTATAAAATTGATTTATTTATTTATCATTTACGCTAATAAGTTATTCCGATACATAATGTTTGCAATTTATTGAGACTATAATTCTTTTTGATTACAAATATTTTCATACATAAAGGTGTCGCTGAACGCTGTTAAGCATATCGTAGTATAAGATCTTGAGTGTTTTAAAATATCTTCAACAAAACATTTAAACTTTGAGATTATCCGCGAGTTTTACTTATTATGCAAATTGTTAAAGAGTTATCCGTAAAAAAGTAGAGTGTTTTAAAATATATTATGATATCATAAGATATTTTTAAAGGAAGGCTTATCGACCTTTTGTATAATTCTTTCATTGGTTTATTAATTCTAGTTGAAGATTATAATTCTGTTATAATTGGTAGTAATGAAATATTTAAGAAGTGATTTTGTTTGGTGGATACCCATATTTTCCTAAAAAACCGTTACTAATAAAGCATATTTAGGAACAACATTGAGTAGATTTCTTGTTTTGTGCTTTTTACAAATATTTTGTATACCACCCTGTGACATATTTTAAAATTTATGTCTCAATTAGCCTATTCTAGTTCACTGCTGGACATAGGCCGCTCGGTACTTCGCCTTTCACGTAATTATGTAATGTCCATTTATGTGTAGACTAGCAACCCGCCCGGCTTCGCACGGGTAACAGAGATATCTTCAACAATCATCATCATATTTCAACCAATTTACACAAAACCTTAACAAATTTTATACCTATACCTTCCTCATGAATCGCTCTATCTATTCTTGAAAACCGCATGCAAAATTCGTTTCGTAGTTTGAGTTTATCGCGAACAGACAGACGCGGCGAGGTACTTTGTTGAAGTGAAAACTTTTTTAGGCACGTTGGACACTTTTACTAACTCGCGTGACCGTCACGCTCAGGTGACAGATGTGTCAGTTATGTTTTCACTTCTGACGTGCAGTCCTACGGTTTTTTTTATAATATATAGTGATAAACAATTGGTGTGTCCGAATATGTTCAAAAATTACTTTTTTTAAATAATAGTTAGTCTAAATGTTAAACAAATTTACCAACGCTTCAGTTTTATATTTTCAATATAGATGAGTCCAATTGCTTGTAAATATTAATAGTCTCAAGCCATGTGGTTCGATTCCCAGCCACCTTTGAGTTTCATTAATTAATACTCACTTCTTCAAAAGTGAAGGCGTTATCCTTCACTTTTGAAGAAGTGACTATTAATTTATACCCATTGTTTTTCTATTCTATTTTGGAACTCGAAGCAATCATTATCTCCTAAACTATTCCTCGTAATAACACGCTGTAAATGGTAAACCTTTGGTTGTATTTTTGATAATGATTCAAATATTTATTTTCATCCTAAGACGCAAACAGAGGGATGTTAAAAGCTTAACGTGTCTTTCTGTGGCATCGTATATATCATCTATAACACCAAGTATACAAATTATTTACAATACTTTATGTAATTAAAACATCATATTACTTAGATAATAAAAATAACATTATTTCATTTGGTAATTACAAATCCAGCATTCCATTAGCGCGACATAACCTTGCCCACAAAGAGGCCACATTTTCATATCCCCAGGGTGTCGTAAACGGCAACTGAGAGACAATGTAGGCCAAATGGACAAGACCATCCGCTTTACTACACACATATACAGTATTTACACACACTATTCACACTATGATGCATCCTCCAGTATAGATACGCACACACTAAGATCCTCCAGCATTGTTAGAACAAGATTTCAATTTTTTCCATTTCGTTCATCTATACAAAATAGAAATAATTTAAACTGTTAGGTAAATGCTCCCAAAATGTGCAGTGCAAGTTTGGGCGTGCGATTGTTTACATCCTGGATTTAATTTTCAGTTCAGGCTTTATTTTAAGTTTTTGAAGTGAAAACTTCTTTAGGCACGTTTGTGCACTTTTGCTAATGGGAAAAAGCACTAAACTCATGACCGTCACGCTAATAATACATAAATAGATCCACTAGAGGGCGCTAATCTAAACATTGAGTTCTGTCAGCTCCTTATTAATTAATGTCACCAACCTGCTAATGTGACGTTTTAAGTTCGTCGTTTCGTTTAAATTTTCACTTCTGTCGGCAGTCCCATGATTGCGTATTTCTTTTTTTTGGAAATTCCCAGTTACAGTACGGGGCCCGGTATACAATAAAAAAAAACAACTGTCAGTCGTAGGACTGCACGTCAGAAGTGAAAACACACACACATCTGTATAAATGTATCTGGGCGTGACGGTCGGAGTTCATTGGTTTTTCCCCATACCAAAAGTGCCCAACTTGCCTAAAGAAGTTTTCACTTCAAAAATTAAGTGACATAATGTGGGTGTAATACCCCTCCGCTAACATATTCCTGATACAACAGGGAGTATAACAAATATGTTTGGAAAACTCAACTCTACTTGAGACACTGCTGTTTTAATGTTCAATAATTGCTAGGAATTCTGGTAGATAACGATAAGAATTTCGAGAGTTCTCAAGCAGTTCAGTTTTTCAGGGTGTTGGTTTAGTTTGGTACTTTCACGGGTTCATCCTATTCTTGTTAAACTTTCACCAACATTTTTAAAGATAGTAGTAGTAAATCCCAGCTAGGAAAGAGTCTCCACCATAAAGAAGACCGCGGCAAGACGTTAGTAGACTAGTTTTTTTTTTTTGTGTTGCGAACCCCTTACGAAAAGGCAGACCGTCAGCTTGTTTTCTAATTTGTTTGTATAAAATAAATAGGTTTAGTATTGTATTCAGATCCAATTTAGTAGAATATTATATAATGTCATATTATATAATCCTTACAGATAAAATCCAACAGTGCAGTCTACTGAAGGTATAAAAAGGGATATTGATTGTTGAGGGACATGATGTGTAAATACATTTTCATAGTAAATGTAGAGTTCGGTTTACTATAATTATCACAAATCTAAATTATACTCTTTACATTCGTATTAGAACCACGTTAATTTATTTATTTTTACAATAAAAGAAATACACAGAAACTGACTACCTCATTATTTCGTCACATTTTGAAATAACATGTAGTGCCAGTGACATTTAATTACCGTGACGTTTTTCATTTTAATAGCGTGACCTACTTTATTTATAATTGCTATATTTCGTAGGGACGTTATACGATATTGACATGCCAAATTTTAATCAAAACTGGGTGGAAATATACGTGATTCTCGTACGTAACGTGTGAGTCAGCAAAAGCTTTCATATTTTTTATGCAAGGACGGCGTGAAGCTTTATTATCAGTGTTTTCAGAAGAGGTTACAGTAGATGTTTGGGTCAATTCAAACCGCTTGACTTACAAAAAACCAGCCTTCAGAAAACCATATTTCTGCTTAATTAGCAACAAACAAATACCATCAGAGGTGTCGTGAGTATTTCTAGACACCAATATACACTTCTCATCAGTTTGGCCTGAGCATGTATGCATAATATTTGTAGTGCAAAAAAGGAGTAGCTATAAATGTTTTTAATCTTTTTTTAAATGCCTGTAAAAAAAGGAAATTTATTTATATACGGGTAGATTTTATACTGAGATAATAGACAAGAAACATAAAAAATAATTCAGTCCAGAGCATAACTTTAATATTATTTCGGCGGGGCTAGTTGTTATCTCAACTTTATTGTCATTTAAACTGAAACCAAGATCTAAGAATGACCTTAATCCATCACATGACTAACATTACGTATTGTTAATGATAGTATATAGTTGAATAAAAGGTACATTTCTGATCATTGTTTTTTAAATTCTTATAAAGAAACCAATCCCATTTAAACCTTCGACGACGTTTAATACAACAGAAAAACATCTAAATACATCAGAAAATTACAAATCAACACATGTTAAGTTTTTATACAAATCTGATAGCAATATGTAAACACTTTTGCGTGTATCTATGATCGATACCGGCCAGAGTTTATATTTTTGTAAAGTAATATAAAATTTGAGGTAAATACCTTTGATACCTTTGATCTCGCAACATTTCAATGTCATTGAAAAAAATATACTTAGCTTATTGCTCCATATAGCGAGTGTTCATAGGAAAATGTTCACACATCAGGTGAGCCGTGTACTTGTTTTACAGTTTAATTGCATACGCAAAAAATAGAAGCTGATACCAATACAGTACCTACTTGATTTATAATACTGTCAACAAAAAGTGTCAATAAATAGGATTTAGTTTGTTATTCTCCATTGTCCTCTTTCCATCGCATCGGTGCACGTATGACGTAGTACATCAATTATGACATACCTAAACGTTTTACGTTTGTATGTATTAAGCACCACCGAAATCAAACGACATCAACGAAGTTCAAGTGTTACATACAACAAAAATCCATTCTCCGATATCTATAGATTCTAATTTATTTTTCTCTTTCTTTGCAGGAACAATCACATAAATCATACCGTCCGTTGACGGTCCTGACATTCAGATGGAACTACGCAATCCATGGTCTTCAGCCGGCAGGCTACCACCTCGTCAATCTGCTGCTTCATGCCCTTGTCTCGCTGTTATATTACAGGTAAATGACAAGTTAATTATTAAATTAAGTAAAAAACGTGACTAAAATACTAACTACAAAATGAAATACTGTACGTCACTCTTATAATTGAGACAAATTTAATGACACCTCATCTATACAGGATGTTACAGAAATGTGTGGTCAAATTTTAAGAGCGTTTGTAACCGACAAAAAGTTGATTTAGCTTTACGTGGAGAAAAATCATTGTACGCTTTTTAAAAAAAAAATCTGGAAGGCAGGAACGTGAAATTTGACATACACAAAGTTTACGTATAGAAGAAGTGCAGTAAGCTAAAATTTTTAAACAATATGTGTTCCAAATTTAAAAAATACGTAAAAAGGGCTACTACACGCGTCCAGTATATATGTTGACCTGTCGAGATACGTAAGGCTGTACACTGTCAGTTAAAATTATACTGGCCTGTGCAATAAACCAAAAATGAATTATGGTCGAAATTTAACCACCAGGCGATCTGTGGTATGTGAAAATCCGTAAAACGGTTTAGGCTGTAGAATGTGCCAAAGAATTAGACATACGAGTACATATATATGTATTTACGATCAAAAAACATTACTCTTCTTCGGCAGTCAGGTAAATATTTTCAAACATTTCCGTAAAAAACAAACCCCGAAATATAGTAAAATAGGTAATTAAAGTTTGAAACTCCATCATTGCTTTGAAGTCAGTTTCACTTTTTAAAGGATTATGTTTATTTATTAAGGTGACAGAAGATGTAGTGACAAGCATTGAGAAAGGAATGCTTGCTACGAGTGAAGAACGAATAGCCAAGGACAGCTCTGTGAGTGGACGAATCTGTGCGGGTAGACTCCGAAAGACGTATACTGTCCAGATCGGCAGTATACTGAAAAAGGGCCAATTTAAAAGCATTCGTAACTGGCGGGCGTGTATGAAAAATCTGATGAATGACAAATCAACCACTCTTTTATGGGATACCCCTATCCGCAAACGAGCAGTCAGATCACCTGATGATAAGAGACTACCGCCGCCCATAGGCAGCTGCAACTCAAAAGTCGTTGCGTTGCGTAGGGGAAGGGTAGGTATAGGGGTGAAGATGGGGGACGGGGGGAAGAGAAGGAGGAGAGGGAAGGGTTAGGGCCTCCGGTAACCTCACTCACTCGGAGAAACACAAGCATTGATTCACTGTCGGTTTTCTGTGGGGTCGTGGTATCACTCCAGTCAAGCCGACTAGACTAGCCGAAGTATGGCCCCCATGTTCCCCAACATTCGCGTTCTATTGTCTCTACCTACCTCTGGATAAGACGTGAGATTGTGTATATGTGTATGTAATTAAGGTGCTCAGTTAACTATATATATTACCTCTATAATAATATTTTCTATCTTCTGTACAGCGAGTGTTACACTCAGATTGACTTCGGGAAGTAACAAAAACCGAACAAACTTTCTAAAATAATAAACAACATCAAAAATACATTGTAGTTGCATAATATACTAGATACTCGATTATAAATGAGATATAACACGAAACTATAAATAACTAATTTCAAACACAACCGTAGAGATTCCCTCACTAATTCTCATACTGTGGCTACCAAAATTTGTTCGTTCTCGCTCAACTTTTTGTTTTATAGTGCAGGCAAAATAACTTTTGCTTGTATAACTAAAAATCGCTAGAGCAGTCTAGCTCCGATCTCGTTAAAACTCCAACGACTTTACCGCTTAAATAGGATTGATTAAAGAACGTAGGAAAGCCTAATTGGATGAGAAAACGACTCTTTAGAATCAACAACTTCTCCTTATCTAAGTTTGTTTGAATTAAATTATTTATTTTGATTACTTCGAAGTTCAGAAAGTTCGTTAAATTATGCACAAGGACGTTTCTTTTCACTCACAAATTTATTAATCACCATACAACTATCACAAAAATAGGTGTGTTTTGTGTATTTGTGTATGAAGTATTTAAAACATGATTGGTGTAACTTGTGTTAGTAAGATTCATATAAGTAAAATGGTGATAGCAGCATGAACATCAAAGAAGCTATGGTAACGCATAAAATAATAATGTTAATGTTAATAAAAAAAGATTATATATTCTGTGGCATACGAGGATGACACAGCCCATTTTTGGGGTAATGTATTTGCTCCAAAAATGGCTGAGTCTCGAGAGCAATTAATGCAGGTCACATAAAGACACCTGAAAATCTCGGAGACTAGGAATGCTAACTTAGCGGAATAAATTGTGTTTGATAGAAGGTTAAATGCTTCTTAAATGAAAGTAATAAAATTTATTTGTATTATATTCTTGAAAATTAAAAAAAGAATAACCAATTTCATCTTAAAACAAAAATATCATATTTTTCTACAACCTTCACGTGTTACCATTACTGCGGTTATACGATTTGACATGCTGTACCCCGAGTTTTTTATACGATGTTGGGAAATATTCTACCATTCCTCTATGAGAGCAGGCATAACTTTACAACAACCAAGAAGTTTTATTACTTTCATTTAAGGAGTGTTCAATTATATATTCATGCATATAAATATTTATACTGAGCGGGAATCAAACCATCAACCATCACCGAGTCCATCAAAGCTAGTTTCGAGGTAATTTTAACTGTTCAAATACATTTAAAGTGTTAACGTGGGTCACACATTACTAGTAATCTCGTTAACCCTTCCAGCTAAGCTTAACTTTTAATTTAGCTTGTGTTAGGAGTAGGTTCACGACGGTAGTGCACTGGGTGGGGTTCGAACCCGCAACCACTTGATCGCAAGTCTGACGCTTTAGCCATTACCGTTTTTTGTTTTAAGTATTCCTATTTTTGTTATCAAACTGATAATTAAGTAAAAATTTGATAATTAATACGTCCACCTTTTCTGCATTACATGACGCACATAGCAACATGCACCTAAATTAATAATTAAGTAAAACAAAAATACAGTATTGTTTTTCTCATATTCAGTCCATAGAATAGAATTGTGCCCACCCACAGATAAATAAAAATACAGAGTGCTTAAGGAGGCCCACAGACTATTTGATTTTACTATCTTTATATATTTTTGAAGTGGAAACTTCTTAAAGCACGTTGGGCACTTTTGGTATGGGGAAAAAGCACTGAACACGCGTATCTGTCACGTTTAGATGACATATATGACAGATGTGTGTGTTTTCACTTCTGACGTTCAGTCCTACGACTGACAGTTTTTTTTTTGTTGATGTCTGTGTTGTGGCACCATAGATAAGGCTATTTTTTTATTATTTTTTCTTGTGTACATGTTTTTTTTGTTTAATAGGGTTTGTGTGTTTGTGTAAAATAAAAGGTTTTTCTTTCTTTCTTTCTTTCTTCTTTTAGGAGGACGTGCGATATTTATTAATACTTAAAGTGAGTGAAATACTTGAAATGATAAAAGCAAGCACGTATCCGGATTCCTACTTTAAATGAATGCAATCCAAATTAATGAAACAGCAACAGTGAAATGTTGTTCCAGTGGAAGTAAATATTTATCCGAGAGATGACATTTATTAAAGCATTCCCGCCTTACAATATACTTTTTGTACCTATTTGATGGTCTTGCTTCTGTCTATTTTTAACCAACTTTATAGGGAGGAAGTTCTCAATTTGACTATTTTTTTGTTTCCTTTGTATATTACGCAATATATTTGCAATTTCTGAAACGATTTCAATAATAATTGTTTTTTTAATTGAATTGGTTGTAGTCAAGGTTGATACCATTTTAAATATGAAGAGAATATTCCTCTAAGCGTGGAAAATTAAGGGATGAAGAACACAGCTTATTACAATTAATTGATCATGATTTAGACTATTGAAATTGATGATACTTTTAAAAAGTTAATTATAGAGCCTTCAGTTTATTTTATAGCAGCGCCTAATTTTGACTTCTGACCACCCTACGCTAATTACGATTCCCCCCCCCCCCCAAATCTCCAGCACAGGCTTTTTTTAAGAATTGAATTGAAAATTTATCCTTTTAAAATTTTATGTCCTACTTTTAAACCTTTTTTGAAGTCAGTGACTTCGTACCTCTTGATCGCGATTTTTTCTTTGGATAATTGGTGGAAGGGCCTCGGCGCTCCCTTGTGCCTTGCGCCTTAAGCTACAACCTTATTAGCCTATGGGTATTTCATGCCAAAAAACTACTAGTATACAATACTTAACAGTGCTACTACTAATGTAGTAGATTACATAACTAATATTCTGATTTACCCTACCACTAAGTTATACACTTGTGTTACTAATGGGTTCACGTGTCATGGGCAGTATATATATGGGAGTGGGTAGGTGACATTCCATTACAATAGGGTTTCAAGTTCGACAGGTCATCTGTCATCACTTTTATTACACAGTACTTGTAGACTTCTGAAGGAATAATAATTCTTTCAAAAAAAACCTACTTCAACAGAAAAAACTATTCCATAAAAGACTTATATATGGTTTTCTCATGGATGCCATTGTCAGAACTGGACCAAATTGAAATGGGACCACACGGGAAGCACCAGCTTTCAAATAAAAAAAGAACCATCAAAATCGGTTTACCCAGTCGAAAGTTCTGAGGTAACAAACTTAAAAAAAAACACACAGTCGAATTGAGAATCTCCTGCTTTTTTGAAGTCGGTTAAAAAACAACCCTTATACGGTATGTAACATAATCAATGCAGTACCTAGCATACGGTAAGTTGTTAAAAATCGGCCATTAAGTCTATTTTAGTAGTTTTTTACTATAGATAAAGTCATGTGTTCAACTGATTGCTGTTTAAAAAGAAATTGGGCTTAAGCGTTTAATTAACTCTTCCTAAACTCCAATGAAACGAAACGATGATTAAGAAAAGATTAACAGAACAATACTTAAATGATTTAACTTAATGTTAAGTCCATACTTAGCAGTGTTATATAATAAGTAACAGACATCATTAATTACAGTTTTAATTTTCTTGTAGTTTTTGGTTTATGTATTAAACGAAACTAATTTTGATCGATTCTTGAATTTTGAGTAAGCTTCTATAGTCTGTATATAAATCTGTAAAACATACAGTTCAGTACTTTTTACGTCATTTGTTTGATTTTCCCTTTTTCTGTAGAAGCTACTAGCTTTTGCCTGCTTCTTCGCTCGCGTTATAGTAATTTTTACTAGGTAATTATTTTCTGAATGAATGGTACCCTGTCTTTTTACTTCTGACAACGTGTATGCGAAATTTCATGATGATCGGTGACTACTTAAGGCATGAAAGCGTAACAAGAAAACAATAGTTGGCTTTAGTGATTTTTCATTAAAAAAATCTCACTTTCACTAGAATAATATTACTAGTTCAGGATTAAGGAGCTTCAGACAATAAGAATATCGACGGTGCTTTATGGTAAAATTTAATAAACTTTGGTCTAATTTGGACCTCTCCAAACGCTAGTATTAATAATACAGTCTCTAATGTTTTATCAGTAGCTAAATTTAAAAGTAAACAAATTATTGTCATATCTTCCCTGAACAATAGAAACAAACGAACCGCGTCCGCTCCGCGCAAAAGTGAATACCAATTAGACACAACGAGTGCGACTCTAGGCGTGCCTAGATTTTAAATGTGACCACACTAATTTGTCAACAAAATTGTGATACTTAATCACATTTTTATTTAAATAAACTATTATGTGTGTGAACATGATCATAAAATCGAACATTTTTTTTGTATCATAATAATAATATTCTAGTAAAAGAATTTAGGATGATCGTTTATACACACCTCATAACAATTATTTCAAGCATGATTTTTTCTTTCTTCCTTTTCTATTTAAGTATATATTTCAATGTTAAAAAGGGTCAAAAAGGTAAAAAGTTCCTTTTTTCACTAGTGTAACTTACTTACAATAGTGAAAAGGGAGTAGCTTTTTTAATTGTTACATGTAAAATTCCCGAGAACACAAACTGAAAAATTCGATTTTTTTAATTTTCCATAAATATTCTGAACTCTCTTCGGGTACCTCCTCCTCATTAGTACGTCTAAAATGGCGGAGTTTAATCAACAAAAAACACTTAATACCCCCTTAGACTGGATGTGTGGGTACACCGTCACTGTACACCGTACAGCGCCAAGTCTTATTATGTGAGTCAACTATGCAATAGTTGACTCACATAATAAGACTTGGCGCTACTAATAACCTTCGCTACGGCGAAGGTCATTAGTATTTATTAGGTATGATATGACAGGATTCCTGTATAAAATATTATATGCTGGTGTTATAGACCTCTGCTAGACTTTCCAAGACTAAGCGCCAATGTTACTTGCTTTGTATTTCAAATCAAGTATGGGATCTGATCTTTTACTTTTTTTACAAGGATTTGTTGACATACGAATTAGATGTGTAACAAAAACTTCGGCAAACATGCACACAGCCTCCGGATGTTAAGTGATTACCGGTGCCTATAAGCCATTCAAGTGGGGTCAGAGGAGCTCCAGGGAAGGCCGCTTTGAGGCCCGCTAACTAGGGTTAAGAAAAAAACAAAAAAAAACTAGGGCTAAGAGCAGAAATCACATTTCACTATCTAACTTCGTACTTCTATAGGGCAGAGAAACTGGACCTGACTGACATCTGCTGTGCCCTACGTCTCTTAAAAAGTATTATATAAAATATATTAATAATTCAAATAAAATACATCGGAGCATTCCAACACGATTTTAATAATACTTTTTAGAGGCTCACCTCTAATATCGAGTAGAAAGCGTAATACTGCTAGGCACGAACGTCCGTTTATTACGGAACTATTAAGGTATTATGCCCCGTCTATCAAGCTGGCCTGATGTGGGTTGGCATGCTTTACAAACGATGAAAAACCCTATGAAGAACTCTTAGATAATGTCTATAGACGATATACTCGTATATATATGTCTATATATATCTTCAAAGGATAGGGTCTCCACACGATTTTGACCTTCACAGTTAAAACAATAGCTAACTGCCGCAAAGTATCACTTTACTTTCATATTCTACTTATCAAAAGTGATTAATTTAATATGAAATAATAATTTAATATGTTTCACAGGCATTCACAGCTGACCTGCGTAGTTATTCTATAATTGATAATTGAATATCAAAACTTTTAATTATTTGGACTTAATAATTCAACTGTTTGAGTCGGGGCAGACGGCGGCCGTTTAATTATTCTGTACAATATAACTCCAATCGACTTCCTGGGTTGTTTATGCCACCGTCGAGTAAGGTTCAATTTATTTTTATGCCCGGCGAAAATGAGTTAACGCGCGTGCATTGGTAAAAGAAAGGGTGAACGTTGTGAATCCGAGCCGCGTCGAGTTTTTCGTTTTGCAAGGTTGCATGCTCGTTACCGTTCCTCACAAATTGTTACGCACTGCTCAACGTTGATGGTGTACGCATATTTCTGATTGAGGCTGTGACATCTCTTATAATGTAATAAATGTAATAAGAAATTTACATATATTTAATTTGTTTTATTCCAACAAAGGTCAAAACGAGGTCTTGATGTACTTACTCCTAAAGATATAATGATAAATAAGAGGCGCTTATTATATTGTATTTTCTTTAAAATGCTGCATGAAATGAAATTTATATAAAAGAATCTAAGGTTGCAGCAAAGTTCATGTAATCGTAATCTGGTAAGGGTATCGAACTAAATAAACTAGTGCCTATACAGCAATAGTTTCTGACTTGAACATGGGACCAAGGTAACAAGGTTCTGAAGTTTCACTTCTGCCGTAAGTGAATTGCACACACTCACTTTTTTTTTTTACTTCTTTTTTGTTTAATATGTATATTGTTAGAAATTCTATATTTTTCGAGGATATATTAAAAATTATATGTATATAAATACATTTATATATATATAATTTCATTTTTGTTTTACCACTAAATAAATATATTTTCAGATTCCCAATAATGTATGCAATGTTCATGGCCTGCGATGCCGTCAAGCACAGCATTCGCGCGATACCAATCCAAGCACCGGCGTTTTAGCGATTGCTTTTAACATGTTTCAAAACATTTAACAAGTTGTTCTCTACGAAAAACATTATTATGTGGGAGAGCCATGCTTCGGGCACGTATGGGCCGGCTCGACTCCGCTCGTTACCACGGCCTCCCAGAAAACCGGCCGTGAAGCAATGCTTGCATTGCATTTCGCCGCGTGAGTGAGGTTACCGGAGGCCCTAACCCTTTCCTCCCTTATTCCCGTCCTTCCCCTCCCCCCCCCCTCTTCCCACTCTTCCCCCCCCTCCCCCCTCTTCTCACTCTTCCCCCTCTCCCCCTCTTCTCCTACTCCCACCTTAAACGGCGGCAACGCACTTGTGACTCTCGAGTTGCAAGTGCCCATGGGCGGCGGTAGTCATTTACCATCAGGTGACCCGTCTGCTTGTTTGCCCCTATTCCATAAAAAAAAAACAGAAAAACAAATAAATTTGAAATACATTTAGATAGATTGCACACCAAAAAAAAATTGGATATAATAGGCGGCCTTATCGCAGTCTGCGATATCTTACAGACATTCTTTGATGGATTATATTAAGTAATATGTGGTGCACTTTACTTGTTAAAAAAAAAGAAACTAACTACAGTGGTCCACAAAGTTTTTTATTCGGGACTAACTGTTCCCCGAGCGGCTTCGCTCGTGTATATACATTTATATATTTTACGCGAAACCCTAATTCTTTTTCCAAAATAAAAGTTAGTTACTCCTTATAACACCAGCTATCTGCCAGTAAAAATCATTGTTTGCACCTACCATAAAGCAGTTCTTCGTCACCCCAAGGTTGACTGGTAGAGAATGCTATAGACCTCTTGTACACACACGGTTTTTCGCCGTAAAAATATACGGTTAAGTCACCGTGTGTAGGCACGATCATTTTTTGGTATTTGTAGAGCAATACTGAATAGTATTAAATTCCAGGTGAATTACTGCATATATTTATGTTTCAGTTATTCAAGTAAACTGTGTTAATATACAGAGTAAATATCAAGAAGTAATGACCTGGTGGAGTATGCATGCTAAAATAATACTATCCGAAATAAATAATAACGCCGGAACAGCATGAAGTAACACTGACTTCCACCTCAGCAACTTATGCACTGTTGACCTAGATTCGGGTGTCACAATGAACAGTGGAAATCGAAGAAAATCACTTCATATTAAAGTATTGTATAAGATAGTAACTATAAAGTATGTAAGGTTAAATGTTTAATGGATACTTCGTTAACAAAAACCATACCGATTAACTATATTATTGCATTTACACAGTTGCACTACTTACATACAATCTATGTGTTAAAAAGAAATATATCGCCACCCGGCAAAAAAAAGTGTCATAATACAAAAACAGCTATTTCGAGAAAACACGACTTTTACGCCGGTGAATTGAACAAAACAGCTCAGTTCCTTTTTCACTTTTCACTTTCACAGCTAATAACGATGTTTTTACAGCTGACCAAATGCAACATTTGCTATTCAATGCTATAAAATGTCAAAACGTACCTAACATGTGATATGATACTTTTTTTGTGATATGACACTTTTTTTTGCCTGGTGGCGATATGTGTGACATCTATTACGAGGTCGGCCTCCGGCCGTTCTATCCAACCGATTTGCTTAATTTTTTAAATTAAATGGAAGGTATTGATGCACAGGTTTGTCATCTATCATTAGAAATCTCATAGCTTTCATTCTTCTCAAGTTATACTCAAATGCCACGCCCTTTATGTTTGCCTTGTTTTATGTTTTGTAGCTTTTTTTCTCTATGTATCGTCGTCTAAGAACACTCACTGGACTGAGCTCTGTCAATTGAGCTTGTAGTTTTAATGCTGATGCATATTTCGAAGTATTATGCATATGCATTCGAGTCCCCAAGAAAAGTCGTTGTGTAAACATCTTTACCGATACTTATGACATTTGTAATCCTCTCGGGAATAATAAACTATATGTGTGTGTGTGTGTGTGTGTGTGTGTGTGTGTGTGTGTGTGTGTGTGTGTGTGTGTGTGTGTGTGTGTGTGTGTGTGTGTGTGTGTGTGTGTGTGTGTGTGTGTGTGTGTGTGTGTGTGTGTGTGTGTGTGTGTGTGTGTGTGTGTGTGTGTGTGTGTGTGTGTGTGTGTGTGTGTGTGTGTGTGTGTGTGTGTGTGTGTGTGTGTGTGTGTGTGTGTGTGTGTGTGTGTGTGTGTGTGTGTGTGTGTGTGTGTGTGTGTGTGTGTGTGTGTGTGTGTGTGTGTGTGTGTGTGTGTGTGTGTGTGTGTGTGTGTGTGTGTGTGTGTGTGTGTGTGTGTGTGTGTGTGTGTGTGTGTGTGTGTGTGTGTGTGTGTGTGTGTGTGTGTGTGTGTGTGTGTGTGTGTGTGTGTGTGTGTGTGTGTGTGTGTGTGTGTGTGTGTGTGTGCGTGTGTGTGTGCGTGTGCGTGTGCGTGTGCGTGTGCGTGTGCGTGTGCGTGTGCGTGTGCGTGTGCGTGTGCGTGTGCGTGTGCGTGTGCGTGTGCGTGTGCGTGTGCGTGTGCGTGTGCGTGTGCGTGTGCGTGTGCGTGTGCGTGTGCGTGTGCGTGTGCGTGTGCGTGTGCGTGTGCGTGTGCGTGTGCGTGTGCGTGTGCGTGTGCGTGTGCGTGTGCGTGTGCGTGTGCGTGTGCGTGTGCGTGTGCGTGTGCGTGTGCGTGTGCGTGTGCGTGTGCGTGTGCGTGTGCGTGTGCGTGTGCGTGTGCGTGTGCGTGTGCGTGTGCGTGTGCGTGTGCGTGTGCGTGTGCGTGTGCGTGTGCGTGTGCGTGTGCGTGTGCGTGTGCGTGTGCGTGTGCGTGTGCGTGTGCGTGTGCGTGTGCGTGTGCGTGTGCGTGTGCGTGTGCGTGTGCGTGTGCGTGTGCGTGTGCGTGTGCGTGTGCGTGTGCGTGTGCGTGTGCGTGTGCGTGTGCGTGTGCGTGTGCGTGTGCGTGTGCGTGTGCGTGTGCGTGTGCGTGTGCGTGTGCGTGTGCGTGTGCGTGTGCGTGTGCGTGTGCGTGTGCGTGTGCGTGTGCGTGTGCGTGTGCGTGTGCGTGTGCGTGTGCGTGTGCGTGTGCGTGTGCGTGTGCGTGTGCGTGTGCGTGTGCGTGTGCGTGTGCGTGTGCGTGTGCGTGTGCGTGTGCGTGTGCGTGTGCGTGTGCGTGTGCGTGTGCGTGTGCGTGTGCGTGTGCGTGTGCGTGTGCGTGTGCGTGTGCGTGTGCGTGTGCGTGTGCGTGTGCGTGTGCGTGTGCGTGTGCGTGTGCGTGTGCGTGTGCGTGTGCGTGTGCGTGTGCGTGTGCGTGTGCGTGTGCGTGTGTGTGTGTGCGCGCGTGCGCGTGCGCGTGTGCGTGTGTGTGTGTGTGTGTGTGTGTGTGTGTGTGTGCAAGTCAACGTCTCGGAGTTTCTTTAGAGTGTTTCTATACAAATTAAAGGGTAATAATACTGGGTTTAAGATCCTATGTTGAAAATAAGACATATCAGTTGTCTGGTTGTCATATAAATAGGCCCGTAAGTGTAAATGATGACGTAACGACGTAAGTGAAATGAGACTTTTTTGTTGCTGTTATTCATGTGCCAATTTTCACAACGCAAGTTCGAATAGCCACACCGGCGTTACAGACAGTATATCTGTACTGTAACATTAGCTGAACTGTAACCCTTTAAACACACACTCCACACCGACGTTGATGATGCGCCTTGCCTTAGAAGTTTAATTATGTGGCCTGAAAACAAAAATAATATTAATGTCAGACTGGGGTATATATTTCAATATAATTTAATTGTACATAAATATTACTTACCTAGTGGTTATGGCCAATAAACCTGTAGGTAGCAACGTGTAGCTGTTCGGCGACGCGTGGGTTCACCGTGTTACCTAGCTGCGCTGGTAGTGCTTCGTTTGTACAGATTCCAAATTCAAATTCGTAATTGAGAGCAATATATTTAGCAAGCAGGTTCGATAAGTGAATAACTTTAGTTTACGTATTTGGTGTAGCGCTGGCATGGCGGGTAACGTGTGTGCGACGCGGCCGCTAGCGGTGTTGTGTCTTGTGTCGATCCGGTCCGAGTCAGTCGACGCTGTGTTGACTGCATAGATATATAATTAAAAGAAATATATGACTGTTGTAAGGTGGTCGTCGCGCAGTCCTCTGCGCTTCCCCGCGATCGCCGTGAACATGTATTATGGCGCGCATCACGACACACTAATAAAGTTATGTGTAATGTTTATAATGTGGTAGTGTGTTTAATAAACATATTTTCTTTCTAAATAAATAAATAAAAAATGATTTGAAAGTCACGAACGACGACTGAGATTGTCACGCGACTTAAGCTGGTATGAGTTTCAAACTTACGCACCTCGAGCGAATTACAGTACCCCACTGAATGTACTCTCGTGATATAAGTCAGCTAATGTACTTGCAGGATTGCAATTTAAATTGCACTTCAGTGCAGCCGTGCAAGGCCTTAACCATTAACGTCATCCAAACTTAATTTCATGTAAGAGAGAAAAGAAGTAACACATCAAAATCAAAAAGTATTTTCAAACACCTAATGTTTCATCTCCGTCTCTTCTAATATCCAAAAAAGGGCAAATAATTAGCGAAAAATTAAGAACCAAGAGCCAATACATTTTACTACTAAAGCAGAATCATAGACCATAATAGAATGGACGGACTCAGAAACACACTATGTAGAATTGTAAATGTTAAACTTTACTGAATAACATTAGATTCAGTGTTGTTATTGCTTTGAAAATAGAAATTATAATAGGATAGCAGTGTTACCATTATTAAGTAGTTACAATTTGGGTCATCCGTGCAGCGCTAGCAACTGTTCCAGTTAAGCCAGTTTTAATCAGGCAGGCGTGTGCCCGGATCCCCTTAGTTACTGCTAATTACGGATACTTGGTGTCCACCGCGAACTTAGCCTGGCTTATGTTCAATATCCAATTTGCTAGTATAATCCTATTAACGATTTTCGAAATCTCATTATTATTCTAGTCCGGCGGAAGTAGTTACAGAACACAGTCGTGATAACCCATTTGTACATGGGCATTTACAACTTCCCTTTGATAAGAAACTAAACACTCGGTTTCGATTCCATAACAAACTTCAAGAGAAAAGAAAACTTTCAAACTCAGCAGCTCTTTCTGATGGGTCGCTTTTATAAAACTATTCTCTGAATACGAGTATAAGTATTGTTTGTGCATGACGGAAATTCCCACACCAAGATGACAAAATATTTGCCGTCTCATAATATGTGCGTTCACCGGTATTTCTATTCGGTATTCATTTGAGCACAGTGAGGGTACGCCCTCGCGGATGCTAAACATAACTGCCTATTTCTCTTAACGATGTTATTTTGGTGTTAAGATTCACACGCAAATGACGCATTTACGCCCGGCAATGACCTGGCAAGCGAGTTTCGTTCTAATCCGCAACCCGGCAATGGAATGAAGTTATTCGCTTCCATGTGGGGCTGGGTTATTTAATAAAAGCCCAACAGACGTAATGCGATATGCGGGACCTAGTAGGTGAGCTGTCGTGTGACGACAACAACTTGTTTACGCCACTCAAAAGTTTTTAATGTACTTAGTGCCGAGCTCACTCCAATCATATTAGAGCACGGCTGAGTAAGGCAGAAAATTTAGGTTGCCACATTATTTGAAACTCGAAAATGCTCAACTCTAAACTTATAATGGAATTACTTTTGAATTCATGACTCGCTTCCGTTTGCATGCGGAAACCCTAATTTGAAAGTAATGCTTGTTGTAAAATAAAACTTCTTACCTTATCTATACTAAAGTCTTTGTAATGCTTCGCACGTACACAAAGTATCGTAGCAGTTGCTCCTGCATAGAACAGCTCTTACTGTTTTATCTATTTTCAAGCAGTCTGCGAAAATATCGTAAAACCGTATTATTAATTATTAAAATATCTGTAAAGTTAGAAGGTACTCTCAGAGGAATAATAACCAAAAGAACCCAAGCCTAAGTAAGAAAATAGGCAAACAAGAGAATTCGTTACGTAAGATACGAAGCTGTTGGGCCATTCATAACGTAATGAAGCGAAACACGCAGCGAGAGAGTCTGCCCAACTTTTTACCGCAGAGTTAAATTAGTTTTTCATAGTCCCCGCACATCTCTGACGTCACATGTTGGTTGGTTGGTTTTCACCGGTTGGTTTTTGTCTTATCCTAACACGAATGTCATTAATTATGTGAAGTAATTTATTTACTAGGAATGCAAAAAATTAATTCATAATTACGTAAGTCATTTATTAATTGAAGCTTCCTGGATATTTAATCAGGTTTATTTTACTGTACGTACGTATGTGTACGTGATAACTATGATTGAATGGAGAATAAATTGTTCCGCCAAACAATAAAGCACAGAGTGGCAGTAAAATGTAGTCAAACAGATAGAAGGACAAAAAAGTTCCTCAAACTGGATCTCTCTCGGACAAGGGATATTTTACAAAACCGTAAAAAACGTAAACGGTTCCACGTTTCGCGCTTGTCCACATTTGCATACGCATATTTGCTGTTACACAGTTTTATTTACACCGAAATGGTTTAGTGTGATAAATGTTTTTTTACTGCCAGGGGATAAACTGTGTAATCTAGTATGTCGTCATCTGAATCACTTATTCATATATAGAACACTTAATAGGGCTAATATGAAATACTTTGTTTCAATATTTACTAAAATAGGTACTAACTGAACTGAATCGGTGATAACATGGAGCACGTTTTGTAAATTATTTATTTAACATCTGATAAGTGATCATACCTAACACATTTCAAAAGAAGGGAATTCCGTATGACGTTCTCCGAGTGCTATGATTTTTTTCTGTTAGATACTTCACTTCAGGCTGTTTTTTTTTTATGGTATAGTAGGCAAACGAGCAGACGGGTCACCTGATGGTAAATGACTACCGCCGCCCATGGGCACCTGCAGCTCGAGAGTCACAAGTGCGTTGCCACCCTTTAAGGTGGAAGTAGGAGAAGAGGGGGAGGGGGGGAAGAGTGGGAAGAGGGAGAAGGACGGGAATAAGGGAGAGGGAAGGGTTAGGGCCTCCGGTAACCTCACTCACGCGGCGAAATGCAATGCAAGCATTGCTACACGACCGGTTTTCTGTGAGGCCGTGGTAACGAGCGGAGTTGAGCCAGCCCGTACGTGCCGAAGCATGGCTCTCCCACAAAATTAATTCTCCTCTGATTCCCCTTGAAGGAAAATTCCTATAGTAAGGCTGACAAAAAAGCTGATAAAAGTTTCAAGCGTCATGATTTAGGTGTATTGAAGTGGTTTGTTCTTTTTTATATAGTTATTTTTAAATAAAACAAAAAAAGGATGAAAACTTTGGATGCAAGTTGTATGCAAACATACAAATTTACGGAAATTCAAATCAAAAGTTTGTGTTTGAATTCAGTCTGGTAAGGTCATTATCATTAAGTCAGCCAACCTGAAACGACGTCAAGTTTATAAGTTAGTTTTGGCTTTGTTTCCTGTATTTATAAAAAGGTAGGTACTTACCGGTACAGAGGTAAAGAATCACAAAAGAAAAATACATTCAAATTCAGAACAGCCTTTTATTTGTCGTCAATTTCAATGCGACACTCCTGTTCGCGCTAATGAAAATGTTTTTTACTAAGTACATGACAAAATGTTGCTAAGATAAATGTACCACTGTTATACGGAGTCTTAGCGACGAATTTCTTTCTGTAACAATACACAATTGGGTCCAGTCATCCATCATTTAAGTACCTACTTTATACTTTGTCATGTAGCAATTTCATTTCAACAAGTTGGTAAAATAGAGCGATGGCTTAGAGTTATCCGCTCCGCTGGATCTTGACAGTTTTAATACTACAAGCCTAGCTTCTATCTTTATTCAAAACTGTCAGTTTCTTCTAACCTTTGTCAGAATAGACGTATCAAAACCATACAGTGTCTCTAGAGGCCGACCTACATATAGTATGAAGGTGAGGAAATCGTTTGGCTTTCCCATTTTAATGATAACATAACCCTTTGCTTGCGGACTTTTGTTTTAGCACCCAAATCTAATTAAACCTAATTCCTTACCACAGCTAAATTGAAAAAGTAAGAATTCTAAGCTGATCAATTACCTGTCACTGATTTAGGATTTAAGTTTGAGTTTACTTCACATCACATTTTAGCAAGTAATACAACATACATAAATTGCTAACGCAAATATAAAAAAAAGAAGAAACAAAAGCGAGCTATAAATAGAAAAATATAAGAGTAGTAAAAATTATATGACGAGGGTAAAGTGCTATGACGATTTGCGATCCCTCGGGTTCCATTACTGGGTACATACTTTTTATTGGCGCATCGTATTTTCTTTTTACAACGTACGTGCACACGTGGTTTAGAGACATGGCAATGAATACATTATGTATATTTGATTGATTGCTATGCGGTTACATGGACACTTTGGCGTTCACGCCTCTGTTGCCAATTAGACAAATAGGGGACTCCCTGATTCGACGTTATTGCCATGTGGAACTAAAGTGACAGCTTAATTTTGTCGATACCCGTTCCTGTCGTTTGAACAGAAGTCTTTGTTGGTCTAAAAACAAAGACTGTTTAATGTTTTATTATTAGTTTATTAGTCCTAAAAACTTTTGTGAGTAGTATTCATGTTTATTAAAGACTATACGGTTTTACTCACATTTGTATTTCGGGGTGCCCGACTAGTTTCGGACCCGACGGGGGCCCCTTTTCAAGGAGTCCTGCCGTCACACTGGGTTGATTGCGATGCCACCGGTTCCTTTGTATTTCGGAATGTGCGGATGTAGACGGTTGCATTTCCGTTGAGTTGTGTGATGCGCTGTTGATACCAACATTCACCGCGGTGTACACCATACTAACTGTATCACTTTTTGTAGAGTCTGTCAGGTCTGTCTCGTAGAACGTGAGTTTTAATGCCGGCCGCCAGGCAGGGGGCACTAACCAGCCACTGTCTCTGTTGAAATAAATCTATTAATTCGTATCATAACCATAATCTCCTTCACTTGTACGATCGTGATCAATTTGAAGACTGATTACTAGCAAGCAAAGAAATATTAACGAGAACAGAATCAGACACAGAAACTGCAATAAGTGGGAAATGTTATATTAAGGAAATGCTGAATAGTATTGAGTAATTAACTAATTTCAAAACATAATGCGAAAATGTTAAATAAATATTTTGGTTGTGAATTACTGAACCGTCTTAAGGAAGTCCATCGCACCTGTCGCTTAATATTTAAAAAACTAACATAATATATGATTTATTAGAATCGGTCATACAGTCGATTTTTCTTTGTAAGCAATACAATCGCAAGCTCATGGAATGTATCATAAATAAATATAGTAGATTCTGATAAAGCTTTCATATCTTGAATCCACATTGAAAAAGACTTTGTCTGAAATGGAAGCCTTCTAGACGCAACGGAATGTTTATAAAGATAAGACCTAGAACATTCCATTGAATGATGTTCGAGTATTCAAGTATTGTGCTGCTTGTGAAAAGGATATATATTACCTGTTCTTGATGTTGCGGATGCTTGTATTGAAGTAGTGAGTGAACATGAGATATTTACGTCAGTTATTTGCTTTCTGATTTAATGGTTCGTACGTTTTGTTAAGTTTGCGAAAATACTCGTATTTATAGCAACGGCTACCCCGTTGTATGTTGCTATAAATAGGAGTATTTTGATAGTACATGTATAATATATTCGTAGTAGTGATACTAATAATAGAAAATACTTATATGTATTTATTCAGATGGAATTCTGTAAAGTAACAATAACAAAATATTATCTTGGCCTTTGTCTACATTTCTTTCGTCGTCTTTTTATTTCATTGTGTTCAAACTTGTCAAAGTGACACTGGTGAAGGTCAGAATATCCATTTATATTTTGTGTCAAGTTCCGTATAATAAAGAAAAACATAAGACTGTCTCACTTATCTATGACCTACGTGGTAACGTCAGGGACATGAGTTTATGTATCGCTGAACGCAAATATTACGAATACAAAATTTTTATTTATCGTATTTACATAAATCAAACAGTGCGTTCACACACATGCAAAATAATGAGTCCATATGTTTTATAATTATATAAAGACTACAAAAACACATGATACCGTGTGTTAGGTATTTAATTAATTATCAAAGGATATTGACAATATGTGGGATGCCACGGCATTCCATAACACGACAACTAGGCGATAGTACAATCGGTAGGTAACCGAATATATGAAAAAGATACTTCAGGGGTTAACAATACATAAAAAAAAATCTAAAATACTCGGATTATAAATGTATTTACCGAATCTGAAAATCGAGACCACAATCCACAATCGAGACATCTTTGCCGTTGTTAGTTCAAGCCACCTACATGAAAACGTATGACATATGATCCCATATAATTTGTCATCAAGCTAGCAAAGTATCTCAAGTTATACAAAAAATTCAAATTACCAACAGACACCCAAAAAAAATAGGTGTTCATCATTTTCTCGTACACCCTTCAGACGCTTTTGACAAATGAAGTGTTAGGATAACACCCCATTTATCTTAGTCTGGGAAGTAACATATGTAAAAAATCTAGAAGACAGCTGTCGGGTTTTCAGTATTCGTTTACCGCAAAGAAAATACGATTACCAAGTGCTTGTAATGTTCAGAAAGAATACCAGAATATTTTTTGTACAAATCATGCTGATTTGGCTCAAAAGCATTAATATTTGATTTGAAAATTCTAAAGGTAAATTTTTACACAATGAAGGTTACATAAAAGCACACCTGCGTTGTCACTGCCGCGTTACCAGCCCTATTCGCCTACCTATGGAACGCTATTTACTCTACTTACCAACAGAAATACAACACTCTACTAGAAGATAGATTCTACTGTTGATTTGCGGTCTTCTATGAGTTACAAATACTTATTTCAAAATATTCTCCTTAGTAGTTATTTCCTGTTCCTGTGCTATATTTATGATTGAAATATTAAGGTAAAATATTTTAGATTTTGTATGAAAGTGTAACACGTTAGTACAACAGAATATGTTAACGAAATTACCTTCGTTGGTTTACAACAATATGGCTATGAACATCAATCCGATGCTAGATGTCATAACTATGATCTACTCAGGGTTACTCAATGTACCATACTGTGGGCCCAAGCTTACCCTTAAAAGCTGCTAAAATCACAAATTAATATCAAATAGTCAATGAATTTTAGTATAGATAATTGAAGCCTAAAATTTGCTGATTTGACTAACGAATATCTAAGCCTATTATTAATGTAACACTTCACTATTCTATTTCATTTCTCAACCAAACATTCTCAAGATCGTATTCCACGTTTCATCACAAATATGAAGAGTAGATAATGTTTTGTCTAAAACGGAACAGATATTCCAAGATGGCGGTGGAGGCACGGTCTAAGATTGGAATATCAGAATATTAATTAATACGCCCAACTTAACAATTAGGCCAAGTTACAACGCCCCTTTAGCCTTTAGCGAGATTTAACCTGAGATAAATTTTAATAAAATGATTTTGCAAATGGTTTTGTTTATGTTATTTAGAAAGTAAGAGGGTGACGTAATTTCCGTTATTTATTTTTTTAGTGTTATATTTTTTCCCCCTTTTTCTTAGAAGCCCAATATTGCTACAAGTAAATTTGAGTACCGACCTGTAGACTTAAATCCAACATCAACGAGTTTACATGACCGAATTTAACCCGTTTTCCTCAGTCCGGGTTATCTTATCTGTACCTATATAGAGAACCGTGATTAGCTGACTGACAGATTACCTTAACCAGTGGTAGAACGTAGAGAGTTAGAATTTAAATAGAAATATTTCTTGACTACGCTATTGGTGTACTAGATGATAGTGCAAAGTTTCTATGGCAACCATGTTATGGTCAAAAGGCTTTTCAGTTTGCATTATTGTAGACAGTTATATTTTTCTTTTTCAATATTGTTCCAATGTTTTAATAAACACGCCGATAGCCCCTTACCGTGTATTTGAGAAATATATTTCCTTACGTATTTACTCCACAAGCAACAACAAAATACCTGATAGCCAACTGTATTTTTTTTATTAGTTGCAGTCGTAAACTTTGTTTAGGTGATCATTGAAAGTAAGTTTTAACAGTTCGTTGCACAGCGAACGCTGACGTAAACTTGTTCCTATAAACACGACTTGTAGTGCGCTAACTTATGCAACTAGGCGACGCGATCTTCTCAAAAGCTGTACTAGTTACAGTAACTGTAGTATGTATGCACGTATTATGATGCAATTCCACTAATATTGTAAATGTGAAGGTTTGGATGGATGTATGGATGAATGGATGGATTTTGTTACTCTTTCACGCAAAAACCACTGAACCGATTGCGATGAAACTTGGTATGTAGATAGCTGGAGACCTAGATTAACGCATAGGCTACTTTTAATCCCGATATTCACATAGGATCGGGACTTCGCGGGTGAAACCGCTGGGCGCTGCTAGTTGTACATATTATTCGCGTTTTACATACAAGAGTACCTGGCATGAGCTAAACTACGTTAATTACACAATGTTTTGTTTTGGTTGTTGAATAGGGACGCCATTGCCTCGAAAAGAAACAAATTTAAAAAATGAGCCGATCTGTTTTATGAATATTAGCAGTTTTATGAGACCAACAGGCCAGTCAGTTGAACAAAAACGCGTGGAAATCATTATTTAAAAATGCGATAATGGAAATTGTAAAGAAACAAGCCTACGAGTATTGCTTAGACAGTTGTGTTTGTTTGCGAATATGAGCAATACCACAAGAAACTATGATCCTTACTCTAGAGAGAGTAATTTTAAACAAGATAACGCTCACATTGGACAAACTTCTCCATGTTAAATTAACAACAGCAAACTAACACATGGATATTAAAACTGAAAACAATATCTTTGTTGTGTACAATTTGTAAAAACTTGGAAATGTTTAAACACTTGTGTTTCACTTGCAGATACCTAGTGTTAAGAGAGATCATCCGACAAAGAACCAAAGTTACCGACATAGCTCGCAGGATAAGCATGCTGAAGTGGCAATGGGCACTTCAGCATGCTTATCCTGCGAGCGGCGTATGCCGAAGGACCGATGGCCGGAGCAGACGAGTCCTAGAGTGGAGACCGCGAATCGGTAAACGGAAGGTAGGCCCTTAGCCAGATGGACTGATGACCTGAAGGAGGTAGCAGGGATGGACTGGATGCGGAAGGCGGAGGACCGGCTGCTGTGGCGCACATTGGGAGAGGCCTATGTCCAGCAGTGGACTATGATAGGCTGATTGATTGATTGATTGATACTTAGTGTACAAGTAGTAGTATACCTAGGACACTAAACCTCTCTACAAGACCAACGTCAAAACATAAACCTTACTATGTAGTTTTCCTTCTTTCATTACTTAGTACAATGTAAAAACTCATTTTCCCCATAATAAGAGACTAACCTCATTCATTCACCTCATCAATTCAATGTTATTAACTCTTTCTACTAGAAGATTTTTTAAAGCAAACTTATTACCTCAGCTTGATAGGTTTTCCTACTCTGTTGTATAAGGGCAATCAAGGGTAAAATTAATTTGCCATTGTGGTATTCGCAAGCTATGAAACGACATTATGTGAGCCATTACTTTCAGCTTTCTATGAAAAGTCCTAACGTTTTACCATCAAGCTGAACAGAAATAAAGCTTCAATGTAAATTATAGGGCTTTTGAATAATTTTCCAGAAGTAATTGCTGTTGTACAACTTTCACAGAATTTAAAATTTACATTTTGTAGATTTCGATAAAAATGATTGCTCCTCAAGGAAATGAAATACTTATAGCTTTTTTCGTGCCCTCCGATAAATTTAATAGTTGTAGTTAAATATTGTATCGTCAATTGAAATATACATATATTGTATAGATGTATTATTTACTTGTTTAAACTTTTAACACAATTGGATATAGGCAGGCTTTTTGCCTAAGATATAAAGACAAATCTAGGACATGGTGGTGATGCAGAGAAAAACTGGAGAATGTACATTTTAAAGAAGTTGATAAAACAATTATATTAAATGGCAACTACACAACAACACTTAAATATTTTTTAAGCAATATTTAAATTTACACTCATAGCGTAATATATATATTCATCTCATGAATTTAGTTACATACGTACACATTTACATTTGTATTTACATACATAACGAATACATATTCAGTTTCAGGTACATACATATAAGAACATTGCTTGTATGTAATGTGTAAAAAGGGAGCTACATCTGCCAACAAACTGTAAAAGCAGTCTGGCAGAAGTAATATCTAAAAGTAGTATTGTCTTTGAATAAATATTTTTTTTGTTTTACTCCTCTCTGAGTTGATTCTGATAATACTTTGAAGAGGAGCCGGGGTGGGAGGGAAGACTTTGAAACTAAATGAATAACGATAGAGTAAAGATATTCTTTTAAATAACAAAATGTACAAAGAAAGAAAAGCCGAAAAACACAGAAGTGTGAGAGGGATACAGCAGAAGTAGATTATTTGACAAACAATTTCACGATGATTGTGCTGTACTAACATTGGAAGTATCAAGGCACATAAAAGCACACAAAATAATAAAGTAAAATGACTCGTCACGTAATTTGTTTTTCAAGTTACATGTCGGCTACAGTAATATGTGTCCTTGACATTTGACACGTGGAAAATTAGACTGAAGAGGGAAAAATATATTGAATTATAATGCTAAAGTAAGGTTTCTTTTTAAAAAACGGTTTTAGTTTTAAACCATATTGATAAAGGATTAAGCAGTGGACGCCCGTACGGCTGAACATTAAGAGATAGAGGGAGACAGCAGTATATATAATATGTTGTTATACAGCCTCTTCAACAGACTAATTCTTACGCTAATTGTGCATACTTCATTTCTTTCATTGCACTTTCAGTGAAAGGTATTAAAATGTTGTGTTCTTGTGAATTAAGGCATGTTCAAAGAATGAGACGGTTTTCTTTACAATCGATAATGTCTATCAATTCACGATACCGGAGCACAGTGGCAGTTGTTGACATTATTATACACCATGTTGAGTTACTTAGAATGTTTTTAATTTAGCTACGACAGTTCTACGAGAGTGCTACGCCGTTTTGTGTAGCCACGACAGTCGCGACATGCCGACCAGAGGTGATTCAGTGTAAAAAAAAAAAATGTTAAACATTTTTTTTATTTTGTTGACTAAAAGCTTTTTTAACCTGTTGGCTCTTTAGCAAAAGACAAGTAGCGTATATTATTGAGCAGTGATTAATATTAATACCAATACATCGTCGGCAACCCGTTCTATACACTACTTGTGTTACAGGAAAGAAAATCTAACTTAAACTATCTGACTGTACAGGCCAGTTAGCTTGTACACTGTAGGATAGTTGTTAAGTAGTTAATTGAGTACGCAGGAAAAACAGCCAAAGGTAAATAGTATATTCTAGTAAAGTTATATAAAATGTGTAGAGTAGCGAATCTTTCCTTGATAGTGCTTGTAGGTATAATAGTTGGTAGCGTACTAAATTATAAAGTATTAATTAATGTATTTATAATAATAACAACGTGCAGCCAAGAGTAGGTCGCAACGTGTGCGAAATTATCTATATGTAAAAAGTAAAAACTATTTGTATGTACGATAGTGAGATCGTACACTGACATTAAATTAAAGAGTAAATGTATAAGCTTCCTTAGCTGCTTGTCAGACATCACTCTGTCGTGGAGTTCTATCACATTCATCCCTATTTGGTTGAAATTGTCGAAAACGGCCAAGCATCTAACAGTCATAGGACCCTCCTCCTTTTTAAATTCTCACCAAAGGTGCCCTAAAATCACATCTTTGAATCTCGATAGCAGGAGTCCATTTTTCACTGCTTTTCCATCTGTTTGTCTGCAAAACCTGTACAACAGCTAAAACATTCCCAGTAATTATAATGAACTACAATTCAGCGAATAATATTAACAGGATAAATTACACAGCCTCTCCCTTTAGACATTATTACGTAAAGCTTTTATCACAGAAATGAATAAACTTTTTACGGTTCCTCTTACTTCCAGTTAGTTACCTCAACATCGTCGCGCATAAGTGCACAAGTATTTTCATTAAAAGTTTCCATATAAAATGTCAGAGCTACGTCGTCACAATTACAAAACAAATAACTATCGCCATCCTCAAATCGTATCGATTCAGGGAAGCTCATTAAGCGCACGCTTGCCAGCCAACTACCCATAAATGTTTTTTTTTCACTAACTTCGGGGAGAGATTTCGTCAGATTCACAAAAAGTCGCTAACGAGTGGCTTAATTCGGGGAAAAGTTAGCCGTCGGGGTACCTTCGCTGCGTTATTCTCAATTAGTTGCTGTTCTACGTCTCTGCGGTAAAGTTGCGCTTCTATGCCAGACAATGCGACGGCGGGCGCCTCTAGATAAACTTGACTAATTACGTTATTATTGTTGTACGACTACCCTCAGTCACGCAGGTGAAACATTTAACACGGCTTATATTACTTTGTTCAGAATAGTTGTAAATAAGCGTTTGTAGTTTTCAATAAAGAAACATTAAACTACCCTCACATTAAATAAAAATCATAAATACATTTAGCGTTTTATTAATAACAATTTGAGCCTATGAAAATTTAACTTTTTTAACGATGGTTAATGTGTGAAGTTTCTGAATAATTTTTTTTTTGACCGTGCTTTGACTACGATACATATGCTTTTTTATCATTTTAATTTGATTTTGTCAAATTCCGGTACAAATAACATGGAGTTAAATGCAACTTTAATTTTTAAATATTTCTTTCAAATCATCGGCCAAGTGCCTTTTTTTTTTCAATCGATGCATCATCAACTCTATCATTATATTTTTCAAATTTATCTAAAATAAATCATTTATAAAATAAAAAAGTATATAAATCATTAAAGGTGTTTTCATACCAATAGTAAAACAATTAGTTTTGGTAGCTTTAGTTTTAATTTTACCCAGTCCGTAAATAGGGGAATATGCTTTGCGTGAGCTGACCGCCTGTCCGCATTTCCTCCTAAAAAATGACATCAATAATATTGTTGACAGTTCACGCCAACTTTCTGTGCCCATTAGTTTCTATCATAACTTTCTCAATTTTACAATGTACGCCACAACGTTGTATTTTTATATCCAGGAAATGTGTTTTGAATTAATATGTACATTTGTTTATAAATGCGTGAATGTTATATAGTCCTAAATTATGGCACCTTTGCCCATCCCAAAAACCCTCCAAATACCATTTTAACCAAATACATTCCATAATATTTTTAAATAATTATTTTGCAACTGGCTAATATTAGTACAAATTAACTGTTATAAATCACTTAAGCCGCGTTCCTATAATCAAGAAACGATTCGTTTTGCTTACGGACGGTAACATTTTCGTTGAAAATTCAATGAAATTTTACCGTCCGTAAGCAAAACGAATCCTTTTTTGTTGATTATAGGAACGCGGCATTAAACTACCATAAATAGAAAATAAGTGTAATAATGTACTAAAAAAGTATGTTTTAAGGTCAATGCCGATTGCTGATAACAAAAGCGGGTTCATTTATCTTATCTTAACTTACTAATATTATAAAGGCGAAAGTGTAGGAGGATGGATGAATGGAAGGATGTTTGTTACTTTTTCACGCAAAAAACGGCTAAACCTATCTCGATGGAATTTGCAAAGAGATTGATTATAGTCTGGAATGACACATACGCTCCTTTTTACCCCGGAAAAATGTACGGTTAAATTTCCACGCCAACAACTAGTAAATTATATTTTTTTTATTTTTAAACTTTATTCTTTCTAAGTTTTGAAGAGTTTTATAATTGACTGTTTACAACTTCACTTTCAACATTTTCGGCACAAAATCTCACTAATAAACACAGTAATTTGTTTTATCTACGTATTCTTAACATCAACACGCTCTTGAGGTCTGAACGCAGAGATAATTCATGATTGTTCGTTCAGGCCCGTAATGAAATTATCGCCGATTGGATCGTCAATGTGATGGGTGGTCAATTTATGAAGTGTAATTAACTACGCCTCAGAAGGGTTACGTTTAGCTCCTGACTGATAAGTGACATTTGACATTAGTGACGCTTCAATCAATAAACGATCTTCTGGAAGAACTGTAAGGTATATTTTTCTATTGAATTTAATGATTATTTGTCAGGAAAGTTATTTTTGTGTCGAAGGTATTTACGTGAGAACGTAAATATTTATGCTTACATTATTTCTATTACTACGAAATTAGTACTAAAGCAACTTTTCTCAACGAATAATCGTACACGACCTTTACGAGATTTTGTAAGCATATATCTTGCATTTCATTTTGAAGTTATAAGCTTTAGGTAGGTACATTTTATCCCGGAAACTAGTTAGATACAAAAATATCCTCGTTCAGTCTCTCCTAAATGGACTTCATTAAAAAATATTTCAGACGCCTGAATAGCCAGAACTTTAAAACAAAGGCCCTTAACCAGCGCCAAAGTGATACCAAATCAAAGTTTCTTATACTAATCCGTAGAAAATAAGTCATTTAACTTTTTCCTTTAAAGTTAAACGTAAAAAATCATCTATTAAAAGTTGCGCAGTGAGTATCTTGCGTGCTGAGTGAAACCGCAAAAGTTTTCACAACGAAACACTTTGGAATCCAATATAAATACAGTTATAGAAACTCTATAAACTATGGCTCAATATATTTAAAGCTACTATTAGGTTTTCAAAGAGTAAAGACGAATACTTGATATTTAATAACGTTGTCAACATTTGTTATGAGTCAAGTTACGAGTTGTGGTAAAAAGTTTTCGAGGCAACTGAACTTTCTTGTTGTCAATTAATATTATTTTTTATTACTAATTCGATTGATGGTAAGTAGCTACTGTACCCTGTACGGTACCGGTCATGAATCATACGTATCTCTCGCAAGTTGCGAACCTTAAAAGAAATAATTGATTTAATTCATTGTTATGACAACGAGTAGATGCTACTCAATTTGTTTAGACAAAAACGCGACGTACTTGGATGTGTAGCACATGAACGGCTTTCAAATGGTATTTTTCCTGTTTCTTTTCATCTGTTGCAAAAACAGTTACAGAAATATATTTATTTACTACAACCCGCAGCACAATACAGTAAGAAGTGATTATTGACATCATCTCTGAAAGTTACACATAATATGATCATAGGGATAGCAATGAACTCGTGACCAATTCATCTTGTAATTGAATTTAAAATTTGTAATTGAATTTTAAGTTATCAAACAACTGTTGAGAACTTAGAGTAAATATTTTATCAATTTGATGCTTTCTGTACAGACATTATCAATAAAATGGGTAATACTGATAATTTAACAAGTCATCAAGTATATATCAAGTAAAAAACAAAAAATTCACCGGTGAAGCGGATGGTATCGCGGGCTACGATTTTTTTAAAACTAATTCGTAGCCTGTGATTCGAACTCTGGATTCAGTCTAACACAGACCATTTTTTCTTTTTTTGACCAGTGACCAATGAGTTGTCAATCCGTTGGACAACCCGTTAGTGTCCAGAAACGGGATTTGGCTGGCATTGAAAAAACAAATGAAGGCAACATCTAGTACCAAGTAAAATAAAAATAAAACCTTGAAAGGTTGACACAACACATCGCGTCAACTTTAATAATAGCCAACACTCTGCTGTTCAAACATTTTACTCAGTTATCTACGGCTACTACTATAACACTTTTAGTTCCCTTAACCCAACAACTATTTGTAACCGATCCCAGCCCGATAGCTAATAACACATCAAACCACAGTAAACAACGAGTGGCCTACAAAAACATTGTAACTTAAGACCGCGACACTCAGACTGTTTCTATTTATCCGCCTGACCTAGTTTACTCTGTTACAGGGTGTGTGCGATGTTCCTGCCGGAGTTCGCAAGTTTCGTGGCCGCCATCTTGTTCGCCGTGCATCCTATTCACACCGAGGCGGTGAGTGTGTTTTTATAGACTATAGTGAGCCGGTATCACGGGAGTCTCGAAATGTGTCATCTTTACGCTTTAGATACTAGTCTACACGGTGTGTTTGTATAATGAAGTAAAGGGACGAGAGATTTAAAAGGAGTCTTTCAGGATAGTACGGATTTTGTCATTTAGTATGAATGAGGTCGTGTTATATCGAGACGCGCGTTGAGTTTCTTGCAGTTTGATTTTCAAACTGGTGTTGTATTAAACCAAAAAAACTGATTTGTTCGAATTTCAAATCTATATACATGTGCTGAAAATTTAGCAAAATTAAAACTTTCCGGATTAGCCAGAGTTTCCATAGAGAATTCTTAACTTATATTAAAAATAGAAAAGAGTGTTAGAGAGTGTTTCTCCTCCTTTTACTTTAATTTTCTTTCAGTAGGATTTAGAGTCATGGCTATTTTTTATTCCGAACCTCGGGTTTGCTGTGCACTAATATGTAGTAAGAGAGACAACACATAACCTTATAATAAAAAGAGGATCTGAAACGACGCGCGCGCATACCGCGGCAGCCGACGCCCACGGCCCGGCCGGAGCGACGCGTTGCTGTTGCGGAGCCGAACGGGCGCGGCGGCAAGAAGTTCCATGCCAAAATTAATTTTAAGTAATAAATATAAACTTTAATTTCTATCACCGTACTAAAAACGAGCTCCGATGGGCTCCGGCGCAGCCCGTTCGGTGTAAATCGTACTTTAGAAGGTTCGGATTTCCCGGCAATAGCCAGTTCGAGTTACAGGTATGAGAACCTGCCTTTCTCGAGCACTCACGCTCCCTAATCCATGCATAGAAGCCATATAATTTTCCTTCCATTGCCTTTCCCTTCTGGCCTACCTTTCCTTTTCAAAAACAATTTTCCCACCACCAAACAGTAAGCAACTGAATATTGCGTTTAAATAATTCATCCAGGAAATTAATTTTACTTATGGTTCACGTGGTCACTTTTGCCGCAAAGAAACATAGACCTCAGTTATTCCACAAGGTTACAAAACAGATAAAATAATATTAATTCGGTGTAATTTCCTTACAACTAATGCAAGTAACAAAATATCTATTCGATTACCTACAGTATGTTTCATTACTAAATTGTTCTTATAATATTATGATTATGTTAAATATTTTTATTTAAGGCGCGCCGCTGCCGACCTAAGTGTCGTCGGCGCTCATAGATAATAGCTAAGCTCCATAATGCTAGTTCTGTATTTCGACAAGATTTTCGAGGGTTTGGCTCGCACTTAGTGTCACATCAACATTCGCCGTACTAAATGCGCTGTTTGTTGACATCTTTTACCTATTAAAATAAAGACGGGAACCATCATCATCTTTATTATTATGTTTTAATCCTACTAAATAAGCTAGGCAATTCAATCTTTGTGTCAAAATTAACAAAAGTAAGAAGCTACATGGCATACTTCAAATTACTTAATTTTTTGCTTTCATTTATTTCTTACAGATTCTTTCATTGCTCACTCCCGATTCATTAAGAAATATCTTACTTTTATTTTCTTATAAAGAAGTAAAATAATCTTAAATAAGATACGCAATTTTCAATAACTTTATTTTATGAGGTATCAGATATGCTTATGGAAATTTATAATCAACTAGCAGTTCCCGCGCGGCTTCGCTCGCGTGTACTTATTTTACGCGGATACTTAATTCTTTTTGAAAATAAAAAATAGCTTAAGTTACTCCTTATAACACCAGCTATCTGCCTGTGAAAGTTCCGTGGAAATCGGTCCACCCGTTCCGGAGATTAGCCGAAACAAACAGACAGGCAGACAAAAATTAAAAAAACTAATATTTACTCATAGGTATCGTGCAAATAACTGTATGAGCTTTAAAAAAACGTAACGAGTATGGATCACGATATTTTAACAGCCTGTTCAACATCGTAACAAGTAACATACAATTTATGTCTCCGGTAACACAGAAATAACGTAGATGCGTATTTTTTACGGTTTCAGAAGGTATAAAAAACTAAAACCTGATTTTAAATTAACACTTAACATTAAGAAAATAAAAAAAAATTATCACGAAAATATGCGTAAACCCCAAAGGCGACTACTCAATATGGTTTAAACTATTAAAACTACTACCATAAGGTATTTAAATTAAATGAATATATAATATATTAATTAAACCACAGGCAGTTATTCTGACGAAAGATCTAATAAATTTCTGTAAGTTATACGTTAGTAGAGTTCTCTGTGACACATAAAAAAATTTGCAGTGTGCAAGTTTCCTTTTTTGAACCAAACAATTTTCTTTTTCTTCCTGACATACCGCAAAGCTAATCCTAGATTTTTTTTTACCTGTCATTACTGTTTAACCCACTGATGTTTACTTTAATAACTAATTTAGACAATATCAAGATAAGATGGACCAGCCATGCTGTTAGCAGTTACAACTTCTCTTGTTTCTTTCAAGGCGATGGACAACCCAAACCCCTCTTCGGACCAAATCTGTTCCGTAACGATTAAGAACGGTGACGTTTCGGAACTCCGAGAAAGAAACCTTCTATAAATAATTACTCACACGGGCGGGCGGGTTCACTGTCTCTGAATTCATTCAGGCGGCGGGCATAAATCACCCTCTCCCGGTAATAGCTCTGATGTTAGAAACACCGTGTGGTTTTAATCGGTTCCCTTTCAACATAACTACTTCGTCGGGGCGTGACCCAAGAATATTGGTGTTGGTATTGAGAAGTATTTAGACTCAAAAACGGTCCATTATGCGTTGAGATTAGGCTTGCTAGTCGAGCCAGCTTAGCTCCTACCAGGAACACAGAAGCCTCCTGGGGCGTTCACAGGCAGGCTGACCCAAGAATTAAAAAAATGATACCGTCAAAATATAATTCTAAATAATTTTTTTTTTAAAGTACTGAAGCAATTCACTCTGGTTTAGCTTCAGTGGATTAAAAAGCTCATCTAAAAGGTACAATCATATTTTCATTTTTGATCGCTTTGAAAACCTTTTAAAATTTTGATCCGATCAAATATGTCCTATTGGATATCGTGCGATTAATATTCATCCCTATATTAAATGTGTTACATTCGGAATGACAACACTGCTCGATGTGACTTTTCGATTTTTATGAAATGTTTGGCGCATCATTTAATATTTTATGTTTTCGTTTCGAAATATATGTACTCGTCTACGTACAACATGTTCTAGCCCAAAATAATTTAACGTTACCGTTATTTGATTACAAAGTTACATAATGTTTACAATTTCATTTTGTCCTAATAGCAACTTTAGTCATCTTGCTCTTGTTTTCATTAGAAATAAATTGTAAAAAGAAAAAGTTTGTGACGTTATCGCATACTTGCGTATTTCATTCGTATATTTTGTTATTCGATACATTATCCTCCACAAAGCACACTCAGAGCAGAGTAGTGTTTCAAACCCGGAGATCATGTTAAAACCATTAATCCTGGCCTCTGTCAGGATGTCACGTTGGCGGTTAGAATACGTAAGAGATTTCACAAAGGTTTTTAAAAACCCAACATTCATTTTAACAAATTAAAGCAGTCCGGAAGCCCTGAGCTCTTGCTACCCATAATACACTTTAACATGTGCCTATTTAATTATTTATAGGTGGTGTTTAAGCCCAATAGATTTATAGGGAAATAAATATGTGCAACCTTTGTTGGAGGACGATTTCTTTAGAAAGGCGGTACGTATTAAAAATCGAAATTTCGAATCAAATCAAATTTTACACTAATCGATCGAGTGTTGGTTTATAATGTTGATAAGAAAAGTGAGCCCTACAAGTACGATCTAAAAAAAAAAACACCCACACAGCTTATAACAGTGACATGTTAAAAATATCACAATGAATAAAGATCAAAAACGTTATAAATATAATAATAAATTAATTTCTACCATACTGATTGATATAAACTGAATAATATTACGGGACCTTTTTATTGACGCAATATTTGTATTTTATATAGTTTAACGACGTAAAAAATAATAATAAAGTCTCATAAACTGTACAATTATTTATTAACTGTTTAAGTATTTATATTTCTCAGCGCCAATACCACAAAATGGTCGAATATTGTTATCTGCCTGTAATCACAAATTTACTTCTGCTCAACACGTGAGCAATATTAAGTAACGAAACAGGAAAACAGAACCGTTTCCAGTGCACTGTTAACTACACACTTGTCACTATATAACGACACCTTGCTACCTTATGTACTTGTGCATTTTATGTCGAAGCGGCCGGTGCTAGGCTACTGCTGCTGCTGCTGGCTGGTGTACGCTTTACGACGCCAATTCCATCCCGAGACAAGTGCTCTTGCACTACTGTCCACAAGGGTACACGATGTACGAGAAAATTGGAGCGTTTACTTTAGGTATTTATTGGGATCATCATTTTGTGAACCTCGTAATGTAAAGTATAGTAAGTTGTTTTACATCTGAATCAAACTAGACATAATGTGGCGAAGAAACTCACACGACCTCATGTTGTACTGGCCAACTGGTACTACATGATAATCTATACTCTATACAAATAAATAAAATTGGAGTGTCTGTTTGTAATATTAAAATAACCGCTTTTTACTAAGTGTATTTTGATGTTTACACGGTACATATACCAAAACAAAAATTTTCACAATTTTTATCTGTCTGTCTGTTTGTTTCGACTAATCTCCGGAACGGATGGATCGATTTCCACGGGACTTTCACTGGCAGATAGCTAGTGTTATAAGGAGTAACCTAGGCTACTTTTATTTTGCAAAAATAATTAGGGTTCCGCGCAAAATATATAAATTTGTAGACGCGAGCGTAGCCGCGCGGGAACAGCTAGTCATCTATAAAATCATATTTATCCCACTAATATTATAAATGTGAAAGTTTGGATGGATGGATGGATGAATGGATGGATGTTTGTTACTCTTTCACGCAAAAACCACTGAACCTATTGCGACGAAACTTGGTATGTAGATAGCTGGAGACCTGAATTAACACATAGGCTACTTTTTATCCCAATATTTCCACGGGATCAGGACTTACGCGGGTGAAACCGCGGGATACAACTAGTGTATCATACAGTGCATCACACTACATGTGCACTGTGACCCGATGAGAAATTAAATAATCATTTTTTGTTTTTCAATACAAAAGGATTGAAAGTAATTGACTGACTGTTATTTACACTCAATGATTTGTCACTCCAAGGAAAGTTAAACGCAATAACTATAACAGCTAAACAATCAATACCTACTTAAAAATATCCGTATAAGTATTAAGAGCTACAAAATTTAGAAACGATCTACGACGTTGACGGCTACAAAAAGTAAATGCTACAATAGGCATACCTTTTCTAATAGTACTCACATTTTTCTTTTTTTTTATGATATGTGGGGGCAAACGAGCAGACGGGTCACCTGATGGTAAGTGACTACCGCCGCCCATGGGCACCTGCAACTCAAAAGTCACAAGTGCGTTGCCAGCCTTTAAGGTGGGAGTAGGGTAAGGGTGGAAGCAGGGGAGGGAAGGGTTAGGGCCTCCGGTAACCTCACTCACCTGGCGAAAAGCAATGCAAGCAATGCAATGAAAGCGTTGCTTCCCTGCCGGTTTTCTGTGAGGTCGTGGTATCACTCCGGTCGAGACGGCCCATACGTGCCGAAGCATGGCTCCCCCACTTCCATCAAAAACTCAAGGAAAAATGTATAAACACCCAAGTACCTAATACTTAAACAGCTTAAGTCTCATCAAGTATTTTACGAACCGTGTCATAAAAACTCTATTTCACCCGTTGTGGAATCCAATGTTGTAGAATATATTGTATGTGATTAATACCCGGTTTGGTGTCTGATAATAACGGGTGAGCGGACAGTAGCTAGGTGTTACTGCGTCACTTTATGACACATGCTCACCAACCGACATGACATTTTACGTTCAGTCAGCTATAAACTTGACGATCTTTTAACTTTACCCATTTTGTGGCGCTCTTCCAATTAGAAATACTCTTTTTTACTGTGTCGTATTTTATATGACGCACGATTTACATTTCCAACGAGTATTTGAATATGTGTACTCATACCCTGGTAACTTTTATCCGGCATTTTCTATTTATTTTTTCCTAAGGGATCAATTTTCAGAACTTTTTAACAGCTCCAAAATATTAACGTTTAATTGCGGTTATTTTTAAATGCATGTTACGTAACGTATGCACGTTGTTGATTGTTAACGGATTTGGTTGAATCAACTTAAAAACTAAAAAGGAGCTATATTTGAAGAAAATATTCGTCCTCTAAGGATGGAAAATTAACTGATAAAGTTGGTGAAACTTTTTTAAAAGCTAATAATCGACATAGTGAAAATAATATAGAAGTGGACCTAAACTTTACTTAATAAATTGAAGGGAATTTTATCGGACCGGTAAAACGAGATTTCGGCTTTGATTCAAAATGGTAGGCTGAAAACGATACATTCAGGAATGAGACTACGGATTAATTACCCCCGTGAACATAATCTGAGTAAATAATAATTAGCTTAGTCACTACATTTGTTGCAAATTCGTTAAGCGCCGAAATTGCGCACACAAATTTATATGTAACGTCATTTTTATGTTCAATTTCATGTCAGGGATTCGTGCACGTCACTCTGTTGTAAGCTTTTAAAGTAAGAACGCGCCGTTCATCACTACTACCCGAGAAGTGGACGTTTTATAGTACGCACGCTATGTGTATGCCTATTGTTGTTATTAGTATGTAACTACTATGAATACGACTGTAGCTTCTTGATAAATATTTATAGAAAAACCGACTTCAATAAATCAAAATATTAAATTTCTTCCCCCGGTTTTTTCAGTCACGGTTGTATTTTTTTTTTTGTTACAATTGAAGTGGCTGCCCTATTTCTTGAGATATGGCTTATAAACTATAAAAAACCATTTCTTCTGAACAAAATTTTTGACAGACATTGCGAAAATACCCCTGTAGCCTGCCTTTATCTGAAAATGTTACCCATCCAGTTGTTCGTATGACCTACATCTTCATGGAGTTTGTTTTCTTAATATACACATATAGCACAAGCTCTACCTAGTTTGGGATCAGATGGCCAAGGTGTCTCAAGTTATTATTGTTGTTATACAATGTACTTATAAATAGGTATATAAAAATAGTTAAGTACCTGTTCTTGCTCTCTTTAAGAACCGATTTTCTTTGTTTTTACTAACACGCATTTATTAACTTTACTATAACTAACTATGTAAACAGATCTTTGGAGTAAATTTGAACCTAATTCTAATTTTTATACTAAGTTTTAAACTATCGACGGACGAAAAAAATTTGGTAAGGGATTGTCCATTAATCACGTGAGGCTCGAAATGGGGGAGGGGAGGTGGTTTGGAAAAAATCACGAAATATCACAATTTATTTTTTTGTAGAACGCGCAATTATATCTGTATTTAAAGGTAATATTTTGAAAATTCTATTTAAATATATAAAACTTAATAAAATATACGTGATTTTGGCTAGAATGGGGGGGGTTAGTCTAAAACCTCACCACGTATCACCAGGGGGAAGGGGGGGGTTTAAAAGTTGCTAAAAAAACATCACGTGATTAATGGACGACCCCTAATACGTAGTTTTATTTAATACCTTGAACTGATTGAATTTCATGGATTACGATCGTATCTCGACCTCGACCATGTATACGTTAGACAGTAGTGTAACAAGAGTATTTTAAATAAAATTGCAGGTTTATTTGGAACTTGTCGTCTTCAAGTCGGGGAAATGTGTTTGCAGTCTTGGCTATAATGGAGTTGTGAGGGCGCCGCGGAGGCTCCCTCTCTCGGCCCCTATAAGCTTCTAACTATGTTTGCTGTATTTATAGACTGGCGCGGTTACCTCTATTTACTTGTCTTTACGATGGCTACTGAACTCATTTTCATCGCTGTTTTTGAAGTAAAAACTTCTTTAGGCACGTTAGACACTTTTGGTACGGGGAAAAAGCACTGAACTCGCGTGATCGTCACGCTCAGATGACAGATGTGTCAGTTATGTTTTCACTTCTGACGTGCAGTCCTACAATTGACAGTTTTTGAAGTGAAAACTTCTTTAGGCACGTTGTGCACATTTGGTATGGGGAAAAAGCACTGAAGTAGCGTGACCGTCACGCTCAGGTACATATACACAGATGTATGTGTGTGTGTGTGTGTATATGTTTTCACTTCTGACGTACACTCCTACAACTGATTGGTTTTTTTTTGGAGTTTCCAATAGCATGCAATGCGAATTTAGGCTTTAACTGTCCAAGAAAATACTTGTATACAAATACCAAATTGAGATTATTATTTAATAATAATTTTCATCACAACATAACGGGTTTCGCGAGAGGTTTTTAATCATTGGTAACTGACCGTAGAGTTTTTTAAAAAGTCTGTACTATAAAAAATTATAATATTTTTCATAATTTTCTAGAATCGTTTTACTTATTATACTTTATCATAATCTACTTGACATCTAGAAACATTTAGTATTCTTACTTAAGTTCGTAATATGACAAGATAATTATATATTTACGAACCTAAGTTTATTGTTGTCGTTAAATCGTCCCTTTACAATCAATGAAGTTACGAATTTAAAGACAAATAGACTTGAACTCATCTATATATTTTGTTTATCAGGTGACAGGAGTGGTTGGCAGGGCTGAGATGTTATCCTCCCTGTTCTTCCTTGCCGCATTAATTTTCTATGCGCGCGCTGCACAGAGGAGAAGATGTACAGGTAAGTTAAGCTCTACCTACAAATTCGTATTTATTTATTTTCTTCAGTACTTCTAACGCTGAAAATAGAATTTGCGAGCGATATACGTATATGTCTATATAAATGAAAAGAAAATGGAGTTCTTGGTTTTAAAGAAAGAAGAATTCTAGTGCAGCTGAGATAATATAGTTGCCCAAATGTTGATAGTTAGATATCCCCTAAACCTGTTTTAACACGCTCCTAAGTACGAAGAATACTCTGAGTGGGCCCACTCAGACCGCATTCGTTTCTTTTATTAAAGAAAAAAGATATAGTTTACTCTAGGTTTTGAATCAAAAAGTTCCAAAGTCAGTGGCAATATATGACATAACTATAAATTACTTCCAAAATCAGTGGCAATATACGACACAACTACAAATTACTTCCAAAATCAGTGGCAATATACGACACAACTACAAATTGTATTAAAAGCAAAGAAAAAGAAAGCTAAATATATTTTTCTTATACTAATAAATTTATGTTCGAGTACCTGGGAGACAGAGCTGCGCTCGGTAGCTTCTTTATTTTTTAAATCGTCATTTTTTTTTGTGTAATATTGCATTTTTACAGGAAATACAAATATACAGTTGAACTTAAAATTCAAAACTGTATCTGTTTACAAAATATCATCAAAATAAGCCGTTTCCGAGATACCCGAAATTGAAGTATATAGTAAATAAATTCGTACATACTAGAATTTTGGTCGTTTAAAGTAATAAGATATCTCTCAAGAACATGAACTAGGTGCTTACGCCTACGTTGACTACAGTTAGTTACTTAGTAGGCGGAGGGCTGTTGTTAAATGATAAAATATCATACTCATATTTGTAACAGATACCTACCAATTTCATATTCGAACAGCCCTTCGCCAACGCCCACATATCATTATTCCGTGAAATATATGAAACGTTAGATCTTTTATGATCGTTGCTTCATTTTAATTAAGTTAGGTATGTCTTAGTAAGTGTACAAAAGAGAGAAATATACCATCGACTCTAATTATAGGTGGTTAGTTGGCAACAAAAGTCTCATAATATAACAACCTCTCGTATATGACTTGACAACAGTTATCTCGTTATTAAATCTCAATACAAAGGTTTGTAATAAGATAATAATTTATCAATTTCAAACGAATTCAAGCGGAAAATCAGCAAGAATCTAAGTAGATTAGAAATTTAGAAGTTATAAGTATAGTGTTTTTGTTGGTAAAGACCACTTTTATGATTTAAATTGAAAAGAAATGAACGAACGTGAATAAGTCGTTCACGCTCGACTGTGACGGCATACGGATAATTAAAAAGAAAGACTTAGCGACTGTTTGTTAATTTATTAATTAAATAAATCAATATTGATCGCAATACTCAATTCTAGTAATTACGACCAGTACCATGGTATAAAAGATTCAGTCTGAAACTAAAATCTAACAATTTTCAGATTGGAGGTACGTGGTAGCGTGTTCAGCGTGCATCGGGGTCGCCATGCTGTGCAAGGAGCAAGGCATCACAGTCACTGGCGTATGCCTCGTTTACGAGATCTTCGTCGCACAGAAGGTAATTTTTGATAATTATACAATAATTTTCCTACATTCCACATTTCTTAGTTGTATACTAAGAAAGACTAACTATCTAATGGTGTCGCAAAACAGCAGTTGATAGAATTTGTTCCCACTAATTTAGACATCGGAGGGGACTCGCAGTCACGCAGTAATCCTAATGCCGTTGGGAAGCTCTACATCTCAGCTATCTGAATCTTATCCTGGTTTATTACATTTTTCGTATATAGGTGATGCAAGCACTGCGTTAAACTGCACGGTCGCATCGGTTTAAATGGTCTTCTTGCCAATACTTACTATTTAATCGAGTGTAGTGGGATTAGTACCCACATGGAGCTATTATATATACATAATTCACAAATATTTGGATTGGATTTATAACTTCGTGTTCGTTAAACGTGGTTCGTGGTGCAAAATACCACATTCGCAAAATATCAAATCCACAAATTTAGTATCTAGAGGTAGTGACGAAATACACCTATTTAGGCATTAGTTTAAACATCAACTTCTGCAACAATTCAGATTACATATATCTAAAAGGCCTTCAGCGGACCGTTCGTGGCCAAAAATAATAACAACAGGAATCTTTATTAAACGCGAAAACGTCCAAACGTTCTATATAAACTTATATAAGATAACAAGTTTCGTTTAACATTTGAACAATAATAACAAACTTGAAAACAGTTACAAATCTATTTTTTCAAACTTTTAAATATTAATTTTAACTATAAGAAACTTCCCAATTGTACGGAGAACCGCAAAAAATAGCTACTCTAACGCGATTGGCTACTCGCTACATAATACCGATTCATTTAGAAATGTATGAGTTAGCGAAAGTGGTCCGCATACAAACTCAACATGGGGCATTTTCCTGTGTTATTCGATATTGCTCGTGTAGTGTCAAAACGTTCGAAAACGTTCTCCCTTTAACATGGTTTTTATTTGAAGTAAGATTAAGGAGGTCGTGTGGGAAATCTACAGATGGAGAGAAAGGCTTATGTACCTACACATAATTTTTTTTTTTGCTAACGTCCTGTACAAGCTTTTGGATTGTTGACTGTGACATATCAAATAAAGGGCTTGTTGGGAGCGTGTAATTTTTTTTATATTAAGATTAATAATTTTAAAGTTATTTAAGAAAATAGATGAAAAGTGACTGTTCCCCATTAACTCCGAAACTACTGAGCCTAAATTTTGAAAAAAAAATACGGAAAATGGTTCTCAAAAAATCTATGGTCTTAAAATAACATAGTAAATCTCTCAATATTGTGCGTACAAACTTACATTTGCAATTCATCGTACAGAACCCTCTCCACGTGAGTACAAAACCAGATTTGATCCGTTTACACCTCTCCGATTTTTATAATCTGATATTTTAGCAAAGAAATACTAACTCTGAAAAGGATTTAGGGCTCAGCTTTTCCAAAAAAAAGATATTTGTACAGCTGCCAATAGCCTTCCTTACACCTGCATAAACCTTCTTTATATTTTAACAGCGTCGAAACGGTCAGCTGCCTCGCTGGTGCTGGCCTTGGGACCTATGGAGTAAAGGCTCAGGCTGGTGGTACGCTGCTGGTGAAGGAGTGCGCCGCTTCTCTACGGTTTTCTGTGCATCCCTCGCGCTATTGATCGCTAGAGTGCAAGTCATGGGTGCTCAGCTGCCAGTCTTCACGAGGTTCGACAACCCTGCTGGAGCCTCGCCACCTCCTGCTAAGTAAGCACATTAAAACCTTACTTACATTGAATTTAAAATATTTCTGGGTGGCAACATTTATTTCTTACAATGTTGCCACTCACAATACTAAAAAAAAACCTTTTGTATGGTAATCAGAACCGAAATAAATTTACTGTTTGATTTGGAATAGGTACTCTCGTAACACGAGCGTTAGGACTAGTGTGATACAAAAAAACCTAGGAAAAAGTAAAGCATTTCTTCTTCACCAAAATGAAAAAGAAATACATGCTACCTGCTTGCAGAAAGAGCTATCACATCGCTCATATTTTTCTCGTTTTCGCTACACTTGTAGTTGATGCTATTGTGACACATAAAGATAAGTTTAAAATTTAAAAATCTGACCGTCGCGTTAGGTTTATTGTTCGTACGGATAGATCTAATCATGGAAAATGCAAAACGATAAGCTCCGTGACGTATTTTTATAAAAATATTCACTGTAAAAAATATGAATTTTTAAACTTTAAAATATGTTGACGAACAAAAAATATATGTTTACAAATATTCCTTCGACCCTTCCTAGAATATCTCAAAGAAGATTAAAATGTTTTTAAGATTCAGTTAGACAGTTAGTTATTTTAGCTAATATCTCAGAACCGAAGCAAATCTCCAGTTCAAAGGTATCGGGGTCTTGTGGTTTCAACCTTTGTGGACTAACAACTCAGTGTTGGGCTTTATCGCACTGTAATAATGATAATTACCTTTGACAAGCATATTTAACTAATCCTGTAGTAACTTTATTGGGTCTGACAAAATTAAGACAAATGGTGCTTTCATAATTTATTTAACAAAAAAGCTAAGACAAATTTATGACGAACAACTGGAAATAGTTAAATAAGAAACTACACCTTGCTGTTGCCTTCTGTGGATAATACGAACTGAACTGAAGGTAAAATCAAAACATATTTCATGAGGCTGGTATTTTAATAGGAGGTAAAGGGGACAATCGTAGTTCGTTGCGACTTCTTATCAGGCACTCAAACTATTCTATATTCATACCTTGAGCTTAACGTGAACGGTTACCTGTACCTATAAAATCTTTCAGAAATAGTCGAGTGGCAACGTGTTTCATGCTCAAGCAATCATTTAACATGGTACGGATCGATTCGTGAGACACAGAAAGTTCAGCGGCTATCTCTCTATAACTTGAATGAGGATTTTCAGTCACAATTTCCTTCACTTTAGCGATGTTAACTTCAGTTGAAGACGTTGATGGCCGACCAGAGCGAGGCAAATCTTCCAACAAATCTCGACTGCTTTTGAATGCACTGTACCACTCATATGCACGAGTTTTTGATAAAGTGCATTCACCGTATGCTTTCTGTAACATTTTCTCTGAACATGAAATTCCATTTGCAATGCAAAATTTGAGACAAATTCTTTGTTCGATGTTTTTATCCATTATAAAAATCACAAAACACTGAGTTGAGCTTACAAAATCGAGTACTGAAAACGAACTTAATGACAGATAAGATATTGCTCAAACTTCGCGCCAATATAGAAAACAGTTGTGCCAACTTAACCACAAAACATAATTATTTGAATTGAATTTGAAATTAGAATTTAATTATCAATTCTTGATACTTTTTTGACAGAACATATCCTTTTCATTACAGATATCTTACTTTCGCATACCTCCCTGCACTAAACACATGGCTGCTAGCATTGCCAGATGCATTGTGTTGTGACTGGACAATGGGCACTGTCGCCTTACTCAAGTCGTGGCGAGATCCCCGGAATCTGGCAACCTTCTCACTGCTCGTCTGTCTGTTAGCTGCAACCGTACACGCATTGCGGAAAAGATCTACTGCACTGTCAATGGTAAGATGTTTAAATTGGTTTTCTTGTGGAAAATGTAGGCGTTTAAATATATAATGTAAGTATATTTTAGCACCTACATACTAATCACCTCCTACTTATACGTACGAACCTACTTCATGACACCAAGTATTGAGAAACATTTATACAATACGGTAGTAGACTGTCAAGTCTTGTGTGAAACCACCGTTATTAAACGTCATAACGATAAGGTCTGAAGCTTTGATTATATACCTGTCAAAAGTCTGAAGAAACTTGTATGAACCGCTATTGTAAAACCATTTATTTTTATTGGTTTACCAATTTAAAAAAAAGAACCTAAAACAGTAACAAATGTAGATTTTACAGTCTTTTGGCATACTTCATTTTATGAGGTCTGATTTAAACAATTTATTATAACTATAAGCTATTTCCCTATTCTTACTTTCTTACTTTTAATGCACATATACAACTAATAACTAATTAACTTTCAGGGCCTTGTACTCCTCGTCGTACCGTTCCTACCTTCATCAAACCTGTTTTTCCCTGTGGGATTCGTGGTGGCCGAGCGAGTCCTCTACATACCATCAATGGGTTGGTGCATGTTAGTGGCCCATGGCTGGCGACTGTTAGCCAAACGTCGAGCGAAGTTAGCAGCATGTGCTCTTATATTTCTCCTTCTAGCATTCAGTGCAAAGACTTACATGAGGAATTGGGACTGGAAGACTGAATATTCAATTTTTGCCTCAGGGCTGAAGGTACATGATCCATTACAGAGAAACCTATTTTTGTTGTAGCTGTATACAATCTATTTTTATCTAACGGTATTGTGTTTTCAGGTAAATCGTAATAATGCCAAACTGTACAATAATGTAGGACACGCCTTAGAAGCTGAAGGAAAATATGCAGAAGCATTAGAATTCTTTAATACAGCTGTTAATGTTCAACCTGATGATGTTGGGGCCCACATTAATGTAGGCAGGACGTACAACCACTTAGGACGTTATCAAGAAGCCGAAGACGCTTATGTCAGAGCAAAATCACTTCTTCCGAAAGCGAAACCAGGAGAATCTTATCAGGCAAGGATAGCGCCAAACCATCTCAACGTTTTCTTAAATCTTGCAAATTTAATATCCAAGAACGCCACAAGGTTAGAAGAAGCAGATATGCTGTACCGACAAGCTATTAGTATGAGAGCTGATTACACACAAGCTTACATTAATCGAGGGGATATTTTGATTAAGTTGAATAGAACGAAGGAAGCCCAAGAAGTTTATGAAAGGGCACTGCTCTACGACAGCGGAAATCCTGATATCTATTATAACGTAAGTATTATGTGTAAACGTTAAACATATTCATTTCGTATTTATCTACTGGAAAACGATTGGATTGGGCCTGGTCCGGTCGTTCTTGCGTTTTTTAAATCTAAGGTCATTCCTTTGTCAAAGAAATAATTTTCCTGTTCATCAATATTAATCTAACCCTTAGTGATATCCGCAAGTCCGACACCATATGAATCTGTGGCTTATTTTAGATCGATCCAAATTTATGTGCATGAGGATTGCAAAAGTACCGAGACAATTAGGACAATTAGTACATCAAACTAAACTAGAAAGAGAAATCATATTTTTTTATTTTCTTTTTACAGCTTGGAGTTGTTCTTCTCGAACAAGGTAAACCGTCTCAAGCATTAGCTTATCTAGACAAAGCGTTGGAACTAGAGCCAGAACATGAACAGGCTCTGCTGAACTCCGCCATTCTCCTTCAAGAACTGGGTGCTGCAGACCTCAGGCATTTAGCCAGGCAGCGGCTTCTCAAATTATTAGATAAAGACTGTAAGTAAAAGCTGCGGTGCAATCCTTTGTTGTCAAATTAACACTGATTTTAAAAGTGGGTAAAATCGAGTTGTCTAATCAACAAAAATAGGTGAACAATTCAATTTATGCCTACGCAATACGCATGTATATATGGTGACCCAGAATAGTAACCGTAAATACAGAAACTATTCATTCCATAAATATTCATTTTTTGACCTTTAATTATTGTAAATTAAATTCTATAATTATTTAAATTTTATAGCAACAAACGAACGCGTGCACTTCAACCTCGGCATGGTCTGCATGGACGAGGGTGATGCGGAATGTGCAGAGCGATGGTTCCGGGCCGCCGTACATTTGAAGCCTGACTTTCGATCGGCACTCTTCAACCTCGCCTTACTATTGGCTGATCGACGAAGACCGCTGGAAGCCGCACCGTTCCTGAAACAGCTGGTGCGACATCATCCCGACCATGTGAAGGCCTTAGTTCTGCTGGGAGACATTTATATTAACTCTGTTAAAGATTTGGATGCGGCTGAAAGTGTGAGTTATAGTTTTTTTTTTAAATAGATTAGGTTTTCTTTAGGGCTTGAGCTTGATAGTACAAATGTTTATAACGTTGAAAAACATAGTTGTATATTTCGTACTGTTTTACAATTTAACTCGAATTTTGAATTTAAATCAAAAAAATTGCTCTGAGGGTCGGGAAAAGAAATGGGTGTGGATAAGCCTTCTCTTATAAATCATGCCATCCAAAACCGTTCAACGATTATTCATTTAGCAGCATAATGGCAGCTTAAGAGCTGGTGGGGAG